>OY728164.1:856393961-857643961 GCA_963277665.1 Viscum album
GGAAAAATTACCCACTTTTAACAAATAAATGAATCTAATTTTTCAAATGTAATTTAAATTAATATCATGACCAAATATCATGAATTCTATTCATTAAATCTGTCAAGTAATGTATGGAATTTTTTATAGAGTTGGACCTTGGTACGTGTCCCCGCTTATACGTGATGTACTTTAGAATTAACTATTAATTTTAATATTTACAATATTGTAGTATAAATGAATGTTATATATGTATTTAGTGGGAACCATTATTGTAGTCACACAATCTAGGTGATACGACTGATCAAATCTTGATATGGTTGCAGATATGTTAGTTATAAGATCCTGCTGTAGTGTTGTTATAATAAGTAAATTATTTTCTAAAAAATGAATTTATATTTCATATAAATTATTCAAATTAGTTAATAATTAAATTATAGATATTGAAGTGGATCAATTTGATGCTGAGTTATGAGATATTATATCAGATAAATGGCATATTACTATGCACCGAGATGAGATATTCTAGCATGTCATGGGGTGTGACGGTCATGGATATTATTAACTTATGGAACTTGTTTCCAATAATGTTAATTTCATATAGCATTAGTTCTGGGAACATGTAGAGGTGAATGGATTTAAAAACTAGAAGAGGTAGATACTTCTATTCATACCATTATAGATAGTATGGACTATCAGTTTAAGTTGTATTTCTGTAGAGTATAGTGAGATATTATCACTATCTTTATCACGTATAAATGAAGTGACAATGTATTATCCTATTAATGGAATATAGATTCATCTATAGTTAAAAATTTAAATAAATTATGCCCATATTTACTTTTTATGATATTCTTAAGATATATAATATTTTAATATATTTTGGGAGCTTTATAAAATTAGTGGACTTCATTATAGGTTCATTGGTGATCTAGATGAGGTTTCTCCAAATGAATATGGAAAATTATGATACAATTTTAATAATTAAAAAATAATTTTAGAAGAATTATTAAAATGTGGTTTTTAATTATAAAAATGTTAAAATAATGATAAAATGATTTCCTTCCATGTTATGTGCTAAAGGGTGATCATCGACAACCATTAAAATAGAATATTAAACTTAATCTTCTAAGAATGAAAATTGATCCATAGTCTAAATATTAGGAAAAATAATATTTAATTCCCTCACCAAATCCTGAGTCTAGATAGTAACAATTATTCCCAAGAATTAATGATGTAAAAAAGGAAAAAATATATTCTTGAATAATTCTTTTTTAACCAACCCGTATATTTTAAAAGGTAATTATAATGGTAACGAGAGAGTGGAAAATAATTTGCGACATAGAAGGTAATTTAATTTCCAAACCTCAACTATTACTTTTATAGTATCTAAACAAAGATCGTCACTTGTCCGATCACATTATTAGAATTTACATCTTCAACTAATTATAAGAGAGTCTCATTATTTTCTATAAAATCATTTTCCATTTCTTCCCCTAGTTGATTATGGGATGATAGAAGAATTCCAACCTCAAATGAAGAAAAATCTATTAGAATACCCATGTTAAGAATGTTCCAGGGATTATTCTACATTATTTAAGTAGTTTATAATTTAATTTTCTCCTTCTAGGATCATGAGGAATTTAGTTTCCTTTCTTTAAGTAGTTGATAGTCTACAACATTTTTCATGTCCCTCTCAAGATTAGTTTTAACATTTTCGATTTCCACTATGATTTCATCTTCATTATCAAGATTATAAACATCCTCAATGTTTAACCCCACCTATTCAAAAATAGAATATGATCCATGGATTCAAATGGAATACATACATATACAAAATATCCTCTATGTCTTGGAAGTTGGATGGTTCCTCTACAGTTGATCTGCATAAAAACTCTAAGATTCTTCAACCATAGTTTCATTAGGATGAATGGTGTGAGGCTATGTAATCATGGATATTTTATTATCTTATCTATATTATTCTATACAATTCTAGGATTTATCTATTTTTCAATTAGTGGATCCTACTTGAGGGGAGGTATTACAATCTCTCCCCTCTGATGTAGTATGATCATTTGACCATGTAGTTTATTACAGTTTTTCTAAAACATCAAAACATTTATTTAATGGTTAGGTTGATTGAAAATGAGTTGAAAATAATGTGAAATTTTAAAAAAACCATTAGTTTATTATTTTTTATGTGTATAATTTTATGATGGAACAATTAGACACTAGGTTTGGTTAGAATGTCTATGTAAGAAACATTTAATGCTTTTATTCCATTTAAAAAAAATCAGGGGATCAGAAAAAATCAAAACACCTCTAAATTCTACAAAATGAAATTAAATATTGCATATTGTTATTTTATATATGGTAGAGTAGGAAGAAATTCACTCCAAGAATTTTGTTTCTTAATGTGACCAAAAATTAAAATATAATATTTTATAACATGAAACGCGTGTTTGGATTCCAAATCCATAGAAAATTATCCTAGATTGATGTGAAATAATAGCTAAACTTTCATTTTAAAAGTTTTTAAGTGAAAATGTTTAAAAACCCTCCAATAGATGTATTATTTAACCAGAATGGATGAATAAGAAATTTTTAATGGTTTTACACTCTTTTAAAAAAAGTGTTAAGGGTTAAAGAACAAATGAAAGACCAAAAAATATCATGAAATAATATAGAAAAAAATTGTACAATGATTTTTGAAATGGTATAGTAGATTTAATGTAAAAATGAGGTGTCATTTTCCCAAGATGATTGGAAGAACAATTTTATTATTCAAAAAACCAAATGTGAGATTTACTTTTAGATCTATTGAAATCATCCTCATAACAATGTAAAATCATATTAAATCTATTTTTTTTGAAATTTGTGGGTATAAAACATGTTAATCTGATGTTCAATCTTACCAAAACAACTGAATAACTTGTTTTATAGCTTTAACAACCCTTAAAAACATGAACTTGGGCATAAAAAAATAACAAGGCCTCCAAATTCCTAGAAATTAGACCAAAAAATGTACTATGATATGTAAAATGGTAGAGCTAATAGAAAGTTTATATGAGTTTATATTTTCATAAGATGTATGAAAACATAATTTTATTATTTTAAAACACCAATGAAAATGTTTAATGGTATGATTTTTAAAAAATTACACTACAATCTTATGAAATAAAAAACCATATTTATATTATTTTTGACATGTACAAGTAGAAATAGCATTAATTAAATTTGATTTATTCATGGAAGGAATAAAACACCATGTTCTTATTGTTTTAAACCCATTAAAACATTTTTTAGGGGCCTCACAACTTAATTAACAACCTCTCAATTTTTTGAAATCATATGATATACCATATAGCCATTGTTGATTTTGTGTATCAGATAGAATATGAATATGAGGTTTTTTAATGGGATGATCAAAGACACATATTTATTATTTTAAAAGACTAAAGATTACATTTACTAGAGGTATCCATAAAAAATTCCTCCTACTGGTGTTTAATAATATTAAAAATGTATTTTATGAATTTTTAAGTATAATAAGAGATGATTTATCAATCGGATTTGTGGTCTTCCAGAAAAAACTAGATAAGAAGTTTTAAATGACTAAAAACATCAAAAATGTATATTTTTTTGGTGAAAAATAACTAAATTTCTCTGAATAACATGATATGAGACAAAAAAAACAATAACATTATTTAAAAAACCTTGGAGCTAATGGAATTTACATATGAGGTTTAGTTATCTTGGGATGGATGTTACACACTTTTACCATTTTAAAACACCAAACTCTGAATTTCATAGTCATATCTATACAAAAACCCATTGAATGATATAAAATCATATAAAACCATCATTTTATTATCTTATATGTGTAATATTAGACAACACATTAATTATCTATGTAGTCTTCCTGGAATGAATGAATAAGAAGTTATTTCATGGGATTATGTAGATATCTTCACCAAACTGTTGATTTTGATTAGAATCAATGTATGCACAATAATTCATATCAAGATCACCATTTTCCCAAATAATTATAAACTTTTGTGGCCTTATGCTAGGTTGTGTGTGACTCAGGGTTCTGGAATAATAATTTCTGTTGCATTTACCTTATTTATATTTAATGAAGGTCATTAGGTTTTTCAGAACCAATGATGATTTCAATCACACATTTCTCAAGAAGATGGGATGATGGACATATCACGGCCTTTTTAGGGGAAATATTACATACTAAGGGATTCTTCTAGATATTTAATATATGTTCCAAAAATCCCTCCTAGACCTTAATATAAGACTGGTTACCACTATTTTAATGACTTGATTAAGACCATGTATTAACGAGAACAACTCTTTGAATATCACATTCTCTCTATCATTTTATTATTCATTTGAGATGATTTAGTTTTTAGCCACATTGAAAAACTTTGGAGTTTATTTCCATATATGGAGGTGATTAGTCTCTCAGATGTGGGATTGATCCATCGTGAGGTTTCCTACATATACTGTGAGAACATGAATCAAACCTCATGTAGTTTATTTTACATAGTTTAATGTCATGTCTCTAGACCAATCCCTGGATTTTGACATCATGTGGTATGAAAGTAAATATATGGATTGGGCCTTGAAGTGGTATCCCATGTATATCTCTAAGGCATGAATTATATTAACATTGTTTTTGTCCATATTTTAAAATATGTGACAATATATGACTTGGGTTGGACTTATACAAATAAATGTACCCTCAATAGCCTCATCATAAATATGTCCCTTCAAGTGAAGATAAGATACAATTAGATTTACATCCCAATAAAGGGACCAATCTTGGGGAATCTACACCATTTTATTGGAATGAACATTTATAGTCCCTAAACCCATGTGGGGCATTATTAGTGTGGGAACCTAGAGAAACAAGGAGATCATAAAAATTACAATAGAGAATATTTATATGGGGATTATACATTATTGTTTCCATTTTAGAGGTATGATTACCCATATCATGGATGATATCGTATGGTTATTGTACCTTAGGAAGAAATATTATGTACCTTGTTTATGAAAAGAATCAAATTCCTCATTGTTCAGTCTTTCCCAAACTCACCTACTGGTTTGAGGTTATTAAGGGCACTATTGTGGCTTTGACTTGAAATTATGCATGTGTGAAAGCCCATTTTTCATAATCTAGCTGAAAAGTTAGTATGGTATAATTATGGTAGAAGTTTTTACCATGATCTAGGAATATTTGGGATATGAATGGACTTACACTAAAGATGATTCCCATTTAAGATTTTTCCTTATGAAGGAATCTAATGTAACATTTTAACAGTAAGAATTAGAGTTATCTTAATTTAGTTACCCCGTAACCCACTGATGAGTTGTGGGTGGTTGAACATACTCTGATGGATTATTTTTACATATGAGTTGTTAGGAATTCTAGGGGGTTATGCTTGGTTAGATTCCCATATACATATCAATTATTTATCTTATGAAAGTCAAGGAGAGATGAAAACCATAAAATGTCTATTGAATATTATTGATATGACATGGTAGGCCCATATGATGATATCATGGAATAAATAGGGTATCATGAGATCATAACCTGAACCCATATAAGACACCACCTTATAAAGGGGGAATGTGGCTGAAGGTTCTTTGATAGTAGTCTATTTGGTATGAGTCCAAGTGTGTCTAACTGATGACGTTGACATGTCATACGGTGTCTTCCCAACATGTATTTATTTTCTACTAGACATGACATGGTTTTTTGTTAGGCGTGTCTGGATTTTTTGTTGAGATTGTCTTGGGTGTCAGTATGACATGGAAGACACAACCAATCATTTCTTCCAAATATGTCATAGATGATTGGGATGATCTAAGTTGACATGTCCAGGGCCATTCCACATGATCATATGACTTTTTTGAAATGTTTTCACATGATCAATGTTCATTATCCATGATTTCTTCTTGTGATAAATGCATACATATTCAGTGTATTTTTCACTATTAGCTAATATATCATGGATATCCACTCATGATCAAAGTGCATTGTCTCAGATGTCATTACATAATCAAAGTGGACATGTTCATTATATTTTCCTGGATTAACTAACTTTTCTAGGATGTGGTAACATAATCAAAGTGTTCATGTTAAAGATCTTTTAGATGATCGGTTGCCTTGTTTATATGATATCACAAAATCAACCTCACCTATCCTCATGTTAGCACAAGGAAATTCCTACATGTAAAGTGACTGTCATATGGAAATGATGACATGTTGATAAGCTGTCACATTATATATAATGCCCCAGCCTTAAATATTACTTAACATTGAATTAAATGAATAATTTCCATTGAGGATCTTTTCAGGTTTAGAGTTTTAGAGAATTAGATCTTAACTATTACATCTCAGAAGATTACAAAGTATACACTTCTACTAAGTTTCCATTAAATAAAACTCTTAAAAAGAAACATGTCTAGTTCCATGTTTTATATAGAATGACATTCCCTTGATCCCATCCTTGACACTATTCCACATTAAGTCTTGTGAAAAACATTTCAAAAAAACTTGGGGTGAGCATAAAAAGCTCAGTAAGGGAAACACAAAGATTAAAAACTGTTAGTTTTTCAAAACAAAAAGTAAACCATGTATACTTTATCAATGTAATACTTTTCACCTTTATGAAGTAGTAAAAACTTTTCACTTAAAAAAAGATCAATACTTACCCTTTTGTAACCAAAAGAATACCATAAAACCCATATAAAGAACACATAACATATGAAGGTAACTTGGGACATAAACATACTTAAATGGAATAACCATACGGTCGACTTCCACACATATCACTTAATGGAATAGCCATACGGCCGAATTACATACCCAATGCATTGGAGGTTATAACGTAACCACCTATCCTAGTATTCATGGCACCACCAGTCATATGGTCTATCACGTAACCACCCGTCAAATGTCCAAGTACCATTATAAAATCAAACGACATAAAACAAATATAATGGAAAGAAAAATTTTCTACACTTTGATCACAATATATCACTTAAATATATTCACATAACAAATCAATAATAAAAACTATTTTCAATACCAAAATACATAAAAGAGTATATGGTATTTATTTCATTTTAAAAAACATTACGGCTTGTTGAGGAAGCCAAAGACCAAATTATACACACGGCAGCGGAAAAGGTCGTTGTCACCGTATACGTTGAAAGAAACATTCCTTTTTGGCATTTAGTAAAACGCTTCATATAAAAAGATTCATTTTGAATAAAAATAAAATTAAAAGGTGTTTATACACCGTATAAAATAATGTTGTGTATAAAACAAAATATGCCTCAATGAAAGGAGATTGAGACGAAGTCCCATACCTCGGGTCCGACTTGACTCGATCATTCTTTAACGTCTTGAATAATAATCTTGAGTTAATTTCTACTTTCTTTAGAACATTTTTCAAGTTTATTATTCCATTTATATCATTTATTACCATGTTGTGAACACTATGTAATTATTTACGTTAGTAATGGTCATTTTGTCGATCCTTGGTACTTGAGTCAAAAATAAACTCTTTATAATTACAAGTTGTTCATGTGGTAAAATATCCATTATATAAAGAATTATATTAATGATGTAGATATCATATATATCATATATATCCAGTATATACATTCATTTATAATATTACACAATCATTTAGAGTTATGAAATGAAATGCACCGTTCATGGAGACGGTAAGCCGTACGTACGCATGAACGCTACATTCATTTCTATGTCATATTAATGGAATTAAAACTAACTGAGAGATACTTATATTTTAATTAAATAATTATATTAATCATTTATATGTTACATACATCATATATATCCATTATATGTATGTACTTATAATAGCACATTACATTTGGGGATAAGAAATGAAATGCACCGTTCATGGAGACGGTAAGCCGTACGTACGCATGAACGATACATTCATTTCTATCTCATACTTTAATGGAAAGAAATAATAATGATATAAAGGTATATTATAATTCCAGTATAACATCATATATAATAACTTTAACTCCATCCTTTATACGTCCCACATATGGCATTAACGAATCAAATCACTTTGAGGGGGCGGTAGTCCGCACTTCCTGAAATGAAGATATCGCGTTTACCCATAATGGAAAAAATAAAGGTATGAAATATCTGAAAAATACAAAATCTTAAGTAAAACATAAACATATTATACAACATATATAAATATAGTTACATCTTAATGGCCACCTTTGAAGGTGTTATATGAGTGTTGAACAATCATCATTTCGTGAGGCAGAAATTCGTAATCCACAGAAATAGTATGTTCAATAACCATTAGATGTAGGTGTGTGTAAGAGTAGATTGAATCCTTCACATAAAAACATAGTAGTCTATAGAAGATACTGGTGTTTTTTCAAAATAAAGGAATACAAAGAGTTTAGGGGGTTGGAGAAGCAAAATAAAACATAATAACACAAGAGAAAATTCTACCTTTAAAACAGGTAACTCGTTTTGATCTGAGCTCAAAGGCTTCCTTGGGAAGACTTCTGCCCAAATTGAGGCTTCTAAGAGTTATAGATGGATTTGGAGAGACAAAATGGGTAGGGGTTTTCCGAGCCAATGGCTTGAGAGGTGTGGGTAAGGTGGTAGAGGTGGGGGCCTTTTATAAGAGGAGAGGAGGGGCACTCTTGGAAAGTTATAAAAGGTAACTTTATTGTAATTTTCTTCGGATATAAAAGGTCCTAAAATTATATATTTCAAGGATAAGGTGAAAATAGTTCGAAATACACCCATCTAATTGGTTTTTGTCATGTTAAGGTCTTAGATTTTACATTATCTTTTCATTTTATTTAAATTGTTAAATAATGAGGTAATCGCTGCATCATCATGGTGTCATAAATAATTTAACCTATTTAATGTATAAAAATTATAAAAAAAATATCATGATGTAGGAAATATTTTTATATTTCTAATGAATATTTATAGTCAAAATTATGACTTGTATAACCCCATTAAAAAATTGTTTTAGTAAAACATTTCATGTTTGTGACATTTTTATTTTAACATTAAATAAAAATTTATTATTGTAATTTTCCTACCAAAGTGGCTCCATGGGGTCCCCAAGTTGACCCATGGATTGTCTTGGTCGTCCATGACACATCAAATAATGGTAGGACATGTGTCAAGGTCATTTCATATTATTAAAACATTATTTTTACCTTAAATTACACTAATTACCTCAAATCGCGATTAATAAACTTAAAAGTTACTATTCACCAAAAAATTATTTTAATCGCATTGAACCACATTTTACTTTATAATGATAACCATGTATGTCGGATTTTTGAAATTCAAAACACAGAGGTGGTAAAATTTCATTTAAACGAAAAATCAGTTTTTTAAGTACCACTTAGTGGTTTCACTATTCATAAAAAATTGATGTTTTTCAGAAAAATACCAAAACATCACCCTGAGCTATATTTTCTATTCCAAATTCAAAAATGATGTCTATTTTAAAAAATTCAAAACATAAAAGTTACATTAATTAATTTAATAATTAATTTAATAATTAATTTCAACCACCACTATTGGATGAAATGGTAAAAATATGTTATAATTTAACTTTAAAACCAATTAATAATATAATCTATCCATATAAATAAATTAGATTAAAAAGATGTTTTGAATTTAAAATACAACATTTTTTACTATTCATTAAAAAATGAACTTTATCGTAAAAATACCAAAAATTTACAAAAAGTAAATTTTGATGTCCTGATTCTAAAAAAGAGTTTTATTTGGTCCAATATAATTTATAAGAGTGACCAAAACTATATTTAATGACGGTTCTCCATTAAAAGGCAATAAGTGGACATTTAGTGAATATTAGAGTATATAAGCCTAAAATTGAATTCTTTTCATATTTTAAGCCTTTATCCTTTATTGGATAAATGTAAAAACATTTAAAAAATATATATAATCATATTTTAGTTATTTCTATCCATTCTCACCAATACAACGGCTATGTGTTAACTACCATTTAAAAAAAATATTATTTTATTACTAGTGTACAACGTAAGATTTCAAAGAAACATTTTGTTGCGTATCAGGAACGCTATAGAACATAGAAACCCCATTAAAGTAAAATTAATATTTAATTCACAAATATTAATAAATATGAAAATGCTTTATTCTTTATTTACCTGGGATGTTATATTATAAACTTGAATTTTCCAATTTCTATTGCATGAAAATTACGACATGTTAAGGTAATATCACTTGTCAATTCTGACATGTCAAAATAGGTGTGGTATGATTGGCCTGAATGGTACACAAAATTTCATGGGACCAAAATGAATTTTTCATGGTCTGTCTTGTGATCAAAACGACATGTCCATAAATTCTCAAGTAAATCCCGAGATTATTGAAGAGTCTTGTGACTGTGGGACCTTAGTTTTTTCTCATAATTGGGTATTGGGATCATTTTTATGATCTCACACCTATCCATGTATTGAACATGAATTCTTTATAGTTTCTTACCTAGACTATATGTGAAATGTTTTTACTAGGATGAGTCATGGTCAGGAGCCTATGTTCAAGGAACATGTATAATGGTTTTCATGGTGATATGAGGGTTTATCCATGGGTTCTCATACATGAGAAGGAGGTTCCCACATGATGGCATTACATGATGATCAATTTCTCATGATATTTGTTTTCGAGTCTTACAGGGGTATTTTTTAACAAATGTAGGGGATTCACATTGATGGCACACATATGAACCAGGATTCTTTGTGTGTGGGGTGTATATCCAAGTGTCTGTACGTCATGGATGAAAACACCAAGATCTTCATGTATGATTACATTTCCATGGGTGTATATCCACAAACACCATCATGAGTTCTCGTATGTCAGAGAGCCTAGACCATGAGGATGAGAATAAGGTATCAAGAGGAAAAGGGTAATTCATATTGGATCTTCATGAAAATTTTTACCTTTTATTATCTACACATGTATGACACATGATACTAGTGACATGATCTCATTTTAACTGCATGATATCTATAGGATAATGCAATGAACTCTATGGAATTTCATAGGGTATTCTTGACGATTCCACAAATATAGACATCTATAATCGTCTGAGGACTACTAATCCACCTTAATTTTTAGATTTTAGGGTTTAGTGTTTTGATATTAAGGTTTTAGAGTTTAGGGATTATGGTTTAGGGATTAGGGTTTAGGTTTTATGGTTTTTAGATGTGGGGTTTTGGCTTTTGGATTTTTTTGTTAAGGTTTTAGGGCTTATAGCTTAGGGTTTAGGGTTTAGGAATAAGTGTTTAGTAATTTTTAGGTATTTTTTTAAGGATAGTGATTTGGTGTCTAAATTTTTTGTTATATAGTTTATGGGTTAGGGGTTAGGTTTAATGGGTTAGTGTCTATGGATTAGATCTTAGGTTTCACGGTTAAGGGTTTTTTATTTGGGGTGTGCTAGTTCTAGATTGGGGTTAAGGGTATGGGGTTTTAGGTCTTAGGTTTTAGGTTTTGGTATTATGGTTTTGGGTTAAGGACTTATAGTTTAGGTATTATTGATTAGGATTTTGGGTTTTATGTTTTTGAATTTGGGTTTGGGGTATAGGTTTATGTGTTTTGAGTTTAGGGAAAAATTTTAGGATTTTTTGTTTTGGAGTTTAGGATTTAAGGTGTTGGTTATAGGGTGTAGTGCTTAGGTTTTAGTACTTAATATTTATGTTTTAATGTTTTGTGTTTTGGATTTATGGTTTATGGTTTAGGGTTTAGGGTTTTGGTCTTAGGGTTTACAGTTTCACGTTTAGATTTTAGGGATTAGTGTGCATGGTTTAGGTTTTAGGGATTAGGATTTTTATTTTAGGTATTAGGTTATATTTATTTGGGAACAGTGTTTTGGGTTTAGGGTTTAGGGTTCAATGTTTACGGTTTAGGGTTTATGGTTTAAGTTTTAGGGTTTGATTTTTTTTGTTTTAGTATTATTGGTTTTTGGGATTAGTGATTAGGGTTTTTTGTTTAGGTTTTAGGATTCAGGGTGTACTGTTTAGGATTTAATGTTTAGGTTTTATAATTCGGGATTTAGGATTTAGAGGTGAATATTTAGGGTTTGGGTTCTGGGGTTTAGGTTTTATGGTTTATGGTTTGGGTTTTGGGGGATCTCGTTTAGGTATTTTGTTTTAGTCTATATGTTTTTGGGTTTTTTATGATTTAAGGATCAGAGTTTAGAATTTATGGTTTTGGTGGTCAGGTTTTATTTATGAGGGTAGTTTTTAGGTTTTGATAATTTATTAATTTTATTTATGGTTTTAAGAGTCAGTGTTTTAGTGTTTAGATTATAAGATTATGGGTTTAGTTTTTTGGGATATGGATTTAAGTCTTAGTTTTTTGGGAAAATATTTTAGCGTCTTGGAATTGAGGATGATGATTCAGGATTTAGAGTTTAATGTTTTGTATATTATTCACACTACTAGAAATGATCAGTATACCAATGGTTGAAAACAATTGGTATAGGGTGGAGAACAATTAGTATTAATTATACCAATGGTTTTAGAATTCGTAGCCAAGTAATCCTTGATAATAGACATATGCCAATGGTTTGAGATAAGACGTTGGTATATGTGAAAAAATCTACCCTATAACAATGGTTTATGTAAACTGTTGGTATAGAGTTCATGTACAACACATATTCCAGTTGTTTCAAAACCATTGGAACATATTTTTTAGTCTACCATTAACCCCTATACCAACGTTTTAAACCATTGGTAAAAGTTTTTTACCAACGGTTCTTAACCGTTGGTAAAACAAATACATACAGAACCTATACCAACGGTTTAAAACCGTTGGTATAGGCTTTGATATACAATTCAGAAGTAGTCTGCTTTGTGTGCTGCTGTGGGAATTGTACAATATTAAATGAGGAATAAAATACAATACATAATAAGTATACATAATTAAAAACTGATAATTAGAAGGATACATAATATAATACTCAATTATAAATACAATACATTAAAAAATGAAGATGTAATTATATGTGATACAGAATTAAGAATACATAAAAAATTACATTTTAATAACACATACACGATTGAATTAAGAAATTAGAAGCTAATAACCCAAAATAAGTAAATGAATAAATGAATTCAACTAAACACAAATATAATGTCCTGGTTTGGGGAAGGTGTCATTGAACATAGTGATGATGATGATGGGTGTGTATCAATGAGCTTGTGTGAATTAGGGAATATAGTTGTCCTTGGCATATTGAATGTCATGTTTTTAAGAATATGGGTAAGAGTTCCTCACATGAGAAGAGGATTGTGTGAGGCTGGAACATGGATCATTGTGCTAAAGTATCAACACAATCCGAATACGGTTGGTCGGTTTTCCGTATGCGAGTTGTTTTTACATAATATGATGTTCATTTTATACAAAAGAGAGACAGTTAGACTGATACCTGCCACACCATGCCTCATATTGAGGAGGGGTTGACTTTTACACATCACATATGACCAATGGATAGTTTTCCTAAAGTATCAAGACAATTTTAATGTGTTTGGTTGGTTTTCTGTATGCCAGTTGTTGTTTTAACTTAAAATGTTGTCCATTTCAAATAAAAGTGAGACACTTTGAGTTGTACCAGCCACACTGGGCCTCCGATTGAGGCTCGGTTGACTCGTACATGTCATAAATGACCCATGGATTGTTTTTTTAAAGTATCTACACAATACGAATACGTTTGGTCGGTTTTCCATACGTCAGTTGTTTTTACTTAAAATAGTGTCCATTTTAAACAAAAGAGTGACACTTTTAGTGATACCGGCCACACCGTGCCTCAGATTGAGGTGGGGTTGATAGGTACACATCAAAAATGACCAATGGATCTTTTTCCTAACGTATCAATAGAATCTGAATTCGTTTTTTTTTGGTTTTTCGTATGATAATTGTTGTTTTCATTTAAAATATTGATCATTTCAAATAAAGGTGAGACACTTTGGGTAGTACCAGCCACACCATGACACGGATTGTGGCACGGTTGACTCGTACACATCAAAAATGACTCATCGATAGTTTTCCTAAAGTATCAATAGTATCTGAATATGTTTGTTCTATTTTCCTTATTTCAGTTGTTGTTTTCACATAAAATGATGTCCATTTTAATCAAAAGAGACACATTTAGAGTGGTACCGGCCACACCGTGCCTCATATTGATGCATGGTTGACTCATAAACATCTAAAATGTCCGATGGATCATTTTACTAAAGTATCAATACAATCAGAATGCGTTTGGTTGGTTTTCCATATGTCAGTTGTTATTTTCACTTAAAATGGTGTCCATTTCAAATAATAGTGAGACACATTGAGTGGTACCGGCCACACCGTGCCTTGGATTGATGTGGGGTTGAGTCGTACACATCACATATGACCAATGGATCATTTTCCTAAATTATAAACATAATCCAAATACATTTGGTTTCTGTATTCTAGTTTTTTTATTTTAAACAATGTCAATTTTAAACAAAAGAGGGACACTTTGAGTGATACAGGCCACACCAGGCCTTGGATAGAAGCAGGGGTGACTCGTACAATCACATATGACTAATGGATCGTTTTCCTAAATTATAAACACAATCTGAAAGCGTTTGGTTGGTTTTCCGTATGCCAGTTGTTGTTTTCACTTAAAATTATGTCCATTTTAAACAAAAGGGAGACATTTAGAGTGTTACCGGCCACACCGTGCCTCATATTAATGCGGGGTTGACTATTAAACGTCACAAATGTCCCATGGATCTTTTTCCTAATGTATCAACACAATCCAAATGCGTTTGGATTGTTTTCTGTATGCTATGTGTTGTTTTCACTTAAAATGATGTCCATTTTAAACAAAAGAGAGACATTTAGAGTGGTACCATCCACACTGCACCTTGGATTGATGCAGGGTTGACTCCTACACATCACATGTGTCACATGTATACTTGTCCTAAAGTATCCACAGAATCCGAATACGTTTGGTCAGTTTTTCATATTCCAGTTGTTTTTACATAAAACATTATCAATTTTAAACAAAAGAGAGACAATTAAAGTGGTACCGGCCACACCGTTCATTGGAATGATGCAAGGTTGACTCATACACATAAAAAATTTCACATGGACCTTTTTCCTAATGTATCAACACAATCTGAATGTGTTTAGTTGGTTTTTCGTATGCTAGTTGTTGTTTTCACTTAAAATGTTGATCATTTCAAATAATGGTGAGACACTTTGAGTGGTACCGGCCACACCGTGCCTCAGATTTATACGGGGTTGACTCCTACACTTCAAAAATGTCTCATGGATCATTTTGATAAAGTATCAATAGAATATGAATACATTTGTTCCATTTTTCATATGTCAGTTCTTGTTTTCACTTAAAATGTTGTCCATTTCAAATAAAAGTGAGACACATTGAATGGTACTAGCCACACCGTGCCTCATATTGAGGCGGGGTTGATTTTTACACATCACATATGACCCACGGATCGTTTTCCTAAAGTATCAACATAATCCAAATACGTTTGGTCGGTTTTCCGTATGCCATTTTATTTTACTTAAAAAGGTGTCCATTTAAAAAAAAGAGAGACACTTTGAGTGATACCAGCCACACTGTGCCTCAGATTGATAAAGGGTTAATTCATAAATGTCACATATGACTCATGGATCGTTTTCCGAAAGTATCAACACAATCCAAATGCATTTGGTTGGTTTTCATTATGCCAGTTAGGTAAATCATGCAATAATAGTGATAATATCTTATACAAAAACTATAGAAATTGTGCATGATGTGCATCCCCTAGTTCATGGAAAGGGAAAATCATGAACATTGCTTCTAATATATATCATTATATGGTTGGTAGATACCCTGTGGGGTGGACTTAATTTTTTTACTTACCGTGAGGCCTATTGTTTTTCTACGCCAACCGTGGTTCCAAGCTCCGATCAAGCCCTAGAAGCCCCATAAACCACTATAACATCATTAGGATTCCATATTCGGTCAAAAATAAAGAGTTATACTGAATTAAAAATTATCCATACCAAAGTGAAAAACCAGGTTCTTATAGTCTTCCCATTTAATGGAACTCATCCTGAAGTTCACCTTCAATAGGTGGTAAAAATTTATTTGAGAGCAATTATGTCTGAGGGGTTGTCCAGAGTCCAAGGGGCTGTTGGGGGTCTACCAAGGGGCTATCTAGGGGGCTATTCGGGGTCCATGGAGGAGGGTGGGGGGATGTCCGGGGTCTAGGGCGGAGTGGGGGGGGGGGGGGCTGTTCGGGGTCTAGGGCGGAGGGTGGGGTGCAATCCGGCGAGCTCTCTGGGGGGTTGTCCGGGGTCCTATTTGGGGGTTTGTCCGGGGTGCTATTTGGGGGGCTATCCGGGGTCCATGGAGGAGGGAAGGGGGGCTGTGATGGGTGTGTTCAAGGTGTTATAGGCTTTAAAGTAGAATGACACATCCATATTAAATCAAAAACCAAGTGTCATAAATATTAGAAAAAATGTAAAGGATCAATCTTCCCCTGATCACCATCACCATCGCCACTGTAATCATTAACCTCATCCTCGCTTCCATCTCTATATTTTTCATCATCCTCGTCATCATCCCCATGCAATTACTCGGCCCCATCCTCGCCCGCGTCATCAACCTAATCCCAGCCCTCACCCTTACTTTCATCCTCTCTCTCGATCTCGACATCATCATCATCCCCAACATATTCCCCTTCAGCATCCTCATCATCACCAGGAATTTCATCATATCAACTGCCACTAGAACTGTCGCCTGGTGCATTGGATAATTCACCCATTGATGACATATATGTCTGAAAACCCGTGTTGGCCTCTAGTTGAAGAGAGGAAGATAAAGCTTTGATCAGTTTCATAAATTCTTTCACCCTCGTTTGAACATGTTCTTCCAAATATGTGACCTTTTTATGAGATTTCCTTCCATGCTCCTTGACCTATTCCAACTCGGTGGTCATAGAATGGATACCTAGAGAGGACCAATACCTCATCGGGAGTATATTCTTACCAGGTCGGCAGCGCACTGGACCAGAGTGCTCATCTCTCAAAACCTGATTTACTTGATCGTGTGGCCCCAAATTGTCAGGCTCCTGGGCACTAAGGGCCTCTAAAGTAGCCTATTAAAAAATTTAATAGATTATTAAATTTAAAAATATATATTAAACTTTCAAATAAAAAAATTAAAACTTAAAATCTTTTTTTGTGTCGTCTCACTAATCGCAGTTCTCTCTTTTTTCCTTCTACTCGAGCAAAAAAAAATTTCTCAAGGGAGACGCCCTTAAATATTCACTTTTTGATTCTGTATTGACATTGAAACAATATAAAGTGAATGTATAATCATATATTCAATATTCAATAAATCCCATTATTTAAGTAGGAAATAATGAAAAGGAAAAGTCTTAAAGAAAAATTATAAACAACTATATCGTACCAGCTACCTCTCATGATCTGACATAGTAGAGTGCCCCAATGTGTGGAGGTATTTCATTGAATCAATGTTTTTTTAGAATATTCCTAAATAATTTTTAATAATAATTAAGATAATATTAATGAAAAATATGAAAACTGTCATTTAAATACCTCATATGGGATTAATACCTCAAATTTGGCAGTCACCTAATGGGTAATCATTTGGTGATATTTCTCTATCGGGAAGTCATCCACGATAGGAACTATCTCCAACTATGTGCCCACACTATCACACAATCCAATATCCAAATCATGCTTATAAGCTCTCCTAGCTCTCTTAAACATTCTGGTCGTGCACCCTCTACATCAGGGAAGTTAAACTGATGCTGAAAACCAATATATTAATTCATATAAATACAAAAAAAATAGTATATTAAATCCAATAGATTTTTTACCCATATTTGCGCCCACACATTATCCTTGGATTCATGTGGCAGATGATTCCAAGAGAAAGGGCTCACTAGAATGATGTCAGAGTATTTATCTAGCATCACCAATAAACCCTGACATTCTTGTCTAGGTTTATCAATCACTTGTCCGTATTCAACCATCAACTGTGTCCAGTGGTTCCATAACACACGCAAGAGTTTACACCCCCTCCCCTACCTCCTATCAGTAGATTAATCTATTATAAAAGAAAAAAATATCATTACAAGTTATAATAAAAATAAATTTTGGTATATAAATTTTTTAGATTTATATAAATATACTTTTGGTAGTCGGATCAATGGGCATCACTGGATTTGCAGAAGCTGAAGGAATATACTATACAGGTGGAGTGTCCCTCAGTGTACACTCCTCAGCCAAATATTGTGTCGGAGCAGGAGTCGAAGAATGTGGAATATAATTGCTAGGAGATAATGAACCAGAAGTCAAAGATGATGGCACAAACATCTGGCCAACTGGTATTATAAACATCAGAGGCCTAAATATCCTGTGTGTCCTTAAAGACACAGCAGGATCAAAATGGCGCATAGAAAATATGTCTGTGGTAGGGGAATAGTTCAATCGAGTACGACCTGTGGATCGTCTAACTCTCGCACCACGATCCCTCATACCACCAGCCTCAGTACCGAGACCACCAGATGATCACCTAACCCTGACACCACCCCCCTTCCACCACCAGCCTCTTTATTAGGAGCAATATCAGGCTCCTCATCAGATATCTCTCGTCTAGGGGGTGCTCACAACAAGGATGAGTGGAGGAATGCCCATCTATGTCATGCGATTATTATTTTATGACATCTTTTTCCACTGCATCTCTTCAGTGGGTGTCATTTCCTGTAATGAAAGAACTATGGAAGTAATTAGAAACAGATAACTAATGTGTAACCCAAAAAAATATAGAAAAACCATTCTGCTAAAAAAACATAAAGAAACAGAAGATTTATGGTGGTTTTAAGGTAATTACTGGGATAGACACTCTGAATGTTGTAGGTGAAACATCTAGGTGAGAACACAACTGTATAATTCTATATATTTCCCACCACAACTTCGAGCTCACAATCAACTCTAACAATTGAGCTATTAGAGTCATCATAAGTAATAAACGGATTTCTTCCAATTGCAGTAGGGATAGTGTCAACTTCATCATCACCTTCCTCAAGAACATGCATGTGATTTACTTATATAATTACACCGAATTTAGGATGATGATGATCTTTGACATAAAAAACTTGTTTCACCATTGATGCCAATACACATGGTTCATCAGTGGCAAGAGTACGAGTCATATCAATAACCCGAAATCCACAATCATCAATAAAGGTGCCTTGCCTCGTCCTTGAATAAAAACCATTGAAATTTCATCATCATGACTCGACCATGAAAGTAATAATACAAAATTATTATTTTCTCCATGACTGCATAATAAGATACATTTTCTGAACGAGGTCTATTATCTGATGAACTGTCATAACAGTCTTTTGTGTCAGTTAGCATAACAACATCATGTTGTGTTCTCATGTTCCTTTCTTGTTCAGAGATAATAAATTTGTATCCATTGATAAAAAGTGATTTACAAGCACGAACCATGGTATTAGGACCAAAAGAGAAAGCCCTTATTTCCTCAGAAACAGAGTCTGTAGGAAAACTAGATACCTGAAATACAAAAAAATAGTAATCTTATTTAAATTTTATTTTTATTTAGTTATTACAGAAATATTTTTACCTTCAATTTCAACCAAGAAGAAAACCCTTTTCTATGAAAAGCCTCTTTCATTCTCAATGAAGAAGAATGATTCTTTCTATATATTAATTATTTATGTTCCCTATTGATAAAAATAATAATAGTTTAACAAATATTTAAAATTACAAGTGATAAGATAAGAGATACATGAAAAATTTAATTACTTGATATACTCATCGAACACATCACAATTGAAAAACACTGGGAAATGTGCCATCTCTCGCTCTTTAAGGCTTAATGTCGTCATTGTATATGATCCCAGAATTCCTCCTGTTTGTGGAAGTGATGGTAAACATGGTTCAATTTGCTCATACTGTTCTTATTCATTTTTCATTGGTCTGTTTATTCTTGTAGTAAGATCAGACAAATACATTTAGTAGAAATCCATATATTCTTGAGCCAAGTAACCATTCACAATAGAACCATCAGGATAATTCCTATTCTGAACATATGATTTCAATGTGTATGTGTTTCTGTCAGTTGGATACATCCAACAGAAAGAAACGGGTCCTCCAAGAAGTATGTCGGTTGGAAGATGGACAATCAAATGAAATATGCATGTAAAAAATGATAGAGGGAATATTTTCTCTAAATCACACAAAATTAATGGCGTCTCTGCCAACGGTTTTTGCAAGAAGTATTAGGAAAACTTCTTAGCACAAATATCTCTAAAAAAATAGAACAATCGAATAACTGAGAATCTTACATTGTTGGAAAAGAGATAACAGATTGCTATTGGAATCAACTCATGTAAAAATATGTGATAATCATGAGTCTCAATGATTTCAGCTTCAACGTTTTTAAGTTGACCCATTTTGATATATTTCTTGAATAGCCCTCAAGAACTTTAATAGTCTCCAGCACTTCCAGAAATTGTTGTTTTAGTAGGTGTCATCACATAAGAAGCACATGGAACATTCCATTTATTTTCACGGATACATACATGATGCAATTATGGTATGATCCCCCAATCTATCATGTCACGGTGAGATCATAAATTGTCTTTTGTATTCCCCGTGACATTTATAAGAATCGAAAGAAACATTTAACATATATTCTTTTCAATGTGCATTATGTCTAAGCAATGACGTATCAAGTTGGTTGACCAATACGACAACTCAAAGAATATACTCTTATTCTTCCAATTTTAACATGTATCATTGGAAACATTTTTCCTATTTTTAAATTTCATTACACCCTTCCCAAATGAATTACTAAAATATTTCACTCAATTAATCACATCAGTTCCAGACATATGCTGAGGTGGATCGTCAGTCTCCATGGTATTGTCGAATCTTCAATGATTGTTTCTATGTGGATGGATCATGGGAAAGAATCTTCGATGTCACATAAAACTAAAACTACGATGATATTTTAGTCTTCTTGATAGAGTATTCTTTATACAAATAGGGCATGGCAATTTTCATTTTGTGCTCCATCCAGACATCATTGCATAAGCAGGAAAATCATTGATTGTCCACATAAGTGTAGCAAACATATGAAAAATGTCTTTCGAACATGCATCATATGTGGGCACCCCCACATCCCAAAGAATATTCAACTCTTTTATTAAATGTTGCATGTATACATCTATATCATTGCTAGGATCAAAAGGGCCAGATATCAGTATACTCAAGAAAGTGTAAGGATTTTTTATACACAACCATGGAAAAGGTTATAAATGTGTATGAAAACCAGCCATGTGTTGTGTGAAGTAAGCATATGACCAAATGGATTAAAACCATCACTTGAAAGACCCAGTCTCACATTACGCACGTCGTTTACAAATTCAGGATATCGAGCATCAAATCTCTTCATTGAAAATCCATCCGTAGGGTGAACCAACTCTTCATTATTCTTTTCACTCTCGGTGTTATTCCATCACAGTTTTACTGATATTTCATCAGAAATGAAAAGGTTCTTTAATATGGGGATCAATGGAAAGTTCCACAATTATTATTGTGGAACATGAGATGGTGTTCCATCATTTTTGGCTTCCATAGAGAGGTTCCACATTTGATACAATCATTTATTTCAGTAGTTTCCTCCCAAAATAAGCTGCAATCATTTGGGAAAGCATGGAATTTTTTGAGAATACAATTTCATCAACTAACTTCGATGCCATATAGTGGTTTGATGGAATATCTGCATTATCTCGAAGTAAGTCCTTCATGAAGTTAAGAATTTAATCGATTGCAGTATTTGAAATCCCATGCATAGTTTTTCCATGAAATAATCAGATTATAAATTCCAACATTTTCATTTTACCACATCGCCGATATACTAGATTTGGCGCAGCATCATTCAATTTTTTTCACCATATCTACATCATCATTTTCATTGGACGCATCATGTGTGCATGTATCAAAATCTTGTTGGTTGGAAATCCTTTCCATTTTATGATGCCGAAAAAATGGAAACCGATCACATATAAAACTCTCCAATTCAGTCCTATCATTTGGATCATCAACATTTTGGGATTCCATTTTCTCTCCATTGTGATACCACACAAAATAGTTTGTTTGGAAACCATGTTTGGTTATATCATAGCTAACTGCTTCATGACTCAACAAAGGTCTTCCAACCCATTTAGAACATGGGCAGTGTATGCGACCACTATCGGATGCCTTGTCAAATGAAAAATCTAAAAATCAGTTCAAATTAATTTGTAAATCGGTTGAAATCCAATCAGTTTCGTACATCCAACATCTATCCATTCTGTAAAAAATTGCAATAAGTAATTTTTAAGCAATTAAATAATATTTAAGTTGAATAAAAAAAATATTTAGGTAAATGAAAATTGTTTAAATTATATAAAAGTTTAACTAACACATTACTCTATATGAGAATCATATTAAGAAACACAAAAAAATACAGTGTATATAATATAATAATATACAGAATTTCTAATGCCTATATTCAAGGATTGACCAGTAAGATATTGTAAGAGCTTCAAGGAATACATAATCCTTAAGGGTCTTGTTGGGAGTACATGAGTTTTATAATTTAACTTATTCATGGAGATAAGGATAAGGAGTAGGATGAGGATCATATCAAAATTAGCTATGGACTCATCAAGTTTCACTATAACCATGGATTAAAGGATCCTAGGTTTGGGGCTATAGATCAGAGGTTGGTAGGGTGCATTCATTGAATCATGTTCCAATTGATTTTGGAGAGGGACCTTCAATAGTAATAGGTATGGATTTGGTTAGAAACACCTATAAAAAGGATATCCAGGAATTGTGACATCCCAAACTAGGATGCCACTCATTAGTGACCCGAACCCAGATGGCCACATGGCCTCAAGCACATCTACCAAAATTCCAAATGTTATTGACTAATAGTGAGAGCATTTGGTGTGGCTGAGGGAGACTATTACCTCATTACATAAGTTGCACAATTTTAATATTATCAGTTAAAAATTAGAAGAAAGATAACAATATGAAAATATTGGAAATGGATGAAAATAACCAAATCAGTAATACCAACTAATAACAGAATCATAAACTGAGTGATGGTAATATATGTCAGGTATCAAGAAGAAAAACATAGTTACAACTAGTAGGAAGTAGTACTATACAAGAGGCTCAATAAATTCAAAAATTTGACCTAGCTTCTTGAGATACAACCCAATAATATATTACATGCTCCATTAAATGTCATGTGAGTAGTCATGCTTCTGTAAAATGGTGATTCCCCTTATCGAAACATATCTTCATGTAGTTTATTCAGGTACCCAATCGCATCTCGAACAATGTGTGAGATACAATTCTTGTAGGTGACCACCGAGAGGTCTATAACTATCCATTATATTTATATAACATTTTAATATAATGATATGATAAACTAAAGCGACAACTAAAAAAATCTAAAAGGGTTTTCTATGGTTTCAGATAAAAAATATAAAAAGGTTTTCTAGGTTAAATAAAAAAATAGATACACATCATAATCAAAACGTAAAACTAAAATATTAGGTACATAAAAATAAATATAAGTTACCACTTAAGAAGATACCTAATTTGGGACGATTCGAATGAAGATTCAGCAGCTTGGATGGGGGAAGCCGAGATTCCAACCATTCGGATGGAGGAACCGAGATGAACCTGAGAGAGGTGGTGTCCAAATGGGGGATAGGTACTCTGATCATGGGGGCTATGGTCAAATTAGGGTTTTGTCCAAATGGTGGAGTGGAGAAGGGCCACACAATGTTATTGGGGCAAACCTTTACCAATAGTTTTTAAAAAAATGTTGGTAAAGGTACCTTTTAACAACTGTTTTCAAGAACCGTTGGTAAAGGGGGGAAATTTAGACCCCTTTAGCAACGGCTTACTAGAACCATTTGTAAAGGGTGTCATGCACCTAGTTTTACCAACGGTTTTAGAAAACAGTTAGTAAATCTCTTTTTGACCAATGGTTTAAGAAAATCATTGGTATATAAGTGTTGGTAAAAACCCTTATTCCAGTACTGTCACAGGTTTAGGTATTGTGGTTTTAGGAATTAGGGTTTATGTTTTAGTGATTGATGATTATGTTATATGTAATAGGGTTATTTTTTATTCTTTAGGGTTTAGGTTTTAGTGTTTTGTGTTTTTGGATTTGGGTTTAGTGTTTACAGTTTAGGTTTTAGTGTATAAGGTTCAGGGATTGGTGTTCCGGGTTTATGGGTTAGGATTTATGGTCTAGTGTTTATCTTTTAGGGTTTACATTTTAGTCCATCGGGTTTAAGTCTTTATATTTAGTTATTTATTTATTATGGTTTTGGTTTTAGTTATTTCCATTTTAGGGTTTTGGGATTTTATTTTTAGGGTTTTATTATTTTTGATTTAGTGTTTAGGGTTAAGGATTATGGGTTTTTGATTTTTCATTTTTGTTTAATGGTTTTGGACATAGGGTTTGCAATTTAGAGTTTTTTGTTTGGTGTATATGGTTTAGGAATTTTTTTTAAGTCTTGGGTTTTGGTGTTTGGGGATTAGTATATTGGGATTAGGGTATTGGGTTTTGAGTTTTGGTTTAAGGGACAACTATTTAGGGTTTGGTTTTTTATTTTCATTGCTTAATGTTTAGCAGTTCATGTTTTGTGTGTTGGGTTTAGGATTTATAATTAATGGATTTTATTGTATTATTTAGAGATTATTGTTTATATTATATGATTTCTGGTTTAGGTATTAGGTTTTAGGTTTTAGGTTTTAGTGTTTTGGGTTTTTGGTTTTCGGTTTTGGGTTTACAGTTTTGGGCTTGGGCTTATATGTTAGAAGTTTTGACTTTTTTTATACGTTTTTAGGGTTTAGGATTAGTTGTTACAGTATATGTTTTAATGGTTTATGGTTTATGGTTTAATGTTTAGGGCATGGGGTTTGGGGTTTAATGTTCATGTTTTGTAGTTTGTGGTTTAGGATTTAGGGTTTTTTCATGAGAGTAAAAATTGAATTGATCATAATTGGGATATATTAAGAACACCCCAAAATTAAATCCCATTGACTTAATGATTTGTTTTAATTTATAAAAAACAATCAAAATAGATTTGGTTTTCTTAAATAAAATCAAATCATGAAAAAAAGTTATAAGCATTTAAGGGGTTTCTTGAGTTTTTATTTTTCACGATAATATATATATATACATGATTATAATTATGAAAAATATAAGGAATCAGAATAATATATTTAACATTTCATATATTTTTGCTAAATATAGATAATTTTCTTAGTTATCCTTTATAACATGAATCCTGCAATTCCATGGTGTTTATCTTATGTTGTGATCAAAACACCAAACTGAAGATAGGTTTTATGGTTCAGGGTTTTGGGTTTTTTGATTTTTGTTTAGGGTTTTGGGATCTAGGTTTTAGGTTTCAAGTTTATAGTTTATTATATTATATTTAGGGTTTTGGGTTTGGTGTTTAGGATTTTTGCTTTAGGATTTAGGGATTATTGTTTATAGTATAGGTTTTATGGAATTTGGTTTAGTGTTTAGCATTCATGGTTTAGGGTTTTTAGATTAAGGTTCCACGTTTGGAGTTTTGTGTTTTTTATTTTAGGGTTTTAGGTCTTGGGGTTTGGTTTCAGGGATTAATAATTATGTTATAAGTTAAAGGGATTAGGGTTTGGGTTTTGGGGTTTGGGTTTCTGGTTTGAACAATATGTTTTTGGGTTTAGGTTTTAGGGTTTAGGGTAAAGGTATTTGAATTAGGGTTTATTGATTAGGGTTATGGTAATGGTTTTTTGTTTATAAGTATAGGGTTTAGGTTTGATAGTTTATAGTTTTAGGTTTATTTTATATGGTCTATTGTTTAATATTTATGTTTAAGGGTGGAGGGTTATGGGTTTTGGGTTATGTTTTTGGGATTTATTTTTATGGATCACTGCTTAGGGATTATTGATTACTATTTAGGGTTCAGGGTTTGGATTTTACGGTTTAGGGTTTAGGTTTTACGATTTAGGGTTCACATTTTAGGATTAGGGTTTTTCGTATAGGGTTAGGGGTTTGGGATTTAGGTTTTAGGGTTTATGGGTTAGGGTTTATGGCTTATGGCTTATTTTTTAGTGTTTAGTGTTTACCGTTCGGCCATCCATGTTTTGGGTAAATCTTATGGTGTTTGGAGACTGGTGTTTATGGTTTATGGTTATGTTTTTAGTTTTTACTACTTATGATTTAAGGTTTAGGATTATGGGGTTTTGGGATTAAGGTTTTTGCTTTAGGGTTAAGGTAATTGTGTTTAGCGTATGTGATTTGGGACTATAGGACTATTATTTTTGGGGTTTAGGTATGGTTGTGGTTTTTGGTTTAGGATTTTTGGTTTAGGGATTACTGATTATGGTTTGGGGAATATGATTTTTTTATATGGTATGTATTTAAGGTTTTGTGATTAGGTTTAGGATTTAGGGTTTATGATTAAGGGGTTTGGGTCCTACGATTTAATTTTTATGATTTAGGATTTTAGGGTTAGGGTTGGTGTTATAGGGTATAAGGATTAGTGCATAGGATTTAAATATTAGTGTGTATGGCTCAAGGTTTAGGGTTTTTTGTTTAGATGAAAATTATTAAGGATTTTTAGAGACCCTAATCTTAACATACATGGACATTACATTACTTTTTCGGAATACGTAGTACATAACAAAAACACACACACAAGGACCGTAATAGTTTAGTGTCTTTGGAAACTCAGAATATAATCTTCTAATCGTGGTGAAAGATCTTCAACATCTCCCATAAATATCATACCTTTTTTTACATAAAACCTTTCTTTATATCCTGGGGAAAAGAAAACATAAAAGGGTGAGCTCCAATGCTCAGTAAGGGAAAACAAAAGAAATATAAATCACATCATATACATAAGAACATAACTTTTGGAAATCTTAACATGCAAGGAGATCATAATATCATAACATGGGATAAATCATAGTAGTGAAATGTAATCCCAATAATCATAACATAAAACATAAAACTTTGTGGCATACACACATAATCATAGAGAATCATTTCTTATTAGTCAAGACTCATTGCCAAGACTATCTTAGTGGACAAAGTCCATTTCTGAACCGAGTTCACTCCTCGTTTCAGTCCTGTTTCATTGAACCAGTTTAACCTGCCGTTCCAGCCATGTCTATCTCATGAGATATAAAATCTTTACCCAATGCATTGGAAGGATATATAGGTCCCACCCATCTCATAATGATACCATTCTTATGTGTTCCACAAAATCATAAAACCATACATCATAGCATAACCCATGTAATAAAAATGGGAATCTTAAACATCGTGACATCATAAAACAATTCATATTAGATAAAGGAATTCATAAAAATATAATTCCATCACAACATAATCAAATCAATGTAATAATAGGGATAAAAACAGAACCCTTTATTATCTTAGATGGAAAATAATTTTGATAAAACACTTGAACTCCATTCTTAAGGAAAACATCATTTCTGCTTCAAAAACACTTTTCCTTTCTTAACATGTCGTACAATTATAAACTAAAAGAAGTTTATTAAAAATAAAATTGAAAAATTGTAAAGTAAGATTCTTGGAAATAATTTTTTAAAAATCCATTCATTCCATATAAGTTAAAAAAAACATTCTTCGTACTTTTGTCAGAAAAGTCAAAAAGTACCTCGTACGAAAAACGACAAAAGATTCCTTTCATATCCTTTACTAAAAACTCACCGAATGGTAAAATTGGATTTAAAAAATTATAGGTGGATGGAAATAATTTTACATATTGAGGAAACATGGATGTGGATGATAAAATACACCCCAGTAAATGCCAAAGTATAAACAATCTCGGATAAAAATTAGATTGTGATATTTCCCTTACCTTAGGTCCGATTTTCTTCGTAAGTGTCCAAACCTCCTCTTCCTTGAAGAGCCTCTTTAAGATCTCCTTTTAGGGCACTAAAATTGGTCTTTGAGGAATACTAGAACCTCTAGGATGTTGCTATGGAAGTGGAGAATGGAATTTGGCAGGGGTTGGCCGAGCTTGAAGGCTCAAAGTGGTGTGAGGAAGAGAGAGGTGCTGCCCTTTTATAAGGGAGGAGAGGGGCTCCTTTGGAAAAACTAAAAATATTATTTTATTATAAAGACAAATTCAGTTTTAAATATCTCCAAATTGAATTATTTGGAAGCTAAGGTGGGGATGGATCGAAATCATCTCATCCAATAGAATTTAGACAAGTTTAGGTTCCTATTTTAACCTTATCATTTATATTTAACATTAAGTAAAATAATTTTACTTTTACCATGTCTTCTTGTGTTGTTATACTATAAGGTTAATAAACATACTATAATCATCCAAACGAATCCCAAGTTGTTTATTATTAATATATATAACCTTATCTAAGTCGTTTTTCTGAACCTTAGATATTTAGGAATAAAATAACAATTACTATATAATATTTCTTTTAAAAACTATTTTATGTCAATTTTGAAACTATTTAGTAATTGATTTTTGTGAAAATAATAACAGAATGGTTAGTTTTAACAAAGTTAATTAAATCAACACTAAAATATCATATTAACCTAGAAAATTAGTGGAATTCATAAAAAGTCTCAAATTATATTTATTTGGGAATTTATAATATCAATTATTCTAATTTTTCACTATTATGGTAATTACTGCATCATCATTGTGTCATAAATAAATTAATTTATTTAATGTCTAAAAATTATAAATAAAATATAATTATTTAGTAAATCTTATTAGCTTTCTAATGAATATTTACAATCGAATTTATCTTATGTATAACCCTATATTAAAAATGCTGTAGTAAATAAACGTTGATTTTAACTCTTTTAACTCTTCTTTGAATAATAATAAATGTCCTAATCTAATCCAAGTGGGCCTAAATGGTCTTATTTTATTCCTAAGGTTGTTTTTGGTCAAATTACACTTATCCAATAGAATTAGGACATGTGTTAGGGTAATAATAATATCTTTTTTACCCTTAATTACCCTATTTAATTTTAACCGTGGTAAAAAAAGAAAAAAGTTACTATTCACCAAAAAATATTTTCATCTCATTGAACCAAAATTTACTTACTGAAATCAACCGTGTCTCTCAGATTTTTGAAATTCCACTCACAAAATCGGTAAAATTAATTTTTATGAAAAATTCAGTTTTTTTAACTACCACTTAGTGGTTTCACAATTCATCAAAAAATGAAAGTTTCCAGAAAAATACAAAAAATTAGGCCTAAGATATATTTGATATTATGAATTCAAAAATGATGTCTATTTTATCAAATTCAAAACATATCATTTGCATTAATTAATTTAAAAATTAATTCCCGTCGTCAAAACAAATAGAGTGTTCTTAAGAGATAATAACTATCAAAGGATTGACATTTGTTTATGTCTGGTTTAAATGCGAAATTTCATCCAATGACCAACATTGTATTAAATTGTATAAATATATTCTAAATATACTTTAAAACCACTGAAATTAATAATTTATCACTATTAATTATAACGATTAAAAAGGTTGTTTTTAATTAAAATTTAGTAATTTTCACTATTCATCAGAAAATGAATGTTATCCGAAAAGTACCAAAATTTCACCCTAAGATAATTTTGATATTCCGAATCCAAAAATGAAGTCCATTTTGAAAAATAAAATTTACAAAATTTCAAAAAGTGGTTATTACTATTAATAACGGCTAGTTTTAATAATATTTTAATAGCAAATCATTGTTTAGCGAAACTCGGTATTGCGTACAACACACGCTATCACGGAAGGTCGCTCTTGCGTGTAATGAAAGGAAAGTAAAGGATGCGTGTTGTGAAAGATTCTTTTGGTTTAGTGTACAACACAAGACATCAATTAAATTAAAAAGAATATTTTTCATAAAATCTCGGGGTGTTACATTCTACCCCCCTTAAAATGAATTTCGCCCTTGAAATTCGTCGGGGTTATACATGGTTTTCTACTCGAAAGTTTGTTTAATAGAAACCCACATCGTAAAAAGGAAAACCAAAACTTGGCTTTAAAAACTAAAGTATGAAATGTAACGGTTACCCAAATTAACTCATCACAGGGTTTCCACGTAGGAGAACATAGGTGAAAATATGGATATGGAAGAAAAATCTAACCATCAAGTTCTGATGGAGAGTGGTAGAGAACATGGCTATGAAATAGCCAACAATCACAAAGCCATAGATTTTTGATTATCTAAGGTACCATCTGATTCATCAGATATAAGGGCACTAGGACAACATTTTTGGTTTTCAAGATCATTTCCCTAAAGTTGGTGAATTAAAAGAAATACTTACATGATGTTGGTACAATTTCACTGTTGTTCATGCTTTGAACAATTTCCACTTCATCTCTTAAAGAAATGAATTTAAATTTGTTATCCATGAAGTGTTAATAGATCATGTGATATACTGATGGGTCATTCCATCTGTTTCAAACAAAAGGTTAGCAAAAGTTATCAAATATACATAAGTCCATCTATGGTGAGGTTAATCGTATATGATTCCAAAAATGAACTTATACTTCATATATCATACTGCGTAATAAAAAATAACTAGTTTCTACTAACCAGGGACTTCCTGTAGGCCAGTGGTAGTCGATAAAGGCCAGTCGCACTTTGGTTGTGGGTTCGATTCCCACAGCCTTGACGACGCGATGGGATGTCGCCCGTCCTGTAGGTTGTCCTTTTTGTAAAGCTATATTACTATAACATCCCATCAATAATATAGAAAAAAGTTATATCCTAACTTATGTCCAACATAATCCATTCCAATCTTTTGGATTATCTAAAATACTTCGGTCCAAGCTCATAGTATAAAGAAAATGATTAATTGAAATGTCACATAACAATCACGTGAATCCCATCATTTATCCCACATATATCATAAGATATATCTTGTTGGTCAAATTACAAACATGTGAATACCTTAATCATGTATTCTCTTGAAGAATGAATACCCATTAATTCAACCATAGTGAAAACATGAATGCAGTAAAAAGTTAACTCTTTCCACATACCAAAATCCAAAAATTCTATGTACTCAAACCATGATATAACCTTATCCTTATATCAGTCATGAGCTCATGAATACAGTCAAACATTTCATTTTCTCATTTTCCTTTCATTATGCGCATATCATCCTTTTTCCAAAAATATCTCAATCACATTCTATTGTTACCGGTACCATTGAAAACCAAAATAGACCAATACATAAATATTCCAATATTCCATGATACTATATACAACAGTATTTTGGAATCCCATTACATAAAAACTTAATCATTCCACCACATAGTTGTCATATTCACCATCGCCAATAGTGATCGCATGTGACTTCCCTTTGTCCTTTGCCTTAAGTGGTTGCTCATGTCGATCATCACTAACCCTTGGATTAGGGCATTTATTAGCATAATGCCCCATTTCCTTGCACTTGAAGCATTGAAGTGTTGGTGGTGTGTTCTCTGTAGTCTTTTCTTTATTCACATCATTAGAAACCCTTTTTCCATTACTTCGACACTCAGCTGCTCGATGACCTTCTTTTCCACACTTAAAACATTTTCTAGTCCCTTTAAGACAATCTCCACCATGCTTCTTTCCACACTTTGAGCATAAGGAAACATTCATCTTCTTTTCACCCTTATTCTGAGATTTCTCCTTGAACTCCATCTTACATTTCTTGTCAAAACTATGAGATGGATAAGTAACACCAACTTTCATTTCTACCTTGATATCACAACGCACAATTTATTCATAGCTACTGAAGTCTCTTATAGCTAATGCCCTTCGAAAATTTGGTTTTCAGCCACTGAAGAATCGATCAACATTACTTTCAGGTTGGATAATAAATCCAGATGCATACCTTGCAAGCCTTGTAAAATTCACTTCGTATATACCAACAGATTCATCATCCTTTTTCTTTATTTCAAGAATCTCCTTCTCTATCTTTGTTCGAAGAATACGAGGGAAGTACTTATTGAAAAATAAGTTCTTAAACTCATCCCATTCCATGGACTCAATTTCATATCTTGGCCTCGTATTCTTGATAATATTCCACCATTGATCAGAATCACCTTCCAAACGATACACTGCTAAGATGACTTTATCATGTTCAAAACATTGAAGAACTGAAAATATCTTTTAAGTAGTACTGATCCATTTTTCAGCAACAAGTGGATCAGAAGACCCACTGAAAGAAGGTAGACGTTGCCTCATGAAGGACTCAATAGAATATTGTTCCCTTCTCTGCTCATTTGGAAGTCCATAATGATTCATAGCTTGTGTAAGTATAGAAATAAGATTTTTCACTCCATATCCCATAACATTTGTTTGTTCCGGAGGACAATCATTGCATTGTCCATTACATTGATCAACACGGTTCCTTCGGGTTCCAGCCATCGTCTAAAACCCAAAAAGAATAGCGTGAGAGTTAAAAATCATAATAAAGGGGGAGTAACTTCAATATCTAACATCTTTGGTTTAATCTAATATCGTTACCACAGTTCTAGGACTATATATTATACGTATACTTATCCGTAGGGACATCCCTAGACATACCTTAGAAATATCTCTAGGGATCTCACTAAAGTACTCGCATCCTAGTTTCCAAAGGTTGACTAAAACTTTCCTATGATACCAAATGTAGAGACCCTAATCTTAACGTACATGGACATTACATTACTTTTTCGGAATACTTAGTACATAACAAAAACACACACACAAGGACCGTAATAGTTTAGTGTCTTTGGAAACTCGGAATATAATCTTCTAATCGTGGTGAAATATCTTCAACATCTCCCATAAATATCTTCCCTTTTTTTACCTAAACCATTTCTTTATATCCTAGGGAAAAGAAAACATAAAACGGTGATCTGAAATGCTCATTAAGGGTAAACAAAATAAATATAAATCACATCATATACATAAGAACAAAACTTTTGGAAATCTTAACCTGCAAAAGAGATCATAATATCACAACATGGGATAAATCATAGTAGTGAAATGTAATACCAATAATCATAACTTAAAACATGAAACTTTGTGTCATACACACATAATCATAGAGAATCATTTCTTATTAGTCAAGACTCATTTCCAAGACTATCTTAGTGTAAAAATTCCATTTCTGAACCGAGTTCACTCCTATTTTCAATCCTATTTCACTGAACCGGTCTAACCTGCCATTCCAGCCATGTCTATCTCATGAGATATAAAATATTTACCCAATGCATTGGAGGGAGATATAGGTCCCACCCATCTCATAATGATACGATTCTTATGTGTGCCACAAAATCAGAAAACCATACATCATAGAATAACCCATGTGATAAAAATGGGAATCTTAAACATCATGACATCATAAAACAATTCATATAAGATAAAGGAATTCATAAAAATATAATTCCATAAAAACATAATCAAATCAATGTAATAATAGAGATAAAAACAGAACGCTTTATTATATTAGACGGAAAATAATTTTGATAAAACACTTGAACTCCATTCTTGAGGAAAATATCCTTTCTTCTTCAAAAACACTTTTCCTTTCTTAACATGTCGTACAATTATAAACTAAAAGAAGTTGATTAAAAATAAACATGAAAACTTGTAAAGGAAGCTTCTTGGAAATAATGTTTTAAAAATACATTCAGGCCATATAAGTTAAAAAAACATTCTTCATACTTTTGTCGGAAAAGTCAAAAAGTACCTCGTACGAAAAATGACAAAATATTCCTTTCATATCCTTTACTAAAAACTCACTGAAGGGTAAAATTAGATTTAAACAATTGTAGGTGGATGGAAATAATATTAAATATTGAGGAAACATGGATTTGGATGAAAAAATACACCCCATTAAATGCCAAAGTATAAACAATGTCTCTTAAAAATGAGATTGTGATATTTCTCTTACCTTAGGACCGATTTGCTTCGTAAGTGTCTGAACCTCCTCTTCTTTGAAGCGCCTCTTTGAGATCTCCTTTTAGGGAACTAAAATTGGTATTTGAGGAAGACCAAAACCTCTAGGATGTTTCTATGGAAGTGGGGAATGGAATTTGGCAGGGGTTGGCCGAGCTTGAAGGCTCAAAGGGGTGTGAGGAAGAGAGGGAGGAGGTGCCCTTTTATAAGGGAGGAGAGGGGCTCCTTTGGAAAAACTAAAAATATTATTTTATTATAAAGAAAAATTCGGTTTTAAATAGCTCCAAATTTATTTATTTTGAAGATAAGGTGGTTATGGGTCGAAATCCTCTCATCCAATATAATTTAGACAAGTTTAGGTTCCTATTTTAACCTTATCATTTAGATTTAACATTAAGTAAAATAATTTTACTTTTACCGTGTCTTCTTGTGTTCTTATACTATAAGGTTAATAAACTTACTATAAGCAGCCAAACGAACCCCAAGTTGTTTATTATTAATATATATAACCTTATCTAAGTCATTTGGCCGAACCTTATATTTTTACGAATAAAATAACAATTACTAATATAATATTTGTTTTAAAAACTATTTTATGTCAATTTTGAAACTATTTAGTAATTGATTTTTGTGAAAATAATAACAGAATGGTTAGTTCTAAAAAAGTTAATTAAATCCATACTAACATGTCATATTAACCTATAAAATTAGTGGAATTCATAAAAAGTCTCAAATTATATTTATTTGGGTATTTATAATATCAATTATTCTAATTTTTCACTATTATGGAAATTACAACATCATCATTGTGTTATAAATAAATTAATTTATATAATGTCTAAAAATTATAAATAAAATATCATTATGTACTAAATCTTATTATCTTTCTAAATACTATTTACAATCGAATTTACCTTATGTATAACCCTATAGTAAAAATGTTGTAGTAAATAAACATTGATTTTAACTCTTTTAACTCTTCTTTGAATAATAATAAATGTCCTAATCTAATCCAAGTGTGCCTAAATGGTCATATTTTATTCCTAAGGTTGTTTTTGGTCGAATTACACTTATCCAATAGAATTAGGACAAGTGTTAGGGTAATAATAATATCACCCTTAATTACCCTATTTACTCTTAACCGTGGTAAAAAAAAGTAAAAAGTTACTATTCACTAACAAATATTTTCATCTCATTGAACCAAATTTTACTCACTGACATCAACCGTGTCCCTCGGATTTTTGAAATTCCACTCACAGAAGTGGTAAAATTAAGTTTTATGAAAAATTCAGTTTTTTAACTACCACTTAGTGGTTTCACTATTCATCAAAATATGAAATTTTCCAGAAAAATACCAAAAATTAGGCATAAGCTATATTTGATATGATGAATTAAAAAATGATGCCTATTTTATCAAATTCAAAACATATCAGTTGCATTAATTAATTTAAAAATTAATTATCGTCGTCAAAACAAATAGCTTGTTCTTAAGAGATAATAACTATCAAAAGATTGACATTTGTTTATGTCTGGTTTAAATGTGAAATTACATCCAATGACCAACATTGTATAAAATTTTAAAAATATATTCTAAATATACTTTAAAACCACTCAAATTATTAATTTATCACTATTAATTATTTCGATTAAAAAGGTTGTTTTTAATTAAAATTTAGTAATTTTCACTATTCATCAGAAAATGAAAGTTATCCGAAAAGTACCAAAATTTCACCCTAAGCTAACTTTGATATTCAGAATCCAAAAATGAAGTCCATTTTTAAAAATAAAATTTACAAAATTTCAAAAAGTAGTTATTACTATTCATAATGGCTAGTTTTAATAATATTTTAATAGTATATCATTGTTTAGAGAAACTCCATATTGCGTACAACACACGCTATCGCAGAAGGTCGCGCTTGCGTGTAATGCAAGGAAATTAAATGATGCGTGTTGTGCAAGATTCTTTTGGTGTATCTTACAACACAATACATTAATGAAATTAAATAGAATATTTTTCATAAAATCTCTGGGTGTTACAGGATTAGGATATGGAGTTTGATGTTTTGAGATTATTTTATTTGGGTTTAGTGATTTGAGTTTATGGTTTATTGATTAGGGTTTATGTTTCAATTCATAGTCTTTAGGGTTTACAATTAAGGGTTTGGGGTATAGTTATTTGTGAATAGTTTTTTGAATAATTATGTTTTAGGGATTATAGTTTAGGGTTCAGGTTCAGGTATCAAGGTTTGGGTTTTAGGATTTTGGATATAGAGTTTAATATTTTTGGTGTATTGTTAAATGATTAGGGTTTAGGTTTTAGGTTTTATGGTTTAGGTTCTATGGTGTATGGTTTTGGGTTTGAGGATTATAGTTCATGGTCTGGATTTTACAAATTAATGATCACGATTTAGGTTACAGTATTTATAATTTAGGATTTTGGGATTTTGGTTTGGGGTTTTAGTGTAGACTTTATTTTATATTATATGGGTTGTATGGGATTGGGTTTAGTGATTATGGTTTAGGACTTAATTTACACAGTTTAGGGTGAACGGTTTAGGAATCAGGGTTTGGGTTTTTGTTGGGTTAAATGTATTTGGAATTAGGGATTAGGGTTTTCTATTTAGTACCAAGGTTTCATGTTTTATGGTGTAGGGTTTAGGTATTTGGTATTACTATTTAGGTATTTTGGTTTTGGGTTTATGGTATGGGGTTTAGGATTTGGGGATTTGTGTTTAGGGATTATGGTTTAAGGATTAGTGTTTAAGGTGTTGTGAATATGGTTTAGTGTATTGAGTTTCGGGATTTTGTTTAGGGTTATATTTTATGATTCATTATCTATGGCAATTCATTTGGAGTTTAAGGTTAAAGGCTTCAGTATTAGGGTTTGGGGATTAATTTTGTGCGTTTTTGGTTTTCAAATATGGGTATTGGGTTTAGTGTGTGGGGTTCATGGTTTGTGGATTAGAGTTTAGGGTTTTGTTTTTGGTTTTTTGGGTTTTAGGATTGGGTTTTAAGGAAAATGGTTTTTGTAATTTGGTTTTTTGGTCTAGGTTCAGGATTAATGATCTAGGGTTTAGGGTTTACGATTTGGGGTCTGAGGTTTTTTGGTTAGGGTTTCCAGTTTAGTCAATGGTTTTAGGTATTAGAGAATAAAATATTATGTTTAGTGATTAGGTTTTAGTGAATATTTTTTGGGGTTTATGATTTAGTTTGTATTTTTTGGGATTAGGGTATATGATTTACTATTTAGGAACTACAATTTAGTGTTCAGATATTATGTTTTATGATTTATTTTTTAGGGTTTATGGTTCAGTGTTTTGGCTTTTGGGTATAGGGTTTAAGGATTTTTTATGGTCTCATTTTTAGGGTATTGGGTCTAGGGTTTATCATTTAATGGTATGAGTTTAAGGTAAAGGATTTAGGTTTTATTATTTACTATTTATAGTTTAGTGTTATGGTTTATTATTTAGGGATTATGGTTTATGGTTTATGGTTTCTAGTTTTAGTAGTTTGGGGTTTAGGATTTTGGTTATTCTGTTTAGAGTTTAGTTTTTAGTTTTTTGGATTTATGGTTTAGGTATTAGTGTTTAACATTTAGGGTTATGATTTAAATTTTTAGGGTTTTGGGTTTTGGGTTTTCTATTTGGGGTTTTGGTTTTGGGTTTTTGGTTTTTTGATTTTGGGTTTTGGGTTTTCTTTTAGGGATTGGGGTTTATGATTTTCTTTTTATGGTATAGGGATTGGTGTTCTGAGATTAGGATTTGGGGTTTTTGGTTTTTGGTATCATTTTTTTGTGGTGGGTTTTATGTTTTAATGTTTGATGATTTTATGTCTAGGGACCAAGATTTAGGGTTGTATGGTTTAACATTTCGGTGTTATGATGTATATTTAGTGTTATTTGTTTTTAGAGTAGGTCTTTGGGGTTTGGATTTTTGTTTTTTGGTTTTCGGATGAGGATTCCAGATTTAGATTTTAGGATTTACGGTGTTGGGTATTTGGTTTATGGTTAATAGTTTTTGGGTTTATGGGGTTTTCTAATTGGTTTTGGATTTAGGATTTAAGGTGTAGGGTTTTGAATCTTCGTTTTTTGTTTCGTTTACTTGGTTTTGGGTTTTAGGTCTATTATTTATGGTTTAGGGTTTATAGTTCAGGTTTTTGTTTTTATGGATTTTGGTTAAGAGTGTAGGATATATGCTTTTGGGTTTACAGTATTGGGATCTAGATTTCTCATTTAGAGCAAAGGGTTAAGTGTTTAATGTTTAGGGTTTTAGATTTTATGTTTTATGTTTTGGGTTTCAGGTGATAGGTTTTTTTGGGTTTGTGATACAAGATTTAGTGTTAAGGGTTTTAGATTTTTGGTTTATGATCTAGTGTTTCAAATTAGGAATTATGTATTATGAATTAGTTTTTAGGTTTTAGGGTTTACTATTTACGGTTTAGGGATTATGGTTCTTTAGGTATGGGTGTTTGAGGTTTAGGATTACGTGTTTATAGTTTACAAAATATGGTATATGGTTTAGCGGTTAGGGGTTAGTGTTTATGTATTAGAGCATAGGGTTCGCGGTTATGTGATTGGTGTTTAGGGATTATAGGTTCTTGAATGGGGTTAGGGTTTGGGTTTTTAGGTTTTATGTTTTGGGATTGTGGTTTTGGATTTATGAGTTAGGGTTTAGGGTTTATTGAATATGGTATTGGGTTTTAGGTTTTGGGATTTGGGTTTGTGGTTTAGGTTTTTGGGTTTAGTGTCAAGGGTAAAAGTTTTATGGTTAAGATTTTAGTGTTTATGATTTAAGGTGTTGGGTGTAGGGTTGATTGATTAGGTTTTAGTAATTATTATTTATGTTTTATGTTTTTATGTTTATAGATTTTGGTTTATCGTTTATGGTTTGGGGTTTTGGGTTTTGGTTTTAGGGTTTATAGTTACGCCTTTCGGGTTTAGGGTTTAGAATGTCTTTTTTTATGTATGAGGGTTAGGTTTCTAGTTTTAGGGTTTAGTTTCATCAGTTAAGGGTATAATATTTAGGGTTCAGGGTTCAAGGAATATGGTTTCAGGAGTATGGTTTATGTTTTCGGGTTTCTGGTTTTTTATTTTAGTGTTTTAGGTTTTCGGGTCTAGTGATTAGGGTTTTCTGGTTAGGTTTTTGGATTCATCATGTACTTTTTAGGGTTTAATTTCTACATTTTATGATTTGGGTTTAGGGTTTTAGGGTTTAAAATATAGTGTTTCGGGTTAGGGGATTAGTTTTTTATGCTTTATGGTTTTGGTTTTGTGGTCTCTCTTCTAGGGATTTTGGTTTAGTGTATATGGTTCAGAATTTTTTGTTCAAGCTTTAGGGATTAGGGTTGAGGATTTATGGTTTGGGTGATCATGTTTCATGTTCTAGGGTTGTTTTTAGGCTATAGTAAATTATGATTTTTATTTTTCGGTTCAAGGGTCCGAGTTTTAGAATATAGATTTTAGGCTTTATGTGTTTTGTTTTTTGGGTTTTGGGTTTGAGTCTTCCTTTTATGGGAAACTATTATAGGTTCTAGGTATTTAGGTGAAGATTTTGGATATAGAGTTTAATGTTTAGTTTGTTGGGATTAGGATTGGTCATTATGGTTTTAGGGTTTATGGTTTATGTTATAGGTTGTCATGTTTAAGGTATATGGAATGTGGTTCCTTTTTTAGGATTTAGAGTTTAGGTTTTAGGGTATAGGGTTTTGGGGTTTGGGTTTAGTGTTTACGGTTTAGGGTTTTTGGATCAACGGTTAGGGTTTACTGTTTACAGTTTAGGTTTCAGTTTATATGGTTTAGGTTTTTGTGTTCAAGTTTTAAGGATTAGGTTTTAGGGTCTAGGGTTTAGTTTTCAGAGTTTAGGTTTTCAGCCAAGGGGATTAGATTTTAATCATTAGGGTTTTAGTTTTTATAGTTTTGGGTTTAGTTCTTTCCATTTTAGGGTTTTGTGTTTTCTAGTTTGGGCTTTTATTGTCTTTTATTTAGGGTTTAGGGTTAAGGATCTCGGTTTTTGGATTTTTAATTTAGGGTTTATGGTTTAGGGTTTGGGGTTTATAGTCAAATGTTTCTAGATTTGGGATTATATTTATGGGTTTTGGGTTTGGTGTATATGGTTGAGGGTTTTTGGTAAAGGGTTTGGGGTTTAGCATTTAGGGTATATTGTATTGAGTTATGATTTTAGATTTTAAGGACTAGTGTTTAGGGTTTCAGTTTAAGTGTCTATCTCTTAAGGATTATGAGTTCTTGTTTTGGGTGTTGGGTTTAGGATTCAGTGTTAAGGGATTACAGTTTAGAATTTATAGATTACAGTTTAGAGTTTATGATTTCTAGTTTAGGGCATAGGTTTTAGGTTTTTGGTTATATTGGTTATGTTTTTGGGTTTATAGTTTTGGTTTTGGGCTTTATGGTTTGGAGTTTTAGGTTTTTTTATATTTTTTCATGGTTCAGGTTTAACTATTAATGTATAGGGTTTTAGGTTTTAGGGTTTAGTGTTTATGTTTTATGGTTTAGGGTATAGGGTTTGGGGTTTTGAGATCATGTTTTGTGGTTTGTGATTTAGGATTTGGGGATTCTTCACAAGTGTAAAAATTGAAATGATCATAATTGAAATCTGTTTAAAACAACTAAAATTAAATCCCATTGAATCTATGATTTATTTTAATTTATAAAAAAATAATCAAAATAGTATTGATTTTTTTTAATCAATTCATATCATCAATGTAATTGATAATATTTAGTGGTTTTATTTTTTGAATTTTCATATTTTGTAATAATTTTTTTACATATATATAAAATTGATTATAATTATGAAAAAATATATGACATGTAAATAATGAATTCATCATTTATTATAGTTTTATTAAATGTTGATAATTTTCATATTTGAACCTCTTATCTTGAATCTAGTAATTCCAATGTGTCTAGATAATGTTGTGTTCAAAATACCAAATGTAACATAGGTTTTAGGGTTTGAGGTTTAGGATTTTGGGTTTTTTGGTTTAGGGTTTTGTTCTCCAGGTTAGAGGATTGAGGTATAGAGTTTTTGATATCTCATTGAGGATTTAGGTTTTGGTGCTAGGGTTTTTTTTAGGGTTTAGAGTTAATTTTTACATTATAGGATGTATGGTTTATTGTTTAGTGTTTATAATTAATGGTTTAGTTTTTAGGGTTTAAGGTTCTATGTGTGGGGTTTAGGGTTTTTGATATTCGGTTATTCGTTGTTGTGTTTTGGTTTTACGGATTCATGTTGAAGGAATAGGTTAAAGGGATTAGGGTTTGGATTTTTTGGTTTAGGGTTTATGTTTTAATTCTTAGGATATAGGGGTTAGTTTTAGTGTTAAGGGATTTGAGTTTAGGGTTTAGGGTAAAGGATTTATGTTCATGGGTTAGGGTTTATGGTTTATAGTTTATGGTTTGAGGTTAAGTGTATACAGTTTATGGTTTAGGATTTGTTTTCAAGGGTTAAGGGTTATGGGATTTGGGTTAAGGGTTTTGGATTTATATTTAAGGTTTATGTTTTATGTATTATTGATTAGGGTTTAGGGTTTTTGGTTTATGGTTTTGGTTTTAAGTTATATGGCTTATGATTTATGATTAAGGGATTGGGTTTTCAGTTTTAGGGTTTATGGTATAGGTTATTGGGTTTAGGATTTAGGGTTTTTAGTTTAGGTTTTAGCGTTAAAGGATTAGTGTTTAGTGCTTATTGTTTTTTCCTTTCATGTTTAGGGTAAAGAGTAAAAAGACTGGGTACTAGTGTTTAGGGTGTATGTTAATGTTTTTAGTTTTTAGGGATTATGAATTATTGTTTCAGATTATGGGGTTTAGGTTTGTTGTTTTCGCTTTATGATTTATGTAATAGGGTTTAATATATGAGGTTTCAGACTATATGATTAATATTATGGGGTATAGGTATGGTTATGGTTTGTGTTTTTGGTTTTTTGGTTTAGGGTTTAGTGATAAAGGTTTGGGGAATATGATTTATTTTTTATGGTCTGGAATTATGTTCTAGTAGTTTGGACTATGTTTTAGGTTTTAGGATTTAGGGGTTTAGGGTCTATGATTTAATTTTTAGGGTTTAAGATTTATGTTTTAGGGTTGGGGTATCAGGTTTAAGTATTAGTGTGTAATATCTAATGATTAGGGTTTAGGGAGTAAGGTTTATGGTTTTGATATTATACGTAAGAGATTAAGGTTTAGGGCATGGGTTTTAATGTTTTGAGATTCTTATTTTAGGTTTAGTGATTTGGGTTTAATGTTTCGTGATTAGGGTGTATGTTTTACTTTATATGGTTTAGGTTTTATTATTTTGGGTTTGGGGTTTAGTTATTTATGTTTAATTTTGAATAATAATGGTCTAGATATTATGGTTTAGAGTTTAGATTCATGTATTTTGGTTTCGGGTTTGGGATTTGGGATATAATGTTTAGGATTTTTGATGTATTATTTAAAGATTAGGGTTTACGTTTTATGTTTTATGGTTCAGGATCTAGGGTTGATGGTTTTGGGTTTGAGGATTATGGTTTAATGGTTAGTGTTTAATAATTATTGATTATGGTTTTGTTTATAGGGTTTATGGTTTCTATTTTTGGGTTTCGGTTTTGGGTTTTAGTGTAGGGTTTAGTTTATATGATATAGGTTCTATGGGATTGGGTTTAGTATTTTGGGGATAAGACTTAATTTGTACATTTTAGGGTGTATAGTTTAGGGATCAGTATATGGTTTTTTTTTTGGAAATTGACTTTCGGTTTAGGTATTAGAGGTTATGATTTCGTGTATATGTTTCATGTTTGATGTTGTAGGGTTTAGATATTAGGTTTTACTGTTTAGGGATTGGGATTTTGGGTTTATGGTATGGGGTTTATGAATTGGGGTTTTGAGTTTAAGGTTTAGGGTTTATGGTTTAGGGTTTAAGGACTAGGGCATAGGGTTTTGTGTTTTGAGCTCACAGTTTAGGTTTTAGGGTTATATTTTTTGAGTTCTTATCTACGGTTTTGGGCTTGGAGTTTAGGGTTTATGGTTTTGGGATTAGGGTTTTGGGATTAGGGTTTGGAGACTCACATTTTGGGCATATTGTTTTCAAGTAAGGGAATTTTTTTTACGGTTTTGGGTTCATGTTTTGGGGATTGGAGTATAGTGGTTGGGGTTATATGATTGGGGTATGGGTTTTTGGGATTTAGGATTAGGGTTTGGTGTAAAAGGTTTAGGGTTTTTGGTTTTGGTGTATGGGATTAGGATTAAGGGTATAGGGTTTATAGATTATGGTTTGGGGTTAAGGGTGTTATGGTTTGTGTTTTGGGTTTTGGAATTTGTTTTTGGGATTAGGGAATATAGTATAGGGTTTAGGGATAGGGTTTAGTGTATATGTTTTGGGTTTATGGTTTAATTTTTATGGGTTGGGTTTAGGATTTACGTTTTATGGTTTGGGTATTACAATTTAGTGTTTTGATTTTTGGTTTTAATATTTTTTAGGGTTTTTAGTTTAGTGTTTAGGATATTTTATTTGGTGTTTATTTATTATTGTTTAATTTTTAGGGTTTTTGGTTTATGGTTTAAAGATTAATGTTTTGAGTTTAACGTATAGGATTTTGGTTTTAGGGATTTGCGTTTATAGTTTACGGTATATGATTTATTCATTAGAGTTTAGGGTTTATAAGTTATTGTTTCTGGTTTTAGTGGTTTGGGTTTAGGATTTATGTTTTTTAGTTTAGGGTTTTGGGTTTGGGTTTTTTTGATATATAGTTTAGGGATTAATGTTTAACATTTAAGTTTTATGGTTTAAAATTTAGGGTTTCATGTTTTGGGTTTAGAGTTTTGTGTTTCGGGTTTAGGGTTTGGATTTTTTGATTTTGGATTATGGGTTTTGGTTTTTCAGTTTTCATTTTAGGGTTTAGTGTGTATGATTTTGGTTTTATGGTTCAGGGTTTGGAGTTTTGGGATTGTTATTTTGGGTTATGGGTTTCTGGTTTCATTTTATCATGGTGAGTTTTATGTTTTAATGTTTGAGGATTTTAGGTCTAGGGTTTATGGTTTTAAGGTTTAACATTTAGTCATTTTTCATTAATTTTACGGTTACTTGTTTATTAGATTTGGTTTTTGGGAATAGGTTTTTGGGTTTTGGGTTTTGGGGTTAGGGTTCTGGATTTAGAGGATAGGGTTTTGTGCATTGGGTATATGGTTTATGGATATAGTATTTGGGCTTAGGGTTTTGGGTATATGGATTAAGTTTCAGGGTTTAAGGTTTAGGGTTAGGGGTCATAGTTTTTGGATCTTGATTCTTGGTTTTGGGTTTTAAATTCATTGTTTAGGGTTTTTGGTTTCATGTTCAAAGTGTGGGGTTTACGGTTTTGAGTTCAGGGTTTAGGATATATGGTTTAGGGTCTAATTTATTGGGTTTCTAGTTTCTAGTTTAGAGAAGGGGATTTAGGGTTTTACGTATAGGGTATAATGTTTGGGTTTTGGGTTTTATATTTTTTAGTTTTGGGTTACATGTGGTAGTGTTTCTTGATTTTCGATACAAGGATTATTAATAAAGGTTTTGGGATTATGTTTTATGATTTTGGGTTTATGTATTAGGTTTTATGGTTTATGATAGACTGTTTAGGTTTTTTGGTTTAGGTTTTAGGTTTTACATTTTAGGGTTCGTTGTTTATGATTTTGGCTTTTAGGTGTAGGTATAATAGTTTTGTGGTTTGTATTTATAGTTCTATTTTTAGGGTTTATTTTTTTTATTGTTGGTTGTATTATGATTTATTTGTTTTGTGTTTACGTTCTAGGGATAATGTTTAGATTTTATTCTTCATTGTTTAGTTCTTGATGTTTGGGGGTTTGGGTTTTGAGTTTTGAGTTCAGGGTTTAGGGTTTAGCATTTAGATATTAATATTTTCAGTTTATGGTTTATATTTTATTGTGTCATTTTTATTTCTTAGTGTTTTTGAATTTGTGGTTGAGGTTTAGAATTTAGGGTTTTTTGGATTTTAGATTTCGTTATTGGTTTTGTGGAGGTGAGGTTTATGTTTAGGGTTTAGGATTTTGGGTTTAATGTTTGTGGTTTAGGGTTTGGGGCTCAATATTTAGGGGCTTGAATAAAGGGATTGTTGTTTGGGGTTTAGGGTTTGGGGTTTGGGGATTGAGGTTTGGTGTTTATGTGTGGTAAAAAAATTAAATTGATCATCCTAAAAATATTTTCGAAACACTCCATAATTACTTCACATGGATTTTATATAACATATATGAATTTATTGAATTACCAAATCAATCGAAAAAAAGTACTATATTCTTGAGTCACATCAAAATGTAAAAATAAGGGAGAAACTATGCTGTTTGTTTTTTGATTTTTGATGTTGTTTGAATGTAGCTTAATATAATTTCATAGGAGTGAGTATTAATTATCTAAAAAAACAAAATAAACTATTTTTAATTTAATTCAAATGTAGATATGTTTCATAAAATAAATTTTACGAAAAATTTAGACCATCTAAAAATAATTTTTAGCGTCATGTAAAATTGACTAAAATTGAGATACTTCTCTTATATTTCAAAAACATGGAATATCAATTCAATACAAAATTTGTTGCTCAATATTTAATTATAAATAATAGAAAACATATTATTTTAAATGAATGAATTATATATATTAGTGATCAGAATTTGGATATAATTTTAGAGAACTCAATGGTCATTTCAAACATCCTTATATCCTTATGAAATAAATGCAGTTTTCTTAATTATCCATCACAATAATAATATTTCAATTCTGAGTTGTGTAGATCATGTTTTGATGAAAATTGTAATCCATTCATAGGATTTATGGTTTAGGGTATTTGTTATTGGGTTCTAGTTTTGGGTTGTTGATTTCTGGATTAGGGTTTATTGGTTAGGGTTTTGGGTTTCATGATAACATTCTAGTGTTTAGGGTTTAGGGTTTTGAATATGTGGTTTAGAGTTAAGGGTTAATGTTTTAGGGATCATGGTATATGTTTAGGGGGTAAGGATTTATGATATAGGTTTTTCATGTTTTGGGTTTATATTTTGTGTTTAGAATTATGGATTTAGGGTTTAGGGACTAAGGTTAATAGCATAGGGTTTACTATTTAGGTTTTCGGGTTTCAGGTTTAGGTTTTAAGGTTAATGGTATAGATTTTAGGTTTTAGGTTTTGTGGTTAAGGGTTCAGGTTTTAGATTTAAGGGTTATGAGATTCGATTTATGGATATAGAGTTATGGGTTTTGGTTTTAGGTTTTAGTGTTTGTTGTTTATGGTTAAGTGTTGATGATTTATTGTTTATGTATTATTTTTTAAGGTTTATGGTTGCGTGATATAGATTTGGGGTTAAAAAATTTTGGTTTTTGGTTTATATTGAGGGATTATGGTTTTGGGTTTAGAGTATAGAGTTCCGCTTTTAGGTTTTAGGGTTTAAGGTTCAGGTTTTAGGTTTTTTGGTTCTGGGATTAGGGTTTTGTGTTTAGAGTTATGATATTATAAAATTTGGTTAAGTATTATGATTTTAGGAATTTGTTTTTATAGTTTATTGATAGTGTATTTCTGAGAACCCTAGCCATTTAAAACATTAATTCATGATTTATTACATAAAAACACACAACGTACAATATAAAAGTCTAAGAACCCTAGTTTCATTTGTAATATGGTACATAGAAATTAAAATTGAATCCTGGATACAACCAAATAATAGGAATCATCCTCAAATGCTTCTAAAATTCAAAAGCATTTAAAACTTCATGGGATAAACTGGAGATATTTATAAGAATGTGGTGATCAATAATGTTCTATAAGTAGATTTAAAAAGAATAATTTGATGAATGTAACCAATTATAGTCAATATAAATCTAAATGATTCATAGAAAAGGATAAAATATTAATCTTGAATAATGAGGCATGATATATCTTGATAATGTAAAGGAAAAATGGGAATGTTGAAACAATATTATACATGGCATCATCAGGATAATTAAAGGTTTACCAATAAGTCCATAAAACATAATGTTCATAGGATAAACTCCTATGAACCATACATGGAATCACAAGAGACTAAAACATTATCCAATTCATTGGAGCACTATCTAGGGACACCCAACAAAATAATATCCTGTACATACATAAGTGTGTGACATAGATCATATATCATAATAATATATTCCATTATATTTATCCCACCATTATAGTTTGTGGTTTAAATAAAAGGAAGAAGCTAATAAATGATGTATATATAAAACTATGTCAATACCATTGAGTGAAAAATGGTATGGATATACACATCACTGTAATTGGAATGGAAAATCGCATAACAATTTTGATAGCATAATAAGATCATATAAAGGTTCATGGTAGGGAATAATGAGAGTGAATGGGGAATATCTTTACATGGTCATGATAAAGGAATTAATATGGATATGTAATGACATAATCCAACTTGAATACTTTTCATTTAAAATATCAAATGAAAATATATGTTTCATTAAAATTTTGGCATGAAAAATAGCAATAAAATTTCATCAACATAACAACCATACATAAGGATAATGAAAATAGTTTAATGGGAGAGGAAGGTGTATCTAAAAAATTTATATCAAAATTGATGTATGGTGCATATGGGAAACATATTCCATATTAAAATTGAAATCAAATAGAATACAATATACAAGGTTCTTGATTGTAAATGAGGATATAGATCTCCATTACCAAGATGATATTCCTCTTAAATTGTTTAGGGGAAAACCACAGGTCCTTAAATACACATTTTTGACATCTTGGATGAAATTTATCAATGGTAAAAGAGAATAAATTCACAGACTGTGTATTATTATTATAGATGTATGGATAATGGGTGATATTTATACTTTAGGATGGGTGGGATTTAAAGGATTAATCTTATGTCATTTTCCTATATAAGCCAACAAATTATAAGGTATGTTAATTACAATAACTTTTATAGGCTAATTAATAGCGGAAGAGTGTTCCTGGATATTTAGGTCCTTCGAAAACTGGACAATAACATCTATCCAACCAAATAAATGAGCATAATCAAAAAATATGAATTGTATTTCAAAAATGAAATTTTGGTTTCAAAAAATAGAGAATAAATCTCTAAAATAAAAATGATCCTTATAAGTTAATATCTATATATATATATAATTAAATTTTTATTGATAAAAGATTCTCATAAAATTTTCAATCAAGTCAATATAATAATTACTCTATAAAATCAAAGTGGTTATAAATTATAATTTTAATTTCTTCCATAGACTTAACTTTTTGATAAAATTTGGAAAAAATTACTCTAAGTTAATTATGATTTTCTAAGTTAGAAAATGAAATTTATTTCATTATAATCACCCAAAAGGAATGATAATTTAATCATTTAAATAAATCATTATTTTAATTAAAATTATTATTTTAATAAAAAAATCATGATTCAAACCATTATAAAAATATATTCGGTCTTCATTAAAATATATTATCATTTTGGAATATTATTTTAGGATTATTTCATGAAATACATTTTTATTTAAACCTTATACATAAATCATATAGCAGTTGAATCTATTTTTATTCTTTGAAAATAATAAAAAATTTCTTATTAAATATTGTTGAAAATCACTAAAACGTGTCGACCAAACTAATAACAATAACAACCAACTGTTTTATTAACTACAGGTTATAATGAAGATAAAATATATTCTTTGACAAACATAAATGATAATTTTCATATTTGTCTATAAATACACCATCATTATTTCTATTCATCATTCACTTCAATTCAAATAAATGTGTAATATCATATCAAAAATATATATTGTATTACTAACTATCAGTTTCTTTTTTATATATCTGTTTGTGGGTGGGATGATTCATGGGAATTGAGGTAAACCACATTTTTATATTTTCCTTTTTTTTAATTATTTTTTCCTTATTTCAATATTCAATATCATTTTTGGAACTGTTTTCCAAATAATGTAATGTGATTAAATAATGAAATAAATTATTGAGAATTTCTAGTATGTGTTTTCTACAATATCAATTCATACTAGTTCACATCAAAACATGATGTCCAATGTTTATATTAAAATTGTTAATATTTCAATTCAATTAAAATAAAATAATTCAATATAAAATAAGAGTTGTATTATTAACATGTTGGAATTTTGGGGAGTTATATTCTTCCCCCTAAAAGAAATTCCATCCTCAATATTTGTGTCCAATCAAAAATGGTACAATACAACCTAGGCTTTGTTTTCCCTTCATTAAATATATCATCACTCTTTTATAGCGTTATATCTTATGAAATACATGATTTCTAACATGAAATTGTAATGGAGTGTTTAATAATGTTTTTTTTATAACATTGAGAATATAGGATCAAATACATTGATATTTTATTTATTTTAATTGAAATTTTTACACATTTTATATGTAGATTCTTGTTTGATCATAAAAAGTTAATGATAAATAATAAATATTCCCCAAGATTCTCAAACAATCTATGAAGAATATCCCCTTTCGGTACACTAGTTCCTGATTGAATCTATATCAATACATTGTTTTCAGTGTTGTTACCACTTGGTACATCTATTCTAGACCACATCCACTTATAGAATCCAGAAAAAAGATATATTTTCTTAGAGAAATACTTAATCAGTTAATCAAAATAATATGGGTATGTCTTATTTTGACTATTATTATCCACAAATATTTATCCAATGTTTTATATTCCTAATACCAAAATAACTTGAAATTCCTTGGAAACCAACCATGACTACCGTTTCCTTTAATAAAATTAATTAACAATTTATAACATAAAAATACATAGTATACCCCATAATGTTGATAATCCATGTTCATTTGGTAATTATGTACATAGAATATCAACAAGACACATGGATACATCAACATAATTAAATCCATCCTTAACATAGTTCTAAAATTCCATTTATTTTAAAACTAAATGGGATAACATGGGGACATACATTAGAAAGAGGTGACCTATAAAACCTAGAAAAGGAATAACAAAATAATGAAATGTTAAAATTAACACATTTTATTCAACATAAAATTAAATGAGTCACAAAAAAGGTGATATTAATAATCATGAACAAAGAGGAGTGATATTGAATTATAGGATAAAGGAAACCATGGAATGTGGCATCAACATTAAACCTAAAATTATAAAGATAATTAAAATATTAACACCATGAACTCATAAAATAATGTTCCTCTGAAAAACATTAATTCACCATATATGGAATATTAGGATACTAAAACATTACCCAATGAATTAGAGTGAAATCTGGGTGCACCCATTCAAATTATATCATGTATATTCATAACTGTGTCACATAAATCAGATAACATATGACCATATTTCATCACATTAAATACCATGTTTAAGTATTTTGGGTAATATAAATGGATTTACCTCATAAATTAGGTTCATTAGAAACATGGTTAATAACCTTGAGTGGAAAATTGTTTTAGAATACACTTTATAATGTCTACCATGGAAAATTACATTATTATTTTGGGAGCATAATAGGGCATATAAAATGTCATTGGAAGGATTAATGAGAGTGAACAGGGTTTATCATAACATTTTCATATAAGGGTATAAATATTGATACTTATGAACATAATACAACATAAAAAAGTTAAAAGTAAAAGGATTAATACAAAATAATGGTGTTTGAATAAATAGTTTTAATGAAAAATCATAGTGAAATTTCGACAGAATAATGACTATACATAATGATTCATAAAATGGATTAATGAGAGAAAAATGTGTATCGAATAATTTCAAAAATAAAAATTAATATATGAGGTATTTAAATAATCGTATCCCTATATTTTAAATTGAAATCAATGGCTTTAAAAAAATTGAGGTTCCTGAATGTAGAATAAGAGAGATAGGTCTTGTACCTTGAATGTTTTATTCCTAAATCATAGAGGGGGAAAGCATAAGGTGAAGGATCCAAAATTGGAACGCATTGGATAATATATACATAGGGTAAATGTTTAAAACATTATGGATTATTATTTATTAGTGAATAGGAATGGATAATGGGTGGTATTTATACTTGAGCAATGTGGGTTTTTAAATATTAATTATTTGTTATTTTAATATATATGCTAGACACTTGTGAGATCAGTCAATTAAAACCATTTTTATTTCATAAATAGTATAATGATAGTGGTTTTGGACATTAAAGTACTTCCAAAATAGAACCACACTTTATATCAACCGTAATAAAATCATAGAATCCAAAAAAATGAATATTATTTCAAAAAAACATTTTTTGTAAATAAATGATGTTTAAAATACTATTTTAAAATTTATATTTATAAATTAATTTTCATAATTTTCATAATTAATATTTTATTGATAAAAAAATTTCAATTTTATTAATTATTCTGATGAAATTATGATTTCATATTATCATAATGATAGAAAAGGTGCAATTTTTACATTTTCCCCCAAATATATACATTTTCAAACATATTCCAAAAAAAATATATAATTTTAAATTTATGATAAAAAATATGAAATTTACTTAATAAAAAATAATATTATAGTTAATGTAGTTTAAAATATTAAATAAGTCATTATATTTGTTAAAATTAACAATGTAAATGAAAAATTAGCATTCTAACCATTATAAATCTTTAGGGTTCCATAATATATATTATATTTTTAAAATAATTTTATAAGAATATTTCATGAAATGATTTTCGTAAAACTTATAAAAAATAATATTTTAATTTGGAATGTTTTTATTCTGTTGAAATAATACAATTTTCTTATAAAATAATCCAACGATAAATTAAATGTGTTTACGTAAACAACAACAATATTGAAAAACCATTTCATTGACTAATGGTCATAATAGTGATAAAATATGTTAATTGAAAAACCTAAATTTGGATGCTCATATAACCTTATAAATACACCAATATTTTTTACTTTATATTATTTGGTTCAATAACCATGGTTTAACATCATTTCCAAAATTAAAATTGTGTTACTAACTACCTGTTTCTTTTTTATAGAATTGTTTATGGATGGGATGATTAATGGGAAATTTGGTTGCCAAAAGTTTTATATTTTACTTCATTTATCCTCTATTTGTTTCCCCACTGTAATATTCTAGAAAATTTCAGATACTTTTATAGATTGAATGTATCATTCATTAATAATGAAAAAATATATCGATGGTTTCTAGTATGTGTTTTTTACTATTCCTAGTTGAACTAGTTAATATAAACACATTATGTTCAAAGTTACTATGGAAATTAATATATTTATAAAATATTGTAATAAAAAATTAATTTTATAATAATATTTCTATTGTTAACATAATTTATTTTTTGGGGTGTTATCAGTTCAGTGTTTTGGTTTTTGGTTTTTGGGGTTAAGGTTTGGTGTTTTGGGTAAATGAAATATTGTTTGTGGGTTATGTATTAAGTTAATGGTTTGATATTTATGGGTTTATGTGTTTCATAAGATTTAGGGTATATGATTTTTTTGTTTAGGGTTAAGGGTTTAGGTATTGGGTTTTATTGTTTAGGGTTTAGCATTAAGGGTATACTGTTTAGTAATTATGATTAAGGTTTCAAGTATTAGGGGTGTAGGTTATATTATTTATAGTTTTGGGTTTAAGATTTGGGTTTTAGGGTATATGGTTAAGGGTTTAGGTTTAGGTTCTTGGGTTTAATAATTATGGTTTAGGATTTAGGTTTTATGGGTTTAAGGTTTAGAATTTGGGGTTCAATTTTTGGGGCTTCATGTTTAGGGTTTAGGATATATGGATTAATTTTTAGGATTTAGGGTTAATTATTTAAGGATTTGGGTTTAGGTTTTATGGAATAGGTTTTACAGTTTAAGTTTTATGGCTTGGATTATACATATTAGGTATCAGGGTTTGTACTTAGGCTTTAGGATTTATAGTTTAGGGTTCATGGTTTATGGTATATTGTTTACGGTTTCTGGTGTATAGTTTTGGAATTATAGTGTAAGGATTCATTTAATTATTGTAGGGTTTAGGTTTTAGTTATTTGGGTTTAGGATCTTCGGTTTATTTTGTAGGGTTTTCAACTTAATATAATAGATTTAGGGTACCAGTTTAAGAGTATGGGGTTTTTGGTTTTAGATTTTGGGATTGGGTTTTGGTTTTAGAGTTATTGGTGTATGGTTTGGGGTTTAGGACTTGGTTGTTTAGGTTATAGGTTTAGGGGGTATGTTTAATGTTTTTTTATTTAGAGATTTTGGAGTAGGGTTTATAGTTTGGGGTAGTTTTTTTAGGTTTTAGGGTTCATGGTATGGGGTTTGGGGATAAAGTTTTGGGTCTATGGTATATGGATTAAGATTTTTTGTTTATTATTTAGGGTTTAGGGATTTTTTTTGGAGTTTAGGGTTTATTGTTTTAGTTATAGGGTTGAAATTTAACAATTTATGGTTTAGGGTTTATGGTTTAGTGTATTTAGATTATGGTTTGTGGTTTCTGGTTTAAGGATTAATGTTTAAGGTCACACCCTGATATTTTTTTAATAATTTTATTTGAATTAATTTAACCTTTGTATATTTTTCATTTCATAAACCACTGAATATATATTTTGATATAAATAATAAAAGTGTTTCTCCAGTTATACGCAACACCTAGTAAATCTGGAACTACACGAAACACATACATTATCTTAAATTTCATGAAACACTTTGTATAACTTATAGTAGAAAATGTTAATTCCATTCAATATCATTCCTTATACCCCAGACCATGTTTTACCAAACTACAATATACTATAAATGTTTTTATTAAAATAATATTATAGTTATCACCTAGTTTTCATAATAGAATTTATGAATAAAATTTACTAAATTGTGAAAATATTATTTACACAAGAATGTATAATATATTTTTTTATCAATTACTAAAAGTGGAAGTAATAAATATTTTCAAATAATGAAATATCTTTTCTAATAAAACTATTCTTCTACGTATAAAGAAAATTTAATCTCAATAAATTAAGCAAACCATTTTTTAAATGAATTTTTAAATAAAATTTATATATTATATATTCAATATATTTTTCTAATACTCATCCAATATATTTTATGGTGAAGAAGGAATGTTTCTATGTTACAGAGTTACCCACCATTATGACCATTACTACCTTGGAAGTTAATTTTTATTTTTATACGATTATTTGTTTAAAAGAAATTAGATTCCTAATAGTCTAAGAAAAATTTTAGTCTAATGTGGTTTTCAATGAAAAATGATATGAAAATTAATTTATGTTTGAATGTGTTATAAATTATTTTTAAATATTATTTAATATGTTTTCAATAGGATATTATCATATAAATTGAATTCAATGATTTCAATATTTCCTTACATTTTTGAAACATGTTATTTAGAAAAGGGTGTTAAAAAAGATTTAAAGACTTATTTTTTTTTGTTTTTCAAAGTTATTTTAAAGTAAAAATGTTTTAAAAATGATTTAAGTTTTAAAAATTACTTCTCATAGTGGAAAAGTTATTTTACATAAGAAATGTTTTAAATTAAATTATAATGATATATTTACAAGAAAATAATTTTGAAACGGTTTAATAAAAAGGATCTTCAATGAAAGGGTATTTTGAGTATAAAATGTTTAATGTGATCTTTAAAAGTCCTTATCCATATAATAAAACATAATTTGTTATTTTTATTATTTAATGTAGATAATATCCAACAATAGCATTCATATTCTATATTTAATGGATTATGGATTGATGGAATGTGGATTTTTAGACCAATTTATCATCTATGGGTCCTAGGATTTTGAAGCCTACTTCTATTCAGGAGTTATGCTTTGATAAAATGACAATGAAACATGTATTATTACATTAGTTTAGATGTGATTACACGTTTATGATGCCCATCTCATTTAATGGGATATAATATGACTGTTTATGATTTTATGGAACATGTATGTATGATTTTATTTTCAGATGGGTGAGACTAATATCTCCCTCCAATGCATTTGATAATGATTTATATCTCATGAGATAATGATGGGAATCAAGTCAAAAAAATTTATCCTATATGGAATATGGAGAAACACAATACACTATGGGAATATGGGGAAACCCAATACATTATGAGAGATGGGGAAACATGATCCATTGTGGGATGATGGGGAAACTCATTCCCATGCATAGAAAGGACTGTGACTGGGGATGATGGTGTGCCCCACCTAGTAGATTTATCCCCCATTAAGTTCCCAGTTATGTTTTAGAAATGTTCATTGACTTATAGATAATTATGTTTCATGATTATGTTTAGCCACAAATTTTATGTCTTATTCCTTTGATATGCTCACATGGTTAATGTACATTATTATCATATGATTTATTGTCTTGTAAACTACATGTATTTATTCCATTTCTCATTATTATTATATTTTTATGTAGGGTATGATATTTAAATGTTATTCTCTTTTTCTCATTCCATTATGTACATGTTATAATTAATTATTTGCTTTATTTAACATTACTGAGCATTTAATCTCACCAATTTCTTATGTTTCCTTTCCACACATTATAAATAATGTTTTTAAGTATGGGTACTAAAGAGAATTTTTTTTAAATAGTGTGTTTAAGATCATTCAACAAACAATAGGAGTGTGTTCCATGTTTCCAAAGACACCAAACTATTACAGTCCTCAGTCATGTTTTTCTGTAATGGGATGAATATACTTCTAAAATAATGTGAAATCATTATATGTTAATCATGTGTCTCTATAGTAGCTATCAAAGGAAAGGATTAATCACCCATTGAATACTAGGATGAGAAAAAATTAGTGATATCCAAATAAATATTTATATAGATATTTCCAGGGTTGTCTATAAGGATATGATAAATTATATGAGAAATGTCCTAGAATTTTGGTAAAGGGTGGAGTGAGTGGTTTCCTAAATATAAATCCATTCATGGATACTATAAATGGATGTGTCTATGGCATAGATTTATATAGGGGTCACAACCTCGAAAACACCATATTGAGAAAAACTCGATCAAGAATTGCTGCTTGACAATTGGACTTTCTACACACCTAGTTTGACACACTCAAGGAGATTCTTTTGGAGTTCACAAACCCTATACAAAAAATAACAAAAGATTTAAATATATTTTGTATTTGAATAAACCAGTACAAACCTAAGTTTTAATCAATTAATGAAGTGGGTTTCAACTTTTATACATCTTATAAGTAATTTTCTTCATGATTATGTGGTTTTCTACTATGATAAGTGTTTCTCGCAGTATGCTTTTTGGTGTTAGTCAATAGAAGGAACTAGAAGGAATTAGAAAAACCTTAAATGTTTCATATATAGAATGTATGTGAATTTTTAAATTTTATTTCCATATATCCTATAAAGAGAATCCAGAATGTGGTATGATGATTGCTTATACTTTTGAAGATATATAGACCGCAAATGAATTGTCAAAGGTATGAGATGTTCTAACAGTATTGTTTACATTAGATGCACGAAGAATGATTAGATTTAGGTCAAGAACATTAATAAATGATTCATATTCCATATTCTTGGAAAAAGTGATATAAAAGAATAATATGTTGAATCCCAAGTAATGGTTTAAGAATAAATTTTGATGATTAATGTCTATATGTTTTGGAATTCAATGATTATGTTATATGAATCATGAATCATATACATATTTTTTATATAAGATTTTCATTAAGGATTAAAAAGGATATTTTTAATGGTGATGGATATATAGAAAATTGATTTAATATAAAGTTTATATTTTAAAAAGAGGGAAAGTAATTCTTAACGTGTTCAAGATGATCATCCAATTGTGTTTATCATGGAAAAAGAAATTATTGGTACGGATAAATTAAATTGGATAGTACATATTTACCTAGAACTAATTATTTATTTTCTGAAAATGTGGTCTATTTCATCATGTATTAAGTTTAAAACTTTTTAGGATTAAGAAATATATAAATTAATCCTTGGAATGAGGAATAAAGTATGTTTTCTAAAATTATATATTGTAATTCAGGTTAATACAATGATTCAAGGGAATATATGATGAGGGTATACACACGATTGGAATGTGAAAACCAAGAGATAAATTTTGATATATGGGGTATCAATTTTATGAAAATTTAATGACCTGATTTCTAAAGATTTCATTTTCATCTTTCAAAAGTATAATAAGTCTAAAATTTTTATGAAATTTTAAGTAAAACGTTAGTTTACGATTGTGAGATTTCAATTCTATCTCACCACATAAGGATTTATACATATTGAATAACCTACTATAACCAGTTTTTTATTATGCTAACTAAAGAAAAAAGGGATGAAATATCATGGTTTTAATGATCGATTAGTTATTTTGGAATGAAAAATTCACAACCTTTTTTTGAGAAATAGGTGAAGTAAAAAATTTTCAGGATGAGACAAAAGGATGAGATATTACATATGAAAGGTAAGGGAATCAAATATGTATATCATCATCTAAATAAATATAATCATCTTTAAGAAAAGAGAACTGAAATAAAATTATATCCAATTATCATCATTCTTGATGATATCAATGACCAATTTCATGCTTGTTCACTTTATGGTTTGGTGATTGTTAACTTCATCTAGATCAAATACATTATTATGATCAGTGATATTTATCAATATATATGATCATTTAATAATTTCTCTTATTTCCAATATTCCCCTCTTGTCTATATTATTCTATGTGGAATCCAAGTTATGTGATACTTTGGGTAACTCTTATGTTTAGAACATTCCCTATTGAAATAAGTTTTAACATTCATTTTAACAAGGTGGGTTTCTATGAAAGGAACATTCAATTATAAAAACATTAATAATTCATACAAATTTAAAGAGAAAAATGCATTTATTTGGAGTAGAATGTTACACCCTAAGATTTTGTGAATTATTTTTTTGAGTTTATTTAATCATTACATATTTGGTATGTCACAAAACACTTAATATATATTTTTTAAATGAAAGCACTATGTGATTCTTGAATTGTACGCAACACCTTGTCAATCTTTCACAACACAAAACACGTAGATTAGATAGATCTAAATGAAATTATATATTTTAATTGTATTAAACACAAAAATTAGTCCCTTCGAAAGCCATTGTTACATAGAAGGAAATATTTTACCAAACTATAATATACTATTAATAATTTTATTGAAAAATTATTAGAGTTGCCACCTATCCATTATAATGGAAGTTATGAATACATTTATATATATGGTTAAAATATTATTTAAACATGTATATAAAATGAATAATTTGGTTATTTGTTACTATAAGTGAATTTTAGAACTGTTTGAAAATTGATAAATTTCTTTTTTATGAAAAAAAATCTTCTATGTACAAACAGAACATTATCTCAATTTTTTAAAAACCCCACTTTTGATTAATGTTTCAAATAAAAATTCTAAATTTAATATTAAATCTCTATTTTTTATACTCATCTAATAGATTTTATAGGTATAAAATAATAATAAATCCAATTTTATGATTAAAAATATGTATTCTTTTAATAGGGTGATTTACCACATTTTAATGGATACATCATTTTAATTATGATTTTTTAAACTTTTAGAATTTTAATTTGACAACAGAAATATCAATTTGGAAATTAGTACATAAAAATTATATTAAAGTGAAAAGGTTTTTTTCTGTGTAGTTTCATTATGTTGATGGATAATGAAAATACTAAATTTTAATACATAATTATTTTTCATCCGAATCATTTGTAAGGATAAATTGTTTTATTGATTTGAATTATAGTTTAATTAGATAAATTAGACAAAACATAATCCAATTTTGTTCATTGTAACTAATTTATATTTGAAATTGAATATAAAAAATAAGAAAACTTTTGGACATTTTCACATTAAAAACCTATTTTGCCATCCCATCTACGGTATTAAATTTAAATTAACTTCTGCTACTTCTATGATTCAAATTTGAAAAAATGGATTATATATTTGGAATAATAATATTATATAAATCAATATTATATTAACATATATTTTAAAAAATAACATTAGTGAAAGTAATTAATATTAATTACAACGATTAAGGGTGAAATTAACTCAATAGGGGACTAAACCATACACTTATGTGCCAGAATTATATAGAAAATTGTGAAAAAATTATATGGATGGACATATATCTATTATATCCTTCATTTTATATAATTTTATTAGTTATTTGATAAACACATCATAGTAAATACTTGGGGTAGAATTCCATTTTGATCAATTTATAAGAATTCCACTCCTCATCCACTATAAAAAGGAACTCACCCCTGGCACTTACTCATACTTCTCAATCCCATTGGATCAACCAATATATACAAAAATAATCTCTCAAAGTTTCTCCCATCTTATTATAAGTCTACATTTTTTTCATAAAATTTTCTATGTAATCCGTTGGGTGCAAACAAAAAGGAGTTACCGAAAGAAGAGTTAACATCCTTTCTTAAGCACTTTTACTATTTTCATTATCCAACAAGTAACACGTTTATATTATATGATTATATAATAAATAATGTATAATAAATATAATGAGATTTTTTATTCTTATTTATATACCTAAAATTAACCCTACATCCATCAACTACGTTACAAACTTACCGTTATTTTGTACGGAAAACTACAGCCTCACGAAACTTGGTGGTTCATTTTTCCATTACCACCACTAATTGTTTGGAATTATGATGGAAAATAGATTTTTAAATTATATAATTACATTTATGATAAATTTATTCTTATTTAATTATTATATAACCCATACCTTCATGATTTCAATTTTTTTTAAATATGATAATTTTGTATGGGGAAAATTGGACCACCACCTCCTTAAAGCAATGTAATTCGTTCACACTCTATATGTATTTTATTAAGGATGGTTTTAGTGAAAATATATGTTATATATGAAATAATAATAATACGAAGATGTGATATGATATATATACACATATATTTAATTTACTTTCTTTCATTCAGTATGATAATAAAATAGAAACGATGTTCATGTGTACGTATAGCCTACCGTCTCCATGAATGTTGTGTTCCATTACATATTTATATATTGTATAGATTATTTTAAATACATATATACTTATTATATATAATATTAATATATTTATTTATCTTCTATTAGTAAGTAATTCATGATCTATGTAATAGGATCGGGAAAAACAAGCCAAAGCATATATGAAAAACAAAGTAGAAATTACGTGTAATATAATATTAACATAGAGATGTTAACAAAAGGTAATATAAATTCATAACTAATTAATATATTGAATTTAATATAATAATAAGGTTTTTTGGAAGATTTATATTAAACCTATATTTAATACAATGGTTTTTGTAATGTGTACAAATAAAGTCACGTCTTAGGGTAAGGGAATTTCATCTCACTTTTTTTCCTGTGAGATACATGCCATATGCCCCCACTAAATTATATTAGGTGGTTCATATAAATCCCTATTAAGTTTTTTATCATTAATTTCCTTTAATTATTGATATTATATATTTTAATTTATGTTATTTTTTCAAGGGGATCATGATTCAAATATTTACCTTGTAGTAAGGGTTTTATCTCTAACTTTTATTTTCTCTGAGACACATTCCTTGTTCACCTCTTGTTCTATATACATAGTTTTTATATTTCCCATTGACATATTCTATGATTAATATACTTAAATTTATTTTTATTCATATATCCATTTTATTTCCTTTATTTCAGGGGGTATTTTCAAACCTTAACAAATCATTAAAGTAATTTGTTCTGAATTTCCCTTCTTTGAAACACATATCATTTTATGAACCATTATTTTTCTTTGAGGTTTATATTCTTACATAGAAATATTATATTATTAACCTCATTATTTTCATGATATTTTATGATTCATGTAATTTTATTCATTTCCTTTTTTATGATTAAAGTTACCAAAGTGGTAATAGTTTATTACTATAATCTCAACGTTTATCATGATTTTCCTTGATTATGCATCAATTTATGGAATATTATGATTAATATATCAAGAAATATAATTAATTTTATTACCCTATTTTTAATAATTTTTTATCCATGTAATATTACAATTTTCAAAATCCTTGTTAAATAAGATAATTAATAAAATTTAATTTTGAGAATCTGACTTTATTTCTCATTTTGGACAGAAATATTTGTTCTTTCAAAACAATGTTCTATAAAAATGTTTTCAAAAGTGTTCTACTATTATACTATAATTTTTACAGAAAACATTTTACCCATGTTTTTCCAATTTATAATTTTATTTTAAAATGTGTCCTATTTTATATTTCTGAAAATGAAACACATTTATCCATTTAAAGTGTAGAAGGAATGTACATCATGTACATACTTACCTATAGTCAAGATTGTAATTTCCTTGGAGATTAATTTTTATGTGTAAAATGTTCGTTCATTTATATAATTTTTTCCCTAATATTATGGTATTTTTTTTGCTTTTACTATGTTTTTAAAATAAAATGGTTTTCAAAAATGATTTAAGTTTAAAAAAAATTTTAAATTGTATTTGAATCTTCTTTTATATGTTTTCAAAATGTCATTTTCGAAGAAAATTAATTCAATGATTTCAAAAAATATATATTTTTTTAACTTCCATTTTGAAGAAAAGGGCATCAAATTTATTTTAAGCCTTCTTTGAAGTTTTTCAATGGTATTTTAATAGAAAATGTCTTTCCAAATGATTTATGATTTATGAAGATTTTTTCATAGAGGAAAATATGACATTTTCAAAAAATGTTTTAAATGATGTTGTAAATATTTATTTATTTGAAATGTTTATTGAAATGGTTTTATAAAAATGATCTTCCATTAAATAAAATTTTTATAAATAAATATTTGATGTGGTATATCAAAAACATTTTCTATATAAGATGAAATACTCTTTTATAATTATGGTTAAATGGATATGATCCAGGAATACCATTAATATTATTTCATGAATGGTAAATGTTCTGATGGAATAATGTTTATGAAACCCATTTCCATTCAACGTGTTATATTCTATTGAATTATACTTCTTTTCATGACTTACCCTTTGGTGAAATGATTATTAAACCTTCCTTTTTATACAAGATAATATATGATTACATGTTAATGAAACCCATTTCATTTATTGGGTTATGATATGATTGTTTATGATTTTGCAGAACGTGTTTGTCATATTTCATTATGGAATGGGTGAGACCTATATCTACCTCCAATTAATTGAATAAATATTTATATTTAATGATATAATGATGGTAATAGAGTCAATGATGTTGATCCAGTATGGGTGATGGGGAATCCCGACCCACTATGGGAAGGTGGGGAAACACAATCCACTATTGGAAGATGTGAAAATCCGATCCACTATGTGAAGATGAGGAAACCCATTCCCTTATAAGAAAAAAATTGCGACTATAGATGTTTTTGTATCACGCCAAGTAGGTGTTGTCCCAATGAAGTGAACTATTGTTTTCTGACAATGCACATATACTTATAGGAAATTATGTTAAATTTTTATGTGGTTGTCAGAAATTTTATGTCTTAGGATTTTTATGTGCTCATATGGATCATGTTCTTGATTATCATAAGATTTTATGTCTTATGAATTGAAAATATTTATTCTTGGTATCATGATTATGATATTTTTATGTAGTTTATGATCTTTAGATGTTATTATCTTGTTCTCATTCCCTTATCTCCAAGTTATTCTTATATATTTCCTTTATTTACCTTTTATTAACATTAAAGCTCACTGATTTCTTATATTTCCTTTCCCCCGGTTATAAAGACATATTTTAATTAGGATTATTAATGTTGAATATATTTAAATAATATGTTGTGTAATGTCCCGGTTCTGGGTACCACTCAACTGGTCCCCCGAACCCGGTTCGCCACATGACCTCAAGCACATTTTCCCAAATGCCAAAGGCTGCCGACTAGCAGCGAGCGCCCAGGTTTGATAGTTGGGAAACTATGCTCTCATTTATCAAAGTGTAGCGCAGCGTAAAGAATAAAACATACAAAAATAGTGAAAGAGAATAACAATACATAAATGAAATAAACAACAACAATAGATAAAACCAACCAGTATACAGGTAACAATGCAACAAGACTCAATTCTAAGAAAACAACCATTACATGTTACACGATCAATACAATACAACTGAAGTACAAGTAAAGAAAATAAAAATAGAATAGCATGCGACATCGCGAGCCAATGCTCGGTCCCATGATCTCCTATACCCCAGCGACAATCAAGTACCTAAATAAGCGCCCTTTCCCTTATATACACCTACAAAAACGTAAACTTTTTGTGCCGAAAAGCATGTCCCAAACAGGGTGTGAGAAATAAATTCCCAATAGGCAACCACCAGAGGCCCATGATAAAATGTGTGTAGACATGCAATAACAGTGTGCAGTAGTAAATGTAATAAACTAAGCAGTACTCATAACCATTTATATTGCCATTTTAATTATTCATTTAACCATTCAATTTAGTAACATTATGTGCACATCGGCACCATGCCCTCAGGCCAACCAGAACCTTGCCCTCAGGCTATACAGAATCTCTCCATAAGGCATTGCCCCCAGGTGTATCATAATCTCGCCCTCAGGAATACGAAGTGTCGCCCTCAGGCACAAAAGTCAATCCCTTAGGCACGAAAGGTTTCCCTCAAGAGAAATACAACGCTGCCCTCATGCTAATACAGTCCCAACCTCAAGCTATAGTAAATCATCACCCTAAAACATAAGTACCTAGGCCATGCCCAACATATAAACATGAAACTTATATAAAATTCCTCTCAAGGAAAGAGTAATGCATAATTTAAACATGGCATACCCTCGGGTATCCTGGCCAAATGGCTTAACAGAGGAACACACCCCCGAGGTGGTCCTGTATCCAAGAACTGTAACAGCCCAAGATTTTATGAAAAATATTCTTTTTAATTTTATTAATGTCTTGTGTTGTTCGCTACACCAAAAGGAGCTTTCACAACACACATCGTTGACTTGCCTTGCATTACACGCAATCGCGACCTTCCTCGATAGCGTGTGTAGTACGCAATAACGAGTTTCACTAAACATCGATATGCTATTAAAATGTTATTAAAACTAGCCGTTATGAATAGTAATAACCACTTTTTTAAATTTTGTAAATTTTATTTTTCAAAATGGATTTCATTTTTGGATTCGGAGTATCAAATTTATCCTACGGTGAAATTTTGGTAATTTTCGGATAACTTTCATATTTTGATGAATAGTGAAAATTACTAAATTTTAGATAAAAACAACTTTTTCTATCGAAATAATTAATAGTGATAAATTATTAATTTGAGTGGTTTTAAAGTATATTTAGAATATATTTTTACAATTTAATACAATGTTGGTCATTGGATGTAATTTCACATTTAAACCAGACATAAACAAGTGTCAGTCTTTTGATAGATATTGTTTCTTAAAAACACGCTATTTGTTTTAACAGTGGGATTTAATTATAAAATTAATTAATGCAACTTCTATGATATGAATTCGGTAAAATAGACTTCATTTTTGAATTCGGAATATGAAATATAGCTTCGGATGAAATTTTGGCATTGTTCTGAAAAACATCAATTTTTGATGAATAGTGAAACTACTAAGTGGTAGTTAAAAAAAATAATTTCTTCATCAATCTTAATTTTACCGCTTCTGTGAATGGAATTTCGAAAATCCGACAGAAACGGTTGATATCAGTAAGTAAAATGTGGTTCAATGAGGTAAAAATAATTTTTTGCTGAATAGTAACTTTTTACTTTTTTTTACCGCGGTTAATAGTAAATAGGGTAACTAAGGGTAAATATGATATTATTATTACCCTGACACATGTCCTAATTCTATTAGATAAATGTAATTCGACCAAAAACAACCTTATGAATAAAATATGACCATTTAGGCCCACTTGGATTAGATTAGGACATTTATTATTAATTTATTTAAAGAAGGGTTAAAATAGTTAAAATCAAAGTTTAATAAGTAAATAATTTTTAATATGAGGATATACATAAGATAAATTCGACTATAAATATTCATTAGAAAGATAAAAAGATTTCCTACATGATGGTATTTTATTTGTAATTTTTAGACATTAAATAATTTAATTTATTTATGACACAATGATGATGCAGTAATTATCTTATTAATGAAATATTGACATAATTGATGTTATATACACCAAAATAAATTTAATTTAAGACTTTATATGAATTCCACTAATTTTCTAGGTTACTATGATATATTAATGTTGATTTAATCAACTTGGTTCGAACATATAATTCTGTTATGACTTTCAAAAAAATCATATATCAAATAGTGTCAAAATTGACACAAAATAGTTTTTAAATCAAATATTATATTAATAATTGTTATTGTATTCCTAAAAATCTTAGGATCGGCAAAATGACTTAGATAAGGATATATATATTAATAATAAACAATTTTGGGTTCTTTTGGCATGTTATAGTATGTGTATTAACCATATAGTGAAAGAAAACAAAAAGACACGGTAAAAGTTAAATTATTTAACTTAGAGTTAAATCTAATTGATAAGGTTAAAATAATATCCTAAACTTGTCTAAATCCTATTGGTTGATAGGATTTCGACCCATCCCCACCTTATCTTCGAAATAAGACCCTTTGGAGCCATTATAAACCGATTTTGACTTTAATATAAAATAATATTTTGAGATATTCCTAAGGTGCCCCTCTCCTCCCTTATAAAAAGACACCTCCTCCCCCTCCTCCTCACACCAATTTGAGCACTCAAGCTCGGACAAACCCTGCCAAAATCTCTTCTACACTTCCCTAGAAACATCCTAGAGGTTCTGGTCTTCCTCAAAGACCAATTTTAGTGCCCTAAGAGGAGGTCTCAAAGAGGCGCTTCAAAGAAGAGGTAATTACCGTTACCAATTCTTTCATTTTTATTTCTTCTTCCACTTCTTCTTCTTAGGTTGTTTCATTATGAAGTAATAACATCAGTATCACTCATATACTGATATGTTATTATAAGTATGAAACAACCCTATTTCACCATCTATCCATCCTACGGAAAAAGAAATCACCGCGCGTGTGTACGTACGGAATACCGTCTCCACGCCGTGGTGTAATCTATTTTCCACCACCACCATACATGGATTGGTATAATGGTGTAAAGAATAACTATACATAGTAATTACAACATCATATTGATTCTGATATATTGTATAATCCACTCCAATTCAATTCAATATTTATGGAAATGATATCATCGCTCGTGCGTACGTACGGACTACCGTCTCCACGACGCGATGAGATTCATTCTCCATGTTAACCATTTAAGAATGATTATAAAGTATATATAAGAAATAATAATGAAATATATGACATTATAAAGCTACTGGATTTATGTATATATATATATGTATGTCATCTACTTACTTCTATTCAAGACAATAAGGAAAGGAAAACATCGTTCATGCGTACGTACGGACTACCATCTCCATGAACGGTGTTTTTCATTTCATTTATCTATCTATTATATATATATATACTGAATAAATATGATATATAAATCATATTTTATATTATGGAAGTAAGTAAATCATGATATAAGTAATAATAATGTCAAGAACAACAAGTCAAAACACCTACGATAAATGAAACGATTTTACCCAAAACGCTTCTTTAACATGGAATTTGCAAAAGAACGGGTAATATAATGTCATAAGTGAACCATATATGATATCATAACAATGAATATGATTCTGTAATAACTCAATGACATTATTTAAATCATTATACAGGAGGTTCGAACACATACAAAGCAAATCGGACCTAAGGAAAGGGAAATATCACAATCTCATTTTTATTCGAGATTGTTTATACTTTTGTATTTACTGGGGTGTATTTTGTCATCCACATACATGTTTCTTCAATATGTAATATTATTTCCATCCACCTACAATTGTTTAAATCCAATTTTACCCTTCGGTGAGTTTTTAGTAAAAGATATGAAAGGAATCTTTTTTCGTTTTTCATACGTGGTACTTTTTGACTTTTCCGACAAAAGTACGAAGAATGTTTTTTTAACTTATACGGCATGAATGGATTTCTAAAAAATTATTTCCAAGAAGATTACTTTAAAATTATTCAAGTTTAGTTTTAATCATCTTCTTTTAGTTTAAAATTGTATGACATGTTAAGAAAGGAAAAGTGTTTTTGAAGTAGAAAGGATATTTTCCTCAAGAATGAAGTTCAAGTATTTTATAAAAATTATTTTCCATCTAAGATAATAAAAGGGTTCTGTTTTTATCCCTATTATTACATGGATTTGATTATGTTGTGATGGAAACATTTTTATGAATTCCTTTATCTTATATGAATTGTTTTATGATGTCATGTTGTTTAAGAATCCCATTTTTATTACATGGGTTATGCGATGATGTATGATTTATGATTATGTGGCACACATAAGAAAGGATTCATTATAAGATGGGTGGGACCTATATCTCCCTCCAATTCATTGGGTAAAGATTTTATATCTCATGAGATAGACATGTCTGGAATGGTAGGTTATACCGGTTCAGTGAAACAGGACTGAAACGAGGGTTACTCGATTCAGAAAGGGACTTTGTCCACTAAGATAGTTTTGGCAATGAGTCTTGACTAACAAGAAATGATTCTCTATGATTATGTGTGAATGCCACAAAGTTTCATGTTTTAAGATATGATTATTGTGATTACATTTCACTGCCATGATTCACCCCATGTTATGAAATTATGATCTCTTTTGCAGGTTAAGATTTCCAAAAGTTATGTGCTTATGTATATGATGTGATTGATATTTCTTTTGTTTACCCTTACTGAGCATTTGAGCTCACCCTTTTATGTTTTCTTTTCCCTAGGATATAAACAAAGGTTTTAGGTAAAAAAAAGAAGATCTTTATGGGAGATTTTGAAGATCTTTCACCACGATTAGAAGATTATATTCCGAGTTTCCAAAGACAATAAACTATTACGGTCCTTGTGTGTGTGTTTTTGTTATGTACTAAGTATTCCGCAAATGTAATGTAATGTACATGTACGTCAAGCTTCGGGTCTCTACAGTTGGTATCAGAGGAAAGGTTTAGTCAACCTTTGGAAACTAGGATGCAAAAACGTTAGTGAGATCCCTAGAGATATTTCTAAGGTATGTCTAGGGATGTCCCTAAGGATAAGTATACGTATAGGATAAAGTCCTAGAACTATGGTATCGATATTAGATTAGACCAAAGATGTTAGATATTGAAGTTACTCCACCTTTATTATGATTTTGGCCTCTCACACTATTCTTTCTGGGTTTTAGAAAGTGGCTGGAAACAAGATGATTCACGATAATGGAGGATATGATGGACAATGGAATGATATTCTTCTTGAGAAACCAAATGAAATGGGATTTGGAAGTCCAAACATCATTATTATTCCGAATCAGCAATCTCATAATATGATCAATAAAGTAAAATTTGGTAAGTTTCCTGACTCGGCTAATAAGAGAAAGATGGAGTTTCATGATGATCATAGAGGAAAGAAAGTTCAATTTCCCCTATGTAAATCATGTGGGAAGAGGCATCAAGGAAAATGTTTCAAAGGAACTGGAAGATGCTTTGGGTGTGGAAAAGACGGACACAAAGCAAGTAAATTCAAAGGAAAAGGTTCAGTTAACAACATGGATGAGGATAATGGTATTGCTACGACATAAACAATGGTTAAATGTTTTAAATGTGGAATGTGCGGGCATTATGCAAACCAATGCCCTAAGGGAAAGTCTCATGAAGATAATCAGTATGGTCGTATGGGAAGTATTTATGTGGATGATGATGAAGAGACTACAAATGATATGTGAGATGAAAGAATTGTTGAAGCTCGGTCAATGGTTTAAGAATGTAGTGGAATGATTACATGTTTATCATGTGTAATGTTGTATAAGTAATCTCATGGTACTGTAGAATAAAGAGACATGTAAGGATTGTTACACTGTTGTCTGATTAATGTTACCAGTATCCATGAAAGGTTATTTAGATATTTTTGGAATGTAGATGATATGCGCATAATGAAGGGATAAGTAGAAAATTAAATGTTTGATAGTATTCATGAGCTCATGATTGATATAAGGACTAAGTGATATCATGTTTTGAGTATATAGAATTTTGAGGATTTTGGTATGTGGAAAGAGTTAACTTTTAATAGAATTCATGTTTTCAATAAGGTTCAATGGGTATTCAAGAGAGTACAAGATTAAGGCCTTTCAATGTTTGGAATGTGACCAACTAGATATATCTTATGATATATGGGGATCAACGATGGTATTAAATCTCTGGTAATCGTTTTCACTATGTTATGAGAGTGGACTGCAGTATTATGGATAAGCCTAAAGATTGGAATGGATTATGTTGGACATAAGTTAGTATTGTTTAAGGATAGAAGTTTTTTTCGATATTATTGATGGGATGTTATAGTAATATAGTTTTAGAAAAAGGACAACCTGCAGGACGGGCGACAACCCATCGCTTCGGACAAGGCTGTGGGAATCGAACCCACAACCGAAGTGCGACTGGCCTTTATCGCCTACCACTGGCCTACAGGAAGTCCCTGTTTAGTAGAAACTAGTTTTATTATATTAAGCAGTATGATATATGAAGTATAAGTCCATTTTAGGAACCATATGTGATTAATCTCACTATAGATCGACTTATGTATATAATTTTTGCTAACCTTTTGTTTGAGACAGATGGAATGACTTGTCATACTAACACTTCAAGAATAACAAATTCAACTTCATTTATTTAAGAGATGAAGTGGAAATTGTTCAGGGCATGAACAACAGTGAGATTGTACCAAAATAAAGAAAGTATTTATTCTAATTCAAATTTTCAACTTTAGGGAAATGATCTTGAAAACCAAAAATGTTGTCCTAGTGATCTTATACCTGATGAATCAGATGGTACCTTAGATCGTCACAAATTTATGGATTTGTGATTACTGGATTTTCCATAGCCATGTTCTCTACCACTCTCCATCAGAACATGATGGTTAGATTTCTCTTCCATATCCATATTTTCACCTATGTGGAAACCCAGTGATTAGTTTATTTGGGTAATCGTTACATTTCATACTTTATTTTTTAAAGCCAAGTTTTGGTATTCCTTTTTACGATGTGGGTTTCTATTAAAGAAACTTTCGAATAGTAAACCATTTATAACCCCGACGAATTTCGAGGGTAAAATTCATTTTAATGGGGGTAGAATGTAACAGCCGAAGATTTTATGAAAAATATTCTTTTTAATTTTATTAATGTCTTGTGTTGTACGCTACACCAAAAGGAGCTTGCACAACACACATCGTTGACTTTCCTTGCATTACACGCAATCGCGACCTTCCTCGATAGCGTGTGTAGTACGCAATAACGAGTTTCACTAAACAGCGATATGCTATTAAAATGTTATTAAAACTAGCCGTTATGAATAGTAATAACCACTTTTTGAAATTTTGTAAATTTTATTTTTCAAAATGGATTTCATTTTTGGATTCGAAGTATCGAATTTAGCCTAGGGTGAAATTTTGGTAATTTTCGGATAACTTTCATATTTTGATGAATAGTGAAAATTACTAAATTTTAGATAAAAACAACTTTTTCAATCGAAATAATTAATAGTGATAAATTATTAATTTGAGTGGTTTTAAAGTATATTTAGAATATATTTTTACAATTTAATACAATGTTGGCCATTGTATGTAATTTCACATTTAAACCAGACATAAACAAGTGTCAGTCTTTTGATAGATATTGTTTCTTAAAAACACGCTATTTGTTTTAACAGCGGGATTTAATTATAAAATTAATTAATGCAACTTCTATGATATGAATTTGGTAAAATAGACTTCATTTTTGAATTCGGAATATGAAATATAGCTTAGGATGAAATTTTGGCATTGTTCTGAAAAACATCAATTTTTGATGAATAGTGAAACTACTAAGTGGTAGTTAAAAAAAATAATTTCTTCATCAATCTTAATTTTACCGCTTCTGTGAATGGAATTTCGAAAAACCGACAGACACAGTTGATATCAGTAAGTAAAATGTGGTTCAATGAGACAAAAATAATTTTTTGGTGAATAGTAACTTTTTACTTTTTTTACCGCGGTTAATAGTAAATAGGGTAACTAAGGGTAAATATGATATTATTATTACCCTAACACATGTCCTAATTCTATTGTATAAGTGTAATTCGACCAAAAACAACCTTATGAATAAAATATGACCATTTAGGCCCACTTGGATTAGATTAGGACATTTATTATTAATTTATTTAAAGAAGGGTTAAAATAGTTAAAATCAAAGTTTAATAAGTAAATAATTTTTAATATGGGGTTATACATAAGATAAATTCGACTATAAATATTCATTAGAAAGATAAAACGATTTCCTACATGATGGTAGTTTATTTGTAATTTTTAGACATTAAATAATTTAATTTATTTATGACACAATGATGATGCAGTAATTATCTTATTAATGAAATATTGACATAATTGATGTTATAAACACCAAAATAAATGTAATTTAAGACTTTTTATGAATTAAAATAATTTTATAGGTTACTATGATATATTAATGTTGATTTAATCAACTTGTTTCGAACATATAATTCTTTTATGACTTTCACAAAAATCATATATCAAATAGTGTCAAAATTGACACAAAATAGTTTTTAAATCAAATATTATATTATTAATTGTTATTGTATTCCTAAAAATCTAAGGTTCGCCCAAATGACTTAGATAAGGATATATATATTAATAATAAACAATTTGGGGTTCTTTTGGCATGTTATAGTAAGTTTATTAACCATATAGTGAAAGAAAACAAAAATACACGGTAAAAGTTAAATTATTTAACTTAGAGTTAAATCTAATTGATAAGGTTAAAATAATATCCTAAACTTGTCTAAATCCTATTGGTTGATAGGAATTAGACCCACCCCACCTTATCTTCGAAATAATACCCTTTGGAGCCATTATAAACCGATTTTGACTTTAATATAAAATAATATTTTGAGATATTCCTAAGGTGCCCCTCTCCTCCCTTATAAAAGGACACCTCCTCCCCCTCCTCCTCACACCAATTTGAGCACTCAAGATCGGCCAAAACCTGCCAAAATCTCTTCTACACTTCCCTAGAAACATCCTAGAGGTTCTGGTCTTCCTCAAAGACCAATTTTAGTGCCCTAAGAGGAGGTCTCAAAGAGGCGCTTCAAAGAAGAGGTAATTACCGTTACCAATTCTTTCATTTTTATTTCTTCTTCGAATTCTTATTCTTAGGTTGTTTCATTATGAAGTAATAACATCAGTATCACTCATATACTGATATGTTATTATAAGTATGAAACAACCCTATTTCACCATCTATCCATCCTACGGAAAAAAAATCACCACGCGTGCATACGTACGGAATACCGTCTCCACGCCGTGGTGTAATCTATTTTCCACCACCACCTTACATGGATGGGTATAATGGTTTAAAGAATAACTATACATAGTTATTACAACATCATATTGATTCTGATATATTGTATAATCAACTCCAATTCAATTCAATATTTATGGAAATGATATCATCGCTCGTGCGTACGTACGGACTACCGTCTCCACGACGCGATGAGATTCATTCTCCATGTTAACCATTTAAGAATGATTATAAAGTATATATAAGAAATAATAATGAAATATATGACATTATAAAGCTACTGGATTTATGTATATATATATATATATGTATTTCATCTACTTACTTCCATTCAAGACAATAAGGAAAGGAAAACAGCATTCATGCGTACGTACGGACTACCGTCTCCATGAACGGTGTTTTTCATTTCATTTATCTATCTATTATATAAATATATATATACTGAATATATATGATATATAAATCATATTTTATATTCTGGAAGTAAGTAAATCATGATATAAGTAATAATAATGTCAAGAACAACAAGTCAAAACACCTACGATAAATGAAACGATTTTACCCAAAACGCTTCTTTAACATGGAATTTACAAAAGAACGGGTAATATAATGTCATAAGTGAACCATATATGATATCATAACAATGAATATGATTCTGTAATAAGTCAATGACATTATTTAAATCATTATACAGGAGTTTCGAACACATACGAAGCAAATCGGACCTAAGGTAAGGGAAATATCACAATCTCATTTTTATCCGAGATTGTTTATACTTTGGTATTTACTGGGGTGTATTTTATCATCCACATCCATGTTTCTTAAATATGTAATATTATTTCCATCCACCTACAATTGTTTAAATCCAATTTTACCCTTCGGTGAGTTTTTAGTAAAAGATATGAAAGGAATCTTTTTTCGTTTTTCATACGTGGTACTTTTTGACATTTCCGACCAAAGTACGAAGAATGTTTTTTTTAACTTATACGGCATGAATGGATTTCTAAAAAATTATTTCCAAGAAGCTTCCTTTACAAGTATTCAAGTTTATTTTTAATCAACTTCTTTTAGTTTAAAATTGTATGATATGTTAAGAAAGGAAAATTGTTTTTGAAGTAGAAAGGATATTTTCCTCAAGAATGAAGTTCAGGTATTTTATAAAAATTATTTTCCATCTAAGATAATAAAAGGGTTCTGTTTTTATCCCTATTATTACATGGATTTGATTATGTTATGATGGAATCATTTTTATGAATTCCTTTATCTTATATGAATTGTTTTATGATGTCATGTTGTTTAAGAATCCCATTTTTATTACATGGGTTATGCGATGATGTATGATTTATGATTATGTGGCACACATAAGAAAGGATTCATTATAAGATGGGTGGGACCTATATCTCCCTCCAATGCATTGGGTAAATATTTTATATCTCATGAGATAGACATGGCTGGAATGGTAGGTTATACCGGTTCAGTGAAACAGGACTGAAACGAGGGTTACTCGATTCAGAAAGGGACTTTGTCCACTAAGATAGTCTTGGCAATGAGTCTTGACTAACAAGAAATGATTCTCTATGATTATGTGTGAATGCCACAAAGTTTCATGTTTTAAGTTATGATTATTGTGATTACATTTCACTGCCATGATTTACCCCATGTTATGAAATTATGATCTCTTTTGCAGGTTAAGATTTCCAAAAGTTATGTGCTTATGTATATGATGTGATTGATATTTCTTTTGTTTACCCTTACTGAGAATTTGAGCTCACCCTTTTATGTTTTCTTTTCCCTAGGATATAAAGAAAGGTTTTAGGTAAAAAAAGAAGATCTTTATGGGAGATTTTGAAGATCTTTCACCACGATTAGAAGATTATATTCCGAGTTTCCAAAGACACTAAACTATTACGGTCCTTGTGTGTGTGTTTTTGTTATGTACTAAGTATTCCGCAAATGTAATGTAATGTACATGTACGTCAAGCTTCGGGTCTCTACAAGAACTGATCCCAAACAACTGTTTTACAACTTTATTTAACCACCTAAACAATTCTAGGTATCAAATTAGCCACGACCTCAACCACACGACACCCCAAATGTGGGTTCGTAGCTCAAAAATGCACAAAACACATTGTAGTTGGAAAAATAATCACCAAGCCACCTACCTTTAACACCAACAAGCTCTATACATGATCGTCGATCCTAGAAATGTCCAAATATAATGTAGATCTGAGATAAAAGATAAATCGTTCAAACCCAAATAACCACCGTTAGGAGAAGGATTGGTAAGAAGTACCCAAGGAGAAGGGAGGGCTTACCCGTGCGGTTCCAACGAGATCGTCTGAGGCAGAAACGGATTCCAGACGTGTGCCTGGCGGATCTCCGAAGGTTCAGCCATCCTCTCCTGAGATCTCTTCCCGTTCTAAGCCTTCCCTATGAACATCGGAGGATACTACCCATTTTAATCGAAAAAAACAAAGTACACGACTTGTACATCCGAGTAAACGGTGTGTAGTTCCCATTTTTTAAACTGTTCCTCTGGCGGATTCCCAACAGCGAAGCACTGTTCACCTGCTGACATGACTACACGGCATGTCTTCATAAGTACAAGGCGTGTCCTGCCGCATAGCTGGCCACCGCCTTACTATTCACCTGCCGACTGACTACACTTCTTTAAAGGACCACTACACAGTGTGTAGTCGGTTCCTACACCCTTCATCTCCGGCATGGCCACACACCCTGTGTAACCATTCCACACGGCCAGAAGTAAACGGCGTGTTGAAAAAGTACATGGAGTATTCTTCCAAAATATAGGATTTTCCCCCATTTTCCATATTTTCTCAAAAACACTTAATGAAAGGAGAAAAGAAGAGACCCGTACGTCAAAAATAAGAACTGGGTTCTTACAATCTTCCCCCCTTAAAAAAATTTGTCCCCAAATTTCCCTTCTAAGGGTGGAAAAGATATATATGAGAATAACTCCATCCACTAAGCACGTACGTCGGTCTCCCGCTCCTAGGTTTCGTCCTGCACTCAGCCATGCTTCCATAGAACACGTACGAGAGGAACTGACCGGCCTCGGAGAACCTTCATTCTCCTGTCAACGATACGAATTGGATTCTCCTCAAAGGATGCATCCATATGAAGCTCAAACTCTTCGGGCTGAAGGATGTGAGATGGGTCTGAATGATAATGACACAACTGAGACACATGGAAGACATCATGTATGGATCGATATCGGTTTGGTAATTGCAACCGATAGGCAACCAGCCCAACTCTCTCCAGAATCTCGAATAGACCCAAATACCTTGGTGAAAGTTTACCCTATCTCCTGATCCGTCTATGTCCCAGCCTCGGTGAAACATGCAAGAAAACCTAATCCCCAACCATGAACTCCAAAGGTCGTCTGCGGCGATCAGCATAAGATTTATGACGAGACTGCGTGGTAGTCATCTACTTCTGAATCAACTGGACCTGCTCAGAAGTCTCCTTCACGAGACGTGGTCCCATTAAAGCTACCTCACCTGCCTCCGACAAACACAAATGTGATTGTCATGGCCTAACTTATAAAGCATCATAAGGTTCCATCACGATAGTTTCCTGAAAACTATTGTTATAGGAAAACTTGACTAGGGGTATATGATTTTCCCAAGATCCCCCAAAGTCTAGGACGCATGCACGCAACATGTCCTCTAGCACATGTATTGTACGCTCTGTCTGGCCATCGGTCTGAGGGTGGTATGATGTGCTCAGAAGCACCTGCGTACCCAGTTCCCTCTAGAAACATTTCCTGAAATGAGACGTAAAATGGGTGTCCCTATCTGAAACGATAGAATGAGGAACCCCATGAAGACGTGAGATCTCTCGGATATAAAAAACATCTGAGCTCGTCAAAACCGAAGGTCTCCTTGATCAGAAAAAAGTGAGATATCTTCGTGAGTCTATCTACAACAACCCACATGGCATCATTGCCTCGTGGTGACCTTGGAAACCCCGTCACGAAATCCATCATGACATCAACCCATTTCCACTCCGATATAGGTAAATGCTGTAACAGCCCAGCTGGTCTCTGATGCTCCGCCTTCACCTCCTAACATGTGGAACACCTCGTAACAAAATCAGCTACATCCCTTTTCATACTCATCCACCAGTACTAACGTCTCAAGTCATGGTACATATTGGTAACCCCAGGATGAACTGACCAAGCTGAATCATGAAACTCCCACATTAGCTCCTCGCGTATATCCCCTGGAACCCACACTCATCCATGGAAACACAGAAACTCATCGTCGCATATCGTCCAACTAGGAAGAGTGTCCTCACTTGCCACAGACTCCCATAGAACTAGGCCTTCTGCATTAGATAACTATCTCATCCTCACTCTATCCAGAAGGGTAGAAGTCACAGCTAAAGAGGAAAGATAAGTCTTCCGCTGACTATCGTGTACCTCCAGATGCATCTCAGAGAATAAAGCCATAAGCTTCCACTCATCACTGGCCTTCTGCACTACCTATATCTAAGTCTTCCTTCTTAGTGCATCGGCTACTGAATTACCTTTGCCAGGTGTATAGGAAAGCTCAAAATCGAAGGACTGTAGGTACATGACCCACCTCCTCGGCCTCAGATTCAGGTCACGCTGAGTAAAGATATACATGAGACTTTTTTGGTCGGTGAAAACCACAAAATTCTCTCCCAATAGATAATGTCCCCAACAACGCAATGCGGGAACAACTGCAGCCAACTCGAGATCATGTGTCGAGTAATTACTCTCATGCGGCCTCAACTGCCGAGAACCGTATGCAACAACTTGACCGCCCTACATCAACACTACTCCCAGCCCAATACCTGATGCGTCACATTAAACTATATAGCTCTTCCCCTGCTCTGGGAGTATTAGGATCGGTGCTGATGTCAATCTTCCTTTCAGGTCCTGAAAGGCTGTCTCGCAAGCTTCCGACCAAATGAACTTCACACCCTTCTTAGTCAGACCCATCAACAGTGCTGCTAAGCGGGAGAAGTCATGTATGAAGCCTCTGTAGTAACCAGCCATCCCCAAGAAACTCCGTATCTCAAACACGTTCTTAGGCTTCTCCCTAGAAACTACTGCTCTCACCTTCTGTAGGTCTACTGCAACTCCTTCCTCTGAGATGATATGACCCAAGAAGTGAATCTGGTCCATCCAAAAGTGGCACTTTGAGAGCTTAGCATATAGCCAATGCTCTCTCAGTGTACTCAATACGATCTCAAGATGGGTGGCATGGTCGTGTCGAGTGTGATAGTACACCATGATATCGTCCATGAATACTACCACAAAAGAATCAAGATAAGGATGGAACACATGATTCATTAGAGACATAAAAACTACTGGTGCGTTCGTGAGTCCAAACGGCATAACCAAATACTCATACATACCATATCTACTCCGAAAAGCTGTAAGCAGTATATCTGATGGTCTCACGCGCAGCTGATGATATCCGGATCTCAAGTCAATATTCAAGAACACTCGTTCACCTTGAAGCTGATCAAAAAGATCATCTATCCTCAGTAAATGATATCGGTTCTTGATCGTCAACTTGTTCATCTTCCGATAATCCACACAAAGTCTGAGGATACCATCTACCTTCTTCGCATGAAGGACCAGAAAACCCCATGGAGAAGTACTGGGTCGGATAAAACCCTTCGCCTGTAACTCCTATAACTGCCTCTTGAGCTCCTACAGCTCAGGTGTAGCCATCATATAAGGATTAATTGACACAGGTGTTGCTATTGGTATAAGCTCAATAAAGAAATCCACATCTCGCTCTGGAGGTAGACCTAAAAAGTCGTCCGGGGAGACATCCCTAAAATGATCAACAACTGGAAGGAAATATGTCTGAAAAGTCCCCTAATCATCCAGATATAAACTCACAATTCGGTCCGGGTCTCCACCTTTCCTATGATGCTCTGGTCTATCTCGAATAGCCTGAACATGTAATTCGCCCTTGCATAGAATCTCTCCACCCTCTGGTGACGTGAAACTCACCCTACGACGATAGAAATATACAAAGGCTCAAAAGGGAACCAACCAGTCCATCCCGAGAATGACATCATAAGCTGTCATCTCTAAGAAATAGAGGTCCCAAGGAAAGTGACACCCACCAACCTCAAGGGGGGACTCTTTGAACTGACGCACACCAGCCGTTTTAGTCACCAACAGAGTTTCTAGCATCAATATATTAGAAGAAGAAGAAACACAGAGCCCAAGTCTCTCCACAACGGGTACAAATATGAAACAATGTGTATCACCCGTATCAAAAAGTACTGAAGATAAGACAGAAGCTACTAGAATAGTACCTCTGACTGTAGAAGGTCTGGGATCCTACTCCTGCTAGGTCTGTTGCACTGCATATTCCTACCCAGTGTTGCGGCCCTGTGACACTGCCTGGCTACCTTGAGCAGTCCCCCCATGCTGCCTCTGAGATCCAGGTGTCTGGCTACCATGGCGACGACCACCATCTCTACCTGCACGCCCTGACGTATTCTAGTTCCCTGACTGGTAAGAAGCCACTGGTCCTACTCCCACACACGGAGTCTATATAGAACCCCTCCCACTATCCACTGGTAGAAACACCCTGCAAAAGCGCTGTAGATGACCCATCTTTCCGCAAGCTCGGCACCTCACTGGGTCACGTGGACACTGCGGTCTCTTGTGCCCCTCTCTGCCACACTGGTAGCACCTGATCGGGCCACCTGAAGAAACTTCATGGCCGGTACTGCTTCCCTAAGAGAAAGCCATTTGTCTCTTCCTCTTGCTAGTAGAAATAGTACCAGTAACTGGTGCTGAATGGCCCTGGCCCACACCACTAGCTTCCCGCATGCTCCTCTTTGAAATTAGTGCCTGGTTCATGATAGCGTGCACTGAAGGCAACCTGAAAACATTCACCAGCGCTCATATTTCATAATGATGACCATCCTCAAAATGTCTGGACCTCAACGTCTTATCACCAACCAGCACGGGTGAAAAACATTGATTCTCGGTGAAACGAGCATAATAGTCAATCACAAACATATCCCCCTACTGCAGATTCATGAACTCTCGAGCTCTGTCTACCCAAAGCGTCTCTGGGAAGAAGAAGTCATAGAATACTACCTGAAAATCCTCCCATGCCATGTCTCTGTGATTCTCTGACTGGGTGGTAACATCCCACCACCTCTTGGTGGAATCACGCAGCATGTATGTCGCAAGCTTGACCCTTCGCCCGAGAGGAGTCTTGAGATGCTCGAAAATAGTATGCATCGATCCACGCCAAGACTCCGCAGCCTGAGGTCTACCATCACCTAAAAACGTAGGCAGATGCTGATGCTAGAAGATACGAGTCAGCTCAACCATAGCTATGGCATACTACGGTGCTCCTTGAAAGGTCAGCATGAACCGCATGAAGCCTTCATGGAACTGCACATCTGTGCCTGTGTCTGACATAACAGCTAGCACCGCATCTGGATCTGCTGGAAGATCAACTTGTTGCCCATGACCCACCATCTCTGGAGTATACTCATCGCCACTCTCCTGGAAATCAACGTGTGGTCGTCTAGGCGGCATGACACTACAAGGTCAAAAACACGCCTTAGATCAAGATTTAACAAGGCTGAAAACGAAGGAACCTCAAAGGGAACAAGAGGAAGATGAAATTTCAAGATTTGAAAAACACGACTACACGGCGTGTATAATGACTACACGGCGTGTACTTGACTTCCCTTCCTGTGCCTAGGTCCTTCTGCATGGCTATGCCACACGGTTTCCGTTGAACAAAAACTACATTGTGTGTATATCATACACATGGTGTGTATGGTGTTATTTACAACTACCTGTGTCGTCTGTGACACAGCCGACTACTCGGATTAACACCACACAGCGTGTTACCCTCGCACATGGCGTGTCAACAACCCCGTTTCCCAGTCACACGACTAACTCCACACGGTCTGTCATCAGACAAGAATACAAGGCGTGTTCTTAATGGTACACGAGGTGTTCTAGACGAGATTCGTCGACCTGTGTTGTGAGTTTCAGGGCCGGATACATGTCTCAACCTACACGGAATGTTCTATATGCACACGTTGTGTAAATGAGAGGATTTCACCGACCCGTGTTGTGAGTTACACGGCCGGGTCCCCAGGTCACACTACACGGCGTGTTCATCATTGACACGGCGTGTGTGTCTGAAGGTTTCCTCCTCCCATGTTTGCTAGTTACACGGCAGACACCGGGTCAACACCACACAGCGTGTTCGACCCAAGGTCTTCCCTTCCCTTTGTCGCTGCCAACATAGTTTGTGACACGAGAATCGACTACACGGTGTGTACTCTTGATACACGGTGTGTAGTCAAAAAGTTCAATTTTCTTCCCGAATAGAAGGCCATAAACGACGTGTTTAAGATACTGAACGGAGTGTATACTGGGTTTCTAGACATTACGCCTCAGAAACTTCCTCAGAACCCAGAAAATACCGAAAAACAACACCTAAGTGTCAAATTCTGACCCGTGAGAGCCCATACTCCCACGAGTCAAAGTTTGACAGCTTATTTATGTTATAACCAAAATAAATAGTCAATGATCCATCAAATTCCAGTCAATGGGGGGCCATAATCCCCAAAAACCAAAGTTTGGCGTTCATTTTCTAAACCGTCTTACACAAGAAAATACCCTATCATAAGCAGGTATTTGTCAAGCAACTATCACAACAACATTCTTTACTAGCATAATAACTATCACAACAACATTCAATTTCTATTGCACCTACATGGCATGGAACTATGCATGGAATGTGATTTCGATCATGTTCCTAAATGATGCATGAGATGACATACCCTCATCTCATCGGGTTGCAACTAAATAGAACCCATAGGTAAAATATAAAGAGCACAATCACAAATGCGTCACGCAACGGTGAAAATCAAATCAATTGTAAATTTGAAAAATCACTAAAATTACAACATGAGGTAAATTGGATTTTCCCTGTACACTGGTTAGCTACCCCCAGGAACAGCTTATTTCCAACTACCATTCTCGTCCTATCCCTGACTAAGGCTTAAAATAGTAAGTCAAAGAAAAGAAACTACTTTGATACCACTTTGTAACATCCCGGTTCCGGGTACCACTCAACAGGTGCCCCGAACCCGGTTTGCCACGTGACCTCAAGCGCATTTCCCCAAATACAAAGGATGCTGACTAGCAGTGAGGGCCCTAGCCTGATAGTGGGGAAACTATGCCCTCATTTATCAAAGTGTAGTGTAGCAGAAAGAATAAAACAGAAAACAATAGTGGAAGTGAATAACCATACATAACTGAAATAAACAACAGAAGTAGATAAAGCCAACTAGTATATAGGTAACAATGAAACATCCCTCAATTCTAAGAAAATAGCCAGTACATGTTACATGATATATACAATACAACTGATGTACAAGTACAGAAAAGCAAAATAGAACAGCCCGCGGCATCGCGAGAAAATTCTTAGTCCCATGCTCTCCTACACCCCAGCGGCAATCAAGTACCTGAATAAGGGACCATGCCCTTATCAACACCTACAGAAATGTAATATGTTTGGGCCGAAAAGCATGACCCAAACAGGGTGTGAGAAATAAATTCCCAGTAGGCACCCACCAAAGGCTCGTGCTCTACTGTGTGTAGACATGAAACAACAGTGTGCAATAGTAAATGCAATAAACTAAGCAGTACTCATAACCAGTTATATTTCCATTTTAATTATTCATTTAACCATTAAATTTAATAACATTTTGTTCTCATCGGCACAAAGCCCTAAGGCCAACCAGAACCATTCCCTTAGGCTATACAAGATCTCGCCCACATGCTTTGCCCTCAGGTGTATCCGAATGTTTCCCTCAGCCATACGATGTTTCGCCCTCAGGCACAAAATTCAAGCCCTCGGGAACGAAAGGTTTCCCTCAGGTGAAATAGAAAGATGCCCTCAGGCTAATACAGTCATGCCCTCAGGCTATATTAAAACACCACCATCAGGCACAAGTAACCGGGCCATGCCCAACATATAAACATGAAAATTACATAAAATTCCTCTCAAGGAAAAAGTAATGCATAATTTAAACACGACATACCCTCAGGTATCTTGGCCAAATGGCTAAACAGAGGAACACACCCCCGGGGTGGTCCTGGATCCAAGAACTTATAACAAAAAACTATTTTACAACATTATTTAATCACCTATACAGTTTTAGGTGTCAAATTAGCCACGACCTCAACCACACGACACCCTAAATGCGGGTTCGTAGCTCAAAAATGCATAAAACACACAGCAGTTGGAAAAATAAACACCAATCCACCTACCTTTAACACCAACAAGCGCTATACATGATCGTCGATCCTAGAAATGCCCAAATATGATGTAGATATAAGATAAAAGATATATCATTCAAACCCAAATAACTTCTATTTGGAGAATAATTTGTAAGAAGTACCCAAGGAGAAGGGAGGGATTACTCATGCGGTTCCAACGAGATCGTCCGAGGCGGAAACAGATTCCAGACGTGTGCCCGGCAGATCTCCGAAGGTTTGGCCATCCTCTCCCAAGCTCTCTTCCTGCTCTAAGCCTCCCCTATGAACAGGGGAGGCTACTATGCATTTTTAGAGAAAAAAACAAAGTACACGGCGTGTACATCCGAGTACACGACATGTACTTCCAATTTTTAAAATTGTTCCTCTGGCGGCTTCCCGCCAGCGCGACACTGTTCACCTGCCGACATGACTACATGGCTTGTCTTCATAAGTACACGGTGTGTTCTATCACACAGCTGGCCACTACCTTGCTATTCTCCTGCCGACTGACTACACGGCGTGTAAAGGACCACTACACGACGTGTAGTCTATTCCTACACCCTTCATCTTCGGCATGGCCACACGCCCTGTGTACCCATTCCACACGGCCAGAAGTACACGGCATTTGGAAAAATTAGTTGGCGTGTACTTCCATGATTTAGGATTTTTCCCCATTTTCCAGATTTTCTCAAAAACACTTAAGGAAAGGAAAAAAAAAGAAAACCATACCACAAAAATAAGAATAGAGTTCTTAAATGTTGATGATCCCCCACCAAAATGGAATAATGTGTTCAAATTTTCCAAGACACAAAACTACTAGGGTCCTTAGGGATGTATTTTTTAAATGTGTTTACTATTTTTCTACAATGTTGTAATATTAATATATGTTAATCCCGGGTCACTATATTTATATGTAAAGTTTTTGGGATTAATATTTTGTTTTTTGGGATTGGGGTTTTTTAATTAAGGATTGTGATTGAGGGTTAATAGATTTGGGTTTTAGGTTTGGGGTTTAGGGTTTATGGGTTGTGATTTAGCATTCAGGGGTTGAGATTTTGGTTTTAAGGTCAATGTTTTAGGATTTGGTGATTTTGGTTTTAGGATTAGGGTTTGAGTTTTCATTTTAGGGGTAGAGATTTGGGTAATGTACTTAGTAGTTAGGATTTTGTGTCCATGGTTTAGGGGTTTTCTCTGAATTTTTCTAGGGATTACGATTTATTGTCTAGAGTGAATGTCTATGTTATAAAAGCTATGGTTTAGAGGACAGGGTTTAGGGTTTACGGTCTAGTGTATCAGGTTTAGGTTGTATAGTTTAGTGTTTATGGGTTAGGGTATGGTGTTATGTTTGTTTGGTTTAGTGATTTAGGTTTTTGAATATGGGTTTTGGGATTCAGGTTTTGGGTTTTGGGATTTGGGTTTCAGTTTTAGGGTTTAAGGATTAGCTTTTGGGATATAGATTTTTGGATTTAGGGTTTACCGTTTTAGTTTTAATGTCAACGGTTTCGGGTTTAGGGCCCAGGGTTTATCGTTTAGAGTTAGGGGTTTAGATTTTTGTGTTAAGGATTTGGGGTGTATGGTTTAGGGATTAGTTTTTAGGTTTTATTGTTTACGGTATAGTTTTTAGATTTAAGGGTGTTGGGTTTTTTATTTTTGTTTTACGATTAGATTTTAGGGTAACGTTTTATGGTTTAGGGAGGTTTAGGTATTGAGGTGTTATGGTTTTTGGTTTTGGTTTTTGGGTTTTCGGTTTACGGTGTATGGTTTAGGGTTTAGTTTTTATGTTATTCAGCTAAATGTTTATGGTTCATGGACTTGGGTTCCGGTTTTAGTGTTTAGTGATTATGGTTTATTGTTTAGGGTGTATGGTTTTTTGTTTTCAGTTTTGGTGTCTGGGGTTTAGGGATTAGTATTTAGGTTTTAGGGTATAAGGATTATGTTTTTTTTAAGGATTGGGCATATGGTTTGGGATTTAGGGTTTATGGGTTACTGTTTTGGATTCCTATTTTAGGGTATGGGTTTAGTTTTAAAGGTTTTTCATTTTGGGGTTTGATTTTATATTTTTGGGTTTTGTGTGTGTGGTTTTGGTTTTATGGTTTAGGGTTTATAGTAAAGTGTTTGGGGTTTGGGGTTTGGGGTTTTTAGTGTTTGGTTAATTTTTTATTTTCTTATGTTTTGGTTTTGGGTTATAGTACAAAGGTTTTATTATTTTTTCTTTATCAATAGGGTTTTTTAGGTTTAGGGGTCTTAGTAATAGGGTTTCTGAGATTACTATTAGGGATTAGTGTTTTGGGATTAGGGATTAGGGTTTTTAGGCGTCAAGCTTCATATTTTATATTTTTAGAACATATAGTTTACGTATTAATGATTGTGGTTTGGGGATTATGGTATAAGGTTAGTGGGATATATTTTAGGGTTTAGGGTTTTTGTTTACATGAATAGGGTTTAGGGAATACATTTAAGGGTTTATATTTTAGGGTTTTTGAATTAAGGTTTTTGGATCAGTGTTTAGGGTTCAGTGTTAAGGGTTTCAGGATATTGATTACAGTTAAGAGTTCTGTGTTCAGGGTTTAGGGTATGGAATTTATAATTAATATATTATATATTATGGTATATGGTTTCAAATAAGGGTTGTTGGTATTACAGTTTTAGGGATTTAGTTTTTTTATTTTAGTAGTTCGAGTTTCGGGGTTAGGGTGTTTGGGTTTGGGAATAGAGGATTATGGAGAAGGGTTTTGGGATTCCAATTTTTTGTATTGAGTTTGGAAATTAGGTTTTACAAATTATATTTTTTGGTTTATGGTTTAAGGATTAGTGTATATGGTTTAGGATTTAGGGTTTAGGGATTATTGTATATGGTTTGAGGATTGTGGTTTATGGTTTAGGTTTTATTGTTTCAGGTTTCAGGTTTTCAATTTATTATTTAGGTTGTAAGGTTTTTGGGTCATGGTTTATTAATTAGAGTTTACGGATTATAATTTAGGGTTTATCATTTAGGTTATATGGTTTAGATATTTGTGTTTTGAGTTTTAGGTTTAGGGACTAGTGTTTAGTTATTAGGTTTCTAGGTTTTCGGTTTAGTTTTGGGGGTTGGGGTTTAAGGTTGAGGTTTTATCCTTTACGGATTAACATTCATGTTTTAGATTTTAGGGTTTACATTTTAGTGTTTCTATATTAGGTTTTAGGGTTTATGGTTTAGTGTTTAGGGTTCAACATTCAAGGATTAGAATTTAGGGTTTATATTTTATGGTTTAGGGTATGGGGTATGGGGTTTCGGTTTATGGTATATTGTTTACATGTTAGGTTTTAGGTTATTAGGATTTTGGTTTAGGATTTATGGGTTAGGGTTTTGATTTTTGTGTTTCTAGTTTTTATTTTGTTATTTAAAAATTAGGGTATAGGTTTTGGTTTTAGGGAATAAGGTTTTGAATTGGGGGATTAGGGTTTAGGGTTTATGACATAGGGATTAGGTTTTTGGGTTTCATGTTTTTTATTTAGGTTTTAGTGTTTAGGTATTAGGGTTTTGGGTTATGGGTTTTGGTTTTGGTCTATAGGGTTATGGTTTTAGAGGTTAAATTTTAGGATTTTAGGGTTTTAGGGTTCAGGGTTTAGGGTTTAGAGTTATGGGTTTATGGTTTTCAGTGTTGGGATTAGAGTTTCATTTTGGTGTTTAGGGATTTGTTTAATTGTATAGGGTATAGGGTTAATGGTTTATGGTTCTGAGTATAGGTTCCATAATTTAGGTCTTTTGGATTTGGGATTGTGGTTTAAGGTTTATTGTTTAGGTGTGAATGTTTATGGTTTTAAGTTTTATGGTTTTTTGTTTCGGTGTTTAGAGTTTAGGGTTTAAATATTAGTGAATAGGGGTTATGGTATGGATAAATGGGTTTCCATTTTTTGATCAGGGTTTGGTTTTAGGGTTTGGTGATTTGGGTTTTGGATTTAGGATTTAGATTTAATGATTTATGGTTTAGTTTTTAGGATTTATATCTATGGTTTTACTACTAATGTTTTTTTCTATAGGGTTTATATTTTAGGTTTTATGGTTTAGGTTATAGGGGGTTTTTTAGGGATTAACGGTGTTGGGGAGTGGTAACTATGTTTTCATATTTGGGTTTTGGATTTGCGTTTTAGAGTGAATGGTTTTGGGTTTAGGGATTAGAGTTTAGGTTTTACGTGGTATTGTTTATATTTCATGATTTTGGGTTTGGAGTTCGGGTTTAGAGTTTACTCTTTATAATTTAGGGATTATGAGAAATGGTTTATAAGTTTGGGTTATTGTATTAGTGTTCAGGGTCAATGGTATAGGATTTAGGGTATTGTGTTTATTGTTAGTGGTTTATGTTTTAATGGTTAGGTTTTAGGATTTTGGATATTGGGTTTAATGTTTTTATTTTAGGGTTTATGGTTTTGGTTTTAGAGTTTTTTGTTTTAGATTTATAGGTTTTATGGTTTTGTTTTTAGGGTTTAGAATTTATATTTTTGGGTTTAATTTTTATTTTTGTGTGTGTAGTGTTTTGTTTTTAATGTTTAGGGTTTATAGTTTTTGGAATGGGGTTTAGGGTTTATAGTTTAGGATTTCGGGTTTGGGGTTTGGGGCTTACGATTTAGGCATTAGGGCCTTACTCTTTGAGTTTTATGAATTTAGTTTTGGGTTTATGGTTTAGGTTTTAAAATTTTAGTTTTATGGTTGATGGTTTAATGTTTATGGTTTATCGTTTATGTTTTGGGTCTATAGTATTGTTGTAGGATTTAGGTTTTAATGTTTTATATTTTATAGTATAGGGTTAATTGTTTATTGGGGTTTAGGTTGAAAGCTCCTAATCAAGATAATTATATCATATAGAGGGGGAGGGTGAATCAATGATTCTTTTTTTCTCATTCTGTTTCAATGAAATAATCATCAAATCCTATTAATATTTTCAATCTATTATGAAGAAAAATAAAACCCAAACCCACATGAAGATGAGTATTTATAATGATAAATATTCAATAAGAATTGATACATCCATGGTATGGTTTGTAGTGATCCAATACCACACAATCCATTATGAACCAATCGTGGGATTTTAATAAGTATGATATACCCTTTCACTCGTGTATCACATTGAAGACAATAAAAAGTGTGTCTTCTCCCTCTTAGCACAAATAGGATATTTCAATGTTTTGGTAAAAAACATGTTACTTTTGAATATTTTGAATTTACACTATAATATTTTATTGAAAAAAAGTCTTTATTTTATTAACCATAAGGTGGTAAGAACCTCTAGGTATTCAAAATTAAACCTCATATCGATTTCTCAATATGATCTTTCTACTTCAATTCATCAAATCCGATTATCAAATATGATTTCCCAATCTAATTTCCCAATCCTATAGATGTAACTCTATCATAATAAGATCACAAAAAATCAGATAAATTCTATCCTCAATCCAGAATTTCCAATACAGAAATCCTAGATCTGATTAACCCATCTCAATACGAAGATCTTCTGAATATAATGGATCGCTGAATAAGATGAATACTGAATAATATGAACATCTGAATACAATGTTGAGATCGAATCTCTTCTCCTTTAAATTCTCTCAATTGAAACATCTACAAAAAAAGTCTCCATGTAGAAAACCCTTTCTCTCCCTAGAAAGTTGGATTTTCCATATCTTCATTGAATAGTACACCTAAGTCAGTAAAAGTAAAAATCACTTTATCCTTTTATATGTGACCCATAAGAGGGTTTAGCGAGATTCCCCAAAACATTATAGCTCACCCAAATTTCACAAATATTCTTGTTTCCTCATATTTAGGAGGAATCTTGACCTCATCAACTCTTCTTAAATATTCTTGATACTGCTGCAATCTTCTATCAACTTAAACTCTTCTCTTAAAAAGTAATCAATGTAATTAATTATTTTTTAAATGGTTGACTACATTTTTGATCATATTATTTTATTGTTTATGAAATTATCAATATCATGCAATTATTCCACTGATTATCATGATCTGGTGTCAGAAACATTCAGCATTCAAAAAATGTTTCTTCTATCATGAATTCCATCATGACATTGAATACATTTTGGGAACAACATCATCATCAACCGGATTTCCAGGGAAAGTATTGTAAAAAGAAATTATTTCATAAAAACTTATCTTTCATTCTCAGAATAAATATGATTTTATATAATAAAATTTTCTTGAATATGATCAGGATGAATATATTCTCCAACACCCTTCTTTCTTTTCATCCATATCTAATCAATTAGAATATGATTGGAAACATCTCTTTAAAATAATTTTTCTTTCATAAAACATGCACCATAAGTTTTATAACTAACATATGATTAATGAGACATCTAATATCAGGAAAAAAATCATCATATTTCATTTATCATAGTCATATAGACTCTGATTCTCCATCAACTAGATTCAGATTGAATCTATTGATACTTTTCTGCCAACTTCTCCTAAATACTATTGAATTTTTAATAGATTGTGGGTTCAATTATTTTGAATATAGTGGTCAGTCCTAATTTTAATAAAATAAAAAGTGATGTGATTCATTCTTTCATCTTAAACTTCTTTTACAATAAAAGAAAATACTTGAATATATTTACATTTATATTCATCTTGGTCCTAACAGTCTCACCCTTTGGAATTTGTTTTAATCCACATTTTATAGATCACTAAACTTTGTATCCTTATGTTATTGATTAACTATAATTAATACAAAGCCTACGTAAGCTAAATTAGTGTAGGAAAAAAGAATCATTGACAAAAAATCCATGTTGTCCAAATGTAGTGATTATGAAAAGAAGCTCATATTTTTTTTCCTTTGTAGTGAAATAAGTAATTATTAAAACTTCATCAAATTTTCATCCTTACATTCTCATATTTTTCACCATTCTTGGAAAAAAATAGATTCCTATAACCACTTCTATAAATAGTTAGAATAATTCACACACAATACAAGACTAAATTTCCATATAATCAACAAATCACTCTTTTTTACATGTAATCAAAATGATAAATTTAGGAAACAAATATCCCCCTTGATAATACTATCCAATTGTAAGATGAGAGAGGGGAATGAAATGAATACCTACAACTTGATGAGAAAGTGTTTGGAAACCCATGGTCAACCTCCATTTTGAAAATGATTCCTTTGGTAATGGGTTTGTGAAAATTTCATCAACTTGTTCCAATGTTGGAACAAACGCCAGATTTAGTTCATTGTTTTCATCTTGATCATTGACGAAATGACATATAATATCAATATGTTTTGAATTGGAATGTTGAACTAGATTCGCGGTGATACTGATTGTACTTTCATTTTCACAAACCAAGAAAAAATGTAACTTCACTTCAACAAATAAGTCTTTTAATTGTGTTTTAATCCTCATACGTTATGTAGTGTCCTTAGTGGAAGAAAAATATTTATCCACTTATATAATGAGAGTTATAGAATTTTATTTCATTTAATTGAAACTAACACAATACTTTCCCAAAAAAATAACACTCCATCAGATGTGGATCTTATATCATCAATATTTCCTACCCCATAAGAATCAGAATACCCACATAAATCAATACTTTATGATGTATTGTACTTGAAAATGAAATCAGTTGTACCTTTTATGTAATAGAGAATTAATTTTCTAGTAATTAAATGGTATTCTTTTGGGGAACTCAAGAATATTTCATAGAGGGTTACAACATAAACAATGTCAATTATTGAGGTAGTCAAATATAAAAAACTACCAATATGAATTTAAAATTCTTTATGATGAACTTTTTTTTCCTTCTCCATCATTGTTCGAAAATGTTCCACCTTAAATCAGAGTGGAGATAGGTTTTTCATTACCAATGTGGAACCTCTTCATAATTTCCTTAGCATACTTTACTTGAGAAATAATGATATGTTTCTTATTTTGTATTATTTTTAACCCAAGAATATATTTAAATTCCCGCCTTATATAAAATTCAAAAACCTTTTTCATCTCTTTATAAAATAATTAACAACTTGTTCTATTTTTCCCACCAATGATAATTTCATTTGAATAAACAATTATAATGTTGGAATATACATTAATTTATTTGATGTAATAATAACTATCAACTCTTCCTTTCTTTAAATTCATTTTAAATAACTAGTATCCATTTTGGAATACTATTCTCTCAATGCATGTTTTAGCCCATACAATTCCTTCTTCAATATCGACACATAACTTTCATATTTCTTAAAAAAACATAGCCACATGTTAGTTAAATATAAAAATCCGCTTCATGATCATCATTTGAGAAGGAATATCTAACATCTATTTGAAAGATCTTGTAACATCATTGTATAGAAATATCGAGAATGATTCTGATATTTTCTAACTTTTCCAATAGAGAAATGGTTTCATCAAAATAAATAGCTTCAATTTGTGAAGATCATTTACATGCCAATATTTTTTTGGATTGTTATCACATCCCTTATTTATTCATCTTGGTTCGGAAAACCCACATTGTTCCAATAATATTTTTGATTTACGGTTTGGGTATAAGATCCCATGTTTTAATATTTTCAATTTTATCTAGCTCTTCATTAATGTCTTGATCACATTATGGATACCCAAAGGATTATTTCACATCATTATACTATGCATTTTAATAAAATAAAGTATGTGTAATAACTTTTTTACTATTTGAACATTCTATTGTTGATTAAAAATTATTTTCTGAGCATCCACATGTTTCCTCGGACTAGGATGATATTTTTGAGTTTCCTCCTCATCACTATAAATATATGAGTTCCAATATTATTCATGAGAAGGATTACCATTGTATTTATTCTTTTTAGAATTTTTTTCATAACATTCTGTATCCTTATCTACTTTCGTTTCTGTCCGAGTATATTTTTCTTCCATAAACATTTCAATTAATTTTACATCAACTAAAACAAAAATTCTTAATTTTTCATTTTTCAGTCATCAATTTCCTCTTTCATCAGAATCTTAGGAAAGAATAATTCCATATTCACCTTTTTTATCAATCTTTTGATAGTTTCCAATTTTATTATTTATAATATATAAACACCCCAAAACTCTAAAGTGCTTTAAGCTTAGAGTTTCCCCATAAAACAATTTATATGGATTTATATCTGTTCTTTTCTTATAGAATGATCATTTTTGAATATACACTTTTGTACCCATACCTTGCCTCCCAAAGTACTAATAAAGATCATGTTCAAATGAAAAAGTTATTCTAATTTCCACCAAACATCTATTATTTCTTTCAGAAACTCCATTCTGTTGAGGATTGAATGGAGAAATATACTAATGCTGAATTCCATTATTCTCAAGATAACATTCAAATTAATCACATGTTTATTCACTACCATTTTTGGTTCTCAACATCTTTGTTGAATACTCACATTCCATCTCATCTTTGTTTCTGAAATTGTTAATCATTTTTATAGAATATGATTTATATTTCATATACATAACACATGTAATGTGAGTAAAATCATCAATGAATGTAACTAAATAAATATACCCATAATTTTATTGTTTTATCATTATCCAAAAAATAATGGAATGAATATACTATAGGGTTTTTTTTAACAAATCTCATCTTTCTTGGGCACAACATTTGCAATCATTAACTTTTGAAAAATATTGCGACACAAATATCCTCTTCATGGTCAAAGTGGAATGTCTCAAACACAATATTTATTGGATAAATTTATCATGTTTCTTTGAAACATGTTTCCCAATCAATTATTCCATAATTGATTCTCTTCCACTAGACTCATGTAACAAGATATTTATATTTCACCAAACTGAAACAAGTTTTCTTTTGTGTGTTGGCCACATAAAACTATCTTTCAATAGTCATCACTTTTCACAAAAACAATACATCATTCATAAAGATAACTTATTTACCATCATCACAAAATTATGAAATTGCTGCTGAATTTTGTTTCATCCCGTCAACATATAAAGCTTTCTTGTATTTCAACATTTATTTTCTATTAATGGTTGATCTAACACCTTTGATTCTCAAGAATGAATCAGTTTCAATTTTCACCGTTCCTTCATTCAAATCAGTCAAATTCATTAAAATATTAAAATATATTATCAGGTAAGATGAAAACCCACTATCAAGAATCAAAAATCATTCTCTTTTGTAGCTTTTAATGTGGTTTCAACAACAAAAACTTTTTATTCTTCCTTTTCATTCTCCACATTTACCTTTTAGGAATTGTTAAGAATATTTTTATATGCTAGTAATAATACTAGAAATTAATTTGAATGGTTTCTAGGTTGGTCATGTATTTCAAAAATAGTTTCCAAATGTGGGAACCTATTTACAATATTCAAAACAACCTTTTGATATTTTTCTTTCAAGGGAATCGACTCCCTTTAAAACCATTTACGTTCATAACCAGTGGAGTAATAGTAATGATTTTATTTAAAAAAACACATATTATCTAAATTTACATATCCACCTCAATACTAAGAATAAACATAAAAAGTATATTTTCCTCTAAAACGTTCATACCGGCCGGAATTGTGAATATGTTTATCATTACCTTATTATCCCTATTTTCTGAACCACCAACCCATCTATTGTGAGTAAAATTATTCCTTTTCTTTTATTATATATTATAACAATATGTATTTGAAAATATTCTAGATTCCGATTATTTCAAGACATTTTCACATTCATTGGTCTTTAAGACTTCTAAATTTCAATCATTGTTGGTATTAGCCACATATATATCATTCCCAATATTCTACTTTTCAAAATGAATTTCATCTTAATTATCAGCCTTTGAAGATATATTTTGTTGATCCTTCCTAGGTTTCTCATTCAATGATAATTCAATGATTCTAGTGATAGATTTTTTGAACATTTAATTTCTCTACTCATCTTTTGAGATTTGTTGTTCACCATGTTATAACTCTTCTTATTTTTCATTTAACTTCACTTCTATATATTCACTATGATTATTTTCTTCCTCAACATATTTTATCAATTCAAAAATATATTTTACTATACTTTAATTCTCATGAGGAAAACATTCTTGGTGTCTTGTTGGGGAACATTATTCTTCAATATTTTTTGTTTCACTTTTCCACCCTTCTAATACTCCATATAAATTCTTTCAGCTCTTATTTCAAATGATATTGATTTTTAGATTAATCTTAATAAGAACTACTGCATTTAAAATTGTCATCACTCACTATTTAAATGAATTTATTTTCAACAACATACATATTAGATTTTTTAGAGTCATATTCACACCCTTCTTCTTCTAAATCAATAGATAATAAAATTATTCATTTGGATTTGATGAATTTTCTATAATTCCTTATGAAATATGATTTTCCATTATCTACATATTTTTCAATGATATTCTTGGATTTTTTTTCATCTTTATCACTATATTCTTTTTTCTTTATTTGTGGACATCTAGACACTATGCCACAAATACATCCACACTCAAATAATTTTAAGGGATGTATCTAATTATATTTTTTTGTACCTTTTTTGAAATTTTTTAGAAAAATAGGATAACATATAATCAATATTTTTACCTACCTCAATTTAAAAAGTGGATTCACCAGATTCATCATAAATAAGAATCTTTATTGATATTTCTGTTCATGTTTCCTTGAATAAAATTTCTCTATCATATTTATTTTATTTTCTTATCTTTGTACCTTCACATTTAATAAGTAATGAGAGTGATATAGAAATCATCAGGAGATAATGTTTTAGGATCCTTTTCTTCCAATGAAGATTCTTTTGTATCAAACCTATAATGAATAATTCTCAAGAACTTTTCCACAACTATGGAATATTATATCTTATAACAAAGACATATGATAGTTCTAAAAATTTCATTTCCTATGGTAAAAAAGTCCCCATCAGATTCACGATCATCCAACTTTAAATCATCGTATTTTATCCTCCATATTCAAAATATTTACTTTATAACTAATTTATGTCCTTCATATATGTTTTTCAATTTATCCCATATACCTTTGGTTGTAGAAACACCTTTCACCATTAGGAATTCACATTCACAATGTGATGAAAATATATTAATTTTTTCCCTTCTATCATTCCTTAAATTATTCTTATCAACTGATGTAAGAAGAGAATAAAAATATATAAGAGGAAATAAATCTATTTTAGATTAAAGAACATCATATAAAATAGAAATTATAAAATGAAACATTCTATATTTACATATATAGTAATTCTTTCTATCAAAAACCTGAATACATTTACTATTCACTCAAATCAAATTGTCCATCAGTAAAGAATAATATAAGGGAACCTCCCTATGATACCTATTTAAAGTGCCTAGTTAGGATAATAGTCTCCCTGAGAGGGGGAGGGGTTAATCAGGGATACCTTTTCTTTTTTATTTTTCTTTGAAATAACCTTTTATAATGGTTAAATATTTCATTCCCAATTGAAAAAAACATGGATCCATAAGAACATGAGTATTTATATGGTTCAGTATTCATTAAAAATATCTACATCCATGGTATTTTATGGAGATGATACAATATCATACAATCCATAAGAAACCAATACATGGATTACAACATGTTGGATGTACACATTCACTCATGAAGAACATTAAAGAAAATCCAAAAGTGTTTGGGAACCTTCTTAGAATAAAGCAGGTAATTCAATGTTTATGTAACAAAACATGCTACATGTTCTTATTTTCAATTTCCTAAAGTGTATTCAATTCAAAAAAATTCTTTTGTTTCTTAACCAGATGATGGTAAGAACCTCCTCATCTTCAAAATAAAAACTCAATCCAATTTCTCAATCCGATTATTCCACTCTTATTCTTCAAATCTAATATTGAAATCTGAATTTTCAATCTGATTTTCTTATTCTATTAGCCAATTCTATTTCCCAATGTGTTAGATATAAATCTACCAGAATATGATCACAAAAAATTAGAGCACTTCCTTATTCTATAAATCTCAATATAGAAATCCCAGATCTGATTTATCCATCCCGATATAATGATCTTCTAAAAACTATGACTATTTGAATACTATATGAAGCCTAATGCGATGAATATTAAATATGATGAACACTTGAATAAAATTTGGTGATCTTTTCAATTCTCTTTTCTCTTCCCTGTGTCGAAATGTCATTAACAATGGATTAATACAAAAATCTCTTTCTCTCCCTAGAATGTCAGACCTTCTCTCTCTTCATTGAATAGTAAATCTATGTCAGTAAAAGTACAAAGTTCTTTACTCCTTTTATAGGTGACCCAGGAGTGTTTTTTGTGGAAATCCACAAAACATTTCCTCTCACCCAAATTTATCAAATTTCCATGTTTCGTGGACATTATGGGGAGTCTTGACATCATGAACTATTCTATAATCTTCTCGATCTTCTTCTAATATTAAATCAACATCATCTCTTCCCATAAAAAGTAAAAAAAGTATTCCATTTTCTTTAAAATAGATGATTACAGTGTTGATCATATTTTTTTATTTTCATTTCAATCATCAGTCTCCATAAATTCAACCTCTGATTATGATGACTTCATGTTAAAAACATTATTAATTCACCAACTTATGCCTTACCATAAATTACATCATGAATTTGAATAATGTTTGAGAATATATCAAGCTTTAGCATACATTCCACTAAATGTATTTTAAATTCCATTTCTTTCATCAAAACTCATCATTCTTTCTCAGCCCGAATCCGATTATCCAAAATACAATTTTCTTGAATATGATTAGGATAAATATGATCTCTAACACCCTTCTTTGTTTTCATCCAGATCCGATCAATCTAAATATGATTGTCAAATTCAATTTCACTTACTCATTCTTACAAAAATATTGAATCATATTGTTTAGAACATACATATAATTTATGATAAATTTAAGACAAGAGAGAAGAATAATCACATTTCATTTATTATATTCGTTCTCATTTCGATTATGAAGGCTCCAAATATCCATCAACCAGATTCATAGTGAATCTGATGAGACTTTCTTAAAATAATCTCTTGAATACTATGGAATTTTTAATACATTATGAGCCCCATTATTTTGAATATTATTTCTAGTTTAAATTTGAAAAAAAATACCAAGTGAGGTGCTTCATCCTTTCTTCTTAAAACTTATTGAAAATAAAAGACAATACTCGAATAGAATCACCTTCCTCATCAGCTTGGTCCTAACATGGGTTTTAGGGTTTTGTTTTTAGGCTTACAGTTTTTGAGATTTGGTTTTCAGATTTGGGTTTAGGGTTTAGTGTTTGGGGATGAGGGTTTATGGTTTAGTGTTTATGGGTTTGGGTTTTGTGTTTAGGGTTTACATTTATGGATTTGGGTTTTAAAATTTATGGATAATGGTTTATGGATTATGTTAATGGGTTTAGGGGTTATACTTTAGGTTTTAGGATTTTTTTTATGGTTTTGGTTTTATTGTTTTGGGTTTAGGGATTAGCTTTATATGTTTAGTGTTTTGGTTTTTTGGTTTGGGGTTTATTGTATAAAGTTCATGGTTTAGGGTCCTTGAATTAGTATATGTGGTTCATGATTTATTTTTTTAGAGGATATGGGTTTTTGGTTTCGTATTTTATTGTTTAATATATTATTGTTTTTTGTTTTTGGGTTTTCAGTTTTGTAGCTTAGGCTTTATGGAAATTGTATTTATAGTTTAGGTTTAAGGGTTTTGGGAGGTTTTTGGGTTCACTATTTTGGTTTTATGATTTTGGATTTACAATTTTGGGTTTAAGTATTATGGTTTATTATTTAGGATTAAGGGTTTATGTTTTTGGATTTTTGGTATAGTTTTTATAGTTTTGGTTTTCAATACCAGTATTTCGGGTTTATGTTTTGTGATTTATAGTTTATTTTTTAGGGGTTCAAGTTTACAATTTTGTGTTTCAGGATTAGGGATTAGAATATTGAGTTTTGGTTTTAGGATTTCAATTATTTGGATGTGTATTTACTGATAACGTTTATTGTCTATATTTTAGATTTTTTTGTTTAGGGTTTTGGGTTTGGGATTTATTGTTTGAGGTTCTGGATAAGGGGTGTCTGGTATAGGTTTTTGGGTTTATATTTTATTATTTGGGGAATATGATACATGGTTTATGGTTTAGTTTTTAGTGTTTAAGGTTTGGGGATTTTATATTGGGGTTTAGGGTTTAGAGTATAGGGTTTATCATTTAAGGTTTAGGACGTGTGAGAATAAGAATTGAATTTATCATTAAATAAGTCTATTTAAAAAACTCTAAAATAAATTCTCATAGATTGTATATAATTTGTACTAATGTCTTGAAACAATAATATAATCAAAATAATTACAATATGCTTGTAACAATTTAAATCATGAATATAAGATAAAAATAGTGCACGGTTTTTTTTATTTTCATACTACGTAAACATAGTAACATATAAGTTCACTAGTGTGAGTTATCATCATATGTAAATGTAAAAAATTAATATTCGTGTGAAAATGTAACAAAATTAAATATATGTTTCGAAAAAATGATCCTTAAAAATTTAGACAATCTAAAAATTATTTTTACATTTTGGTATAAATGAGTTATATTTTGATAATTACTTAATATTTCTAAACTATCATTCATAACATAAATAAAAAAAATTTCAATGTTTCATAGAATACTATTTTCATAAGTAATTTGAAAATCTATAGAATTAATTATATATTAGAATATATAATGTTATTATAATTTAAAACAAATTTATGATATCTTATTGATTGATTCATCCTTTCGTTTATTTTAATAATATATAGTTAATTTTTTATCTACAAATTTAAAAAATAGTCAAGAAATTATGAGGTGTGTATCTCAGTATGTGTTCAAAATAATTCACTAAAAACTATCTAGAAAACTTGATTTCATATGAAAATATTTCATGTTTATGAGTTATGTAAGGGTAAATCTGAATTTATTTAGCCTATATAAAGTTATAATTTCTTTCTGTAGAATGATAATATGAGACTTTCACATGTTAACTAAAGTTAAATTTAAGTTTCTACATTTAATGTGTGATACAAAATAAATATGTACAAGTAATTTATGGGTAAAGATAAATTTTTAAAATTTAAGTATGGTTGACAATTAATCAATACATGTTATTTAAAGATAATAATAAACTTCTAAAATATTCTTAATGTTAATGTAAAATGGAAGAACCTCATGTAATGGTAAAGATAACCAGTACCAAAAGGTAAGAAAATATTTTAAAATCATGCTTGAGGGTACTCTTGTGATTTTATAATGGTAAAGCTAATTTTATTAAGGATAAGTAATGGTAAAATAAATTCAAATAATTTTTTCACAAAATATATACAAAAATACTGATAATGAATAATAACAATACAAGAATGATAATTAGTATAAAATAAAAACAAACAATATGATTATTATGAATAAATAATATAATGTGGTAGTATACCACTCCTACATTATCCCCTATTTGATAATTAATGTGCAATATATAAATTTTTAAATTATTCTCCCTTTTTGGAATTTTTCAAAAATAATAAAATTTCTAAACATTTTCACACTATGAAAATTTATCCTTTATGTTCAAAATAAAGAAAAATCTATTTTTAAATCATAATTTCTCACAAATAATATAATTTTTCATCATATAAATAAACTCCACCTAAAAAATATATATTAAAAATTGATAAAACACCTATTTAATCGAATTATAATTATCCCTTAAATTAAATAAATAAATATATAAATAGATATTTTCCAATGAAATTTGTATTTTATAAAATATATCATTAAACATTAATGAAATATTTCTAAAGGTTACATGAAATTTGGTTAATAAAAATACTTCTTTTAAAAGTTTAATTTGAAAATAATTTAAAAATAACCATCATTTACACACCTAGAGAAATAACATTTACTAACCTCCAAAAGTGGTTTATATTTACCATTTTTGGTCATACATAGATCTCATGTTGTGGGATTCTTTTATAATATAACTATTTCCTATAGATATTTAGTAGTTTCTATAGTCCAACCTATGGTGGCCTCCACATTCTAGCTTATAGAGACCGTCAAACATCAATTACTATAGATCACCTCATGTTGGTCTATAGCGACTTCCAATCATCGGATGATATAGGTAACCTCATGATGGTCTATATTGACATTAAAATTGTGTGCATAATATATAATTTATTTTTAAAAAAATATATAAGAATTAAAAAACCAAAAAAACATCATTCAAATATTCAATTAATTTATTCATGATATATAAAATCACAATCTCAAAAATAATTATACCAAATAATATCCCAAGATCCTCATACATAATCTAATATAACTAGATATGAAATATATTTATAAAATAAATAGTTAATTAAAAAATAATAAACATCTAATTATTTATGTGTAGTATAATATTTAACTAAAACATAGTACAATAGTCTTATGGAATTTGATTTCAAATGTATTAATATATTTTATTAATTTTATATCATTTAAACCTTTTATACAATCATTTTTATTAGACTACATGTCTAATTAACATTTAATCTACTAATAAACATCCCAACTAAAAAAACACGGGTTTTACATGGTTTCACATAATTATGGGGTCATTTTATAATTATATAATCGTTAAATAGATGTATGTGTGTTTAAAAAAGAAGTTAAAAGTGTGTTTTCAATCATTATGGGAGAATGGGACCTCATAATGACTTTATATCAACCCCACCATTTTTAAATATCATCTAACGATAATTTTACTCAAATTTCAAAACAATTAGATGTCAATCAGTTTTTATTGACCTGTCGATGAACATCTTTAAAGTAAATAAAACCTATTTTGGGAAGACTATATGTTAGATGAATATAAAGTTTAAATATTCAAATAAAAAGTAATTTCAAGGTGGTTTAACTTTAATTTCACAAAAATTTGTGGCCATTATTTGTGGATCATACTGTTAAACACCAAAATAAATTTAATTTTTCATAAAATATATGAAATCAATACCCCAAAACCCAAAATAATTAATGCAAGAGAAATGTTGGAAGGGGTCTAATGTGGTAAATACTTAGATATTACCCTCTAAAAATATTCAAAACTTTCCATGGAAGGTATCACAAACTAGAAAAGGAAATAATCATATTGTAAAATACATTATACGGTATTTTAAAACAATAATGGTGTGTTTTAGTCTATCTCAAAAAACAACACCTTATATTGATGTTTTATATCCTCTACCAATTCAATATCCATTTAAAAAATATTTCTCTGATTTTATAAAATTTATTGGTTGTTCAAATGTATTTGAAGCATAAATATCTTTTTTAAATAGATTCAATCACTTCATAACTCCTTATTCGATCGATTTGGGAAAAACATAAATCCATTTTATGAGTTGTTTACTCATACATGTAAGAAAAAATAGATTTTCATCATTTAATTTAGCATTATAGATTTCAAATGTGTGAATACCACATAAATAATCAATATATTTTGCATGATGGACTCAGAGGTAGCATTTGTAAAGAGTATGGGAATGAAATTTGATGTATAATGAATACATTTTCACTTATTAATTTTTCTATATTCCCACTTTCAAAAAAGATAAGGCTACCTAAGGTTAATTATCAATGATAGCTCAACCCATGATCATGGGGGAGTCAACTAAACTATGCATAGGGATCCATAACAACTAGATATAATATGTGGAATTGGTGTGTAGGCAAGTTCTCTTACAATAGGGAAAAGATATGTTGTAGGGCGGTACCGCAGCAAGGCAACATGCCAACATGGGGCGGTCCCAATAACATTCAAGAGAGTACACCAATATTATTTTTTAAAGACTTTTGGATCCAAAATAACTTATTATGTTCTCCATAAAAATAGGGGAACTAAATGTGGCATAGTCCTATCACGGAAACAATTCATGCATTAAAAACATACGCAAAGAACTAAGGCCACTTGATTTGGATAATCCTTGCTATCCAAACTATTGTGGTTATTGTATTCGACCTTCTAACTTCGTAGGTCCCTGTTTCAGCCTTGCAGGATCCGACATCCAGAATCGTAACACTGTATTACTCTTGGTTCTCAATTATTGGCCTCTTTCTCATTAAAAACAATGATCATGGGATTACTCCAAGACTTTATTAAAATCCTTAGTGATTATATAGAAAACCATCACATGATAAATCTTTTGGTCGCATGATGTGGATCATGTCTAGCATTAACTTCCATCAACTAGTACATGTGGAACTTTCACTATGGGAAGTGGAATTCACCATGGATGACTTCGGCCTATAAAAACCTCCATACCATTAGGAAATACATACATTAGAGAGGGGAGGTAGGGTATCTATGAATAATAAATTAAAATGTGGAGGATAATCCAACATACACTTTCAGAGATCATCTCCCGTTATTTATGAGGAACCCATCATGATAACCTATCATGAGATGCCACCCCATGAACCCATCATGTGATCACCTTAAGATAAGATGATCACATGATTGAATAATATCATGTGAATCCCCTATTAAATGGAATCTCCACTTTTCTATGAACATTCTCATATATGAATCCTTAGAACATGAACCACTTTCTTTGACATGTGGCATTGAAGAGAATAAGAACCTGTTAAAATATAATTTGGCTATACACCCCATATTTTCTATAGACATTCATTCATGCCTATATCACTAATGTGTGACTTCTACTTATGATCATAACAACTCCTAAAAGAACCACTTTGGGTTAGTCGATCGTATGAATAATAGAACATCATTTGATGCAATGACATGGGATTATGTTACACAGTGTTTGTATAATTCTCGTACATGAGTTGTGTTTCCCTTTAGAGTTGATAGAAATGAAGGATTGTTTGATCATATGAACCTTTAGGCACTTTTTTCTATAAATTTCAAGGTCCATTAATGATCTCTTGTAGACTTCTACATGGATTATTTCACATGTAACATCTTGGATAATCCCCAACCATGAAAATCTAATTCCATGGACAAGAACCCCACACATGTAAGTGGGTTTGAAACCATAGTTCAGGTGCCTTCATGCATAAAAATATAGGATATAATACATACCCCACTCACATGATCCTATATCCCATCACAAGAACTCCATTGATGTCATGGGAATATCATGAGAAAGGGAGTTCAAGGTGACCCCATTATACGAGTATCCCTTTGCACCTATAAGACACTAACATGCATATGGACATGACGATAGTCATTACACTCATCATGATGACCCTTAGATGAATAGTCTTGGAATAACCATTTGAAACGAACTCCTCCTCCCTTAAATGAAAATATTATCCATCTAGTATTGAGGTATGATCTTTTAGGTAATGCGACTTCCACAGTTTTACAAGAACAAGATCATAAAAAGTTTGTGATACCCATCCACATGATTAAATTAAGGCCATGATATCAAATTTATCTTTACTAGTCTCACAATTTGTTTGGATGGACTGGGGAGAGTCACATTGTTCATTAAAAAATCATACAAACTATTATTTTGTAAATTCAACACGCCATGCACAATTCATTTTTTTCACGTGTTAGCTTATTGAAATGTCATTGTTTTCATGTGATAGTCCTTTATCATGTTAGATTTTTCAGTTTCCATCTCAAGGAAAAGTTAGGTCGATCATGCTACAACTTATTATCATATTTGGAATGTCATAAAATAGGCACTTAGTATATCGGCAATATCAAGAAAAGGATGAAAGAAAAATTCAGGTTGATCATGAAATCATATAGACTAGTATTCTTATCATGTTGACAATCATTAACTTGATGACTTTGATCATGTGAAAAAATACATAATAAGACAGCTGATCATGCAAAAGGCACTGAACATAACCTCTTGGATGAAGAGAGTATATCCCAAATAATGAACTTTGATCATTCCAATAAATCTTGGGATATACACTTTGATCATGTGAAGAAGTCCAATATATTCCAATTGATAATTCAGAAGACCCTAGACATGTCCTCCATGATAAGGATAAGTCCTCATTGATAGACTACATGGCAATGAAAAGGATTTTGGATAAGTAATCCTCAATTATGAGATATATATTTGATATTCTAGTACTACACACTTGGATGTGTCTGTCATTCCATACTGAACCCCATGACATTTTGAGTAAATAGTCTAGAAAAGTCCAGCAGAGAAGAATGATATTTTAGGAAGATCTCCAATGGAATTTCAACTTCTTCTAGTAGACACACTTAGACTCATACCATATGGACTGCCATCTAGAAACCTCTCACCTCATACCAACATTATAAGGGTAGTGTCCTTAGTGGTCTATGGTTATGACCTCATGCAACCCTATTTTTTTCATGTTTTGAAATGGAACCTTCATGTCATTCCAAGAAGGTCCAATGGACCTTGTATAATCACTATCTCACATTATTAGTCACGAGATAGAGAATGAATACACCCATGGGAATATCTCCTGGTATAAGGCCCAACATTCCTTAATCATCGGGGATAGCAATAAGGTATCCAAGTTCAATCAACCATCCCAACTCAACAGTGTGTTAGGGAGGAAAATAAACTATGATAACTCTAATTATTTATATAAATAGGATACAAAGGATTCCTACCTACGGCTTGATCTCAAAAGGGCATCCACCTTGGTTTATGTCCCTCCAACTCTTTGAAATTCAAACTCAAGAGAATCAAACTATCCAATGGTTTAGTTATTCTACATCCATAAACATATTGTGAAGATTACAAAACATCATGAACATAGATACCTATAATAAATGGGATACATAGGACGTCATCCAACCGTTTTATCCCAAAAGTGAATCCACTTTCATGTAAGTCCCTTCATTAACCAAATACCACTGTCTCATGGGACTAAAATGTCATATAAGTATTCCATACTACCTTTTACAATAGTGGATGAGATGTGGCATTACATATGGGTGTCATTAAAATTGAAATCCCTAACCATGCCCTCAAATATCTCAAACCCATCAAATGGTTAGGGAGTGTCTAAATGGACCTAAGGCCTTCATTTTTTATTCATTTTAAATAATCCCCCTTTTAATGGTTAAAGGGGAACCCTTACATGGACCATAGTCTTCGTGACATTATAGTACCATTAGGTATTAGAGTAATTCATTAATGACTATGAATACTTGAAAATGCTATTCCCTAGCATCTGCATTGTGATCAGCTTTCCACCTTGGAATGGTTGTTTTTCTAGCTGACCAGGGAAGAGGTATATTGGCCTGGTACCAATACTAAATTCCATACCCCCTCATTCTCCCAAATCTATTATCCCTTCTCTAGTGAAAGAACCTTACTCTGAATCCCCTTTTGGAACCTGTTCTATGAAAAATATGTCTAGTTTTCATCTGCACATCAGGTAGCCCAATGGTTTTGAGGTGGCCCAAAGGAATTAAGGTGTCCCAAAATACTTACCGACCTGAATGCATAGTTGGTCCAAAGGCCTTAAGGAATCCATTGCCAAACCAGTGTCCCAAATGTGAATAGTTCTATTTTCTATAGTACCAATCAATACCTGGTATAATACCTGGTATAATACCTGTGATAGTACTATTACAATATTCCAAAATATGCCTCCACCTGAAAATTGAACCTTGGTCTCATGGATGCTCATAGAGAGTCATCACCAACCAAGTTGAGGCTCATGTGTTGTGGGTTAGGGAGTGATTAAACTACAAGGGCTCTAATTCTTGTCATAAATAGGGAATGCATTATGTATTTTTAAGGCCTGAGCTTTATAAAATGTCTCCTATGTTATTGTAAATCATACCTATCAAATATAAACATTAATTTGAAATCCTTTTGTGAATATACTATCAAAAAATGTGTTTGGTCCCCCATTTTCTCTTATTCCTCTCAAAGATCATGGCTCAATGGGGTTAAGAGATTGGTGATAACTATACCAATAGCATGAGGATAATTCCCACACATTTTTCCTACCATTTTGATGTAAGTATAATCACATCTCATCTTCACTCAAAAAAAACATATTCCTAATAAGTTAATTTTGGGCTTCCATATATTCATAAGCCCCAACCATGGCATCAGTTGTCTAATATATTATGACACATAGAAAAACATCATAGACTTTTATTTCTATACTAACATGATTCATAGGATGAATAATTGAGGCATGATCCCTATATTTATATCCTTAACACATGATGTTAAACACCATGGATTGGTCTAGGAACAAAACCTTAAACTATGTCAAATGAAATATGTGATTTTTTATTCCTTCTCTCATATGGTACATTTGATGCCTCAAAGAGGTTCAATCCCATATAAAAGACACCAACCACCTCTCTATTTGAAAATAAACCCAGAGAATCCAATCATGTATATAGACTAAAGAATCGTAAATGAATAAGTGAGTTATAGAAAACATAGGGGACACACATAGTTGTTCCCTTCAACACATGTTATTAAAAATTCATTGATAGGGGTAATCATTCTTGTATCGGGGACTATGATGGATTTCTTGAGAATATCTTAAATCTTTCAGAGAGTCCTCGAATAGCTAATAATTCCCCCCAAAAGGGATTGATGATCCTATCCTATGATCCACTCAACCAATGTGAGTTTATAGTTTTTCATTGGGATTAAACACTAAATGACTGCATGAATTTGGAAATCTAGTCTTTACATGGTAATGGATGTGGGAATAAGTGGGAAATTCTGTTAAGAAAAAAGAGTGGTAAACCTAACATGAGTGATTACACAATTCATTAAAGCCCCCATAATCAACTATCAGTAGAAACTAAAAGTAATTTTTATCATTTCTTAGGGAAAAAATGGTTAACTCAAATAGAATTTTTTAATGGTTTCATCCATTTCATGGGTTAAAAAGGATATAATTTTTAGTTCATTTTAGGAAATGTTTTTCCATATTCTCAGGAAAAATTGTAAACCAAAAAAAAAATTAACTAGTGTTTTGACAGGGAAGAGATATGACCTGGAACCCCCGTCGAGGTGGACTCAGTACAATCGAATGGTCTATTGGGAGAGTTTTAGTTCTTGCACAAATAAAAACATCAGGTCACCATTGTTGTACATAATAGAAAAATATAATGGTTACTCCATCCATAACATGATATGAACTATCTTTCCACAGACCAGGGGTCAATTGGGTTTTCCAACCAAACGATGCTTGGGGACATGCAACGGTCTAGAAGATGGGAGTTTGGGCTCATCACAGAATTTTTTGGTGAATTTTTTCATACTCTTGGACATTCTAATAGACTTATGATATGATATTGAATCTCTACCTAATTCCAATACTAGATTGGTTTTCCTAAAAAACTATATTATAGGTTATATATATATTTGTAAATAATATTTGGATCACATTAGGGAATCCATATTTATGTATTTTAGGTTCTTCATATGATTCCCTAGTAATGGGTAACTGATTATGTACTAAATCCGTATAGTTGTGCCCTTCAGAATTTTATGGCACACTAGGAGGTGGTTAATATTTTATGAAGGGGAATGAGAAATTATGAGGCTTCCTATGTATCTTGGTTACCGTATGAAGTAAAACCAACATAGTTCATTAAAACTCATATAGTTTAACATCACACAGAAAGAAAATATTTGTAGGAACATAAGCACCAAATATTTTAGACTAAGTCTCGAGGAGACATCCTTCATATCCTAACTATAGAAACAATAAGATTTATCATAATCCAATCATTCCCTTCAGATTGACCCCAAGGTATATGCCTTTATATTTGGGATACTTATATCAGGCCACTCATCCGGGCATACATACTATGGTTTCAATAGATGTTTTAGATTCATGATGTCAATGACATGTCCATTGTAACTCCCTAATCCCACGTGATCTATTCCCAATGTGTTAAACAAGGTATAACAAGTGAAAAATTTCATTATATATGGATAGGGGACCTGTGTATCAAGAAAACCTTTGGATATTAAAACAATGATTGGGCCTCATAGATGGATCCTATGGATCCTTGTTATTGAAGTAATTGGAGTCATTATAGTTCAATTGATTTCTAAGACTATTGAGTGATGAGGTAGATTGATCATTCCATAGGAATGATTGGGTCATGATGGTTAAATTCTCTGATACATGGGGCATACATTATAAGGTATTCTTAATTGATCTTGGGCCAAAGGATGGAATCCTACATATCATGGTTATTTTCATGAATCAATGTTCTTGTAGTTCAGTTCATTAGGTCTTACATGATGATTTTTCCATAAATTAGGGATATATCAGATTATTAGATTGATTAGGGGTTACACACTGAGGTTTCCCATAGTTCAATTGGGTATACATGATGATATTTCCTTATATGCAGGGAATATCATATTATTCCTTTGATCGGGGCATGCACTTTGAGGTTTACATTTCCTTTGTAGAGGCTTATGATGAATATGATATGATTATTGAAACCCCCTAAGCCCATGTTAGCTATGATCCATGTGAGTATAAAGATATGGAAAATGATAAATCTCACTACATATGGGTAAAGGACATGTGTGTTGATACAGCCTGTTGTATTCTTAATATATAGCTTGTCCCTCGGAGTGGCATCCCAAAAATCATGGTTATGGAAGGAATTAGAGTCATCATAGTTCATTATATTGGGACCGACAAACCGATGTTTCCCAATGATTGGAGATTACACTCCAAGGGTATACAATGTTTTCATGCCCTGGGATGTCTTGTGGATATTACCTTCCAACCTACCTTACCTTCTATAAGACCTTCTTGACATGACATTATTTTTTTAACATGTTAAAAGATGTATGTATATGTCTAGTTATGTTTAAGATATGTCCAAAATAATATTTCATGATCTATTAGGCTTGTATATGGGTTTTTATGTATCCTGGATGGAATATTTGATGGTAATTTCATGATTATGGATGACATGTATGGAGGACATCACGAGACCTGACCAGATAACCAAAAATTCCATAACATGATCTAGGTTGGCCTTTCTAAAGGGTGTTAAATGATCCCGATGACATACCCCAGTGTCATCGCGAGATTGGATGATGCACTTTAAGGGAATCATGAGAGTCAAAGCTACATGTATTGGAGGATATTTCATGTCTTGAATGAAATTCCCAGAAAATATCTAAAAGCCTCACTGGCATGTTGCAGGATGTCACAATAGCTGATTGGAATGACCAGAGGGAATTATGAGAGTCAATTAAAATGCCTGAGTGCTATCATGAGACTTGTCTAACATGTTTTGGTTTCATTATATGTTATGTGAATCATTTTTGAAGGTCATCATGAGGCTTTATCGCGATCCTATATTTTTTTCATGACTTGGGTGGCATGACCAAGGGGCACCATGTGGCTTGACATGACATGTATGGAGGACTTCTTATGACTGAAATGTTATACTGAAGGGACATCGGGAGTCTTGGGTGATATTCCCTAGTGTAATCATGCGTCCTGGGTGGTTCACAAAAATTGTTTGAGGATCAGCCTATAAATCCTTCATGTAATCCTCCCACCATTATTCTTTTTTTTTTCTAGACTTTATATTTCAAATTCCATACATTTTTCAATGTAATTTTATATTTAATTATCCTGTGGTAAAGAAGATATGAGGGTTGTTCTTTAAGATTCCTACTAGAAATACTTTGTGTGATCTATGACTGATCACATGATGTGATTTATATGGGCCACATGATCACTCCAGTTGTTCCTTGGATCTTACATAATCGGAAGTTCTCTAGTTACGAAATCAGTGGCTCTAAGATTTTAACACTAGCGCTAGTGCACCTGGGTGTGATATGTTCAACTATTCACCCAGAGAATAGTGTTTCATTTTCCTCTAATGGTGGTGTATTTCTAGGACTCTCCACACTTGATTTCTGATGACTTTCATGGTGTGTATCACATGAATCTATGAGGGAGTTAGAAGAGGACATCAGTTTTATGCTTCCTCACAGGGTCTTACCATTTTTATCTCCAGAGACGGCTCCAAAATATTTGTGACCACAACATCATCCCTTTAATTCCTCATTTATTAGATATTTCCAATTAATGGGGGGTTTTTTAATCATGCAAACATGTAACATCAATTTTATTTTGATAGTTTGACAAGACCAATGTCATTTGTGAGATCAAGACACTAAAAGATGGCCTTCATGTGATCTCATGAGACTTTTTTTTGGAATCTCTATGAGACAAGGATAGATTATTAAGGGGGATTTTTGAAATCACCCTGGCTTGAAAATGGGTCTTGTCTGATTATGAAAAAATAACCTTCATGGTTCAAAATATTTTTGTGTTTGTGATAGGCTTTCATCTCCTCTACTATGTTATTAAATTTGGTTTTTTAACAAAGTTTGGTGAGTTCATGAGGTTGTTTGGGTGTCCTCATGTAAAATCAGCTTTAGTTTTGGTGGTGGGTCATGTGAACAGAAAAGGTCTTATGTAGATGCATGATCATTTATTATAAATTGACATATTCTTGTCTTAAGGATCCAAAGGGGTAGTCTATGGTTCGATGGACATACCATAGTCCCTACGCATGATGAGTATGATAAGTTTGTGGGATTTTTCAATATGAGGCAGACATGTCCCCAGGGTAATTTGGTGTCTTGAAAACCATTGGGTTCATCATGTGACTTCTACGATATAAATATGCATCTGAATCCTCCATATTCATATCATTTTATTATTCTACAAAGGTTTTGGATTTTGATATTGTGTGTGATTTTTGTTGACTATAGTTATTATACTCATCAGTGATTTTTCGCATGAATTTTATGACCACAAGATTCCACCTATTTTTTTTATATTTTTACCCCATTTTTGAACTATTTTTTGATGTGTAATCAAGATTCTCCTTGTTGAAATTCTAGGTGTCTTTGGGGTTCTTTCCTGTCAGCTACTGTATGACCCATGTTTGTCCGGGGTTCTATCACGAGAGGAGAACAGGTTGTCAGAAATGGATTTATGAGATATTTTGTAGGAAATGTTCTATGCTTGTCTCATTCTTGTAACCATTTTATGGTAACATGATCACATCTTTCTTAGAGGCTTATGTGATCTATGAATCTTTGGAAACCTACTTCTTTATTTTTGTTGTGGGGAAAAATTCCCATATTTAGGTACTTCTTCCTTTTTGAATTTTCAAATGCTCATTTGGAGGGAATCAAAAAAATATCCCCCCATTTGGGGGATGTCCACATGGACAATGAATATATTATGGGGAATGTAAATTCCTTCTAGAGTCCTTAAAGAGCAATAAGATGTCTGATAAGGCCAAATATTAGGCATTACAATCCTTTTCAATAATGCAGGATAAATCGTTGTGGTCTTGTAGTTTATAATCCTTTATATCATACCATCTATATCTATAGTTTTGGGTGTTTTAAATCACGAAATATATCACTTTAAATTAGGTTATTTTTATCTTATATATTCAATCAAATCAGTTTAGGTTCTTTTATCTTGGACCTACTATTGTTGTAGTTTTGATTTATTCAGTTTGGGTAATATATTGATGTAGTTTAAGGATGTTTATATTGGACCTTATGATGATTATGTTCTGGTTATTTTATCATGTGCATTCTATTTCTCTTATTTTGGTTCTTTTAGTTCAAACTAGCTTTTGTTTTGTGTCCCTTCACATACACATTCTGTTGTTATAGTTTAGGGACTTTTATCTCAAACCTGCTTTTTTTTAGTTTAGGTTCATTTAGCTTGGAACATATATTTATGTAAATTATGGTATTTTATCTAAGAACTTTTATTTCAATAGTTTAGGGTCTTTTAGAATATACCATCTATTGATTTATTTTATGATCTTTTAGCTCAGATTGACTATTGTTGTTGTTTTGGGCATTTAAGCTCAAACCTTTTATTATTGCAGTTTAAGGTCATTTATCTCGGTCCTCCTATTACTATATTTTAAGTTACTCTATCTTATACCTATCCTATGATCATTGGATATGGCACAGAAATTCTAGGAATAACTAAAAAAACTTTGGGGTTTTGGGTGTTGTCATGGTGTTTTGAAGACTCAGGAGGATTAGGGCTCCTTTCCTATAAGGAGGAGATGCCAATGGTTGGTAGGTATGAGACCTTATTAATCATTATAATTTACAAACAGAGTTTTGCAAACTATTTTCCAAGGCTCAAGGAAGGTTTATAAGGGTATTCTTAGTTGAGGGTAAAATACGATGGAAAGAAGGCCCACCATGATAGTTGGAATATTGGTTATGTAACTCAAAACCAAAATGTTTAAGCTGGTGAAAATGAGATTAGGTAGAATTATTAGGGATGAACCAAAAACAATGAGATTCATGGTTCTACCATGGTTTTTCTAGGATCCCAGGGATTGAATATCATTTTTGGAATGTATAATATTAATTTTTTTGGTGGGTCAAGGACATTATGTACTGGAAGAACATTGAAGAAAATACATTCTCCAATACTTTTCAAGGGAAATAGAAGATTTATGAAGACAAAAATGGAAATATAATTAGGTTTGGTATGGATAGAAAGCTATCTAGGATGGTCTTATTACCCTATTGTAGTATAAATCATGATTATAAATATCCATCTCTATTCCATGTTGTTTTGAATCGCAAGTGTGGGCCAAAAAATGTTCGAGAACGTAGTGTAGTATTCTGACCTCGAGAAAGTTGACAAAACACATTGATGTAACATCGTTGATGTAGAATCCACTTAGATAGTGTGTTAGAAATATTTTCTATCATGTTACAAATTTTTCGAGTCTGAAGGATGATAAGGTATAGTAATACAATGAGTAGTTAAGATAAAATTGAGGTGTTGAGTTTTTATGTAGTGATGTTAGGGATATAAATGATTGAAGATCCCTTTTCTCATAGTGAATCGTTTGTCTGAAAGTCATTGGTGCATATAAAAGATCCATAAGAATATATTCAAAGTCAAGATAATGTTTCCATGAAACTGGATATCCTTTCTATGGTCCATTGAAGGTTTACAAGGATCCAAGGCACCAAAACCTTGTAGTTTTTTTAAATGTAATATCCAAGAAGGGTTTTACCACCCTAATAGTTGTGTCGCCACCTTGAAAAAATATTCTCCTTGATATGAGATGTGACATATCACTTCTATAACCATTACAAAGACTAGGGGTACATTGAGCATAACATCGATTTTACTAGGGATATATAGTATGCCCTATGAGAATTATTCCTTATTTTTTGTAAACTAATTTTTCTAAATAATATGGAGATGAATAGTTTAGTGAGAAAAGAATTTATTTTTTTCTTGGATTCCCATTAAATGTTCTCAACCAGACCATTTTTCTGTCTACTTCACTAGTAATTTAAGGTCATGAGACTTGGACTATTATAGGCTAGATTTTATGATTGTAAATCATTAATGATTAGTGTATGTAGTTTATTTTTATGGAGAACATGGATCTAATATGGGGGATGATACAAAATATCCCAATTAGGATACATAGGGTCAAGATTAACACAACATCATTCTATATGGGAGATGGAAATTTTGTAAACCATGGATCGAGGTTCTCATGTCATGATTAATTACATGGGGAAATTATACCAAAGGTAGATTATATCACACTATGGTGTTGGGTTTTATAATGGTGATTTCAGGGCTCACAAGGATTGAAAAGACCTTTTTTAGAGAGATGCATTTGGTTGAAGACCGTAGGTGAATATAAAGGAGTCATAGACATACATTCATAGTAAAGAAAAGAATCACCTAAAGTTAGTTATCTTTTCAAGAGTCATGGAAGGTTTTATAAACCTACGGTACTCAAGACATGTAGTATTATTTATGGATTAAGGTTCTTAAAATATGATAGTATCAAATCATACTCTGGTTAACCGAGGTAAGGCTATTGTGGTCCATTGAAAAATGATGGATCATGGGTTATAGATTGTACAATTGAACATCATGTATTGGGGATGTTCTTCATATAGTTTAATATCACATGTAAAGAACATATTCAATGCATTTAATCATAATTAGATAAGTATGTTTTTGATATACAATTTTAATTCCATGTGACTAGAATGTTTACCTTGTAGTTTAACATCCTATTGTATGGATGTCGGAATAAACATGAAAAATAATAAATAATATATTTCAGGAATAAGAAAACATTACTTACATCTTGATTATTCCTAGTAAAACGTAATCATGTATGACATGTCCCCTACAATTTTGAGATGCATTTAATTATCGTTTTTTATAGTTGGGCCTAGGATTGGTGACCTGGGCATCACTATGTATCCGGTGATGAAAACAATCAATTCACTTGTAGTTCTTGGATGATAAACTCCCTATCTAAGTTAACATATATGTAGTGGTGGAAATTTTATCTGTTTAGTGTTATACCTTGGTCTAGGATTGGGGATCTAGGAATTACTACATATCCCATTATTATTGGAATCAAGACACACATAGTTCATGATGAACATTTCAATTTAACGTTATGTGTCAAGGACATGGGATTCTAAATGTGAAAAAGGTAATTTTGACTATACCCAAAGATAGAGATATAGGAATCAAGATATTTCCTATGGTAAATTGAATCACGGAAAATGTAGTTCTTGAGGAATGAATTCCCCACACAAGTCTATCCTATACGTAGTGAGGGTGAATTTTGTACCATATAATGTCTAGAACAATATATAGGATTGATGTGCCCCTATATATGTCATTGAAAATAATCATTAAGAAGTATATAGTTCTATAATAGAGGCATGTGAGGAGACTCAAGACAAAAATAGTGGTACACTTTAATGATGTTCACAGGGATGTATAGTTTTATTCCATGCAAGAGACATCACCATGTAGTTTAACATCATTACGTGAGGACTCATGTTTTTCCATTTATAGTAATTCATTTAGAACCATGATGAACCTGTTTCAAGATTCTATGCCTTGACCTCATGGGGAAACCTTTACCGAAATTCCTAGGAACATGTGAGGTCTGATTGGTGTGAGAAAAAAGGAATTTAAAGGGTTCCTCTCACAATGAAGAGGAAATTAAGGACAGAACTTGGTATTTTATACCATTTTATGGTGGACTGTGTTATTAGATCCAGACATCCCTATGAATCTAATTGAAAAATAGAATCATTCCATACATAGTTCTGTAAACCAAATAATTTTAATGTCATGGAAATAAGACATTTTTCCTTCAATTCAATGTATTGTGGTAGGGAACTAGATCACCTGTCATGAAGGAAAATAAAGGTTGTGGTCGGTCCCAAGACTATAGGATTGGGTGTCACTGCCTATCCATTGATTATATGAATAAATACAAATGCAGTAATAGGTTGATGTGATTCCCCTGGTGGAGCTAACTCTAATACGGGGACATGGTAATTTTATCCTCTCTTAACATAGATCAGGATCATGTGTGGTGCCTTGCTTGTGAGATGATGTTTTCCATGCAGTTTAACATCATACAGTGAGGAATTCAGCTGTACGGTATAATATCATGCCATACAGACCTTTTTTTATAGTTTAGCGTTATATGGTCCAGAATTATCCATAAAATTGTAATGTCATTCGGTCAGGTCATGAGACACCATGAAGTTTAAAGTCTTCTTGTTATGACTTTTCCACACAGTTTAACATCATGTTGTCTGGATGTGGGATATTGAGCAGCTTAAAATCATTCTTCTAGGATGAACTCATGCTTGATGACATCTAGGAATATTTTTTATTTAGAAATATCACATTGGTGGGAGGTGTAAAAGGATCCCCATACATGATTTCCAAAGAGTAAGGTCCATTGTGATAGACCATATGTATGATTTAAGGCCCTTAACGTTTAGTTCGTAGGATATGAGGATTCTTACCAGGTATCATTGGAGTTCTAAGATTAAATAGTTGTTCTCCTTGGAGGATTCAGTTGAGGTGAACCTTTTTATTAAATTGTTTCACAACACGATATAAATCATCCTCATGGTTAAGTAAGGTATGAAACCTACTCTCATCAAGCCCCTTTAATTCATCAAACCCCTTTTATGATTTCTCATCATCTGAGAGGTTTAAAAAAATCTATATTCAGAGTGAAGGTAGATAGACCTATATGGACAACACTTCCTTGGTCACATACACCAATGAATACAGAATTTATTGTATAACAGTACAAGTGGTGGTAACGTAGGACTAGCGTAAATGGCCCGAAGGCCTTATTTTTATTTTATTATGGATAATCTTCCTTTGAAGGGTTGAAGGGGAACCCGCACATCTCTTGTAGGCCCAAGGCACAAGGCCCGACATGAATTGAAATACATGACCCTGAGTCCTAGAGGCATACCATTCCAAATACATGACCTATAGGCCCAACCCACTAGAACATCCCCTCCCCAGCTTCTGTATCATTGATCACCTAGCTCCCCAACTTACATTGCTGATCTGCTAGAATTTCCCCATACAAAGATGCATGGTGCCTGGTCCCGATGGTGGTTTCCATACCCTCTCATTCTTCCAATCTGTTTAGCTCTGCTTCTTATGACTACTATTCTTGTTGCTCTGATCCTCTTATGGGGCCTACTCTGTGTGAATTGGGATGCTCCATGGTCTTAATGGCATAAAGTCCCTATGGTTCGAAGGCCTTTGATGGCTCGAAGGCACTTGACACCCATAGGCCCAAACCGATGGTCCGAAGGCCCAAATCGGGTGAATAGTTATGGCTTCCATAGTACTGAACAATAAATAATACAGTAACTACTATATTACTGCTACATTACCCAGGAAATTCACCCCCACCCGGTTTTGAACTTCGGACTCTTGGATGCCAATCAGATGCCCTTACCACTTGGGTACGGGCTCATTAGAAGGTAAGGTAGGCCTATAAATCATGGATGCATTTTTTCAACTAGGACTTCTTATCCCTATTCACATTTTCATGTATCATGGTTTTCCAATTATAACCCAGCTACCAAATTTAGTGGGAGAGCCTATTTACAAACTAAGGAGTGTCGTAATAGCCTTCAAGGACCTCTTCCATGATGGTAGGAATTTATTTTTTCCGCTATTCTTATATGGAATATTCCCTCAATTCCACACTTTTATAGGTATTTTTTTCTCATTTATATTATCCCATAGGATATTGTTCATTGTATAACATTGAACCTATTCCACTTAGAATTAGTTTTTATGAAGATCCTATTATAGATATAACATATTATGGGATATATCCCTTAAGGGTTGGCCACAGGTTCATCATGCTATGGGTCAGACATTTCATGATTGTTTTAATTCATATCACATATGATGATAGGCCAGACAATTTTTTGAAGCATGATACTGATGATTTATCATCTTGAATAGGGTGGGATAGAATGAAAACTATATTTACAAATGATTCGGTGTTGTATTTTGTGATTAGGGAACATTATGCAATGTGGTCTCAAAAGAAAACAATTCCATTAGTCCGATAAAGTATCCAGTGAGAGTGACCAATTCTTCCTATTTGATGCTATATTCACCATTGATCTAATTTAAAAAAAAACTTTTTGAATACAATTTGATATTAAGGTAGTATATATGTATATGTTGGACTACTTCCGAGAAAAAAAATGTGGGTTTGTTATTTGTCCTCATTATTTGTACAACCTTCAGATTAGATTTTCTCTCCTGCCACAGATATGACATAAGTATGAACCATCAAAATACATATCCCATGTTTTGTGAGTGTCATGGGAATATAATACCTCCTCATCTAGAAGCTCGGTGTCCACCGGTGTATTCTCCAAGGTAGGATGTTCTACGAGAAAATAATCTGGGGATTTCACTTTCAATTATTCCTATGATATGAACAAAATGTTGTTTTTCAGTAGATTGACATCCCATCGGGCCAAAAACCCAGTCAACATAGGATAACCAATGATGTACTTCAGAGAATCAGTAAAAAATATTAGGTGGAATTTATGTTGCTTCATGAAATGCCTCATCTTTTTCACTATGAATATGAGTTAAAGGAAATTATTCTTGACATCAATGTATTGAGTCTCAATTCCTAGAGTTGCTCAGATGAGGTAGTAGAGAAAATTTTTACTCCCAGAAACATTTTAATGCCCAATGAGGGTGCCCAGTGAGTATTCCATGAAGGCCACGTACAATATGAGTGGCCTCCTTTACACTAGAGGAATCCAAACCAGTGGGTGTAGTAATCAATTATTGAGACATTCTAGGGATTCAAGGGGTTCATTATCCCATTGATAGGTGATTCCCTTCATCATTAACCTAGTGAAGGGGAGATATTTTATGGAAATTTTTTCTATGGGAAGATGATTTTAGGGGAGTTATCATTAGATCTCCCTCAGTTAATTGAGATTTTTGTGGGGTGAAATTTCTAAAATAGTATTAGTCTTCTCTGAGACAACCTTGATGTCATCGCATCATAAAATAATGTCAAGAAACATCCAAGATGTTACCCTGAATATGCATTTTACTGGATTCATTATCACACAGTGTTCTCGAAGCATATATAATATCGTTTGAAGATCCATGAAGTGACCATTTTTCTATTAGGAGTTGAAAACTAGATAATTGACATAACATTTAGTAATCCTTCCCAAGACCATATTAAATATATGATTTTTGGAACATTGGTATGTGGTTAAAATGTTCTTCAAATCAAAGGGTGTGACCTGATAGAAAAATATCCCCTAAGTCACTCTGATTTTACTAGCTTCTTCATCTTTAGGGGCCATCATTATTTGTATAATCCATGAATACCAATCTATGAAGGAAAGGACTTGAAAGCTATTAGTTTTACTGATGATGAGTTTTGTGACTGGTAGTGGGAAATTTTATTTTGGGTAACGTTAGTTATGGTCTCCAAAATAAATGAAGACCCAAATTTTCCCATTTGTTTTCCTGAAATGAATGATATTGGAATGATACCTTGGGTATTTCAATTCCCAAAAATGTATGTTTTATAATGTTTTCAACTTCTTTCTCTATATTTTTGGCATGAGAGGTGTGAATCCTCTTGACTGTATTCTTGAAGCCTCGATGCTCATCAGGTAATCCTTGATGGTGCGTAGCCACATCTAGGTTCATTACAAGAATTTATGTATTGTTATAGGAAAATTCATATAAATGTTTCATGAGATATTATATACAAATCTATTTCCCTATGAGAGGAAGTTCTGCACTAATAAGTGTAGGCCCCAGGTCTTCTTTTGTTCCCAAATTTATCTACCTGACCTCATCAATGGTGGTGGAGATGCCTTTTTCAAATGTAAGAGGGGAATTCGTATAGTCATCGTCATCTTTATCAACATTTGAGTATGTGGAGAAATTTGTATATTAAGATTATTATCTAGGGGAAACACTATCCATATTATGGTGAGAGAGGCCATGGGAAGATACATTATCAACTCATACTTCTTGAGTTGTTACAGGGAGATGTCAAAGCTGATTGTGTTTTACACTACCTTTAGGATAGGAAGAGCATGGATATCTGGGACCAGGTCTATTACAACGAATAGATTTATTTGGAGCACATAACAACTATCAATCAAAAACTAGGGATTTATAGGGTAGGTCCCTAAGCCATTAGAGGATACATGATGAATATCCTTATCCACTTTTTGTTGCTTGGATACCTTTCTGTATAAATATTATTCAGTATATATGGTGTTTCAAGACTCAAAGTGGGTGTTTTCACAATGCAGTATTCCAAAATTTCAACCGATGGGGTATTTTAAACACTGATGGAATTTTAAAGGTACCCCCATATAGATGTGAAGATACGGCCTTCCAAAAAAGTCATTGTATTTGGCATCTTGCTGGATAACCATAAAATTATCATCATATGTGAGATTTCCAAACTGATCTTCGATTTTGATCTTCCTAAGTGGTCATATCTCACAATTAGGATACCCTAGAATGGCCAGCTTTGTGGGAGAAAACAAACATTCTATATCCCAAATTATGGAGGTTTCAAATAGAGATGAGGCAAATCCTGGAACCATTATCCATCAGATCTCTTTTGGCATCCACATTATTCAGTATTCTCAGAACATATAGAAGCCTCATGTTCCCATGGATGGCCTCTTCTTGATCATATTCAGTAAATGAAATGGAGACATGTAATTCTAATATCATGGCCTATTTTTGATAGGCCCTGACTATAGGGATTTATGTCACAAATTACTATGGGCTATAGAGGGCTTCAACAAGTGGCTCTCAAAGTTATTTTGGATGATAGAGAACATCCAAGATTGAGGCCCTATCAAGGGAAACTACCAGCTTCTCAGAACATCATATTTTTATACTAGATGTAAGTGCTTCCTAATGAGGGGGTTCCCCTTGAAATTTGGACCAAGAGATGAGGCATTTTCGGTGGATGGGCCTTGTCCTTCTATAGAGGTCATGGGAGCTTATACTACATGTGTTGATGATCATATGATCATTCCCCATTTCCTGGATTGATTCAATATTTGAACCCTCGATTGGTGTTCATGCAAGACAAATTGGTTTTTAAGACTACTAGAGTATTATTGGACACCTTCATGCATGTTTTGAGCATACTAGAGTGTTTTCCCATGAGTATATTCTGCATATGGGTCCTCTATGTGGATGTGCCCAAAATATTGGGTCCTTCCATGCCCACATTATCCCATGTATCCTCAGTTTCTATGCATGTTGCATCCCATTCACCATCTATGCATTGGAAACCCACATTAAGAGACATATTCATCATCGGAGATGTGGTATACCTTGTGTATCATGTTGAAAGAATCAAAATTTTATCTTTTTTAGATGAGTGTTATGATTGGAGGGGTGGTTCCCATGCTATCAATGTTGTAGGGAAGCAATATGTAAGATTTAGAGCATGAACTAGAGAATAATTTGACTCATCTACATATGTTTCTTCTTAAAATTGATGGTCATTCACACCATTGGGTGGTATATTTGATGTCTCTTTATGAGGTGGTGGAGTTATTGTGGGTTTGCGCTACTATTATCTTTGGGTGTCATGAGCTCATTCAACTGTTTTTTGAGCCATCCAATTATTTATCCTATTTACAAAAATTTCCATAACCTTTTTCCAATTATATTCTTCTTCTGACTAGTAAATGGTCCTATATTCCACATAATCTGGGGAGTTATATAACACCACTAATCCAAAAGTGACCATGAATTGTTGGAAATCTTTGAAGAACAAGAAACCCTATATATTAAAACATAGTTTTTTGTTGAAATGGAATTAATCAAGATGGTTGGTGAGGTTTATATCATTGGGCTTCATGGGATATGATAGCACGAGAAATATATTTTCCATTTCTACAAATAAATGTCTACGTAATTTTAAATTTTGGAAGGATTTTCCTTGGTTAATTTGTTCCTCAAATCCCGAGAAACCTCAGTTTCTATTTACTTCTAGACAAGGGTGGTTTTGTGGTTTTAGACACTCGATGGGAGGTGTTGGGTGATTTGGGACCTACCTTGGTTATTTGATGGGAACTGTTTCTTTCTTGAGAGTGACAAATATAGCTTCTACTTGACCTTGCCTTTTCCTCTATTCTATTGTAATGAGACATGTTTTGGATCCATTTCACGTAATGGATTTCTCAATATGTTGTTACATTTATAAAAACTCAAAGATCCCACTAAGATACTCCATTGGGATCAAAGTTTTGTGCAACAAATCCTATGTCTTTTAGTATAGAGTTATAGCGGTTTCTCTTGAGGGTGATGAAAGTTGAGTGAATAGGATAAACCCTTCAATCTAGAGATGAAATTAGAAAATATATCATTGTCATGTTTCCTTTAGTTTGATAGGTCAACAATAAATGTTTTCCACAACATGGAGCTAAAATGATAGTGTAACTTATGAATAATTTCTTCCAACATTTCAATTGATCTTGTTGATAAGATATTTTACCATACAATGGTTAGCAATGTAAGAGTCCTTATAAAACACCTAAACTTCGTCACCAACTTCTGATCTCTAGGGACCATCATTATCCAACATCGAGATACGAAATGTGTGATATGTTGTTTAGGGTCACCTACACTTCCAAAGGTGGAGAAAATAGGTCTTTCAAAATTGTTTGGAGGAAAATTGACCACCCCCACTCGAGATATGACTTCCTCTTAGATAAAATAGGTGTGTGGAACCCTTCCATGGTTTCTATTCGAACATCCAGGGAATATATGAATTTAATAAACATTGGGGGCTTTTTTATCAGAATAAACTCTTGTATACATGGAGTGGGTTGTGCTCGATGAAGCGGCCTTATCTATCCCTCCTGCTGATCCTCTATTCATCATATGACTTAATTATTTCTCTGATGTGGGAGGGGTTTCTTCTACATGGAAGTTAAGACATGATCCTTTTCAAATTCCTCATTTATATATACAATCAATCTAGATATAAAACTATTCTGATGCTCTAAAACTTCTCTTCCTAGAACATCAGATATAAAAGGGAGAATATTCATCTCTACCCAAAAATGATACCTATTAGGAATATGTCTCATTTGTATATCCTCATTGAGTTGTCTGAGGTTTTGTATCTAACTCTCATATTGTGACCTCTATTCCTCCATGGATGGACACTCACCTCTTATATGTGGGGATTAGGATGTGGCCTAGTCTTTCCCTTTTTCCATGGAAGTGTTCTACCAAATAGCTGGAAAATGATTATTTTGATGTTCTAGATTTTGAAGCATTCTCTTGTTCTAGGAGCATGTATCCGGGATTTATGCATCCAAAATACCCTCTTTTCTAGGTAAATTTTCCATGTTGTGGCCCTCTAAAATTTCTTCATTATGAACAATGACGTTGATGTTGATAGTGATGAAATTCTTAGAGGCATAATGGGTAATGGTGGTTATCCCATCACATTCAACATAATAGGATACTTTTGAACTACCTTCACTAGGGTCATCATTTGGACCCCTGACCATATATGGACGTATTGGATTTGACCCTGGTGGGGTCTTATCCCCTTTTACATTGGATCCTCCCAACATTGTCTATGAATAGTGAAATTAAGGGAGTATCTGGTGAATATTATCATACGGTCCTTAACCAGCAGAGGATTTCCTTGTGGTGGGATGAACATGTGGGATGATTACTATTTAATTGTCCATCCCAACCTAGAAAATACCGATTTCCTCTTTGGTGATGATGATGATTATGAAAATTACCCTATCCTAATGGGTTAGTAGTAATTTAGGTTTAAAATTGCATTGATTGGTCCTCTTGTTGAGGATCCAATGATTCTAGTTGTGTATTTGATAAATCAAGGGAAGGAAATAAAGATATTAATGCGCCATGTGCAGTAGGATGGGGTTGATTTGGAATCACCATAAAATTTCCTAGAACTCTATCATGAGATGATTAACTTAGTGATGGTGATTGAGATATATATTTCCCCATCCTAGTGGTTTGGGGTTTCTTTTCAACAGCCACTAATGTTCCCTGAATCATCATAGGAATTTACGATCCATGATGTGGAGGTAGTAGAAGTTATTCCACTACCATGGTGAGCTGGGTTCGTTCCTCATATCTAATAAGGTATCTTCTATTACGGTCCATTTGATGTAGTGTATATGTACTCACGTAGTATCTAGGTGGTATGGAAGACCACGGTGAGAACCACTCATTATGGGAAGTTATCTAGGTGATTGAAAATTTTGTCTCCGTGTCTTAAATGCATTCCTATTTCCTAAAGAGGACTAGTTAGAATACATATTTGATATACTCTCCCTTTATTTGTGATGTATGGGCACCATTGAAGGGGGGGGGGGGGTAATTCTATTAGAGTGAAAAATGGACCATGCATTACACATACCCCATATTTTATGGATGCTATGACTTTATAAGACATGATATCTAAGGGGTTCTACTATTCATGGAGTGAAAAAAGAGAAGAACTCTATACTGTCCCTATCATCATATGATGATTCCTTAAATGGATTTGGAGACCAGATATTATAGAGTTATAATATAATGGAATCTAGCATGTTTCAAATTTGAATGGTGCCTTTCTTGTTTTGGGTCGCAAGCCATGGAGATAGCATCCAAGTCAAGTGGATATAAGATTATCTTGATGGTATGAAGGTGAACCTCATATATTGGATATGAAATTAATATAACCTTAAGAATCCAATGATTAGACCACATATTTTGCTGTATATAAGTCATGAACTCATTTTATATCACATCTGGGATCTCATACATAGAAGTGGTGAGGGGCAGAACATGATGGGGAGGTTGTTTCCAGCTAACTCTCTCTCAATTTCAATCTTGACCTCCTATTGATCAGACTAACTATAATGACCCTCACTTTTTATAAAATAAAATTCATCTTTTTTTCATAATACATAAATAAATATACATACGGAATCCTAATGACCATATTTTTTTAGTTCCTATGGAAACAATGAAACCTAAACACTGATATATATATATAAGAGATAAAGTATCTCCCACTAGGTTATTTGTGGAAATAACCCTTATTAAACACATCAATCTAAATGATTATCTTCATAACCTAGTGAAGGAAATATAATTATGGATGATCTCAGATGCTCCATAAGGGTATGCAAAGGAGATATGGATGCATAAAATTGAGCTTGAGGGTATGGGAATGTGATCAAGACAATAGAAGATCATACCCTACTTATAAAAGGTGATAAAAATGAATCCTGGAATAATGTTTGGTATTTCATAATACATGAATCATAAGGAAGTAAACAATAGAATCCATGAAAGAATGACTGGGGAATGATACATAGAATTAGTGTAATAAAAATAAGAATAGAAAATTGTACGTCAAGGCTACCTAACAAGTCTTTTATAACATGTTAGGCCTGGGATATGACTAATGTACATACTTTAGGATTTTCCTAACAACCCTTTTACTGTAACGACCCAAAGTTTTATTAATGGAAATCCCTCTTGATCTAATTAAATGTATCTTTATGTTTATATAAAATGTCAACTTCTTTGGTTTTATGTTAAGAATTTTTTCCATTGCTAATATAACCATTGAACTGTGATCACATGATTAGTATAAATATAGGACTTTAACAAATCCAATTACTCAGACAAAAGAAGCGATGGCCTCATCCAGTAGAATTTCCCCATACGAAGCCCATTTTTCGGAGCTCGAAAAAGAGGTGGCGTCTTTGGGCTTCGCTCTTGTCAAAGCCCAAGCTAAGCTTCATCATGTCAAGCTCAAACGTGATCGTCTACGGGAAAAGTGGAAGTTGATTGAAATTACCACTCGAGCGATGTTATCCGAGCCACCCCAAGAGTCTTTCACCATCGCACACCTTACCCTTAGGTCTTATGCTGATGTTTTAAGGGGTTATGTAACAAATAAGTAGTACTATGTTCATGTACATTATTTTTTTATATAATAATGAATATAATTTCTAGTCATTTTTGATACATTGTAAATAGTTTTTAAAGTACAAATGATGTTTTTAGTTATTATTTAATTAAGAAATATATTTTATTAAATTAAGTGATTTTTGAATTAAATAATATTTTAATAAAATAATAATATTATTATTAAATTAATTTTTATTAAATATAAATTATCTTATAATTTTATGAATGCAATGGTAATTTTTATTAAGGTTTGAAAGCCATTTCTATCAAAACCCATGAATTTTCGATAAATATCGGTTTTTATTATAAAAGTTAAAATTAACATATTTAGAAAATCATTTAGATAAAATAAATGTTATTTCTGGAATCAGGACGTCTAAATTATCCAACGGTGAATTTTTCATAATTTTCTGAGACAGTCAAAATTTTGGGTAAAAATTAAATACCGTTTAAATATATGATGTGTTTTATGACATCATAATGACCCAATAGTGATGTAATAAACTACTGTAATATTTATGTTCGGACAATATATGTTTTACCATTAAAATAATGTGATTTTGGGTTTTTTTTACTTACTTTTCAAATCATTAATGGACCCCTCAAGACTGTTTAAACACCTTGTCTTTTTAAATTAATTTTAATGGGAGTGTGACTCACCTCCACTTAAGCAACCTTATTATTTTAAGAAGTTTGGACTTTGGCCATATAAAATATATTTTTACTATTCCCTTTTCCAAAAACCATGGGCAAAAACCATGGTATGGTTTGTGGTTTGGATTAATGTAATGTAAGGGGACCTAAACCTAAATAATAAAGAATTCCCTCACCTTTCCTATATAAACCCACCCAAGCTCCCACTTCCTTCTCACTCAAAGCCCTTGGAGTTCGCCCAACCTCTACCCTACTCTCTATAGAATCCTCCCAAGGTGCCCCAAGCTCCCAAGAAGCCTCTCACAAGCCTCTCTCTAGCCTTTGGAAGCACACTTCCAAGTAAGGGTTTTTTCTTCCTTTCTCTTTTTTGTCCAATTTTTCATTAAGTTGTTTTCTCCTTCTAATTTCAATTATAAATGTTGGGGTATTGTTTTTCACCTCCCTCATACCGCCCTCTTTATGTTTGAATGATGGGAGACCCCTTTTTCTCTCATTAAATTCCTCCCATGTACACCCGTTACTATGCCGAAATTCCGAAAGGAACTTCTCTCTCCTCATTTGCATTCAAGCAATACTTTTGTATCATGAATCTAAATTCCATTAAAATTGTTGGGACATGTATATATATGATATATTTAATTTCTATTACATGTAAATATGATGAGTAACCCCTTTCTCTCTCATCAACTGTTTTTATGAATTCTTATGTCACGTTGTTACGCTGCCGAAATCGCACCGATTTTCAAAGCCAATGCCATTGTGCAGTGAATACCATGCCCATTTCTACATCAAGGGTATTCAACTTTATATACATTTACATATTTATTATAATGTTTCATGTATTAATTTCACATTACTTTATCATGGAATAAATTATTATGTTTTTTGAATCCATGTTTTATGATCTATGTGGCACACTTATGCTAGAAATGAAATGTTTAAGAAGGGTGCGCCCTTATAGCGGTCCAATGCATTGGGTAAAGTTTAGTATCATGATACATCATGTTAAATGAGTGTTGAAACATTCTAATTCAAGTGCAACGAGGGTTTACTCATGCTTCATGTGCAATGAGTATTTACTCATGCTCTATGTGCAATGAGCCTTGGCTCATGCTAATTCCATGTTAAGTGTAGTTGCCACATTTTCATGTTATGATTATCATGATTTATCACGCCTTTATGTTCATGTTTCTTTTATTCTTTATTTATATTCCTATTGTCTAACATGTATTTTACTCCTCGTGTTATTCCATGTGTAATCACTTACTGGGCTTTATAGCTCACCATTTTTTTATGCATGTCCTCAGGTTATCCCATGCAATGATAAGTACCTGGGAATGTAGTGGTCATGTAAAGAATGTTTTCTATAAAGATGTTGTATTTCATGTTTTAATTTTTTATGTAATGATCCAAATCCCCAAATACACTAAACCTCTTGATCTTCTTTTTGTATCAAGTGATTTTTTATGTAATAAATCATGTTTAAGTTTGTCATAAATGCAGGGTTGTCATAGTTGGTATCAGAGGATAGGTTTAGTTATTTTTGGGATTAAGAAACCCTAGTAAAGCCATAGATAAAAGACTAAGTATAATAAAAACATCCATAAGTTTTGGTATATACTGAGTAAGTGGTTTATGAAACAAATACATCCCTGTCTGGATACGAGCAGGTAGAGGCGGCTCTAGCACAGATGTATCCTAGGGGTAAATCCCGAAAACACCGCTTTGAGCTAGACTCGAATGGGAATAGGTGCACAACAATGGGCCTTGCTGCACTCTTTGTTACGACACTCCCAGGGGATATTTTTTGATAAATTCAAAATCTTAGTATGAACCATTATTAAGGGAATTAAAAAAAATTCCCCTAAAAATATATGTTAGAAAGTAGATCATGAAAAGCCTAGATTGAAGCCTATAGACTCATGAGTAAGGAAATAAAAGTTTACTTATAATCCATCATCTTTTGTCTTTGGATTGTCCTTTATGTGTTACCCCTAACTTTCCTTTTATTCCAGCCAATGGTCGGTAATAGGTGGACTCAGGCTAACAATCGTTGTGAAGATCAGTGTGAGGACTATACTAATGAGATACCCAATACAATGTGAGCGGGAATCACGAACATTGTCACACTTCTATCTCAGCTAACTCAATTTTTGAATCGAAACACAGGTCAAGAGGAACATTCACCCCCCCCCCCCAAGAAAGAACAAGTTGCTATCGAGAGCTTCATGAGACAAAGGCCTCATACTATTAATAGATCATCCGATCCCACGATCATTGAACAATGGATCAACTCCATTTAAAAGATATTCTCCATCCTGCAATGTTCTGAACAAGAGAAGGTTCTCCTGGCGGCTTTTCATATAGAGGGTGAATCTGATCAATGGTGGACGTTAATAAAAAATACAAAGCCTGAGGAGGAGATCGAGGCATTGGAATGGAAAGATTTCCGGAAGATCTTTTTCGATAAATATTTTCTGCACACCCTCTGGCTTAAGATGGAAAGGGACTTCCTTTCCCTCAAGAAAAAAGATGAAGAATATGTTGGAGCATATGTGGAAAACTTCACAAGGCTTGAATGATATGATTCCGGCTTTGTCGTTACCCCCGAATGCACGGTTGACCGCTTTTTTGGTGGGTTAAAGCCTAGATTGCGGATGGCATTAACAATCCGTGACTTCGACAACTATGAGGAAATTTTCTGATGTGCTCTCAAGGTCAAATTGTAAATACGAAAATCACAGAGGTATCATGGGGACAAGAAGTGTAAGGTGGACTTCAATGATGGTAGTCCGATGGATAAATCCAATGGTGCTAAGAAGATCCAGTACCCCACTTTCCAAAAGTGTGCAAAGAAGCACCCTGGAAATTGTCTTAAGGTGATGAGAAAATGCTTCAGGTGTGGAAGATAAGGGAACCTAGCTGTTAACTATAGTCAAGAAAGACTCGTGGCTACGACAGAGGAGAGGAATGCTCCGTTCGAACCTCAACCCATTGTTCAATGCTACAAATGCAAAGAACCAGGTCATTTTTCAAATCAGTACCCTAATCCAAGGGTTTTTGGAGACAACCAACAACCTCCAAGGTAGCAAGAAAGAGCTTTTTCCATCACATCTACCGAAGTGAAACCCGAAAATGAAGTGGTGACAGGTACACTAGTTATTCATTAACGAATAGCGAATATACTTTTTGATTCAGGTTCTACGCATTTTTTATATCTCTAAATTTTAGTAGAACAATCCCAACACCACCACAATTCATGGAAGTAAAGATGTCGGTGAGTACGGAAAATCAGGCAATCATTACATCCCATGAATATAAGTACTCCCCTGTTATAGTCTGGGGATTGAATTTCATGGAGAACCTCGTTATACTCCCTCTGGTGGAATTTGATGCAATTCTCGGCATCGATTGGCTTTCCTTATATAGAGCCAACATAAATTGTCAGGATAGGGAAATCACACTCCATATGGAAAATCCAACCCTGATTCTTTACAATTGTAAGGAGGAAGATGAATCTCTTTTAGCTCTATCATCTCAAGCATGGATATTACTTCCTTATGAGCACGCGTAGCTGGCTCAGATGATTGAGTCCAAGGAAGAAACCATTCTTGAAAAAAGATCTACTGTGAGGGAATTCACTGAAGTGTTTCCCGAGGAACTTCCTGGTCTTCCTCCTAGAAGAGATATTGAGTTCTCAATTGAACTTATACCTAGGGAGATGCCAATATCCAAGACTCCATATATAATGGCTGTTGTTTTAGCTTGAAAAGATGAATAAACAACTACATGAGAATCTGGATAAAGGGTTTATACGCCTAAGTGCTTCACCATGGGGTGAACCAGTCCTCTTCGTCAAGAAGAATGATGGGTTAATGCGGCTTTGCATCGATTATCATGAACTTAAAAAAATCACGATAAAGAACAAGTATCCTATCCCAAGAATCGATGACTTGTTTGATCAGCTGCGTGGAGCACAATACTTCTCCAAGGTGGATTTGTGGTCGGGATATTTTCAAGTAAGGGTGAAGAAGGAAGATGTCCCCAAGATTGCTTTTCGTACAAGATACGGGCACTATGAATACATAGTAATGCCTTTCAGACTCACCAATGCCCCAGCAATAATCATGGAATTGATGAATAGTTTCTTTAGAGATTACCTTGACAAATTTGTGGTAGTCTTTATAGATGATATTATAATATACTCCAAAACCAAGGAGGATCATGAGGAGCATTTAAAAATTTCACTAGAGACTTTGCGCAAGGATAAGCTCTATGAAAAGTATAGCTAGTGTGAGTTCTGGTTGAAGGAGGTCTCATTCATGGGTCATATCATCACAAGCAATGGGATATCTGTGGACCCCTCCAAAAAAGATGCAATTGAGGGATGGCCGAGGCCAACATCAGTAACAGATATCCGTAGCTTCTTGGGGTTTGCTGGATATTATCGATGATTTGTGAGAAATTTATCACGATTTTCCGACCCTCTTACCAAGATAACTCGAAAGGGAGTAAAGTTTTCTTGGAGGGATGAATGCGAAGAATGCTTCAAGGAGTTGAAATGGAGGCTTATCACTGCGCCCATGCTCACTTTACCCACAAGTGGGGAACTTTTTATTGTTTTCTATGATGCTTCAAAGAAGGGCTTCGACTGTGTACTGAATCAGAATGATAAAGTTATATCCTATTCCTCAAGGAAGTTGAAAATCCTTGAGTGAAACTATCCAACGCATGATCTGGAGTTGGCGGTGGTGATCTTTTCCATGAAAATCTGGCGTCATTATCTCTATAGAGAGAAATGTGAGATATATACTGACCACAAGAGTCTTAAATATATATTCACACATAAAGAGCTTAATATACGCCAGAGAAGATGGATAGAGCTCATAAAGGATTATGACTATTAAATACATTACCACCCTGGGAAAGCGAACAAGGTGGAAAATGCCCTAAGTAGAAAAGACCCAGCAATTCTATCAATGATGAGAATTGTGAAGGATCCAATCTTCTTAGACTTGATGTAGATGGATGTGGGAATCATAAAGAAGTGAACATCATAAATCCTTTCACAAATGATTGTTCAGCCATATCTTTTGAATGGTTAATGGATGCTCAAAAGGATGATGTGGGAATTCAGGAAAAAGTGGAAGCTATCAAAAAAGGGAAATCCTCAGAGTTTAGTGTTAATGAAGAAGGAACTGTGCGGTCTGGGAAAATACTATGTGTTCCATCAAGTCCGGAGCTGAAGAAGGAACTTTTGGATGATTCACATAGTTCAAATTTCTCTTTACTCCCAGGGAAAACAAAGATGTATCGAGATCTCCAAGAAATATTTTGGTGGGATAATATGAAGAAGGATATCACTGAATATACATCAAAGTGCTTTGTGTGTCAGCAAGTGAAGGCAGAGAGGAAGAAGTCTAAGGGGATGATGCAACCATTGCCCACACCAGAATGGAAATGGGAGAACATCACCATGGACTTTTTCACCGGACTTCCAAGGACATCCAGAGGCAACAATGCAATATGGGTTGTTGTGGATCATCTTACAAAGACTGCACACTTCATTGCTATTCGGGAGGATTTCTCTTTGGATCAACTGGAACGGATATATATCAGGGAAGTGGTAAGGTTTCATGGAGTACCACTATCTATTATTTCTGACCGAGATCCAAGATTCACCTCTATTTTTTGGAAGATTCTTCAACATGCTCTAAATACTGAACTGAACTTCAGTACGGCCTATCATCCTCAAACTGATGGCCAATCCGAGCAGACTATCCAAACACTTTAGGATATGTTGAGATCGTTCTAAATGGACATTAAAGGAGGATGAGATAAATATCTTCCTCCGGTTGAGTTCTCTTATAATAACAGTTTCCACTCGAGCATCCAAATGGCACCATATGAAGCCCTATATGGGAAAAGGTGTAGAACACTGACATGTTGGGATGGGGTTGGTGAACATAAGCTACTTGGACCAGAAATCATCGAAGAAATGGTGGAGAAGGTGAAAACCATTCAGCATCATATCAAGGTAGCTCAGAGTCGACCAAAGAGTTATGCAGATAATCGTCGACGACACCTTGAGTTTAAAGTTGGAGACATGGTGTTTCTACGCATATCTCTGTGGAAGAAGGTCATGATGTTTGGAAGGAAAGGGAAGTTAAGTCCAAGGTATATCGGCCCCTTTGAGATTCTTGATCGTGTCAGGGCTGTGTACTATCAACTAGCACTTCCACCTACCATGGCCAAAGTACATGATTTCTTTCATGTATCCCTCTTAAAGAAGTACATACTAGACCCTTCACATGTACTCTCTTCTGAGGTGGTATAATTGGAAGATGATCTTTCTTATGAGGAGAAACCAGTGATGATCTTAGATCATAGAGAAAAAGTTCTACAAAATAAGACAATGCCCCTCGTCAAGGTGTTGTGGAGAAACCACAAGTTTGATGAAGCGACTTGGGAATCCGAGTAAATGATGAAGATGTGTTACCCACATTTGTTTTAGTGTGGGAAAAGGAAAATTTCGAGGGAGAAATTTCTTAATGGGGGAATATTGTAACGACCCAAAGTTTAATTAATGGAAATCCCTCTTGATCTAATTAAATGTCTCTTTATGTTTATATAAAATGTCAACTTATTTGGTTTTATGTAAATAATTTTGACCGTTTCTAATATAGACGTTGAACAGTGATTACATGATTAGTATAAATATAGAACTTTAACAAATCCAATTTACTCAGAAAAAAGAAGTGATGGCCTCATCGAGTAGAATTGCCTCATATGATGTCTATTTGTCGGAGCTCAAAAAAGAGGTGGCATCTTTGGGCTTTGCTATTGACTAATCCCAAGCTGAGCTTCATCATGTCAAGATCGAACGTGTCCGTCAATGGGAAAAGCGGAAGTTGATTGAAGTTACCACTCGAGCGATGTTATCCGAGCCACCCCAAGAGTCTGTCACCATCGCACAGCTTACCCTTACGTCTTATGCGGCAGTTTTAAGGGGTTATGTAACAAATACGTAGTACTGTGTTCATGTACATTATTTTTTTATATAATAATGAATATAATTTCTAGTCATTTTTGATACATTGTAAATAGTTTTTAAAGTACAAATGATGTTTTTTGTTATTATTTAATTAAGAAATCTATTTTATTAAATTAAGGGATTTTTTAATTAAATAATATTTTAATAAAATATTATTATTATTATTAAATTAATTTTTATTAAATATAAATGATCTTATAATTTTATGAATGCAATTGTAATTTTTATTAAGGTTTGAAAGCCATTTCTGTCAAAACCCGTGAATTCTCGATAAATGTCGGTTTTTATTTTAAAAGTGAAAATTATCATATTTATAAAATTATTTAGATAAAATAAATGTTATTTCTGGAATCAGTACTTCTAAATTATCCAACGGTGAATTTTTCATAATTTTCTGAGACAGTCAAATTTTTGGGTAAAAATTAAATACCATTAAAATATATAATGTGTTTTATGACATCATAATGACCCAATAGTGATTTAATAAAATACTATAATATTTATGTTCGGTTAATATATATTTTACCATTAATATAATGTAATTTTGGGTTTGTTTTACTTGCTATTCAAAGCATTAATTGACCCCTCAAGACTTGTTAAACACCTTGTCTTTTTAAATTAATTTTCATGGGAGTGTGACTCACCTCTAAATAAGAAACCTTTTTATTTTATGAAGTTTGGACTTTGGCCTTATAAAATATTCTTTTCCTCTTCCCTTTTCCAATAACCATGGGCAAAAACCATGGGATGGTTTGTGGTTTGGATTAATTTAATGTAAGGGGACCCAAACCTAAATAATAAAGAATTCCCTCACCTTTCCTATATAAACCCACCCACGCTCCCACTTCATCCTCACTCAAAGCCCTTGGAGTTCGTCCAACCTCTGCCTTACTCTCTCTTAAAACCTCCCAAGGTGCCCCAATCTCCCAAGAACCCTCTCACAAGCCTCTCTGTAGCCTTTGAAAGCACACTTCCAAGTAAGGGTTTTTTCTTCCTTTCTCTTTTTTGTCCAATTTTTCTATAAGATTGTTTCCCCTTTTAATTTCAATTATGAATGTTGTGGCATTGTTTCGAACCTCTCTCATACTTCCATCATTATGTTTGAATTATGGTAGACCCCTTTCTATCTCATTAAATGCCTCCCATGTACACCCGTTACTATGCCGAAATTCCGAAAGGAACTTCTCTCTCCTCATTTACATTCAAGAAATACTTTTGTATCATGAATCTAAATTCCATAAAAATTGTTGGGAAATGTATCTATATGACCTCCTTACTGTCCATTACATGTAAATGTGATGATTAACCACTTTCTCTATCATCAACCATTTTTATGAATTCTTATGTCACGTCGTTACGCTGCCGAAATCGCACCAATTTTCTAAGCCAATGCCATTGTGTAGTGAATACCATGCCCATTTCTCCATCAAGGGTATTCACCTCTATGAACATTTACTTATTGATTATAATGTTTCATGTATGAATTCCACATTCCTTTATTGTGGAATAAATGATTATGTTTTATGAATCCATGATTTATGATCTATGTGGCACACTTATGCATGAAATGAAATGTTTAGGAAGGGGGCACCCTTATAGCGCTCCAAAGCATTGGGTAATGTATAGTATCATTATACTTAATGTGCAATGAGTGTTGACCCATGATAATTCATGTGCAGTGAGGGTTTACTTATAAGGCCCCAACCTTAAACCTTACTTAATATTGAATTAAATGAATAATTCACATTGAGGATCTTTTCAGGTTTAGAGTTTTAGAAAATTAGAACATAACTATTACATCTTAAAAGATTACAAAGTAGACACTTCTACTAAGTGTCCATAAAATAAAAACTCTTAAAAAGAATGATCTCTAGATTCCATGTTTTAGATAGCATGAAATTTCCTTGATCCCATCCTTGACCTTATTCCACTTTAAGTCCTGTGAAAAACATTTCGAAAAACTTGGGGAGAGCATAAAAAGCTCAGTAAGGTATACACAAAGAATGAAAATTGTTAGTTTATCAAAACAACAAGTAAACCATCTATACTTTATCAAAGTAATACTTTTCCCCTTTATGAAGTAATAAAAACTCTTCACTGAATAATGTATCATTACTTACCTTTTTGTAACCAAAGGATTACCATAAAACCCATATAAAGAATACATAACATATATAAAGGTAACTTGGGACATAAACTTACTTAAGTGGAATAACCATACGGTTGACTTCCACACATATCACTTAATGGAATAGCCATACGGCCAATTTCCATACATACTTAATGGAATAGCCATACGGCCGACTTCCATACCCAATGCATTGGAGGTTATAACGTAACCACCCATCCTGGTATTCACGGCACCACCCATCATATGGTTTATAACGTAACCACCCATTAAAATGTCCAAGTACCAGTATAAAATCATAAAACATAAAACCAATATAAAGGAATGATAACATTTCCACATTTCAATCACAATATATCATAAATATATTGACATAATAGAATCCTTTTTCAAAACCATTTTCAATACCAAAATACATAAAAGATTCTATGGTATTTATTTTATTCTAAAAACAATACGGCTTGTTGAGGAAGCCAAAGACCAAATAATACTTGAGGCGGCGGAAAAAGTCGTTGTCACCGCGTACGTTAAAAAAACATTCCTTTTTGTCGTTTAGTAAAACGCTTCGTAGAAAAAGATTCCTTTTGTATAAAAGTAAAAGTCAAAGGGTTTATACACCTTATAAAAGAAAGTTGTGTATAAAACGAAATATTCCTCAATGAATGGAGATTGAGACGAAGTCCCTTACCTTGGGTCCGACTTGACTCGATCGTTCTTTAACGTCCTGAATAGTAAACTTGAGTTAATTTCTACTTGATTAAGAACCTTTTTAAAGTTCATTATTCCTTTTATATCACTTATTGCCATGTTATAAACATTATGTAACCATTTAAGTTAATAATGTTGGTTTTGTCAATATTTGGTTCTTAAGTCGAAAGTTGACTTCTTACAATTACATGTTGTTCATGTGGTCAAAAGTTCTTTATATCCAGAATGAAATTCCCGATTTGGATATGTATCATATATATCCAGCATATACATGTATTTATAATATTACATAATCATTTAGAGGTAAGAAATGAAATGCACCGTTCATGGAGACGGTAAGTCGTACGTACGCATGAACGCTACTTTCATTTCTTTGTCATATTAGTGGAATTAAAACTAAATGAGAGGTATTTATAATTTAGTTCCAGAATTATATTCATCATTTAGATATATCATTAACTATATATATACATTATATACATGTAATTTTAATAGTACATTACATTTGGGGATAAGAAATGAAATGCACCGTTCATGGAGACGGTAAGCCATACGTACGCATGAACGCTACTTTCATTTCTATCTCATACTTTAATGGAAAGAAATAATAATGATATAGAGTTATATTATAATTCCAGTATAAAATCATATATAATAACTTTAAATCCATCCTTTACACGTCCCACATATGGCATTAACGAATCACATCACTTTTAGGGGGCGGTAGTCCGCACTTCCTTAAATAAAGATATCGTGTTTACCCATAATGGAAACCATAAATGTATGCCAAAAATGAAAAATACAGAAGCTTAAAGAAAACATAAACATATTATATATCATATATAAAAATAGTGACATCATAATGGCCACCCTTGAAGGTGTTAAATGAGTATTGAACAATCATCGTTTCGGGAGGCAGAATTTTTCCATCCACAGAAACCGTATGTTCTTTAACCATTTGATGTAGTTGTGTGAGAGTGTAGCTCAAATAAATATTATAACAACACCCTAGTATATTGAAGATACTGTTGTTTTTACAAAAGAAGTAAATAAAAAGAGTTTAGAGGGTTGGAGAAGCAAAATAAAACAAATGAACAAGAGAGAATGAATTACCTTTAAAAGTGTAACTCCCTTTTGATTTGAGCCTAAAGGCTTCCTTTGAAAGGATTCTGCCCAAAGGGAATCCTCTAGGATGAGGAGAGGGATGTGGAGAGAGTAATTGGGCTGTGGTTGGCCGAGCCAAAGGCTTGAGAAGTGTGTGAAATGAGGTAGAGGTGGGGGCCTTTTATAAGAGGAGAGGAGGGGCACTTTTGGAAAGTAAAGAAATATTACTTTATTTGAAAATGTGTTTCGGTTTTAAAAGATCCCACATTGAAATAATTCGTGGATAAGGTGATAAGGGTTCGAAATACACCCATACAATAAGTTTTGGACATGTGTAGTTCATAGATTTTACATTATCGTTCCATTTTATTTAAATCGTCAAATAATGATGTCATCGCTGCATCATTAATATTTCATATATAATATAATTTATTTAATATCTAAAAATTATAAAAAAAATACTATGATGTAGGAAATCTTTTTATCTTTCCAATGAATATTTATAATCAAAATATGGACTTGTATAACCCCACTCAAAAATTATTTTAGTAAAACAATTTATGTTAGTGTCATTTTCACTTTAACATTAAATAAAAATATATTAATGTCATTTTCCAACTAAAGTGGCTCCATGGGGTCCCCAAGTTGGCCCATGGCTTGTCATGGTCGGCCATGACTCACCCAATAGGTGTAGGACAAGTGTCATGGTGTTTTCACATTCTTATAATATCATTTTTACCTTAAACTACACTAATTACCTCTAATCGCGATTAAAAACTTAATAAGTTACTATTCACCAAAAAAATATTTTAATCTCATTGAACCACATTTTACTTATTAATGACAACCGTGTATGTCGGATTTTCAAAATTCAATACACATTAGTGGTAAACTTTCATTTAACTGAAAAATCAGTTTGCTTGATTACCACTTAGTGGTTTCACTATTCATCAAAAATTGAAGTTTTTCAGAAAATTACCAAAAATTCACCCTAAGCTATATTTGATATTCCGAATTCAAAAATGAAGTCCATTTTACAAAATTCAAAACATATAAGTCAAATTAATTAATTTAATAATTAATTCCCGCTGTCATGACAAATAGCGTGTTTTTGTGAAACAATAAGTATCAAAAGATTGACACCAGTTTAAGTCCAATTTCAAAGTAAAATTGATTCCAATGACCACCATTGGATTAACTGGTAAAAATATTTTCTAATTTCACTTTAAAACCAATTAAAATAATAATCTAATCATATAAATAATTTAGATTAAAAAGAGGTTTTGAATTAAAATACAACATTTTACACTATTCATAAAAAAATGAACTTTATCAGAAAGGTACCAAAAATTTACACAAAGTAAATTTTGATGTCCCGATTCTAAAGAAGAGTTATATTTGGTCCAAAATAAAGTATAAGAGTGATCAAAACTATATTTAATGACGGTTCACCATTAAAAGGTGATAAGTGAACCTTTAGTGAAAATTAGAGTATATATGCCCTAAAATTGAACTCTTTCCGTATTTTAAGCTTTTATCTTTTATTGGGTAAATGTATAAACATTCAAAAACATATATAATCATATTTTAGTTATTTCTATCCATTCCCGCCAGTACAACGACTACTTGTTAAGTAACATTTAAAATAATATTATTTTATTACTTGTGAGCAACATAAGTTTTCAAAGAAACTCATCGTTGCGTACCGAGTATGCTATCGAACGTAGAAACCCCTTTTAATTAAAATTAATATTTAATTCGTAAATATTAATAAATATGAAAATTATTAATTCTTTATTTACTTGGGATGTTACATCCTTCCCCCCTTTTGGGAATTGCATCCTCGCAATTTTATTCAATTATCAAAATAAGTGGGGGTATTTATCCCTCATAGCATTTTCAGATTCCCACGTTGCCTCTTAAATCACATGGGTTTTCAACAAAACCTTTACCTGATGAATCACCTTATTCCGTAACACTTGCTCCCTGTGGTCAAGAATCCGGACCGGTTGTTCCTCATAAGATAGGTTCTCTTCCAGCTGAACTACCTCTGGGCTCAAAACATGAGATGGATCTGGCATATACTTTCTCAACATCGAAACGTGAAAAACATCGTGTACCTGAGATAAACTCGGAGGTAAAGCCACTCGGTATGCAACTGATCCAACTCTTTCCAGAATTTCATATGGTCCAACGAACCTTGGACTCAACTTTCCTTTCTTACCAAATCTCGTCACACTTTTCCAATGAGAAACCTTGAGAAAAACATGATCACCTACCTCGAAAGATAGATCCTTCCTCTGGTTATCCGCATAACTCTTCTGCCTGCTCTGAGCTGTTCTCATGTGCTTCTGAATCAACTGAACTTTTTCTACCATCTCCTCTACCAATTCTGGTCCCATCAGCTTCCTTTCACCCACTTCATTCCAAAATGCTGGAGTTCGACACCGCTTCCCATATAATGCCTCAAATAGTGCCATTTGTATACTGAAATGAAAGCTGTTATTATAAGAAAATTCAACCAAAGAAAGATGTTGGTCCCAACTTCCCTGATAATCCATAGAACAAGCTCGTAGCATATCCTCCAATGTCTGGATTGTTCGTTCTGACTGCCCATCTGATTGTGGATGAAAAGATGTACTAAAATTTAATTCAGTACCCAACGACTTCTGAAGGCCTTTCCAAAATTTAAAAGTAAACCTGGGATCATGATCCGATACAATGGAGAGAGGAACTCCATGTAACCTGACTATCTCTTTAAGATACAGGCGGGAAAGTTGATCAAGAGAGAAAGTATCTCGTATAGAAGGGAAATGAGCAGATTTGTTCAAGCGATCAACAATAACCCAGATTGCATTATTACCTCGAGATGTCCTCGGTAATCCCACAACAAAGTCCATGGATATGTTTTCCCATTTCAAATCTGGCACTGGTAAAGGCTGAAGCATCCCTTTTGGTAACTGCTGCTCTTCTTTAACCTGTTGACATGTCAAACACTTCACAGTAAAATCAGCAATGTCTCTTTTCATTCCATCCCACCAGTAATACTCCCACAGATCTCTGTACATCTTAGTACTGCCAGGATGAACTGAAAATGGAGAACTATGAGCTTCACATAACAACTCTCTCTTCAACTGTGAATCACAAGGCACACATAACCTCTTCCCAAACCTCAAAACACAAACACAAACTTATCCAAGAACTCATGGAAAATTTTATTCATAAGGTCCATGAATACAGCAGGTGCATTGGTTAACCCAAAAGTCATAACTACAAATTCATAATGGCCATATCTAGTACGGAACGCAGTCTTTGGAACGTCTTATTATTTTACTCTCAAATGATGGTACCCTGACCTCAAGTCAATCTTTGAAAAATACTGAGCTCCCTGGAGCTAATACCACTTCATTCGATGGCCCAACATCTGCTGAAGTTGTTGAAAAGGATTTTACCACCCCTTTCTGCTTGTAGTCTGGCTGCATTCCCCCAGTTGAGTTCTTCATTGGACACTCGTTTTCATAATGACCCATTTCATTACACTTAAAACATCTTACCGTTTGCTTTTAATTTCCTGCTTGATCATCTTCCTTACAATTACGAGCAATATGACCAGACTTTCCACACCGAAAGCACTTACCAGACTTGGATAAACATTCTCCAGGATGCATTTTACCACACTTCTCACAGGATGGATATTTGGTTTTCTTACCTCCTTTCTTCTTTGATGAATTCTTCCCCTTTTCCTGCCAACTAGACCTCTTATTCTGTTGTTTTTCATAGAACACCAGAACATCGGCAAACTCCATTTCTACCTTCTCCGCACATCGAACAAGTTTTTCATAACTTTTGAATTCACGAGAAGCTAAAGCCCTTCGATACTTTGGCTTTAACCCTGAGTAAAAACGGTTTATTTTACTATCAAGATCTCGTATGAAGTTTGGAGCATACCTTACCAATCGAGTTAACTTTTCTTCATAAGCAGCCACTGAATCATCCTCCTGCCTCAATTCTAGGAACTGTTTTTCCATCCTAAGACGAACCACCTTAGGAAAATATTTCTCAAGAAACATACCTTTGAATTCGTCGCAGTGAAGATCCTCAATCTCATCACTATCCCTTATATTTTTCACCATCGACCACCACTGATCAGCTTCACCTTCAAAACGGTAAACAGCAAGACTAACCTTTTGATGTTCTGAGCACCCCATGACATCAAAAATCTTCTCCAGTGCTTTAATCCAACCTTCAGCTTGCACAGGGTCAGATGATCCTTTGAATGATGGGGGATGTTGCCTCATGAAATGTTCCACCACTGACATGTTCCTCTGTGGTTGATCTGGCTGATCTCGTGCATGGATACCACCACCATTTATAGCCTGAGTCAACTGTGCCATCACTGCAACAAACTGTTCAGTCCCGATTCCGACCATCTCAGGTTGCTGATTTGGAAGGTTATCTTCCTCCTGATGTCGTCCCAACATAGATGCTTTGTTTCCTCTGCGGAAAACCATTCTGAACACAGAAATATCTTAGGCGAAGCAACATGGTAATCTGTAAATGATATATCATTTCAATCATATTATAATTTAACACTTTTCTAACTCCTAAAGTTGTCTAAACCGACCTCTGATACCAATTATAAGGCCCAGCCTTAAACCTTACTTAATATTGAATTAAATGAATAATTCACATTGAGGATCTTTTCAGGTTTAGAGTTTTAGAGAATTAGAACATAACTATTACATCTTAAAATATTACAAAGTAGACACTTCTACTAAGTCTCCATAAAATAAAAAATCTTAAAAAGAATGATGTCTAGATTCCATGTTTTAGATAGCATGAAATTCCCTTGATCCCATCCTTGACCTTATTCCACTTTAAGTCATGTGAAAAACATTTCAAAAAACTTGGGGTGAGCATAAAAAGCTCAGTAAGGGATACACAAAGAATGAAAATTGTTAGTTTATCAAAACAACAAGTAAACCATGTATACTTTATCAAAGTAATACTTTTCACCTTTATGAAGTAATAAAAACTCTTCACTGAATAAAGTATCATTACTTTCCTTTTTGTAACCAAAGGATTACCATAAAACCCATATAAAGAATACATAACATATATAAAGGTAACTTGGGACATAAACTTACTTAAGTGGAATAACCATACGGTTGACTTCCACACATATCACTTAATGGAATAGCCATACGGCCAATTTCCATACATACTTAATGGAATAGCCATACGGCCGACTTCCATACCCAATGCATTGGAGGTTATAACGTAACCACCCGTCCTGGTATTCACGGCACCACCCGTCATATGGTTTATAACGTAACCACCCGTTAAAATGTCCAAGTACCAGTATAAAATCATAAAACATAAAACTAATATAAAGGAATGATAACATTTCCACATTTCAATCACAATATATCATAAATATATTGACATAATAGAATCCTTTTTCAAAACCATTTTCAATACCAAAATACATAAAAGATTCTGTGGTATTTATTTTATTCTAAAAACAATACGGCTTGTTGAGGAAGCCAAAGACCAAATAATACTCGCGGCGGCGGAAAAAGTCGTTGTCACCACGTAAGTTAAAAAAACATTCCTTTTTGTCGTTTAGTAAAACGCTTCGTAGAAAAAGATTCCTTTTGTATAAAAGTAAAAGTCAAAGGGTTTATACACCGTATAAAATAAAGTTGTGTATAAAACGAAATATGCCTCAATGAAAGGAGATTGAGACGAAGTCCCTTACCATGGGTCCGACTTGACTCGATCGTTCTTTAACGTCCTGAATAGTAAACTTGAGTTAATTTCTACTTGATTAAGAACCTTTTTAAAGTTCATTATTCCTTTTATATCACTTATTTCCATGTTATAAACATTATGTAACCATTTAAGTTAATAATGTTGGTTTTGTCAATATTTGGTTCTTAAGTCGAAAGTTGACTTCTTACAATTACATGTTGTTCATGTGGTCAAAAGTTCTTTATATCCAGAATGAAATTCCCGATTTGGATATGTATCATATATATCCAGAATATACATGTATTTATAATATTACATAATCATTTAGAGGTAAGAAATGAAATGCACCGTTCATGGAGACGGTAAGCCGTACGTACGCATGAACGCTACTTTCATTTCTTTGTCATATTAGTGGAATTAAAACTAAATGAGAGGTATGTATATTTTAATTCCATAATTATATTCATCATTTAGATATATAATTAATTATATATATACATTATATACATGTAATTTTAATAGTACATTACATTTGGGGATAAGAAATGAAATGCACCGTTCATGGAGACGGTAAGCCGTACGTACGCATGAATGCTAATTTCATTTTTATCTCATACTTTAATGGAAAGAAATAATAATGATATAGAGGTATATTATAATTCCAGTATAACATCATATATAATAACTTTAAATCCATCCTTTACACGTCCCACATATGGCATTAACGAATCACATCACTTTTAGGGGGCGGTAGTCCGCACTTCCTTAAATGAAGATATCGTGTTTACCCATAATGGAAACCATAATGGTATGCCAAAAATGAAAAATACAGAAGCTTAAAGAAAACATAAACATATTATATATCATATATAAAAATAGTGACATCATAATGGCCACCCTTGAAGGTGTTAAATGAGTATTGAACAATCATCGTTTCGGGAGGCAGAATTTTGCCATCCACGGAAACCGTATGTTCTTTAACCATTTGATGTAGTTGTGTGAGAGTGTAGCTCAAATAAATATTATAACAACACCCTAGTATATTGAAGATACTGGTTTTGTTACAAAAGAAGTAAATAAAATGAGTTTAGAGGGTTGGAGAAGCAAAATAAAACAAATGAACAAGAGAGAATGAATTACCTTTAAAAGTGTAACTCCCTTTTGATTTGAGCCTAAAGGCTTCCTTTGAAAGGATTCTTCCCAAAGGGAATCCTCTAGGATGAGGAGAGGTATGTGGAGAGAGTAATTGGGCAGGGGTTGTCCGAGCCAAAGGCTTGAGAAGTGTGTGAAATGAGGTAGAGGTGGGGGCCTTTTATAAGAGGAGAGGAGGGGAACTTTTGTAAAGTAAAGAAATATTACTTTATTTGAAAATGTGTTTCGGTTTTAAAAGGTCCCACATTGATATAATTCGTGTATAAGGTGATACGGTTTCGAAATACACCCATCCAATAAGTTTTGGACATGTGTAGTTCATAGATTTTACATTATCTTTCCATTTTATTTAAATCGTCAAATAATGATGTCATCGCTGCATCATTAATATTTCATATATAATTTAATTTATTTAATGTCTAAAAATTATAAAAAAAAATACTATGATGTAGGAAATCTTTTTATCTTTCCAATGAATATTTATAATCAAAATTTGGACTTGTATAACCCCAATCAAAAATTATTTTAGTAAAACAATTTATGTTAGTGTCATTTTCACTTTAACATTAAATAAAAATATATTAATGTCATTTTCCAACTAAAGTGGCTCCATGGGGTCCCCAAGTTGGCCCATGGCTTGCCTTGGTCTGCCATGACTCACCCAATAGGTGTAGTACAAGTTTCATGGTGTTTTCACATTCTTATAATATCATTTTTACCTTAAACTACACTAATTACCTCTAATCGCGATTAAAAACTTAATAAGTTACTATTCACCAAAAAAATATTTTAACCTCATTGAACCACATTTTACTTCTTAATGACAACCATGTATGTCGGATTTTCAAAATTCAATACACATTAGTGGTAAACTTTCATTTAACTGAAAAATCAGTTTGCTTGATTACCACTTAGTGGTTTCACTATTCATCAAAAATTGATGTTTTTCAGAAAATTACCAAAAATTCACCCTAAGCTATATTTGATATTCCGAATTCAAAAATGAAGTCCATTTTACAAAATTCAAAACATATAAGTCAAATTAATTAATTTAATAATTAATTCCCGCTGTCATGACAAATAGCGTGTTTTTGTGAAACAATAAGTATCAAAAGATTGACACCAGTTTAAGTCCAATTTCAAAGTGAAATTGATTCCAATGACCACCATTGGATTAACTGGTAAAAATATTTTCTAATTTCACTTTAAAACCAATTAAAATAATAATCTAATCATATAAATAATTTAGATTAAAAAGTGGTTTTGAAATAAAATACAACATTTTACACTATTCATAAAAAAATGAACTTTATCAGAAAGGTACCAAAAAATTACACAAAGTAAATTTTGATGTCCCGATTCTAAAGAAGAGTTATATTTGGTCCAAAATAAAGTATAAGAGTGATAAAAACTATATTTAATGATAGTTCACCATTAAAAGGTGATAAGTGAACCTTTAGTGAAAATTAGAGTATATATGCCCTAAAATTGAACTCTTTCCGTATTTTAAGCCTTTATCTTTTATTGGGTAAATGTATAAACATTAAAAAACATATATAATCATATTTTAGTTATTTCTATCCATTCCCGCCAGTACAACGGCAACTTGTTAACTAACATTTAAAATAATATTATTTTATTACTTGTGTGCAACGTAAGTTTTCAAAGAAACTCATCGTTGCGTACCGAGTACGCTATCGAACGTAGAAACCCCTTTTAATTAAAATTAATATTTAATTCGTAAATATTAATAATTATGAAAATTCTTTATTCTTTATTTACCTGGGATGTTACATTACTCATGCTTCATGTGCAATGAGGATTTACTCATGCTTTATGTGCAATGAGCCTTGGCTCATGCCAATTCCATGTTAAGTGTTGTTGCCACATTTCCATGTTATGATTATCATGATTTATCATGCCTTTTTGTTCATGTTTCTTTTATGCTCTATTGATATGCCCATTTTCAAACATGTATTGTACTCCTCATGTTATTGCATGTGTACTCCCTTACTGGGCTTTATAGCTCACCCTTTTCTTATGCATGTCCTTAGGTTATCCCATGAAATTATATGTACGAGGGAATATAGTGGTCATGTAAAGGATGTTTTCAATAAAGATGTTGTATTTCATGTTTTATGTTTTTATGTAATGATCCTAATCCAAAAATAAACTAAAACTCTCGTTCTTCTTTATTGTATCAAGTGAATTTTTATGTAATAAACTATGTTTAAGTTTGTAATAAGAGCATGGTTGTCATAGTTGGTATTAGAGGACGTGTTTAGTTATTTTTGGGATTAGGAATCCCTAGTAAAGCTTTAGATACAAGAATAAGTATAATAAAAACATACCTATGTTTTTGTAAGTACTGATTAAGTGGTTTATCAAACAAATACATCCCTGTCTGGATACGAGCAGGTAGAGGCGGCTCTGGCACAGATAAATCCTAGGGGTAAAACCTGAAAACACCGCTTTGAGCTAGACTCGAACGGGAATTGGTGCACAACAACAGGCCTTTCTGCACTCTTGGTTATGAAACTCCCGGGGGATATGTTTTGATAAAATCAAAAGTTTAGTATGAACCCTTATTAAGGGAATTAAAAAAAATCCCCTACGAATATATGTTATAAAGTAGATCTTGAAAATCCTAGATTGAAGCCTACATACTCACGAATAAGGAAATAAAAGTTTATTTATAATTCATTATCTTTTGTATTTGGATTAACCATTATGTGTTACCCCTAACTTTCCTTTTATTCCAGCCAATGGCTGGTAATATGAGGACTCGGGCTAACAACTGTTGCGAAGATCAGTGTGATGACTGTACTAATTAGATGCCCAATACAATCGGAGCGGGAATCGCGAACTTTGTCATGCTTCTCACTCATCTAACTAAAGTTTTGAATAGAAACACGGGTCAAGAGGAAAGTTCAACCCCCTCCTAAGAAAGAAAAGGTCACTATCGAGAGCTTCTTGAGACAATGACCTCCTTCTTTTAGTGGATAATCTGATCCCACAATCGCTGAACAATGGATCAACTCCATTGAAAAGATATTCTCCATCCTCCAATGTTCTGAACAAGAGAAGGTTCTCCAGGCGGCTTATCGTATGGAGGGTGAAGCTGATCAATGGTAGACATTGATAAAAAATACGAAGCCTGAGGAGGAGATCGAGGCGTTGGAATGGAAGGATTTCCAGAAGATGTTTTTCAATAAATATTTTCCGCGCACCCTCCGGCTTAAGATGGAAGTGGAATTCATTTACCTCAAGAAAAAAGATGAAGAATCTGTTGGAGCGTAAAAGGAAAACTTTACAAGGCTTGCACGATACGCTTCCGGCTTTGCCGTTACCCCCGAATGAATGGTTGACCGATTATTAGGTGGGATGAAGCTTAGCTTGCGGAAAGCATTAGCGATCCGTGACTTCGACAGCTATGAGTAAATTTTCCGATGTTCCCTCAAGGTCGAAATAGAGATCAGGGTTATCACAGGGGTATCATGGGGACATGAAGCGTAAGGTGGACTTCAATTCTGGTGGTCTGATGGATAAATCCAACGGTGCTAAGAAGATAAAGCACCCCACTTTCCAAAAGTGCGGAAAGAAACACCTTGGAAATTGCATTAAGGGGACAAGAAAATGATTCAGGTGTGGAAGAGAAGGGAACCTAGCTGTTAACTGTCGGCAAGAAAGAACCGCAGCTGCGACATAGGAGAGGAACGCTCCGTTCGAACCTCAACATGTTGTTCAATGCTAAAAATGCAAATAACCGGGTCATTTTGAAAATCAGTTCCCTAATCCAAGGGTTTTCAGAGACAACCAACAACCTCCAAGATAGCAAGAAAGAGATTTTTCCATCACATCTGCCGAAGTGAACCCCGACAATGAAGTGGTGATAGGTACGCTATTTATTCATTCACGAATAGCGAACATACTTTTTGATTCAGGTTCTATTCATTCTTTTATATCTCTAATGTTTAGTAGAAAAATCCCAGAACCACCACAAATCATGGAAGTAAAGATGTCGATGAGTACAACAAATGGGGCGATCATTGCATCCCATGAATATAAGTCCTCCCCTGTTATAGTCTGTGGATTGAATTTCACGGCGAACCTCATCATACTCCCTCTGGTGGAATTTGATGCAATTCTTGGCATGGATTGGTTTTCCTTATATAAATCCAACATAAATTGTCGGGAGAGGGAAATCACTGTCCATATGGAAAATCGACCCCTGATTCTTTATAAGTGTAAGGAGGAAGATGAATCTCCTTTTGCTCCATCATCTCAAGAATAGATATTACTGCCTTATGAGCATGCGTATCTGGCTCAGATGATTGAGTCCAATGAAGAAACCATCCTTGAAAAAATACCTATTGTGAGGGAATTGGCTGAAGTGTTTTCCGAGGAACTGCCTTGTCTTCCTCCTAGAAGAGATGTTGAGTTCTCAATTGATCTTATACCTGGGGCGCTACCAACATCCAATACTCCATATAGAATGGATGTGGTTGATCTTGAGGAGATGAAGAAACAACTACAGGAGAATCTGGATAAAGGGTTTATACGCCCAAGTGCTTCACCATGGGGTGCACCAGTCCTCTTCATCATGAAGAAGGATGGGTCAATGCGGCTTTGCATCAATTATCATGAACTTAAAAAAATCACGATAAATAACAAGTATCCTATCCCAATAATCGATGACTTGTTTGATCAGTTGTGTGGAGAACAATACTTCTCTAAGGTGGATTTGCGGTCTGGATATTATGAAGTAAGGGTGAAGAAGGAAGATGTCCTAAGACTGCTTTTTGTACAAGATACGGGCACTATGAATTCATAGTAATGCCTTTCAGACTCACCAATGCTCCAGAAATATTCATGGACTTGATAAATAGAGTCTTTAGAGATTACCTTGAAAAATTTGTGGTAGTATTTATAGATGATATTCTAATATACTCCAAAACCAAGGAGGATCATGAGGAGCATTTAAAAATTGTACTAGAGACTTTGCGCAAGGAGAAGGTCTATGAAAAGTACATATTGTGTGAGTTCTGGTTGAAGGAGGTCTCATTCTTGTTCCATATCATCACAAGCAATGGGATATCTGTAGACCCCTATGAAATAGATGCAATTGGGGGATGGCTGAGGCCAACATCGATAACTGATATTCATAGCTTCTTGGGGTTAACTGGATATTATCGACGATTTGTTAGAAATTTCTCATGATTGTCCAACCCTCTTACCAAGCTAACTCGAAAGGGAGTAATGTTTTCTGGGAGTGATGAATTCGAATAAAGCTTCAAGGAGTTGAAGAGGAGGCTTATCACTATGCCTGTGCTCACTTTACCCACAAGTGGGGAACATTTTGTTGTTTTCAGTGATGCTTCAAAGAAGGGCTTTGGCTGTGTGATGATGCCGAATGATAAAGTTAAATCCTATGCCTCAAGGTAGTTGAAAATCCTTGAGTGAAACTATCCAACTCATGATCTGGATTTCGCGGCGGTGATCATTGCCTTGAAAATCTGGCAGCATTATCTCTATGGAGAGAAATGTGAGATATATACTGACCACAAGAGTCTTAAATATATATTCACACAGAAAGAGATTAATATGCGCAAGAGAATATGGATAGAGATCATCAAATATTATGACTATTCAATACATTACCACCCTGGGAAAGCGAACAAGGTGGCAGATTCCCTAAGTAGAAAGGACCCATCAATTCTATCAATGATGAGAATTGAGAAGGATCCAATCTTCTTAGACTTGATGAAGATGGACGTGGGAATCATAAATAAGGGAACATCATCAATCCTTTCACAAATTATTGCTCACCCATGTCTTTTGGAAAGGTTAAAGGATGTTCAAAAGGATGATGTGTGAATTCAGGAAAAATTATATGCTATCAAAAAAGGGAAATCCTCAGAGTTTAATGTTAATGAAGAAGGAATTGTGCGGTTTGGGAAAAGACTATGTGTTCCATCAAGTCCAGAGCTGAAGAAGGAACTTTTGGATGATTCACATAGTTAAAATTTCTCAATTCACCCAGGGAGCACAAAGATGTATTGAGATCTCTGAGAAAACTTTTGGTGGGATAATATGAAGAAGGAGATCGCGGAATATACATCAAAGTGCCTGGTGTGTCAGCAAGTGAAGGAAGAGAGCCAGAAGTCTAAGGGGTTACTGCGACCATTGCCCATACCAGAATGGAAATAGGAGAACATCACCATGGACTATGTCACCGGACTTCCAAGGATATCCAAAGGCAATAATGCAATCTGGGTTGTTGTGGATCATCTTATAAAGACTGCATACTTCATTGCTATTCAAGAGGATTTCTCTCTGGATAAACTGGCATGGATATATATCATGGAAGTGGTAAGGTTGCATGGAGTACCACTAACTATTATGTCTGACCGAGTTCCAAGATTCAAATCTATTTTTTGGAAGATTCTTCAACATGCTATGAATACTGAACTGAACTTCAGTAAGGCCTATCATCCTCAAACTGATGGCCAATCCGAGCAGACTATCCAAACACATGAGGATATGTTGAGAGCGTGCTCAATGGACTTTAAAGGAGGATGGGATCAACATCTTCCTATGGTTGAGTTCTCTTATAATAACAGTTTCCACTCGAGCATCCAAATGGAACCATATGAAGCCCTGAATGGGAAAAGGTGCAGAACACCGACATGTTGGGATGAGGTATGTGAACGTAATCTGCTTGGACCAGAAATGGTCGAAGAAATGGTGGAGAAGGTGAAAACCATTCAGCAGCATATCAAGGCAGCCCAGAGTCGAACGAAGAGTTATGCAGACAATCGTTGATGAGACCTTGAGTTTAAAGTCAGAGACATGGTGTTTCTACGCATATCTCTATGGAAGAAGGTCATGAGGTTTGGATGGAAAGGGAAGTTATGTCCAAGGTTCATCGGCCCCTTCGAGATTCTTGATCGTGTCGGGGCTGTGGCCTATCGACTAGCACTTCCACTTTCCATGGCCAAACTACATGATGTATTTCATGTATCCCTCTTAAGAAAGTATATACCGGACCTTTCACATGTTCTCTCTTCTGAGGTGGTAAAATTGGAAGATGATCTTTCTTATGAGGAGCAACCAGTGAAGATCTTAGATCGTAGAGAAAAAGTTCTACAAAATAAGACAATGCCCCTCGTCAAGGTGTTGTGGAGAAACCACAAGTTTAAAGAAGCGGCTTGGGAATCGGATGAATTTATGAAGCTGAGTTACCCACATTTGTTTTAGTGTGGGAAAAGGAAAATTTCGAGGGCGAAATTTCTTAAGGGGGGAATATGGTAACGACCCAAAGTTTCATTAATGGAAATCCCTCTTGATCTCATTAAATTTCTCTTTATTTTTATATAAAATGTCAACTTCTTTGGTTTTATGTTAAGAATTTTTACCGTTGCTAATATAGTCATTGAACAATGATCACATGATTAGAATAAATATAGGACTTTAAAAAATCCAATTTACTCAGACAAAAGAAGCGATGACCTCATCCAGTAGAATTTCCCCACACGAAGCCCATTTGTCGGAGCTCAGAAAAGAGTTGGCGTCTTTGGGCTTCACTCTTGACCAAGCCCAAGCTGATCTTAATCATTTCAAGCTCGAACGTGAACTTCTATGGGAAAAGTGGAAGTTGATTGAAATTACCACTCGAGCGATGTTATCCGAGCCACCCCAAGAGTCTGTCACCATTGCACACCTTACCCTTAGGTCTTATGCGACTTTTTAAGGGGTTATGTAACAAATAAGTAGTACTATGTTCATTTACATTATTTTTTTATATAATCATGAATATAATTTCTAGTCATTTTTGATACATTGTCAATAGTTTTTAAAGTATAAATGGTGTTTTTAGTTATTATTTAATTAAGAAATCTATTTTATTAAATTAAGGGATTTTTGAATTAAATAATATTTTAATAAAATAATAATAATATTATTAAATTAATTTCTATTAAATAAATATGATCTTATAACTTTATGAATGCAATTGTAATTTCTATTAAGGTTTGAAAGCCATTTCTGTCAAAACCTGTGAATTTTTGATAAATGTCGGTTTTTATTTTAAAAGTGAAAATTAACATATTTAGACAATTATTTAGATAAAATAAATGTTATTTCTAGAATCACGACGTTGAAATTTTCCAACGGTGAATTTTTCATAATTTTCTGAGAAGGTCAATTGTTTGGGTAAAAATTAAATACCGTTTAAATATATAATGTGTTTTATGACATCATAATGACCCAAGAGTGATGTAATAAAATACTATAATCTTTTTTTTTCGGAAAATATAGGTCTTACCATTAAAATAATGTGATTTTGGTTTTGTTTGAATTACTTTTCAAATCATTAATGGACCTCTCAAGACTTATTAAACACCCTGTCTTTTTAAATTAAATTTCATGGGAGTGTGAATCGCCTCCACATAAGAAACATTATTATTTTAAGAAGTTCGGACTTTGGCCTTATAAAATATTGGTTTCCTCTTCCATTTTCCAAAAACCATGGGAAAAAACCATGGTCTGGTTTGTGGTTTTGATTGATTTATTGTAAGGTGACCCAAACCTAAATAATAACGAATTCCCTCACATTTCTTATATAAACCCACCCAAGATCCAACTTCCTCCTCACTCAAAGCCCTTAGAGTTCGTCCAACCTCTGCCCTAATCTCTCTAGAATACTCTCAAGGTGCCCCAAGCTCCCAATATGCCTCTCACAAGCCTCTCTCTAGCCTTTGGAAGCACACTTCCAATTAAGGGTTTTTTCTTCCTTTCACTTTTTTGTCCAATTTTTATTTAAGTTGTTTTCCCATTTTAATTTCAATTATGAATGTTGGGGTATGGTTTCAAACCTCCCTCATACTACCCTCTTTATGTTTGAATGATGGGATACCCCTTTCTCTCTCAATAAATTCCTCCCTTGTACACCCGTTACTATGCCGAAATTCCGAAAGGAACTTCTCTCTCCTCATTTACATTCAAGAAATAATTTTGTATCATGAATCTAAATTCCATTACAATTGTTGGGAAATGTATCTATATGACCTACATAATTTCCATTACATTTAAATATGAAGAGTAACCCCTTTCTATCTCATCAACCATTTTTATAAATTCTTATATCACGTCGATACGCTGCCGAAATCACACCGATTTTCTAAGCCAATTCCATTGTGTAGTGAATACCATGCCCATTTCTCCATCATGGGTATTCACCTTTATGAACATTTACTTATTCATTATAATGTTTCATGTATGAATTCCACATTCCTTTATCATGGAATAAATTATTATGTTTTATGAATCCATGTTTTATGATCTATGTGGCACACTTATGCATGAAATGAAATGTTTAAGAAGGGTGCACCCTTATAGCACTCCAATGCATTGGGTAAATTTTAGTATCACGATACTTCATGTGAAATGAGTTTTGACTAATTATAATTCAAGTGCAACGCAGGTTTACTCGTGCTTCATGTGCAATGATGATTTACTCATGCTCTATGTGCAATGAGCCTTGGCTCATGCTAATTCCATGTTAAGTGTCGTTGCCACATTTCCATGTTATGATTATCATGCTTTATCATTCCTTTATGTTCATGTTTGTTTTATTCTCTACTAATATGCCTATTGTCTAACATGTATTGTACTCCTCATGTTATTCCATGTGTACTCCCTTACAGGGCTTTATAGCTCACCCTTTTCTTATGCATGTCCTCAGGTTATCCCATGCAATGATACGTACGAGGGAATGTAATGGTCATGTAAAGGAAGTTTTCAATAAATATATTGTATATCATGGTTTATGTTTTTATGTAATGATCCTAAGCCCCAAAGACACTAAAAATCTCGATCTTCTTTGTTTTTTCATGTGATATTTTATGTAATAAATAATGTTTAAGTTTGTAATAAAATCAGGGTTTTCATATTTACCCTCGTATATTTAGGCTTGGGATAAAAAACATATACTTTAATAATTTTAGGATTGGGTTATAACCCATGTACATTCATGTTTTCAGGATTTGGCTTTAACACAAGTAACTTATTTTTTTTGGGATTGAGCTATAACCCATGAACCTTATTGTATTCATTCTTTGTCTACAACCCATGTACCCTCTTAATTTTCGGCTTTGGGATGCAACACATGTACCTTATAATTTCCTAGATTGTGAAAAAACTCATTTACCCTATGAGCTCATAGAAACCATATCATTACCCAATACATTGTAGGAAGATATAGATACCACCCATCACATGATAATTCCTTAACTACATGTTCCAGAAAACATTCGTCACATCATGACCCTTGGAAATTGATCGTTTTTCTAAACATAAAATCATAACCCTTGAATTAAAATGGGTATATTTAACATTTCATCACCTCGTAACATATGGAAAAGTTATATGATTCATAATCCATTCTTCAATTCATTACATATGAAAAGAACTTGGTTTTATATGAATATAACCCATGGAAGAGAAACTGATTTTGTATGCATTAACCATTCAAGACAAAAACCATTCCTGAAATAATATGAATGTAACCTTCAGATCATTTCATAGAAGGTATTTAGTAACATCCAAATATGTAATCATAGATGGATAATAACATGGAAATTTATTTTAAAACAATTTCATAAGGAAATTATAATTTCAACATTGGAAAAAAATTAATATATAAAACCTTTGGAAACCCATTTTCTTCAAAAAATACTTGAAAACTTTTAATGAATGCTTTAATATATAATTAAAACCCTTTTCCTTGAAAATTAATTTGAAAACTTATATCGAAGTATGGAAAAAGTTTTGAAACAATATCATTAACTATTAGTTTTAAAAACATTTTCATACATATTATCCCTTTAAACATTAAAATTAAGCTTCACAAAAATGATGATAGGAAAATTCATACATGATATATGGGGTACAAAAAAATTAATTTTTCATGGTAAAAACGGTAAAATAATTCTTTTTTTGGAAACTAACAAGAAGATACATTTAAAAATAAAGGATAAAGAAAAAAAATGTAAAAATGTATTTTAAATATTATTGGATAATAATATAATATTCTTGGAATCCATTTATAGAAAACATTGTTTTTAAGGAACCAAGATTTACAATCATGGAGAGGGTAATTTTGGGCTCTCTTAAAAATGTATTATGACTTTATATTAATTTCTTGAAAATAATTCATTGTTATGGTTACACTTTGATTAATATTCACTTTGTATTCCACAAGTTTCTTGATTTGATATATCATTGGTAATTATAAGTATAACATGATTGAATGAATTTAAACTATGAAATAAATAACATTAATAGTTATTATATGTGTATTATAATAATATATATAATTATTAAATGAAATCCACCGTTCATGGAGAAGGTAGTCCATATGTATGCACGAACACTGCTTTAGTTTTATAGACGTATTGAATGAAATTAAGTAAATAAAAAAATGTATGTATATATATATATATAATATCATCAAAAATAATAATTATTTCATATACATCATCCATGTTAACTGAAAATATTTTTAATACTTTTCATTTAGTGTGTGAATGATTCACATCCCTTTGAGGGACCGAAAGTCCACACTTTCTCAAAACAACTTATCATATTTACACAAGTTGGAAAGCATAAGGGTATATTAAAAATAAAATTAAAAAGAATTTAATAAATTATAAATATCATATATATCATATATAAATATATTTCCTCTAATAATTATCACTATGAGAGGCAGTATAAGAAAAAAGAACAATCATTGTTTCATGAGGCGATAGTTATCCCTACACGTAAACAGTATGTTAGTTGCCCATTAATTGAAGAATGTGTATGTGTAAATAAATAAATTAGCATAAAAACATCCCAAGAAATTTTTTTTAAATATTTTTTTTCAAAATAATGAAATAAGTCGAGTTTATAGGGGTGGATAATCAAAATAACATGAATGAACATAAGGAAGGATATTACCACTTAATTAAGTAACTCCTTTTGCATTTCAACAAATGGCTTTCTTGGATTTCATTCTGAAAAAGGAGAGCCTTCTATGACAAGGGTTTAGATTCTTATTATATATTTGGGTAGATCATGGTCATTACTATTTGGCATTAGAGGTGTTTTAAAGTGGGCTGAGAGGATGCTCCTTTATAGTAGAGGAGGAGTGACACTCTTGTAAATTTTGGGAATGTGAATTCAACCCATGTTTCTCTACTGGAAAGTGGATCCAACAGTATTAAAAAGTATAAATAATTACAATAGGGTCATGATATGGATATAAAATGAATTTGTGACAATTTTATAGTTCATTTAGGTGCAAATGTTTAAGGATTAGCCCTTAGTTATGCTTAATTTTACCTTAATTGTTGTTATTAATTTTAATTTTTTTCACTAATAGTTTTGGTAAAAAACTAAGTTTATTTTATTATATATTATTAAATATTCCTATTCCAAATTTTGAGTCCATTTATCAATATTGAAATATCTGAATTGACAGAAATTAATATAAATTTAATCCCACAGTTGGGATCGATAATGCAATTTTTTAAAGTAAAAATGTACAAATGGTTGATTTGTTTTTATTTTCAATTTCAAGTGAATTTTATTCCAATTTACTAAATTGAGTTGATTTATTAAAATATTATATAACTAAACATTTGAACCTATATAGAATTTAATTTAAAATTAAAAATAAATTACATGAATAAGAAGTTTTGATCTAAAATTCAGTATTTTCCACTATTTAATAAAAACAGAGCCTTAATGAAAAATAAAATAAATTTACCCGTAACTAATTATTATGTTGAACTTTAATAGTTTAAATTTAGTTCAACATATTAAATCTATAAATTTTCCAAATTTTTTAAAAAATGTGTTCTCTTTTAAAAGGCGGCAAAATGCGTTAATAAGAATATAGGTTTTTGGGGATAATATTGAGATTGTTCTTATCTTATATCTATAAAATATATGGGGTTAATAAAACAATATTTGACTGAATATATTAAATATTTATTACTTCAATATTACACACTAATTTTAATTAATTTAATTTATTAGTGTAGAACCTCTTTGTGGCTATAAAAATAATAATATTTTTTTATATTCAATTGGTTTTCATATTCATTTCTAATTAATTGATAACCTATTAATTCATTGTATAAATATGTAAACAATATATTTCAATAAAATAGTTAACAATATTCATGACTTCTAATTTAATGACTTTGTTATGTCTTATTATATTAAATAATAACTTTTTAATACAATATTATTTTTCGGTAAAACTCAGTTTTACATGGTACACAATACATCAAGGAAATTCCATCATTCATATAATGGAATCTAACATCAAATTTTCATGTAGATAATGCTAATATTTATGTTAACTGTTTTGTATGATTGACTTGGTGTTGTGTATAATGCAATCCATACATAGTGGTTTAATATAAAATAAACGATTTTCAATGTTGCATAAAATGAAAAATATCAAAAAGATTAAATTAATTTGATAAAAATAATTCACCAAATCATGGGGTGCTATATTCTACCCCCTTAAAATTAATGTCTCCCTTAAAATTATTCATATTTATTAATGTTTTATTCATTTAAATTTCTTTTTATAGAAACCCCATAATGATTAAATAAATACCAAAACTTCATTTCAAAAACACTGAAACGTAAGGGTAACCCAAAGTAACATATAACTAGGTCTACTCAATGGAGAACATAGGTTGAAAGTGGAAACATGGACTTGGAATAAAAGTGTCTATATTCTTTTGGAGTGATTGGGGTCATCAATCACAAACAAGTAAAAGATCAACGAAAGATTGAGGGCCTCAAATATTTAAATCAATGATGATTTAAAAGGCCATTCGTTCAAAAAAAATAATGGTATTAAGAAAAAGTTTTATTTTTAGATCATTTTCCTAATGATGGATAATCATCCTGAAAAGATATACTTTCATGATTCTTAAAATCCTCAATCGTTATTGGTCCTTGATCATTTTAACCTCATTCTCCAAAAATAAAGATGATTTTTTCATTTCTGAATTACTAACAGATTGTGAGATTCATGATAATCCACCCCCTCTCTCTTTAGTTACAAAAAAACAAAAAAAATTAGCATTTTATCCATTATGCATAAATCATCATGTGGTTAGATAATATTTTAATCTTATAAGTGTCATCCTAAGATTATATTAAACATCCCATATACGGTAAACCTTGTAACCCTTATGAATAATGAAAATTCAAATCTTTATAAAGACTGTCATGAAATCATCTTAACATTGATGCCTCATATATCAAAAAAAATTTATTGGTTTTCACATTTCAAATATCTGAATACACTGATTTAAAATCCTAATGAGACATGGTAACAAAGTGAATTACCTTAGATACTTTCAGAAAACATTCATTCATTCTTATTCCAAATAGTACTGCATATATTCCCTAAATCCTTGGAGTTGTAAATTTTATCAGTGATGACATAGACCACTTTTTCAATATTTAGTTATAGGGAAATTTATACGATCTAATTTAATTATTCATTCCCAAAATTTCATTATCCAAATATTATTATCTCAACATTAGGCATTAATTAATGGTTACATTCCCTTAATCAAAATATTATCATTCCATGAAATCACCATTCAACATAGACTTTTAAATACTTAATTTAAACTTATACTAAAAATAATAATGTATTCCATGATTAATATTACATAATCATTGAATTACAAAACATAAATACATCATTAATATAGGTTTATTCGTAAGTTATTACTTTTGAATCATTATCATATTCCATAATACCACTTCCCTAGAACATTAAATATGAGTCATGTGTTATGGTTCGTCAACATCAATCTAATCTGCCTTCTTATTTTTAATGTAAACAATACTAAAATAACATCACATAACATTCACGTTTCATTTTTAATCTCTTTATCTTCATATGAATAACCAATACTCATAATACATTCCTAATGATATTAACACTGGTGAAATATATTTATATAATTCCCATACGAACCAAATCTGAAACATTCAATTTTATAAATGATCCTTCTAGTTCTCTCCATTGACTAAAACTATAAATCACATGGTGAGAAACACATATCATATAATAAGACCTCATACTCATGATAAATTACTTATTGTATATCTAAATCACGACTCCTTATTTTTAATTGATGAGACGTTAGGTTATTCCTAGTATATTCATAGTAACATTCTGTTTACATCCTTCATGATGGTTCGGGAAGATATTATTAACATTCAAAGCATATCCCTCAGTATTGTCAAACCAATTGTGTAGCGAGGACCGTTATCGTGTACTGAATTACCCTGTGGGAGGGTCAGGAAAACTTTTTGGAGTTGTTATCGCTGGGTACATCTGTTCCAAAACCACATCAACTTATAGTATCCATACATGAATATATTTAAAATAAGAAACTCACTCTATCCTTTACCATAATTCTAGTATATTTTCTTATAATTTTCCATATCCTTATACATATCCTTATAGACATCCCTATAAATTTCCTAATAAATAATCCTCGGGATCTCACTATATTTTTTTCAACCAAGTTTTCAATGATTAACCAAACCTTCACTCTGATACAAAGTATAAAGACACTCTCTTTTTATACATTAATATTATATCTCATTTGTGGAATACTTAAAATAATATACAAACAGATGCCCAATGACCTTATTATTTTAGTGCCTTTGGAAACATAGAAACATAAACACTGATATATAAGTGTGAAAAAAGTATCTCTCACTTGGTTCATCATGACTAGATCCCTTCTTATAAACATTATACATAACATATATCTTTATAACCTAGGGAAGGAAACATAAAAAGGTGTTAGATCATATCCTTGGTAAGGCTAAACAATGGAGACATGTAAGAAAAAGACACGAGCTTAGTGGTATGATAATGTGAATAAACATTAAAATATCATACCCTATATATCAAATATCATAAAAATGAATCATGGAATAAAGCACGGTAGTTCATAAGGAAATAATCATAATGATGTAAATAACGTATGAGAAGAAATAAAAACACATTATTTAGACATAAAATTTGTGGTATACATATAAGAATAGAAAATCATATATCAAGGATACCTACCAAGACCTTTATTACATGTTAGGATTGGGCTACGACCCTTGTACCTACTACATGATTAGGCATACAACCATTTACCAACAAACATTTTTGCTTGTTTTACAACCCATGTACCTTATTGTTTTTATACTTGAGCTACAACCCATGTACATTCTTTTTTCATGATTGTGATACAATCCATGTACCTTATTTATTCATCTTGGACTACAAACCATGATGTTTTTTTTAAGCTTTAGATACAACCAATTTACCCTCGCAATTTTAGGATTTGGGAAATAACACATGTAAATTTTGGGGTTTAGGCTTGGACTACAACACCTATACCCATTAAACCCACATAAAACTTCTCATTACCCAATTAATGGGAGGGAGTTATAGTTCCCACCCATTATAAAATAAAATCATACCTAGATGTGCGAGAAAAAATTCATCATATCATGACCCACGAAAATATATGTATTTTATAAACATGAATTAATAACCCTTGAATTGTAATGGGTATCATTAACATTTAATCACATCATAACATATGGAAAAAAGATAGGTTTCATAACTATTTTAACAAATTATAACCCTTAAAAAGAAGTATGATTTAGAAGCATATAACCTAGGTAATAGGAAAAATTTTCATAATATTTATTCCATTAAAACATAATCCATTTAATAAATAATATGAATGGAACCTTTGAAAAATTTCCTAGAAGTACGTGAGTAACATCAACAGATGTCAACATCGATAGAGAATAAAGTTGAATGATATTTTGAAAACATTTCTTATAGAAAATACGTTTTCCTACATTATGTATGGACTCTCTTCATACTCATAAAAAACATGTACGATAAATATAAGTGTATTATAAATATTTTAGTTTAATATATTATTAAATATAATATAATATATTAGTTTATTATGATTTTATATTACACTCTTTTTAAAACTCTTTATTATGGTTACGCTTCCCGTAATATTTATTTTGTTTTTTGCACGTGCCTTAGTTTGTTATGTAACTGGTTTTTATACTTATATCATTATTTAAATAATGTAAAAATGATAAAATATCAGTATTATTAATTATATATTTATTATAATAATATATATAATTATTAAATGTGTTACACCATTCATATATACAGTAGGTCATACGTACACATGTACGCTGCTTCTGTTTTATTGGCGTATTGAAAGAAATAAAGTCAATGAAATATATGTATATGTATATGTATATATGTATATAATATAATTAAATTAAAACTATTATTTCATATATATCATATTAATTTTAAAAAATATATTTAATACATTCCATGAAGTTTTAGAATGAATCCCATCACTTTGAGGGGGCGGTAGTCCACACTTCCACAAACGAAATTTTGGTATTTACACAAGATGGAATGTATAAGGGTATGCTAGAAATAAAATTATTGAAGAATAAATAAATTATAAATAACATATAATATATATATATATATATTGTAATAATTTCCACCATTACTGGCGGTAAAATAAAAAATATCAATAATTCTTTCCTGAGACAGTAGTTCCCCGTACACATAAATTGTATGTTTGTTAACCATTAGATAGAAGTGTGTGTAATTTTAGGTTCAAACATGAGAATAAAATAATATTATTATATTAAGGATATACATACTTTTATACAATCATTTAATAATAAGAGTTTAGGGGGTGTATAACGGATATTACATAAAAAGATCTTGAGAGAGGATGTTATCTCTTATTCGGGTATCTTCTTTTGGTTTTCACCAAAGGACTTCCTTGGATTTCTTTCAACAAAATGAGATGGTTATAGAATTAGGGAAGGGATTATTTTGATAAATTTTCTTATATACTTTTCAATCGAAACATTCTTTAGAGGTGTGAGGAAGTGGGAGTAGAGGAAGCATTTTTATATTGGAGGAGGAGCAACACTCTTGTAAATTTTGGGAAGAGGAATTCCACCACTATTTTTCCTATGAAAATTGGATCGAATAATTATCCAAAGTATAAAAAATTTATTATAGGGTCAAAATATTTCCATCCAATGTATTTTTAACAATTTTATAGGTTATTTAGGCCCTTATGTTTAAGTATTAGTCGCTAGTTAAACATAATTTTACCTTAATAGATGTAATTAATTTTTAAAACATTCACAAATATTTTTTTTTTCAAAAACCAAGTGTAAAATATTATAAATTATTAAATATAATGATTCTAAATTTTGATTCTATTTTTCAAAATTCAAATAACATATGGTCATGAATGTAATGTTAATTTATCCCGTTGTGGGGTCGACAATGCAGGTTTTTAATGTAAAAAAGATCAAATGTGTTCTATGGTTTTATATTAAATTTAAAATATAAATTAATTACAATGACCTAAATTATGGTTAATGTTAAAATTATGTTCGAATTAAAATTTTAAAAAAATTAAAATCTAATTTACTTGTATAAATATGTTAGATTAAAAACAATTTTGAACTAAAATTCATTATTTTACACCATTCTTGAGAAAATGAAGCATCATAGAAAAAGAAAAAAACATTACCCTAATCTAATTAGTATGTTAATATTTCAAATATGATGTTTATTTTTACATATCAAATATGAATAATATCCAATAATTGGATTTAAAATTCTTTTTTTATTAAAATGTGGTAAAAATTCCTTAATAAGAATATAGGTTTTTAATCAAAAAATTAGATTAGTTATTATATTATGTCAATAAAATATATTGGATGAATATACAAATAAATATTGAATATATAAAATATATATTACGTTAATATTACTCACTAATTTTAGTTTTCAAAATTTTTCAGTGTAAAATAGCTTTGTGACAATAACATAATAATATTTTTTTATATTCAATAGGTTTTCATGTTCAATTTTAATTAATTGGTAACCAATGAATTGATATTATATTTTTTTAAATAATGTATATTTATAAATAAGTTAAGTCTATTAATAAACTCTACTTTGTTGACTAGTTTATTTCTTATTATATTAAATAATAACATTTAAAAAATATATTATTTTTTGTTAAAACTCGATCTTGCTAGTTGTGCAAGCCATCGAGGAGCTAGTATTTCATGTAACATAAAATAACATCGTTGTATCACATAGAGAAAGATAAAATTTATGTTTTTTGTTTATCCAGATTAACATGGTGTTTCATATAATGAAATCTAGATATTTTTGCCTTAATATAAAATAAAGTATTTTCGGTGTTGCATGAAATGAAAAATATCAATAAGATTAAATTAATTCAAAAAAAAATTATTCATAAAATCTCAGGGTGTTTAACTCACACTCCTCCAACTGGTCAGACCATAGAAGAGGCTTATAAGGGTTCCCTACTAACTACAGTAGAGTACTGTTGGAAGATAATGCGGAACTATATGTAGATGTCCATTATTTTTTGAGCACCTCTCTATACCTGGGAGTTAGAGTAATAAAAACCTCTATATAAGACACTTTAAGACAAAGGGGTGATTTCATTATCCACAGGAGATATCTCTATGGGGAGGTAGACCATTGTGGTTTTCTGAAGTAGAGTCCATGGAATCCATCTCCATAGTTCCACATGAAGGACTATCAATGTAATGATCATCATTTTCTTCAGTGAAAGCATTTGAAGACCCTTGTGGTGTTGAAGATCAGTCTAGAATTTCATTAAGGGAAATAAAATTGACTGGATTAAGATTATGGGTCACAACCTCCATCAAGATAATAATATACCAACATTCATTTTGGACTTGTTGAAGAATATTAGCCTGCTGTGTGGATATTTCCAAAACATGCTTATAATTATATATTGTTGTGGGAGTATGATATCAGTATTGATAAGCTATTGGAATAGGATGACGAGCTATCTCGTTAATGAATGGAATATAATAATTTACCTAGGAATTTGGAATTCAAACATGGTGAGACTCGATTAGTAAGGGAATATAATCCCAATCCTCAACCTTTTTAATATTCCCCTGGTCTTTCTTAGCAGGGACATGATCCTTCCCTGAGGCATGTACCATTCTCACTTGGTGTGCCCCGATTGGAATAGGAATATAAGGCTGGTTCGAATATTTATTCAGTTGCATAATATTCCAAAAAAACCATCACAATGGTAGGAGGTATATGATCCTCCTCACGTATTTCCTTGGAATGATGCTAGTGCAGTAATTCATTAGTGGATGTGTGAATATTCACAATACATTTTTAATATACTAGAATATCCATGGTAGATTTACTAATAATAATATGTGCCCTTCTTTAGTCATGTTCCATTCTCACTTAGTTATCCATGGAAGTACTAGTGAAATATTCCCTATCCTATATTTTGGTGTATTCCATTGGACATATTATACTGGAATATGTTCCTATCATCACACATGTTACACTATTATAAGGTGAGCCCCATTTAGAATGATAATATAAGACTATTTTGATGCCATAACCTTTATCAGAAGATGAAGATAGTCCTCTTCAATGAGAGAAACAATGTGTGATTTCTCAGGATTAGCCATTTTTCATGACGATCAGAGTGTTGAGATATACTTGATATATGGATAAGAATATATTCCTATCCATTTATCTCTACCACCACCAGAATATAATGGCATATTTCTTAAGTTTTTTAAAAAATATATTATCATTTTAGAATAGTGTGTAGAGGTATATATGCCTACACATTTTACATCTCCACTTTGTATTGGCATATATATTCTATTGAAATGGGGATATTGGACCACTTCTATTCTCCTTTTTCCATTGTAATAAACTGATGGACTTCATGCATGGGGTAGGGATATGAACCTCCCCCATGATTAATATGAGAATATGGCCACATACATTTCCCATGTGAGTAGGTATATGAGCCTACTCACTGGTGAAGACATGAATATTCCTATAGACACCATCAGCAGGAGTGGGGTTATGACCCCTCTCATGGATATCCAACATCTTCCCCACCCAATGAGTTTCCCTTTCTACACATGCATGGGTTTCAATGGTGGAATTTTGTTGGGTGGTACCCTCACTAATAAGCTTATGTGTAGCAATGCGATGATATTGGTCATGGAAGATGACAAATTCCCTTCTTAGTGGTATATGAATTGGAAGATAACCATATATGACTCCATGGACCACCTTCATCTAAGAAGGAATGTGATAGTTGTTTTTCTCCAAATATAATCACCCAAAGCGGTTGGCTGTGCCGATGAGGGCCATTTTCTTGCCTCTTTAATTCATTAGGTGATGAAGGATTATCAGTTTTTATGTTTCGAGACACTCATACGATGCTTCCAGGTTATGTATTTTAACACGTTTTTGGAATTGTTAGACCATTTTATTCACCATATAATGTTGTAGGGGATGAGTATGTGACATTAGTTTTCAACCTATAGATGTTTTAGCTATAGGTTATTTACCGAAATACTAATTGGATGATAAAGATAAAAACTTGATTCATGATGATTTTGATGATTGAAATATATTCATTCATTCATAAAAAAAGAAATAATGTTACTGATTTTTGAAATATCATGCATTTTATGTGTTCTCAATCATATATGCATGTTTTATACAATTTCCCAATTATTCCCTATTTGGCCATTCTACTCACTTGGAATTTTCAAAGTGAGTATGGACTAATTTATGGGAACCATAGTTAAAGAGGATCATTTATATGAATCATGTGGGTATTTTCAACTTTTTTTTATTTGAAAAACAATGTGGCCCAAAATTTAATTGACCATTCAGTTATTTGAGAGTTCTGTGTTTGGTTCACTATTTTTTTTGGTGTAGTGTGTGTAAACAAAATTTCTCAATGGTTAATAACATAATAATTTTTTATTTTAGTAGTTTGTTTCAGATTCACTAATTTTGTTTTGATAGTGAAGAGTAACACCCGAGAAAACCTATTGATGTGGTTTCTGTTCAGCCCATTGATTGGTTGTAATGGGATTAGTTCTTTCACAATGAAAAACATCATGTCCCCATTGTAATTTTTAATAGCAACCCTGAATAGTTCCATCATCCATAACTGGGTATAGAATTTGTTCCAAAGGCCAGTTGTAAAGACCCGTAAGGCCAGGCCGCGCCCAGGCCGGGCCGGGCCGACCCGGACCCGGGGTGGGTCGACCCGGTTCAGGCCGACCGGGGTGTCTCAGGCCGGGTCGGTCTGGGCCCGAAACCCCCGTTTTCGGACCGTCTTCGGTATTTTGCCCATGACATGGGATACGGACCTCCGATCGACGCAATTTCAGTTGAGATGCGATCCTTGAGTCGAGACAGTCGTTTCGGTATATCTCACTCAAGGTTTCGGATTACTTTGAGTTCGGTCGGGTTGGTTCGTACATGAAACCAACCGGGCCCTCGGAGCGGAAACACTCATATCTTGAGCTTCGGACGTCCGATTGATGTGCCGTCGACTTTGTTGGTTTCCTCTAAATGAGACAGATCTTTTGGCTTACTCCGCCCGAGGTTTGGATGCAGGTGGAGTACGGTCGGGTTGTTTTTGCCTTAAAAACCAACCGGGCCCCTCGGACGAAAAAGCCAATAACTCTCAGACCGGGTGTCTGATTGACGCACTGTCTGCGACGTTGAGTTCCTGTCGATGATACAGAACTTTTGGATACATCAACTCTGGACTATGTGTCAGTTGATGTATCAGCCTCTCGGATCGTGGAGTGGACCCTCCCGAATGAGCTTGCTGTGTGCGAGAACCCTAGAGCTGGCTGCGACTGCTACTGTGACTGCGACGACGACTGTGCAGAGATCCTCAGTGGATTCGACGGCGACAACTGAAACACTCAGCGATCCTGTGTGGATCAGTGCTACCGATCCTGTGTGGGTCCGATCCTGTGTGGGTCAGCGCTCAGCGGTTCTGTGTGAGCCAGCGCCTATAGATCCTGTGTGGGTCCGATCCTGTGTGAGTCATTACGTGGGTTAGTTTCCTACCGATCCTGTGTGGGTCATTGCGGGGGTTAGTACCTATCGATCCTTTGTGGGTCCGACGACTTAGATGGATCAGTGATCATCTCTATTGTCTTTCGAAGAAGTATACCTATGTGAGCTGAATCCTGTTTGCTTTCCTATGTGGATTCTGTTGTGTTATCCTGTGTGGATTATGTTTTTCTTTCCTATGTGGAATACGTATGCTTTCCTGTGTGGACTGGGTTGTACTTGGGCTCGGAGGTTGGAGCGTATTGGAATTGATGACTTAGGTATATGTTTGGGCATATACCTAAGTAGTGTCGGTTGTTACTTCGTGATTGTATCTTTGCTTTGTGATTTATCCTTTGTGGATTTTGGGAGACCTTCGGGGGTCTCAGGGTCCCTACTGAGTAGCTTATACTCACCCCTGCACGGGCTATGCCCGCACTACATTTTGTTGGTTGTAGACGATGGACAGCGTTGATCGTGGTTGAGGCTTGTAGAGCAAGACGGTACCTGGAGGTGGACCACTGGGCGGAACATACTCGGAGCGGACGGCGGGACCCAAGGAGCATTGGAGCTATCTGTACCCACCCTTCAAGTGGGATTTCCAGTGGACAGCACGGCGTTTCGGCTTTACTTTTTAGTTGTTGTTTTCCCTTTCCAGTTGTACATTACTTTCAGTTTGGGTTTGTATACTGGCCCATTTACTTTTCCGCACTTAATGTTGTACCATCTTTTACTTAGTGTTTGCTTCTTCTGCTTACTTGCTCTGTGGTGTTTGTTTACTTTACAAAGGCAATGCCTTCCCTTTTTACCGGGATTTATGCCTTGGTGCTAGTCGCCAGCCCCTGGCCTATGGAAGGCGTGCTTGGGGTAGTCATGGCACGGGCCCCAAGGACGGGTCGTGACACCAGTAGTCAATTTTGGTTTTGATCCCAGCGATGCTTGGGGACTCATGTTGGTCTAGAATATCAGTGGTTGATCTATTCACACCCTTTTTGTGGGAACTATTTCTTACTATGCAACTCTCTTATATATGTAATATATTTTAATGATTCTCTTCCCAATCCCAATACGATATATGTTTCCATAAAAATGATTTATTGGTTAATTATCTTTTGTGTGAAGAATATTAGGATCTCATTAGTGAATCAATGTACACGTATCTAAGGTTATTCATATATTTCCCTAGTAATGGGTAACTACTTAAGTACTCAAACCATATTGTTGAGAAATTTGAAATTTTCTTCCATGTAGAAAGGTAGTTAATATTACAGAGAGTGGATTGAGTCATTATGAGGAGTCATTCATATCTTGGTTATTACAGAAATAACAAACACGTAGTTCATTAAAAAATATGGTTTAACTCAATAAAGAAATGATATATGTGTGCTCAAATAGGCACCTGATATCTAAGCTTTAGTCTCAAGGTGACGCCCTAGTATCCTGTTATGTATTGAAACTAAGTTATTTTAGTTCGGTCATTACCTTAGGACTAACCCCATTGTACATGTCATCATTTTTCAGATACTTATGTCTTTCCACTTACCTAGGATTAGATACTAAGATTTCCATAGTTGGCGGAGATTCCTTATGTAAATAACCTATCCATTATGAATCGCTATGCCAACATGAGCTGGGCTATGTGAAAGAAAATAGTATTAACAAGGTATTAGTGTCATTGAGTATTGATTTGTGGATTTTTTACCGACTCATCCCTTGTATATTAATAAAGAACTCGGGTATCGAAGTGGTATCATATAGATCATAGTTATATGATAAATTAGAGCTATCATAGTTTAGTATATCTCTTAGTCCTCTAAAAGATGAGGTATAGTGATAATCCCATGGGACTGATTGGGTCTTGATGGTTGAAATGTCAGAGACATGGGGTTCACATTGAAATGGTTGCTTATTTTATCTTGGTCCTTAGGAAGGTGTCCTACATATTGTGGTTATTTTTAAGAATCAATGTTCTAATAGTCCAGTTGATTGGAGAATACATGTTGAAACATACCTATATGTGGGACCTATCATAATATTCTATTAATTGGGGCTTACACTTTATGACTTTCTATAGTTGATCAGGGCTTACAAGCTGATATTTCCCTATATGTGGGACATATCATATTATACAACTGATTGGGGCTTACACACTGAGGATTCACTTTACCTTATAGAGACTTACAATGAAAATGATATGATTATTGTATATCCATTCGACTATGTGAGTTATTATAGATGTATGAAATAAATCATGGAAAATGACCACTCTCAGTGTTGATGGATGCAAGACTTAGGTGTTGAGACAACCCTTTGGGTCATTAATATATATACCAGACCTTAGAGATGCATTAGCCAGTATCTTGGTTATGGAAGGAATCAAAGTCCTCATATTTCATTAGATATGGTCGTTCATATTGATATTTCTCTCTTGTAGAGGCTTTAAACAGTATTGGAGGACAATGTTATCAAGCCCCGAGATATCCTATTGACATGGCCTGCTTTCTTGCCTGACTTTCTTGGCATCCTTCTTGACATGCCTTGATTATCTGTTTCAATGTGTTGGAGGAAGTATGGACATAAATTGTTATATTCCTAAAATTCCAAATAATTTTTCATTATCTATTTGTTTTGACTAAGGGACTTCGCATATATGGGAGGGCATGATTGTGGATCATCACATTATCAGGGCTGTCTTGTTTGGGGGACATCGTGAGACCTTTCCAGATGATTCTAGAAGCCATCACATGGTCTCATAGGGATTTTCTATAGGTTTTCTCATGATCCATATGAAATTCTATAGATTAATCATTAGTAAAGGATGGAACACTTGATGGTAATCATAGGAGTCAATGCAACTTTTCTTAGAGGGAGTTTCATGTCCTGGGAGAAATGTTTGGAAGACATCACAAATCCTAGATGGCATGTTTGAGAGATATCTCAAGAGAATAAAGAAATAATTAGAGGGTGTCATATGATTTAGTTGACATACATAGGTGCTAATGCAACACTCAGATAACACATACTACTGCAATTATATGATTCAAGAAACATGTATGAAGGGAATCACAAGGCCAAAACAGAAAAATTGGAGGGTTTCATGAGACATTGGTGGAATTATTGAGGGGCACCAACTGACATTCATTGGAAAGTATGGAGGACACCATATGACCCCAATAGTATACTGATGGGACTTCACAGTATATGGGCGACATGCCCTAGTGTTGTCACACATCCTAGGTGATTTACACAAATTATGTGAGGATTTTCATATATGTCCTTCGTGTAAGCCTTCCACCATTAGTCTTTATTCTACCCTTTATATTGTAATTGCCTTCGTTTTTTCAGTGTTAGTTTAATGTGATCTAGAAGATATTTCATATGTTCTTAGAATATCATGTTAGAAGTCCTTCACATGATATACGAGTGATCAGGTGAGGTTATATATTCATGAATCATGATCATTCTAGTTCATCCGCAAATCTTACCTCAGGAGAAGTTTTCTAGTAATGAGATCAGCCACCCTAAGAAATATTCTCTAGCCCCAATACCTCTAGGTGTGAGAAAGAAAAATATTCTTCCAACAGGTAGTGGTGTTCATTTCATGTTGTGGTGGGGAATTTATATGCTCTTCTAGTATGGTTTTGAAAATATTATGTGGTGCGCATCACATGAATCATGTATAGAGTTGGAGCAGGTCCTTATTTTTAGGCTTATTCATGAGGTCATAGAGAAGTTATCTATGAAGATGTCACTTGATTTTTAGTGAATCTAGTATTATCCCATAAATTCTCCCATTATTGGATTATTTTCAATTAATGTGACTATTTTTAATCATACATACATGTTAAGGGACTTTCATGTTGTCAGGCTGACAACCCCATGACCTTCATGAGATCTGGGGGCCTATATATGGCCTTCACATTATCTTGGTTGACTTGTCTACAAACCTCCATGAGAAAAGGATGAAAGTTCAATGGGGGATTCATATAATTAATAAGGGCTGTCAAGGGGTATTATGGGACATGTTGTTAATAACCATAGAGTTTCGCACGAGTCTGATGTCCACTAGAGTCTTCTACCTCCTCCCAATATTTATTTCATTTTTTTATTTCAAAAAGATTTAGGAGTTCGCAATATTGTTTGGGTGATGACTGGGAGAATCATCATACCAACTTTTGATGTGTTAGGTGATCACAAATGGTCGTATGGATATGTGTGATCATTACGTAGAATGTTCCATGTTCTTGTCCTTAAGTATCCAATGGGGAAATGTATGGTTTCTTGGATAGACACAATTACCTTTTCGAAATGAAGATGAAAAGATTGTGGGATTTCAGGAAATGAAGTGGACATCTCACCAAGGCATATCGTGTCTTACTGAGCACTGTGAAAATGTCACATAACCTTTAGGACTGCGAGAGTCTTCCACATCATTCTAATTTATTTTAATTATTTATTCTAAAAATTCTGGGGATTTTATGATTTTCTTGCAATTTTATCAAGGATAATAATTCTCCTCATTATTGATCTATCACATGAGTCTTATGACTGTAAGAGGCCTCCTAATTTTGGATATTTTCCTCCAATTTTTGAATAATTTATGGTTGGGTTTTCATGTTTGCACTAGTTGAAAATATGTGTGTATTGAGGGTGATTCCCTGGTAGTCTTCATGTGATTATTGACAGTTATGGGGTCCTTTATAATAGTAGAATAGATTTTCAAAAGAATATTCACCATACCTTCAATAGGATATGTGTTGTGAATGGTTCCTTAGCTTGACCTTATGATGGTCACAATATCATGCGTCTCATATAGGATTTTGTGAACCATGAGTAATTTGAATCATCCTTCTTCATATCCTTTTCAGGGAAAACAATACCCATATTTAGTTATTTAATCCTTTTTGATTTTTTTGATTCTCATTTGGTGCGTGGTATTAAAACAATGCAACTTTCACAAAAATAAGGGGCTTCCTCTTTAATTTTTTAAAATTAAAGTAATTGATTGAACATTTACTCTTATATTTTATGTTTCATTTATATTTTTTATTATAACTTATTCAATATTTCTCTTAATATCTAAAAATCAAAATTACATCATCAAAAGTGCCTACAGATTCTAAGACTACTGGAAAGTCTTCTTTAACCCAAAAACTTAATGTACGCTATAACCCATTCAACACCTCTAGTGTCAGTTGAAAAATGTATTATTCTAGGAGTTCCACATAAATGACTCCATCCCAACATAGGAACTATCCCACGCAATCCTTCATAGAATGAATTATGATTATATTTCTTTACCATGACTAGACACCTTAGAGGATGTGGTCTTTGTTTCCACATTAAACCATTTTCATAGCTTAGAACTTTAGATTAGGAAAACATAACATCCCAACCTATAAAAGGTGACTGAGAAAAATCACCAAGTAATCTAATTATCTCGGGAGTTTCCTAGGATATTTCTCATCAATTATGGTCATCATCATCGACATGTGAGTGTGCTTCTAAAAATGATGAAAATGAAGTTATGACCACCCCAAACATCCGTATTAGGACATATAATCGGAGAGACCTCTAGGTGTATCTAGATAATTCAACTATGGGGTAGCCTCAAATAATTATTACTGTAAATATTTCTAAGGCCCACCAGTGTATCCTGAATGTGGCATAGAATCAACCCTAGATCATCACATGCCAAGAGCCATTAACATCATCACAACTATCCATGGGGACTATAGAATCCTAGGGCTAATCCCAACCAATACAGATGGAGTAATTTTTTATCATTTTTTACCATGTGATCATCTTTAGGATTGGACCGCCCCAATGTACTATGGGTATCGACCACCCAAATGGTACTATGGGAACTGACCCACCAAATAATTCTATGGAAAAAAACCACCAAATAAAACTCTGGTAAACAACCCATCAATTGCTAATTTATGAAACAAAACACCAAACAGAACTATGAGCACTGACAAACCCAATGGAATTATACAAAATTTACCCACCAAATGGTACTACGTGAACTGAACCACCAAAAATTAATATAAGGAATGGCCCCCCAAATGGTACAATGGGAACCATCCCAACAAATTTCATATTTGGAATCTGCTCATGAAAAAAATAATAAATTGAGGAAGAGAACCTGACTACTTATGAATCTATCAATATTATATCAACTGAATCTAAGGAATTCTCAATAGATTTGGTTAAGTGATGTCACGACCCGTCCCTTGGGGCTCGTATTGTGACTACCCCAAACCTGCATTTCATAGGCCAGGGGCTGGTGACTAGCACCATAGGCATAAATCCCATAACTGGGATGGAATTTCCTTTATAAACAGAAAAACACACACATTAGAGCACGTGCTGGAAGTAAAACACTAAACATTGATGTATACAAAAGAGTACTAAAAATTAAAGGGGTTGGAAATAAAATCCCAACAGGAAAGTACAAGTACAACAGAAATGCATGTACAACTGAAGAAAACTAAAGCAGATAAAGGGTCGTCCTCCAGGGTTCCAATCAGAAGGGTTGGTACAGATGGCCTCCTTAGCACTCCATGTCCGTCTGTCCACTCTGTGTACTGTCACACCGAGTGGTCCACATCTCGGTACCGTCCAGTCTAGCTACTCTCTGCCTCAGTCAGCGCTATCCTTCTTCTGCAACCAACACAATGAGGGGCGGGCATAACCCATGTAGGGGACAGTATAATGATACTCATAAGGGACCCTGAGACCCTCAAGGTCTCAAAAAATCCAACAAGGATAAAACACAATGTATGGATTCAACAGATAACCATTACCTAGGTATATGCCCATACATATACCTATGATATCAAGTAACCCATCTGAATCATGAGGAAAACAATAAAGTCATTAACTCAGCTCAAACCAAGATTTTATTTTAGTGGGTAGTATCAAGTAACATCCTCGGTCACACTATCAAAACCTCAAATAATGGGGTAATCATCCTATATTGAGTACAGTGGGCTTGCCGCGTCACACAGAGGCGCTTCCCACTATCGTTGGACTGTTGTGGTACTCTTCTTTTCGAGTACAATGGGTCTGCTGCGTCACACAGAGGCGCTCCCCACCACGGGTCTACCACGCTCACACATAGGCGCTCCTCCTCGTAGCCTACTGAGGTACTCCTCCTGTTGAGTACCATGGGTTTACCGTGCTAATATATAGGCCCTCCCCACCATGGGTCTGCTACGTCAAACATAGGCACTTTCCACTGAGCCAGTCGAGTCACTCTGAGTCGAATCGGTCAAGCGGTCGTCAGGTCTCAGCCAGCTACTAGGTCTTCGTACTTCATCTTCATGACAATAGAAGTACCCTCTCCATGAGATACTAGTCTACAATCCAAATATCATGATGTCCCATGTAGAAGTATCTCAAAGGTCTTCCTCATCATAGGGGTCTCAACACAACAGAAGGCGCGTCAATCGGATGCCCGGTCTGTGAGTTATTGGCATTTCCTTCCTAGGGGCCCAAATGGATTTTAGGTACAAACCAACCTGACCATACTACAAATATGTCCAAATCACATGTAGGGTATCCCAAAATAACTGTCTCTCTCTATTCTTTCTATCCTCACAGATGGTTCATCGATCCGACACACGTAGCCCAAGTTATGGGCGTAAAGGTGTTTTCGGGTCAGGCGGTCCGGACTGGGGTTCGACCAGGTCCGCGGGTTCGACCCGGCCCGAGGGGGCGGCCCAGCCCGAGCGGTGGCCCTACCTGCATTGGGTATCTCGACCCGCACTGGGCCAGGTCCAGCACCACGGCGGCCCGTGGGGGGTCCGCGTCAGCCGTGTCCAGGGAGAAACTGCCCACCCCCTGGCTCCTGAATGGCAGAGTCGTTCGGGTGGAGACCCAACCAGCACCAGGTTGTGCTGGTCCATCTCACACGGAACCCAGCGGGGTCACGCTCATCCCAGATGGCCATGCGGGTTGCCGCTCCACACCACCGGCGGCCGGCCCAACGTCGGCCACCTTGGCTCCTCCGCCGCGGCCCACCCTGGCCGCAGCTCTACTCCTCCGTGCTGGGCGACGACGTTTTGTCCTTCTTCCAAGGCCCGCCCAGGCGGCAGCTCTCCTCCTCCGCGTTGTGTGACGATGCCGCACCCATCTTCCGCGGCCCGCCCTAGCAGCGGCCCCCTTCTCCTCTACGTGGCGCGAAATCACCGCATCCATCCGGTGACCCGGAGGCCTTGGGCCGCCAGTTTCGTTGCGGCCGGCCCGTCGTTGGTCGATGTTGCTCCGCTGCGATACAATCTTCTGGCGGAACCATTGCACCGCTGCCATCATCAGCAAACAAGGGAAAAAGGAGGAGGATGGTTGGTCTGTGTCCGTGCGGGAAGATCACTCCACGTTAAGGTGATATCAATCGACAATTCACAATCCATAAATTGAACGACAAAGAATAGGAACAAAATCCACTCAGATCCCCTACCTCGGGTTCGTTATTCGTTGAATATGTTGAGGAAATGGTGGATGTCGATTCGTTGACTTCAAAAATGAAGAATCCGAGGATGGAGTCATTGACATTCTTCAAGGACGGTGCTCCCTCCTTTGTTCCGGTAGAAGAAAGAAGAATGTGTTCGGCGTTCTTTGGTGGAGAGGGGCGTTCTTTGTTGGAAGATGAAGTTCTCCAAGTGTTCTTCCTCTCCCAATGTTCCAATAAAATGATATTCCAACAAAATAATAGAGTGGGAATCCTATTAATTTTGTTGGTACAAAACATGAATTGGACTCATTAATAACCAGGCTCCACCAAATTAATACACAAACTTTGGCATAATTAAAACTAGAGGATTTAAGAGGCTCTCCCTCATTAATGAGAGAGTGTTGAGAGGTTTCATCCTTGGATAGTCCCCACCACTTTTAATCCTCTCACAAGAGGTTATGCTCGGGTGGGCCCCACCACCATAACCTCTCATGGGAGGTTAGGGTGTGGTGGTCCCACCACCAACTCCCATGGGAAGGTTCCAACTACAATTCAACACACACAAGATAGCCTAGAATAAATTAAAGTGCTAAACACTTTAATTTATTTTTTTATAAAAATCCAAAAACTAACTTTTATTCTCGACCATCTGGCATCGAGTTGAATGTATTCTTATGAAAATACTGGTGCTACGAGATCAACGGTGCCCTTGGATTTTAATTCCGACCACCAGTTAAAAAGTTATAAAATCATGCTCGTACATTTACTGAACGTGCCCAAACAAAACTTCAGAAATTGATTGCGAGCATACTAGGCATCAGAATCAAGCACCATAAATTTTCACAGACTCGTAAAAATCCCATGAATTTAAGAAAAATAATTTTCCACGGAATTTTTGGGTCTTTACAAGTGAAATATTGAAAATTATAATCATTGCATCTTGATGTAAACAGAGTCATAATAGTATTGATAACATTATACCTCCAGTATAGGAAAATAAGGGATCATCATTATACCTCATACATCTTTACATGGTATTACTAGATTTTTTGGAATATTAATGTGAAATATTTGTGATGAATATTGACATGGATATTATTTAATGTATTCTTCAGGGTCTATATTGAGACTCATGTGCCCATAAACACACCCTTCCCTAAATAGAGGAGAGAGGGATGTAATAGTTCCTACCAGTAATCTACTTAGGTATGATAATAAAATTTATAGAGAGGAACATAACATTCAACTCCAATAAAAGAATAAGGATATTTGGGAAGTAATTCTAGGAATAATCTATGGATCTATACCCTCTAATGATGACCAACACATTCCTATGGAAACCCCCTTGCTATGAAGAACCCAAGACCTTGAGGATGTGGTAGTTTTCATATTTTTCATCCCCTCATGGGGTTAAATAAAAAATTTATTCCACCTCAGCCAATCCCATAGAACTGGGAGCATTTTAATATTTTCAAGACTACAAACCCACGGGGTCTGGGTAATTTCCATATTTTCAACCTCCTCATCGAGGGTATTTTGGAAACCATCCACCCTAAATTTCTTCATTAAAAACTCTGTGATATTATTTTTCTCTTAATCATTAGGGATCTTATACATCATCCATGTCCACTAATTACTCTAAACCTATCAACAAAAAATGATGATCATGGATATACACTCCAAATTCAAAACATTGTAGTGTTTCCATGCCGACCGAGGTATAGGTAATAAGTGGGAAAAGAATTGTGGTTACTCAAATATTGATGAATGAAATCTATATTAATTACTATAGAAAATTTCCCTTAGTAATTTAATTATTCAATGTAAAATGATTGGAAAATTTTTCCAGAAATGAGGATACTGGGTGAGGAATAATTCATAGACCATGACAATTACACCCCCTTCCAATGAAGTGTTGGGCACATAATAGAGATTTTATTTGGTAATAAATATTGGTTATAGAAAGATTTAAATAAATGATGAATATATTTATAGGATCCTAAAACACATGAAATATATATCGAGGTCATATGAACTCCACTAAGTAAATGAAAGACTCCATGTTGATAGGTTTCTTCGAGACACATCCTAGTCTCACAATGTTAAACCAAACAATATTTCATGGTCACATGATGTTAAAATACACAAAATGTCCTCTTCGTATGACACTAAACTACAAGGAATACATCCCAATCACATGATGTTAAACTGCATGATATGTCCTAGTCGCAAGACCTTAAATAGCTTGAAATCATCCTAGATACATGTTGTTAAACTACATGTAACAAGTCTAAGTAACTATATGGTAAACTATGATAAATATTAATCTCTAGTGGATGTTGTAATCATCATGTATAATTTATACAATCCCAGACGATTTCTATATTTTAAGGGAATTTAGAGATAAAATCATTTTGCCCCTTTAGAAACTATAGGAGTATGATACAAAAATCTCTTTATATGAGGTTTATCTATTAGATATTATTCCATTTTAATTCCATTACACTCTCTCATTAACATACTAGTATTAGGAAAGGATATCTAGGTATGTATAAGACTCCTATGAGTTTCAAACAGGTTCACTAATGTCAGCATCTGAAGGGATCTATTTCACAAAAGTACCAAGATCAACCTCATCTAGATTAAAACCATCAATCATTTGGGATATAGTGAGGGGGAATTTATATCATACAAATATATCCATTAAATGTTATGATAAGAGTGAGAAAAGACCTCTTTGGGAGATCAAACATAATTCTCGGTTTGGGGATCTGACATCTAACTCTATGTTCATGGTTATTAAGAAAGACACTGTATTTAATGTCTGTGGAAGGCATTGGATTTAGAAAAATGTTGTGTTACCTTTAAAATTTCATCAATGCTTGAAATTCACCACTTATAGGAAATTTGTAACACTACATGGTGATGGTTCTCCACTTCGATTCCTTTGTAGCCATACATTATGAAGTTGTTTTCAAAAAAAGTGATAGAAAATATCCAATGGTGAATAATGATATGAAGATTGTAAGGCCTAATGGCTTGTGGATCGCTACTATGAATCCCTAGAGAATAGTAAAATATAAATTCAAGATAATCATAATCCTAATTGAGTATGTGGACTTATTCAGAGATATATGGGGTCCTTTTTCACATGGGATAGTGAAGAATAAAATAATCATCACAAGAGTCTATCTTCAATGACTCGATTAGTTTGGGGTGATAATGACTCTTCCCATGGCCTCTGTTATCTTTATAGTGTTATAGATTCCCTAATGTTACCTACCATATAAGAAAATTCATTCATATACACAAGGATTAATTAAAATAGGATGATCTTAGAAACACCCCACACACATTTTTGGAGGGAATATCCCCCACAAATGATGAGCTAAATTATGTTAATCTGGGAATGGAAGAAGGCTATTGGACGAAATTGACTTCTTTCATCATGCTTATTAAGTACAAAGTAATTTAAATTTAATTTATAAGGGAACATCGATATTTGATCCATTGGAACTATATTTAAATGAAAATACTAAACCTAAATGTGTATATGAGTTACCTAGTCCTACCTTATGACCGTTGTGGTTTATAGAAAAAACTAGCAGAATGAACTCATCTCATGACACAACATCCTGGTTGGAAGATATTAAACTTAAAAACATTTTCTAGTCGCCTGATGTTGAACTGAACTACATGTCCTGACCACATCATGTTAAACAGAATGGATTAAGACCTTTAAAAATGATTAAAATTGAAAAACATCCCATTATCCAGGACACGTAACCTTAAACAACACAAATACATCCTAACCACAAGTCATTAAATTTTACACTATAGGTCTTATCCATAAAACCATAAATTTTACTACATATCACATCTGGACCACATGAAAATAAATAATAAAAATGATGTTATGACGACATGAAATTAAATTGTACAGAATATATCTTTACCACATGATGTTAAACTTCATGGGATGCATCATCTCACTGAAAATTCATCTCACATGAGAATGATATGTTAAAATGATGAATGAATTTCCCACATCTATGTGTGTGACTGCGATCAAAATATGTAATTCCCCATCCCAGAACTATGTTTTGATTTATTCGAATCATTATAGGATATATAGTGACCCCACATACCAAATACTGGGTCCAACGATAGTTTATCTGTTTGGTTCATAATAAATTAGACTGTGTGATAATGAACATGCCTTTTTTTTCACATTAGGTACACTCTTCCTTAATAAATAAATCTAAAATAAATAACTGACATCCATTTAGGAACTATTCATTGAATTATTCACTCCAATATAGGATTATTAGTGATTCCCAGATGTCTACTCCAAGGTCCATCCATGATATTTATTCAAATTGAGTCACCTTCATCATTACAATATAATTTTAAACTACACATCATATTTCCTCACCAAATTTCACTAAACTGGATTGTTCTCCAAAACAATTATTGACTTCATTCCCAATCAAATGTTTTACTTAGGGACACATATATCCTCTGTTATGGACTAGAAACAAAATGATAAAAAATTACCATTTCATTAGATTCCTACAAGTGGTGAGGGAAACCATGTTCATTCAATGCTTCTCACACTGAGTATAGATCACATGAGCTAGAAATTTCAATAAGGAATTCCCCATATTATCGATACATATCATTTCAAAATAAGTTTAACATGGTCATGGATACACGACCTTAAAATGAATACCATGATTCATTCCCACCTAAAGTTAAACATCAGGGTTGTTGTCCCTTTCATGGAATATTGTTATGAATTAACATTGACCTCACCCGATATGACCAGTATCAATGGCATTGGACTCCCACAACACTATTATTCTTGCACTATGTGTGACTTTATTTCTATAATCACATGAAACATAGTGAAAACTAGATCTGTAGTATTATGAAAATTAATAATATTCCCTTTTCAGATTGGGGAGCCTATGTCCTTTTTCCATGATATTAAACTACATGGTTTCCCACAATCTACATGTGTCATTATTCATATCATCATAGGATACGTAGTGACATCTGATTCTCCAACCCAAGGTGTAGCTACAAAAATGAATAGGAAAAATATCGCCCACTATATGTGTATGGGTAAGACATGATTAGATATTTTCACATTCAATAACATTGTGTGGATTGATTCCTATCATCAATGGATACATTGTGATGCTCAGATCCCCAATCCTAGTTCCAGAAACAACATTCATCATGTACAGTGCCCATATGAATATGGGATTGACCTGTAACACCCCAGGTTTAAATTTAAGTTTTATGTTTTGGCAATTTTTCCAAGATGTAATAAAATAAATTACCGAATGCAAATATATATTTAGCAATCACTTTATTCATACAAATTCCAGAATACACCCTTGATACACAATAGCTAACCCATTAAACCCACTACTATTGATAATAAAACAATTGGAAGACTACCGAGAAACACAACGATGCCGATCGAGTAGTTATCATCTCTTGGATCTGATAGAAGAACAAACGTTATGGCAAGGATGATAGCAATAAAACTAAAAATAAGAGGAACATATAAAACCATCTCCAAAATAAATGGCGTGAGCGTCGAGGTATTTTTCTTCTGAGTGTTTGAACGACCCGTAAAACATTAGTATTTATAGAGTTTTATCTGACCGTTACAAAAAAAACTATCCGTTATTACTTTTAAAAATTTAAATAAAAATGACTATTGCTATATTAATAAAATAACTGAATAAAAAAAATTACTAATTTAAATATTATTACTGAAATTAATATGTAATAAAAAAACATTGTGTTTGTAATAAATTTTATTAACTAATATATATATATATATATAATGTTAATTTGAGATATTAATATTATGTTGTCTAATTTTACATTGTTTAAATATAGAAATACATATAAAGAACATTAAGTGTTTAATATTAAAATAAAACCAAAATAATGAAGTTATAAAATTAATGTATTATATTAATATTAGTTCGGTAAACATAAAAAAAATGATATGTTCAATAGGGGTAAAGAGGGGTTCCGTGCGGAGGTAGGGTTTTCGATGAGGAGGGGTCCGTCGGGTTTCCTTTTAGCGTGAAGGCAAGCCGATCCACGATGCTTCGTCCCTGTATAAAATCGAACCTAAGGCACTGCGCCGAATCGAGAAGGACCGAGCAAGGTCGCGGTGATGAGATTCAAGCTCGGATGAGTTTCATTTCCAAAGATCAAGCTCAGACTGAAGAACTAAATACATTTTCGCGTTTAGGGTCCCGGTTTCTCTTTTGCGAAGTCTATCTTGAGGTATGAATGCAGTCTGGGATTCATTATTCAGATTTGTATAATTACCCTGTTTCAGTTATCGGGATATAATCCTTGGATTTTATTTCAGTGTAATAAATTCAATATCGTTGTTTTCTTTGTTTTGTTCTTAATCGATTTAGACATTGAGTTTGGAAATTGTCTCAATAATGCAAGTAGGTTCATTTTTGAGCGCAACAGTAGGGTTTTGAGCATGTTAGATGTCGGGCTTATTCGTCGAGGAGGGTTCGTCATTGCGAAGAGGAGTATTAGAGTTTTTCGCGGATGAGCTCTACCAAGCCAGGCGGAGCCTTCAGGCACATGTCATGATTCGGGGGTTTGAGTAGCGTTCGATGCCAAGGGCGCGGATGCCAAGGCATTGGGGGCCATCGATTTTCGTCAGGTGTTCATCTGAGAGTTGAGTCCGAGCTACAGATCGATGTTGCGGATGAAATGAAAAGCCATCCTTTCTTTCTTCCTGGTTCGTTTCATTTGGATCTGCAATTTGGTATCCGAATCTAGATTTAGATTCAATTTTTTTAGATGTCGATTTGTTGTATTTCTAGATTTTTCCAGCTCCGTACGTCATTCTGTTTCTGGTCATTGATGTTGTGGTATTTTAAATAGTAGTCATTATCCAGTATTATATGTGATCTATCTGGTCGACATTTGTTTTTATCTGTTTTGGATCATTTGCTGTGTGGATGAATATTGATGCTAGTTTGTCAATTTGCTTCGAAACTAGTGGTCCTATTATCAGATGATTTCGTTTTGGAATTTTTTTATTTCACACTAATTGAACTCATCTACATCCTTTGAATTTATCCCAGTTTTTCAATGTTATATCAATTAAATATAATAAATTTGGGGACACACTTGTTGTTTTCTTTATTTGGATAATCCAATTGTATAAAATATGTATATCGCACTTTTTTGGCTTGACATTGATTATCTTGTAGTGAATGCTCATTTTCAAGTGGAAATAAAATATACTAATAGTTTCGTCCCTCCAAATGAATAAATAGAGGAGTCTGAGAGGGGTATGCGATATATATTTCCCTTTTGTGATGTGTTGTGTTTTTCAGTCCTGAATATGAGATTCGAGTAGAAGTTTTAAGGAGTGAAGTATTCCAGCCTTCAAAATTTGGTAAGGGATTTCTAAAATTTATTTTAGAAACTTATTTTCCTTCCTAAAATAATAATTGTGTAAGGGACTATTTAATTTCAATTACGTAGTATGAAATTCCATTTTACTTTAGGATAGGGGAAAATATTAATTTTCCAACATTTGGTTCTTTTGAACTCTTATTTCCGTAAGGAATTATGTTTTTTTAAAAAACATTCTATGCAATTACATATTATTGTTTTTGTAAGGGAATAATTGTTTTAATCTAAATTTTCTTATGAGAAAATATTATAGTTTTTATGATTTCTTGGTGTGCATAAACAACTATTTCCAATCATTTCTATTTCTACAAAACTTGTATTATATAATTCTATGCAGTTTAATAATCTTAAGTAGACTTCAATCCCTCCTCTTTTAAAATCATCCAAATAGGTTTAGTGATGCTTTGTTGGAGTTTGTATACCTAAAATCAGTGTAAGAGATAAATTATTTTTAAATTTATATTGTTTATGTATGGGTTGTAATGCTCATTTACCCTCAAAATGATGATTTGTATTTTATGATTTTAATACGAGGTTCGAACATCTATTTATTTTCCAGAAGTATTTACAACCTTTGATTCTAATTGTTTTCTAAAATTATATAAAGTTATATAATCTGTATTTTTGGATATTCATTTCAGAATCCAAAAAGGGTTAAAATGTTATAATAAGTTAAGATTTATTTTTATGGATATAAATATATATATATATTTTGATGAAATTACCATGTTCATAATCCTACTACCATGTTTATAATATTATTTTCAGTTTATTGTCATTTTTCACATTACGTATCAACATGTTTTATCAATATTATCGGCATCACACTTGCATATACATTTTCCATGTGTTTATGCATATCATCGACGTTCTTTTTCCTAAAAGTAAACTTATAATTCGAGTTAAAAAGATAAGGTTATGTTCTCAAATTCACCAATTACAAGAATTTCATTAAAAAATTGAACGTCAAATTTATAATGTTTTATTCATAACTTTATTAATTGTTAGAGTTAATTTAAATTAAAACTTCACATATTTGCAACAAAGAGTCTTTGAGAATGAATGATTAATCGCAGGGATATACCTTGTAAAGTGTAGAAGAGTTGGTCATAACCAAACTTGTAGATGATAAAAATATGGAAGTCTTTATTTAATTATGTTGTATTTATATATCCATGTGTACTCTTATTACATTGATAAGTTAAGGGAAAAAACTCCAGTGACCAATACTAGTATATATGTAAAGCAAACTCTAAATGTTTTCTTAAAATATCAGCTCTTGTTCATTGTAAAAATAGAAGGTCATTGGGGAGTGAACCCATCCTTCATTAAGTGGGTAGGCCCAAGATAGCCTTCGACGAATTAAGTTGCCTCCAAATGATGTTTGGTTTTCATGAAGTTTGCTTAATATTTTCCAAATAAAATCACTGGAATAGTTTAAAAGTTTTTTTAAAGTATAATTATCTTTCAAAAGATTTATATTATTTTATAAAGGTTGTTTTACAAATGAATTTACAATTGAAATTTTTCAAAAATGTAGGGTGAGCACAAAAGTTGCCTAGTAAGGGGTTTTGAAAACCTTTGATAAATCACTTTCAGAAAAATATCCTTCCAAAAAAAACTATCCGTTATTACTTTTAAAAATTTAAATAAAAATGACTATTACTGTATTAAAAAAATAACTGAATAAAAAAAATTACTAATTTAAATATTATTACTGAAATTAATATGTAATAAACAAACATTGTTTTTTTAATAAATTTTATTAACTAACATATATATATATATAATGTTAATTTGAGATATTAATATTATGTTGTCTAATTTTACATTGTTTATATATAGAAATACATATAAAGAACATTAAGTGTTTAATATTAAAATAAAACCAAAATAATGAAGTTATAAAATTAATGTAGTATATTAATATTAGTTCGGTAAAGATAAAAAAATTGATATGTTCAATAGGGGTAAAGAGGGGTTCCATGCAGAGGTAGGGTTTTCGATGAGGAGGGGTCCGTCAGGTTTCCTTTCAGCGTGAAGGCAAGCCGATCCACGATGCTTCGTCCCTGTAGAAAATCGAACCTAAGGCACTGTGCCGAATCGAGAAGGACCGAGCAAGGTCGCGGTGATGAGATTCAAGCTCGGATGAGTTTCACTTCCAAAGATCAAGCTCAGACCGAAGAACTAAATCCATTTTCGCGTTTAGGGTCCCGGTTTCTCTTTTACGAAGTCTATCTTGAGGTATGAATGCAGTCTGGGATTCAATATTCAGATTTGTATAATTACCCTGTTTCAGTTATCGGCATATAATCCTAGGATTTTATTTCAGCGTAATAATGTCAATATCGTTGTTTTCTTTGTTTTGTTCTTAATCGATTTAGACATTGAGTTTGGAAATCGTCTCAATAATGCAAGTAGGTTCGTTTTTGAGCACAGCAGTAGGGTTTTGAGCGTGTTAGATGTCGGGCTGATTCGTCGAAGAGGGTTCTTCATTGCGAAGAGGAGTATTAGGGTTTGTCGCGGATGAGCTCTACCAAGCCAGGCAGAGCCTTCAGGCACAGGTCGCGATTCGGTGGTTTTAGTAGCGTTCGATGCCAAGGGCGTTGATGCCGAGGCTTTGGGGGCCATCGATTTTCGTCAGGTGTTCATCCGAGAGTTGATTCTGAGCTATAGATCGATGTTGCGGATGAAATGAAAAGCCATCCTTTCTTTCTTCCTGGTTCGTTTCATTTAGATCTACAATTTGGTATCCGAATCTAGATTTAGATTCAATTTTTTTTAGATGTCGATTTGTTGTATTTCTAGATTTTTCCACCTCCGTACGTCATTCTGTTTCTGGTCATTGATGTTGTGGTATTTTAAATAGTAGTCATTATCCAGTATTATATGTGATCTATCTGGTCGACATTTGTTTTTATCTGTTTTGGATCATTTGCTGTGTGGATGAAGTTTGATGCTAGTTTGTCAATTTGCTTCGAAACTAGTGGTCCTGTTATCAGATGATTTCGTTTTGGAATTTTTTTATTTCACACTAATTGAACTCGTCTGCATCCTTTGAATTTAGCCCAGTTTTTCAATGTTATATCAATTAAATATAATAAATTTGGGTACACACTTGTTGTTTTATTTATTAGGATAATCCAATTGTATAAAATATTTATATCTCACTGTTTTGGCTTGACATTGATTAGCTTGTAGTGAAAGCTCATTTTCAAGTGGAAATAAAATATACTAATAGTTTCGTCCCTCCAAATGAATAAATAGAGGAGTCTGAGAGGGGTATGCGATATATATTTCTCTTTGTGATGTGTTGTGTTTTTCGGTCATGAATATGAGATTCGAGTAGAAGTTTTAAGGAGTGAAGTATTCCAGCCTTTCAAAATTTGGTAAGGGATTTATAAAATTTATTTTAGAAACTTATTTTCCTTCCTAAAATAATAATTGAGTAAGGTACTATTTAATTTCAATTACGTAGTATGCAATTCCATTTTACTTTAGGATAGGGGAAAATATTAATTTTCCAACATTTGGTTCTTTTGAACTCTTATTTCCGTAAGGAATTATGTATTTTTTAAAAACATTCTATGCAATTACATATTACTGTTTTTGTATGGGAATAATTGTTTTAATCTAATTTTTCTTATGAGAAAATATTATAGTTTTTATGATTTCTTGGTGTGCATAAAGAACTATTTCCAATCATTTCAATTTCTACAAAACTTTTATTATATAATTCTATGCAGTTTAATAATCTTAAGTAGACTTCAATCCCTTCTCTTTTAAAATCATCCAAATAGGTTTAATGATGCTTTGTTGGAGTTTGTATACCTAAAATCCTTGTAAGGGATAAATTATTTTTAAATTTATATTGTTTATGTATGGGTTGTAATGCTCATTTACCCTCAAAATGATGAGTTGTATTTTATGATTTTAATGCGAAGTTCGAACATCTATTTATTTTCCAGAAGTATTTACAAGCTTTGATTCTAATTGTTTTCTAAAATTATATAAAGTTATATAATCTGTATTTTTGGATATTCAATTCAGAATCCCAAAAGGGTTAAAATGTTATAATAAGTTAAGATTTATTTTTATGGATATACATATATATATATATTTAGATGAAATTACCATGTTCATAATCCTAATACCATGTTTATAATATTATTTTCAGTTTATTGTCATGTTTCACATTACGTATCAACCTGTTTTATCAATATTATCGGCATCACACTTGCATATACATTTTCCATGTGTTTATGCATATCATCGACGTTCTTTTCGCTAAAAGTAAACTTATAATTCGAGTTAAAAAGATAAGGTTCTGTTCTCAAATTCACCAATTACATGAATTTCATTAAAAAATTGAACGTCAAATTTATAATGTTTTATTCATAACTTTATTAATTATTAGAGTTAATTTAAATTAAATCTGCACATATTTGCAACAAAGAGGCTTTGAGAATGAATGATTAATCACAGGGATATACCTTGTAAAGTGTAGAAGAGTTGGTCATAACCAAACTTATAGATGATAAAAATATGGAAGTCTTTATTTAATTATGTTGTATTTATATATACATGTGTACTTTAAATACAATGATAAGTTAAGGGAAAAAACTCCAGTGACCAATACTAGTATATATGTAAAGCAAACTCTAAACGTTTTTTTAAAAATATTGGCTCTTGTTCGTTGTAAAAATAGAAGGTCATTGGGGAGTGAACCCATCCTTCATTAAGTGGGTAGGCCCAAGACAGCCTTCGACGAATTATGTTTCCTCAAAATAATGTTTTGTTTTCATGAAGTTTGCTTAATATTTTCCAAATAAAATCACTGGAATAGTTTAAATGTTTTTTAATGTATAATTATCTTTCAAAAGGATTATATTATTTTATAAAGGTTGTTTTACAAATGAATTTACAATTGAAATTTTTCAAAAGTATTATTGAAAGGATATTTTTCTGAAAGTTATTTATCAAAGGTTTTCAAAACCCCTTACTGGGAAACTTTTGTGCTCACCCTATGTTTTGGAAATGTTTTTCACAGGTTACCTTGAATCCCAAAGTTGGTCATATTTGTTGTAGTGCGCAGTAGAAGAGTAGTGGACAGTTGTGTAATTGTTTCAGCTCTGATAAATGTAGGGTTATGTCTAAATCTTCCAGAACCTAGACCGGTAAAAGATCCTCGTTTTGTTTAATGTGTTGTGAAATTTTTAATTTAAGTTTTTTTAAAAAATATTACACAACATTTTGATGCAACGAGTCCGGAAGAGCGGGCTCGGGGCATCATATGACCTATGAGGGAGGGTTTATAATTCAAGAAATACATGTATACTTATTTCTTTTATGGTATGAATCTTACTGATTCTTGAATATATGATTCATGGATCCATCTCTAATTAAAAAATTACAACTATCCATTTTCCTTGTTCATACATACAAAAGTAACAATATAGAATGAAATATGTGGGTCTTGATTATCGTTATCGAAGGATACATAGTGATTAATTGATCCCCTGTCATTGTTTCGATATAAACATATAAATTTCCTAACCATTTGACAATAATCATAATGAAAAAATTCCTTCACATTGAATGACCACAAAATCATTATATACCACTTTTCAATATCGGTTCAGTAATAGATGCTCATTCCCCTTACACATGAGTAATATCTACATAAGACCTAATTTCATGCATGATGGATCTATTCATAAAGAGAACCAATGTACTAATACACACCAATAATATATTTAATGGATAAAAAAATCCTCTCTTCGTCTAAATTCCCCTGAAAAGAGAAAGGTTTCCTCATTTAAACCATTATCTTTTTTACATAGTTTCCCACTTCCCAACCACAGGCTATAAAATTATTAAGAAAAAGTATTTACATCCTGACATAAAAAATTTAAATGGGAAATTATCTTTATTTCATGATGTTAAACTATATGGAAAATTCCCTAGTCACAATACATTATAAATTCATGAAAAATATGTCCCCACTACGTGATGTTAAAATGTGAAGTCCTTGAACAATAATAATTCAATATCCAAGGACCACAAGATCATATCCCTGGTAAATCAGAGTATGGGGTGCTTCTCTAATTTTTGTTTACCTCATCCCATAAATCAAACTTTTATTTTTGAATGCCTTTGATTTCCACAAACCTTTCATATTCGTTGAAACAAAATACTTCTATTTGACTATTATATTGATTCCAATGGGATTTTACCTACCAACCAAATATATTGTTTCCCTTTAAGAAGGGATTTATGATTCTGGTGGGCCTAATGTAACCATGATAGAACTCAGTGCCTGAGTGTTTTTTGATTTATCCACAACAACAATTTTCCTCATCATTTATCATGAACTAAGAGACTTGAGCTATGGTTTTCAAAATTTTGATCTCCCCCCAAAAATGAATTTGGAGTAATCGTGATCCTAGGTTACTCAGTTAGTTTATTTGGTAACATTCTCCTCATAGTAGTTCCATGGATGTCATGACCATAAACTAAATGAACTAGGTTCAATGATAAATGATAGTAAACTTTAATATTTTATGGTTCAGATAGAATTAACATAAAATTTTTAGTTAAAGAAACATAAAAATTTTTAGGTTGATAAAATGAAAATTGTGGAATAATAAAAATTCAAGTATACACTTGATAAAATATTCTTCTCTAGAGTTTAGGATAAATTTTGAGCATAAATGAATGAGTCAAAATGTTCATAGGGACCACTTTGTATCACTTTTAAAATTTATTTCATCCTCTATGGACCACCTTGTCCATGAAAAAGTTTGAGTAAATATTTTTTAGATATCTATTTCATGATTAATTGTTCACTAGGTGGTGATAAAACCTTTAGAAAGCTCAAATGCTTCTTAAATATTAACATTTTTTGAAAAATGATTCCATTGAAGTATGAGATAACACAACCACTTAAGTTGATATCCTTCTCTTGGAACCCTAGGGACATTGTTATTCCCTTCTCTTGGATCTTCTACATAACATCAAGTAATAGTAACTATCTCTTCTAAACCGACCCTTAGTTCCTAGGAAGGACCCATTAAACCAATAAAATATTTTCCTAAATTCCTGGAACATTATAGGCTCACACCATTGTCAATCGATACCATGTACCCAGCAGTTCCCATTTCAATTTAACTTAGATATTTTTACCATCATTTATTATCGGCATTAAAAGACTATTAAAGAGTATTTGAAAACCTCGATGTTACATCACTGTGTATTTCACCCTTTCTCAATGAAGGGACATGAAACTCCATTAATGAACTTGGTCGTGGACTACAACACATGGAATAGGGGTGGATACTCCCAAACCAAAAGAAAAACTACCCATGGGTTCTAGAACCCATCCTGGATTGTCTATTTCTCCATTCCGTACATCTTAGTAAAGATGTTGGATTCTTTAGAAATCATCCCAATCCCTTGGAAAGCAGTGTAGATCCCCTTTACATTAACCCAAATGTATGAAATATGGGCTCATGAATAGAGGTTTATGACCTTCCAACTAGAGGAATCAAAACATTATATGTCAGGAACTCTGATCCTTATGATCTCCAATGGTACCATGGTAGAACTCAACACCTTCATATGTTTTACATTATCCACTGTATGTCTACCCCATTATATATTCACTGATTCATACTATTGGAAACATGACATACGTAACCCATATTCCAATTGTTCAAGTGTACACAAAATTCATAATATTTAAAAATACTCCAAACAAAATCTTTTTCTATGAAGAAGGGTGGCTTAACAAATCATGAGTAACCAACCCTCACGATTTCTAAAAGAACAAATGGTGAAAAAACATGTCATGAATATTTACTCTTCTGAATATAAATTAAGAATGTATGTTATTCAAAACCATCAAAGAAAATCGTAATTTATAATCCCATAAATGATCTAGTGATATCATACCTTTAATGAATACCCATCCTTTACTACCAATAGAAGGTCCAAGATTGAAGACCGTATACTATGAAAACAGATGGTATGAGGAAAAATAACATAAACTACAATAATTTAAGGTCCAATATAAAAGACCGTAAACTACAGTAAGATATGGTCCAAGATAATATACCCTAAATTAAAACCACAGACCGTATGAGATAAATGTCCAAAAAATACAACAACAATCGTCCTAGTAGGAAGACCACAAACATTAGTGATAAAAGGTATGATCTAAAAGGCACTAAACTATAGAAAATAAATCTATAAAAAAAAGATGATAAACTATAATCAATATAAGGTCTGATTTATAATACCCTAAACTATAGACAAACAATGGTCTAGTTTTTATTACATTAAAAAATAACTTAAGAAGGCAAAATTATCGCTAGGGTGAAAACCATAAAAGGGAATCAAGGGAAAAATTTAGTCCCTTATCACTAGAAATATAAATTTTTTGATCCATGAAAAATTTATATTTTATAATGTGATAGAGGTATAAATCATTTTAGTTCAAAAAACCTTTATGAGGGTGGACATAGAAAAATCCAAGTCCCCGAAAAATAAGATTTCTCCAATATGAAGATTTGAAAATAATATAGGAAATAGTAATTAATGTGATAAAAATATTTTGAGGATCCTTATATGTCCCCAAAAAAAATATATTCATTCTAAGTCCGTGGAATTAGATAATAATTAGAGCATTTTCCCTAAAAGACGTATATTACCCAAATTATCCTTATAAATCACGAAATCCCAAGACAAATAAATAAGGAACATCAATGTGGAATCTAATGTTAGTGGAAATTCGTAACCATTTCCCAAGAAAAACGTTTTTTATGTTTAGAACACAAATCCATGAATTTGGGACTATTTAGTGTTACATTAAGGAAGGTTATCATTTATAATCCTTGTAATATCTCAACCAATTAATGGGGCTCCACTGTGAGTTTCATCAAGAAGTATTGACATTTCTTTTCTTACATACGAACTAGATCAATATAAGTGAATTCATCATAGAGTTTCACATCCAAAAACCTATGTTCTGTGGTCTCACCCAAATTTACGCAAGTTTTTAGAGATAAGAATTTGCTTTTAGTTTAGCTTGGGTTGTTCAATCCTCAGTGACCTAAGAAATAACCTACAGTCACGTACATTCTATGGGTTGTTTTCATCTATGAAGTGGCCACCATGGGTTGATTTGTGATGGGGATAAGTTAATTGTAAGAGGCTTAAGTGAATTCAAATAATGAGAAGTGTGGATCCTAGGTTATTACAAGGGGTGGATTTGATGAAATTAATTTTTAACGATTTCAATTATTTATATTGAAATGGTTTTATTCAATAAGATCAAACAACTTCATCACTTTCTGGTTTAATACCCACACACCATAAAACTAATCACCTATAGACATTTATTATCAAATTTATGAGCACTCCAAGGTCTTGGTTCATATTATCACTTGAAGTATGTGGCCTTAAAATTCAACAAGGATGAAGAAGATTTAAAATCATCAAAAAAATATCAATTAAAAGAAGCGATTATACATTATTTGGGTGATAGATAACATCCAATACAGTCCATTTATACACCATTGGATCAAACCATAAGAGATTTATCCCTCCACTGATGATATGGTTTCAATGGAAGTGGGATGTGGAATCATGAGGGAGGAATTGAAGAAGTAAAGAAATCTATAAAAAGAAAATGATCAATCCACTATTGTGTGAATAATTTCACAATGTTTCATGTGAATAAATTCACACCTAGAGGAAAAAATATCAATGTGAGATGGATAAGAAAAGAATAACAGGAGAAGAAGAAATTTTATTAAGAAACTAGTATGAATTAAAACAACTTATAATTGAGGTAGAACATTAGAAAGGAAAAGTGGCAGCATAACATTACAATGAAAGAAATCATCCAATATAAATAAATTCTCCAACATAAATTCTTTAAATTGACATTTAATATCATTTTTTCAAGCCTCCAATTATGAAATTCATCCCACTTGATTAAGGTAGGCTTAGGGTGGTGGAAAGCTTGTGGAACATAGAATTTTCCACCATTGACATGAAGTTGATGGAAACATTCACCTGCCAAATAGACACATCAAAATGAGATTCTAGATGTCAAAATTAGAGTGGGAAATAGTATAATAAAATGGATTTCCAGATGTCTCTTAACCTCTTGAAAAATTTAACCGCAAATGGAATTTTGGTTTTTGATATATTATCGAGATGGTGGGCTGTTTTCTTAGGCCGTAGAATCTATCCGAGAATTTTATCTCCAAATTGGGCCACCCGGAACTCCATTAAAACATATGAATTAGCTCTTGTTACTATTTTATGAAATTCACTCCACGATATCCTCTACCTGAATATGAAGTCTTAGAATCATTGGTTTTTTATATTTTCCACTATAGTCCCTTTATTGGGCTGCTTTCTAGTTTACTTTTCCCAGAATGTTGTTGGTTCAAGGCCATGTTTGGTGGTTTTATAATGTGAATCTCCCAGTGCTCCAAAAACATGAATTGTTCCATATTTCATGGGATAACTAAAAATAAGATATGAAAATAAAATCACGACCATTTGTTATTTTAGTATGTGTTTAATTATGTACCAAGTAATAGTGCATTTTAACAAAGAATTACAATCATAACGTGGAATAATGTTCAAAGTGTAAAATTCACTAAATGGTGTTTATGAATAATTAATATAATTAATATTATAAATATTATAAATGAATATTATCCTATTTCAGTGGAGAATCACACACCCAAATTGAGTTTTTCTTTTCCCGAGAAAAATGTCTCCCAAAAATATGATATTTGAATTCCTTTTTCCAAAAACATTTTAATACACAATGATCACCAAAAACCCTTATACCAAAAAATAATGAATCCCCTAACAATATTTTAATACAATATAGTTTCATAAGAATATACCTATCCCAAGCCCATTCCATTGTTCAAATTCATCACCATATTTCATCCAATATCAATTAAGCATGAAGATGTGTTCTGTATCATAATAGACATGGGGGGTTCATTATTTTCAAGGGTGGAATGATGGAAGAGATATGTGGAATCACATTTCAATATTAATATGAGAATTCCATTTTATTTTATTCTCTTATTATATATATACATATATTCAACTTTTCCATGGTAACTGAAATTTCACTCAATAGAGTCAACCCATATAGAGATAATTTGCTGATGACTCCCGGGATCAAAGACTTTATGGAATCAATTGAATCCCACATAATCATGCATCATATCAAGTTAACTTAGAAAAAAAATATTACCACAAATAGAGATAAAATTACAATCTCTAGGCCATAGAACTATGGAGCCATGATCCCCGAGTGCCGAAAGACACACATTAGGTCATTTCATTGCTCTATGCACATATTTATTGTTTTTTTATTTTTTTATTTTTTTCTTATGAATACTCATATTAAAACTAAAATTATCACAAATCCTATGCTATTTATTTCTGGGAATCCATGAACTCAAACTAATACCCCACTATCCAATGGACATGTATTATGACTATTTTTATATTTGGATGAAAATATAAATAATGAAATATCTTATGAGACAGCCACACTTTTTCAAAATCTATTCTCATGAATCATACATGGATTATAATCAGAATCAGGGCATGATAAATTATTTGATATTTAGTTCCAAAGATTGCAATTTCTATTATCATTTTCAAGGATAATGAAAATTTTCCTTCCACACATTTTTTATGCACAAAAAATTAAAAAAAACATCATTGCTTTCACCCCCCAACATAGAATAACATTGTCCCTAGTGTCTAATGAAAATAAAATTTATAACTGTTAGTGGTATAAGAGAGGTGTTCTCAGAGGAATTTGAAATAATAATCATTGAACAATGTCACCTGGGGGTTGAATTTTATGTTATTATTGCTCCTATTTAGCCCTTTGAAATCCATGTCACTTGAAGAGTTCGCTAGTATAAAAAGGAAAAAATACAGACAAACAAACAAATATATATATATATATTCATATAATAAAAAATTAATATATACGTATATATAAAAAAAATTATAGAATAAGGGATAGTTATAAGCTGTAGGTTAGTCGAAAATGTTCTCCCCTATCTCCCTTCGGTTCGAGGTTTGAGTCCACACGGCTTCAACAGTTGTGATGGGGTTTTCCCCATGACTTACGATGGGTTATTTTAATTATATATATATATATATTATTTATTTTTAACTACAAACATATAAAAATTAACTGAACTGATGATACATTGTGTTCTTTTTAAATTTATGTGTACGATATTACTCAAGGATCACACCACGTGACGTAGATGAATATGGCACTCCCCTTTCATACCCATCCGTACTCATAATAGAAGAAAAGGTCAATAGTCTATTATTATTTATTAAAATATAAAAATCATTCATTAATCCTATTTAAAAAATAACGATGATTCAAAATGATTGAAAACATGAAACCACAGGTTTCCTCTTGTGCATCGCTCTTGTTTAACGTCGTTATCCAAACATGGATCCTAAATCTATCAATTTTTTAATGGTTCAAGGGTTGGGTCAGTTAACTCAGCCTCTGTTTCCTGTTTATTGAATGATTCAATGAATGGTTTAATCCTATGACCACTGACATTGAAAATGTGACCACTTGTGGGATCCTCAATATCTACTTCCCCACGGGGTACACATGATGAATTATGAAAAGACCTGACCATCTAGACTTAAACTTTCCTGGGTGTAAATAATGTTTTGAACTATACAAGATCATGAATTCTCCCGGTTCCAAATTATTGAATTTGATATTCCTGGATTTGTAAGCTTCAAATTTATCTTCATATATCCTTTAATTTCCATAAGCCTCCATCCTAAGTTCCTCATGTTCAATAAGAACTAATTTACTCTTTTATCCAGCCAAAAAACTCTCAAAATTCATTTTTTGATTGCCCAAAATGCCTTATCGTCAATTTCAATAGGTAAATGAAATGATTTTACATAAACCAACCTATATGGTGACATTCCTAGAATGGTTTTGAATGTTTTATGATATTCCCAATGGGAATCCACGAGTTTCTAGGACCAAACTTTCCTATAGGGACTGACAGTTTTTTTTTGAGAATTTGCTTAATCTCTAAATACCCTAACCCAGCTTGACCATTGGTTTGAGGATGGTATGCAGTGGAAACATTTTGATGAATCCCATACTTAGATATGGGTGAAAATAATGGGCAGTTTCAGAAATGGGTTCCTCGATCACTCATTATAGCCATAGGAATTCTAAATTGAGAAAATATGTTCCCTTTTAGAAATCAGATCACAAAATGATGCTCATTGGACTTGGTGGGAATGGACACAACTCATTTCGAGACATAATCAACACCTAAGAGGTTGTTTCGATAACCTCAAAATTTTAGGAAGGGTCCTATGTAATCAATTCCACAAAAATCAAAGATTTCAATGATAAGAATGGGAGTGAGGGGAATTTGATTCCTTTTGGTAAGGGGTCCTAATTGTTGACATTGAGGAATTTTTTTTCAGAATTAGTAGGAATCCATACCGAGATTAGGCTAGTATAAAACACTTTGGAGGACCTTTGTAGTAGTTTTCTTTGAGGAAAAGTCTCCTACACATGCCTTCGTATGATAGAATCTTATAATGGACTCTTGCTTAGTCTCGGGAACACATCTCATAATGGTTTGATTAGGATAGAACATGAAGAGGTAAGGATCATCAAAAACATAGTGTCTGACATTAGAAAATAATTTTCTCTTATATTTGGTCCCGAGAAATTTTGGAATGTCACCCATAACCAAGTAGTTTTCTATATTAGAATACCATGGGAAATCTCTCATAGAATATAGGTGCTCATCAGGAAATGAATCAGACAGAGAAAGGTGATGTGAATTTTCTTTAAATTCCATCTTAGAGAGCTGATCCACTACATAATTTTCAACACCCTTTTTATTATTAATTTTTAAATTAAAGTCTTGATGAAGAAGGACCCACATGATCTATTTATCCTTGGAAACATGTTTTTGGAAAAAGGTATTTTAGGGCTGAATATCCAGTGAAGACAATGATGGGTGATCTTAAGAGATAAGATTTGAATTTCACTAATTAAAAGACAAAAACAAGAAATTTTTTCTCAGTGGTGGTGTAGTTGATTTGTTCATCATTTTGGGATATTGTTGCATAAGCAATGACACTTGGAGTTTTTTATAACAATGTTTGTCTAGTACTACTACATAAATGAAGTCACTTTCATCACACATGAGTTTTAATGGAAGTTTCCAATTTAGAGCGTGCATGATAGGTGAAGAGATAAGAGCTAACAAGAGTGTAGAAAATGTTTCCTCGCAGATTTTTGTTTATAAAAATGGGGAATATTTTTCCAAAAAAGTACAAAGTCATTGATAAATAGAGATAAAATTCCCAACGAACCTTCTATAGAATCTTATATGTCCTAAGAAGGAACTAATTTCCTTAATAGTTTTAGGATATGTAAGGTGAAGAATGATGTTGACTATAGCTTTATCAACTTCAGTCCCTCTACTAGATACTATATGGCCTATAACAAGTCCTTCATTTACCATGAAATGGTACTTTTTCCAATTTAGGTTGAGATTTTTATCAATGCATCTTGACAAAACCCTTTCAACATTTAGAAAGAATCCCTCAAAAGTATCCCCAAAATGGATAAGTCTTCCATGAAGACCTCTAAACAATCCCCTACCATATCTGATAAGATTCCCATCGTGCACCGCTGGAAGGTACTAGGAGAATTACATAACCCAAAGGGATTTCTCTTGAATAAAAAAGTGTTGAATGGACAAGTGAAGGTTGTTTTTCCTTAACCCTCTAAGGATACATCGATTTTATTATACCCTATGAATCCATCTCGGAAGAAATATAATTAATGAACTTTCACTCACTCGAGGACATGATCAATAAAGGGAAATGGGAAATGGACTTTCTTGGTACAAGATTTGATCTTCCTATAGTCAATACATACTGTCCATCCACTGTCGACCCTTGTGGGAGAAGGTCACCATCTTCATTGGTGATCACAGTAATTCCATATTTCTTTGGGACAACTTTAATTGGTCTTACCCACTCACTCTCTGCTATGGGGTTGATGATACAATATTTCAATAACTTTAGAAGTTATTTCATTTCCACATCCATAACATTTAGATTGAGTCTCCACCGAGGTTGACGACATGGTTTGGATTTCGATTCAAGGACAATCCTGTGAGTTCCAATGAGTGGGATATTTCCATGAATATTAGAAAGGGTCCATCCAATTTCTTTCCTATGCTTTCTCAGGACATCCAGAAGATTTATCTCTTGATTGGATTCAAGAGAGGAATAAATGGCAACATGAAAGGATAGATTGTCCTCTAAATTCACATACTTCAGTTGTGAAGGCAATACCATAAATTCAAGTTTATATTGGTTATCACATTCCATGAAAGGACAAGAATTTTTATTGAACTCAGTTTATTTGTTCAAATTTCTTAAAAGAATTGATTCCTTGTGGACCGAATTTTCATCGACTAAATTTTCCATAGCAGTGTCATGAATGGGTATGGACTCAATTTTATTGATTTCACCCATGGTATCTTTGATTGGTGATTTGGGAAAATCATCAATAGAGCTATCTAAAATAGATTCATGCTATGGAGACTAATTTACCTCATTTGAATAAAGAAAATAAATCTCTTTTTGACTTATACATCCTTCAGTAATTCCTTAATGTTCCTCGAGTTCACTGTCAAAAATACCTATACAATTAAGCTCATAAATATTTTCATCATCCAAAATTATAGTGTTTTAGTTGTATATGTTCAAGTCTAGACTCAGGTTCCCAAAGGTTATTACATATTCCCATTTTGGAAATGGATGACTCAGTTGATAATTACAAATAAGGGATGACCAAGGATGATGGGGGTTTGCTCCTAAGAACCGAATCCTGGGTGATTGTAAAGGAAAATGAATTCATATAGGTAAATGGAATTTTTGAATTTCACCAAAACATAATTTAAGATCCCCTTAGGAACTCGAAAAATATGACCAACAAGTTGATGAGTGATAGAGGTGGGTTGGAGTTCATCGAGCCCTGACTGACAATACATGGTATAAGGAAAGAGGATCACACTGGCTCCCATATGGCAAAGGGATTTGATAATTTTTTTATCTCATATCTCAACATTGATGTGTGGACATCCTGGATCTTTCAACTTTGTAGGAATGGTACCTTGAATGGTGGTACTCACATTTACAGCCAAAAGGAATTGGTTATTGTGTGAAAATTTCCCTTTTAAAGTTCAAAAATCCTTAAGGTACATTGAGTGGGAAGGAATGGTTTGGATTGCATTGAGAAGTTTAATTATCAACTTAAATGGGAGAATTTTTCCCTAAATGATTCATTTGGTTCTGGTTTAGTTTTTCCTCTCATGCATTTAGGGAAGGAAGCATGTTGTTAGATTATCCAGTGTGGTTAATGTTACTTCACATTTTTATTTGGGTTTTCAGAATCAATGGGTGGTTCTTCATCATTTTCATGCATTTTTTGAATATTTTAATGGTTTTGGGATGGCTTGTTTAGGTTTCTCAATGGATTTCCCACTACTTAAAATAGTCACTAATTTGAGTTGTTGATGAGAGCTTTGTGTGTAACTGGATTTTCCTCTTAAAGTTGAGGATGGTTTTTCTAGAGTAGGCATGGGGGAATTCCCAGTTTTAATGTCTTGTAGTTTATGTTTATGTGTCAAGACTTATGAGTTCATTTTATCCATTGTTTTACACAACAACTCTAGGATTTGAAGAGAGATAGAATGATTTGGGGTTTGTGCTGGTTGGTTTATCCCAGGATGATACTTTGGTTGTTGAATTGGTTATGGCATGGTTTTTGGTAATGTATAGGAGGATGTGGGTATTGGACTGGTTGTGTTTGGAACTGGTTATGGTTTTGAAAATTTTGAGGAGGGTAGGGGTTTGGTCTTTGGGGCTGGCTAGGTAGTTGGTTGGGTTTTTGGTTATCTTTCTAATGGAATCCCAGATGGTCATTGTAACTTGGATTGTAATTTTTTGGTTCTATGGCTTGTGAAATTTCAAAGCATTGACCTCCACTGGTGGTTATCCTATAAAAACATCTACAATGGAAGGGACAGTTGGGCATTTCTCAGTCTTTTAGTCTTTCTTATCACAAATTTTGAAAAGAGGGTCAACAATTTGAATTTCATGGATCTTCCTAAGATTGATCTCCTAGACCTTCCTAGTAGGCGCATAATGTTTCTACCTAGGGAATTACTCCTTCATATGTGTGTTAATTCCACTAGATTTTGGTGGCTTCCCATAGTAAAGCGATGTTCTCCTTGTTTGGTTTTGTTCGTCCAGTCCTTCTCTATTCTCATAAGAATCATTTAGGGCTTTGTTTTTGAAGATCCCATTACACATCATGTCGATGAATTGTTTGTTTCGTGGGACCAACCCTTTATTGAAAATTCAAACTTATTCTGGGATTGAAACACCATGGTGAGGTACCATGTTGAGTGTGTCTTTGAAATTTTACCATGTTTCAAATAATGAATCCCCTTATTTTACCAAAATGTTTTGGATGATCTATTTAAGTGCATTTTTTTGTGATGGGGGAAGTATTTTTTTTAAATTATCTTTGAAATTTCACCCAATAGTGGATTGATGTAGGTCTATGATTTTTTATCAAATTATATTCTTGATCCTTTAGTGAGAAAGGAAAGACCTCATCTTTTCTGACTAATATTGATGTGGTGGGCACCTGTTTTCAACAATATACTTAAACTCTTCGACATTAATGTATGACATTTCTGACTCTATCCCATGGAAGGTTGTAAGGTGTTTTCGGAAATGAGGTTTGAAAAGAGAATAGGTTTCTCCAAGTGCAGAATTCGTAATGCAAAAGGGTATGTTGGTCCTGGAAGGTGTGAGGTAGTCATTCATGGATTGATCGACGACATTCCCCATGTTTGGGGCTCACTCATTTGGATTTCCATATTGGTTCCCACCCGGGTTTATGAGGTGGTTTCTTTAAAGACCAACCCTTGAAATGGGCTCAATTTTTGAATCTAGTGTATTAGGAAGATTATGATCTAATAAAAACATTTCTCTTGGTGTAATTGATACCCCAACCCTGGCACTATCCACCCTAACTAGACAGTTTGATTGGTCACGAGTGTAAGCATAAATGCACCAAAATAAAAAAAAACAAGATAGGGAAAAGACAAGATAATTTAGATGAGAATAGAAGAAATGGAGGAGAATATAATGGGTGTTTAGATGAATTACTTGGGTCCTCGACAATGGCTCTAAAAATTGGTCTCACCCAAATTTACCCATGTTATTAGGGTTATGTGGTCGCTTGTATTTTAGCTTTGGTTATCGATTCCTCAAGGACCTAAGAAGTAACCTAGAGAAACATACATTTTATGGGTTGTTTTAGTCTATGAAGTGGAAAAAATGGGTTTATTTTAGATTGGTTTAAGTTAACTCAATGAAACTTAAGTGAATTCAAATTATGAGAAGGGTTGATCCTAGGTTATTACAAGGGGTGGATTTGATGAAATTATTTTTTAACAATTTCAATATCTTATATTCAAGTTTTTTTTATTCAAGAAGATCAGAAAACATCATAACATACTGGTTTAATACCAACACACCATAATACTATTCACCTATACACTTGGAGGATCAAATTTATGAGCACTCCAAGGTAATATTTTATATTAGAACTTAAAGTATGTGGACTTAAAATTCAACAAGGATGAAGAATATTTAAAATTATCCAATAAAAATATGAATTAAAAGAAGTGATTAGACATTAATGGGGTGATAAATAACATCCAATACAGTCTCTTGCTACTCCCTTGGATCAATCCAAAAGTGGGATATCCCTCCTTTGATACTATGGTTTCAATGTAAGTGGGAAGTAGACTTGTGAGGGTGGAATTGAAAAGTAATGAAATCAACAAAATGAAAATGATCACTCCACCAGTGTGTGAATAATATCACAAGGTTTTGTGTGAATAAATTCACACCTTTTGGAAACAGAATCAATGTGAGATAGAGAAGAAAAAATCAAAATAAGGATATGTAATTTTAATAAGATAATAGGTATAATTAAAACAACATACAATTTAGGAAGAACATTACAAAGTAAAAGTGGTAGAATAAAATTAAAATGAACGAAAGAATCCAAGATTAATAAATCTTCAAACAACACTACCTTAAATATAATTTTTAAGATCCTTGGGTCCAAAATCCAATAGTGAATTTCATCCCACTTGAGTATGGTAGGCTTAGGGTGGTGGAAAACTTCTGGAACATAGACTTTTCCACCATTGACCTGATGTGGAAGGAAACTTTAATCCACCGAATAGATGGATCTAAACATCCTTTTAGATGGACGAATTACAGGGGTACATAGAAGACTAAAATTGATCACTAAATGTCTCCTAATAGTCGGTGAACTTTCAATCTAAATTGAATTTTTGTTTCCATGATATTATTGAAATGGAGGGATTCTTTTCATGGATGAAAAATCTGGACCAGAATTTCATCTCCAAATTGGGCCTCATGGAACTCCATTAAAACACTAGAATTAGCTCTTTTCAATGTTCGATGAAATGTTCTCCATGATTTCCTCAATATTCGGTTAAATGTTGAGAATAATTGGGCTTATATCATGGGGACCTAAAAATAAAATATGAAAATAAAATCAGGAACATTTAGTATTTTAGGATGTGTTTAAATATGTACCATGAAATAGTTCACATTAATAAAGAATTACAATTATAATGTGAAATAATGTTCAATGTTTAAAATGCACTAAAATGGTGTTTATGAATAATTAATCTCTTGAATATTATAAGTATTAACAGTGAATATTATCCTATTTTAGTGTCTAATCATTCCTTATAAATGAGGTTGATCTACATAAGAGTTTATTTCAGAACAATATATGGCATGATTTCTATTCTCATGGGATACGTAGAGATTTTCAAGTACCTTACTTTTGAAATGACCACAAGTTCCATTCCCCCCAAATTACCCTTTTTAATAAGGTGATCCCATGATGACTGAAGAAGATATATGATTGAATAATATCATGTTGGTGACATTAATGAGAAATTCACAATAGATATATATTATGATTCAGTAGTTTAAATACATATTGTTGTGTTTTCTTGGTATTATATTAATCAAAACTAGATTTTATGATCCATATGATATTGGGTAAATTCAATAACTCATTTTCTGAAGTTCCCTCTTTATAAAACATAAAATTATTCTTCTACACACAATAGATGAATCATCTCAAAGGGATCACTATAAAATCCCAGTAGATGTTCATATATACATAAATGTGGCCGAAACTTACTATAGAATCAAATTGGATTCCTCCAAAATGAATGCCAATATATTGGGGAATTTTAAAGGAACACATAATTTGGCACAATGCACTTCTTCATCAATAATTTCCAAAGGGCAAAGACCATAGAAAAATGATTTATTTTGAATAATGGTATAAGAGGTAGACTACATGGAGAGTATGTTATTGGTATTTAATATATTATGGATTAAATTTTTTCCCCTTATTAATTAGTTGATATTCTATAATTTCCTAAAAAATGGGCAAACCATGTCTAGGTACCAACTCATGCTTGACCCAAGCTCATGTGGGAGTCACCTCACCAACACTTAGGCAGCAAGATTATCCAGATATCATAGAAAACCTTGAAGTTTATGATTATACCCATGTAATCAGGGATGAACTGAAACAAAGGGCAATAATGTAGTGGTGCAATTGGCTAATGTGGGGTAGTGCCAGGGATATTTGGGATTGGACCCATGTACTCACTTCTAGAAATCAATGGATCTGTGATAAGTTATTAAGAAGACCCCTTATAAGTGAAATCAAAGTTGGAAAATAATATCATGATATGTTATAATTCAATAAAAACATATGCATTAAACATGGACTATGTGATATAACATATCCTTGACGTCCGATTATCTAAAATTTTCATATTCTACATTCACCATTCACGGGATACACTTAAAATCATGTGAAAGATGACTTCCAACACCCCCAAAATCCATCACTCATCATTATCCATGATCGAAATCCATATCATGGAGAACAATGATCATTAGAAGCCACCAATCCATTAGGAGAAGCCTCAACGGCTGTCCGGCATACCATCATGTGAAGCAATCTTGTGATCATAAAATTAGGATCATTTGAATCATCCACTACCTTTTACTAGTACATATGGAACAATAAACTTGGAGATTAGAATAATTCATGACTTACATAATAAAATACACACCTCCATCCCATTAAAAATATCACATACAAGAGAGGGGAGGGAGAACAGTTTTGAAGAATCAGCTAAACATATGAGGATAAGGTGGCTTCCACAATTGGATATCATCTCTTGGTAATTAGGAGGATCACTTCATGATATCCTATTGTGGGATGCATTTGAATGAACCCATTCAATGGTCACCATAATATTACACTATAATATTAATGAATTATTTCATGTTAATCGCCTATGAAATAGGGTTTTCGCTCATTCATGAACGTCTGTAGATGCACATCCATATCACATGGATATTCCTACTACACATGCCACATTGATGATACTAATAACCAATTAATAATAAATTCACTCTTACAACCCCTACATATTTTAGAACATTATCCATGAATATCACCTCGATGTGTTCCACCTATTAAAAATCAAAAATATTCTCATAATACCCCCATTGGGTCATTAGAGTGTATGAATAATAGAACATCACTTGATGTAATATCAGGGTATCCTCTAATGAAATGTTTATATATAGATCAAATATGCATTCTATTTCCATGAAAATTCAATATAGAAGATGGATTATAGTGACCTCATCTTAACATACATGGATATGTAATCATTTTAGATGAATATTCAGCACATTACAAAAATACATTCATGAGGACCATAATAGTTTAGAGTCTTTATAAAATTGGAAGACATTAAAATAGTTCAGTGAAAGATCTTCAAACATATTCTTTAAAGATCTTCAACATTAGTAATCCAAATTAAAACCATTCTTCATTTCATGTGGGAAGGAAACACCAGAAAGGGGTCATCTTGAATGTTAAGGAAGGGTAATTAAAGGAAATACATAAGCATAACATGGAGATAAGGGTATGAGAATAGTAGAATAACATTTAAATATCATCTCATGAAAATAAAGGTTATAACCATGAGTCGTGAAAAATATATTTGTAGTTTTAAAGACATAAAATCATATGATAGTCAAAAACATGTACCTTGTTAGCATATGAGAGGAATACTACATGAAATTTTTGGCAGACAATTAGACAAGTAACATCATTCCCTATAGGACTAGGTGTATTTATAAAACACATCAGGGAACTTCACGGGGACTACACCTACTGGGAAGGACACACCACCATCCCTTGTCAAAGCTCTTCACTTTATTAGGATTGGGTTTCCCCATCATCCCATAGTGGATCTTGTTTCCCCATCTTCCCATAGAGAATCTGGTTTCTCCATATTCCCATAGTGGATTGGTATTACCCATATTCCATAGTTAATCAATCCCAATGAATTTATTCCTATAATTACCTCCTGAGATATTAATCATTACCCGATGCATTGGAGATAGATATAATTTCCACCCATCTCAAAATGAAATCATACATACATTTACCACAAAACTAAAAATAATTATATCATAAACATTCAAATGAAATGGGTATCATAACCATAAAATCATATCTTAACCTATAGAAGAAGATAGTTTTTATAATCATGTAATCAAAGAATAACCTGTGAAAAGAGTAGGATTCAAGAGAATATAACCCTTGGAAGAGAAACATGTTTCATATACATCATTACATAAAAACATAAACTATTCAAGAATGAATATGAATGTTATTCTTGGATCGTATCCCAGTATATCATAACTCTAAAATAGATTTTCATCTTAGATGGAGATGGAGTTTGAAAGATCACATGAAGCATTTCTCATGGATAGGTGAATGTCATTGACAATAATTTTTATGAAAAAATAAAATACTTTTCTTACAATAAAATATATACAATTTCATGTAAAACATTTCTTAAGGATGTTATATTTTACTCTAACAAAAACACCATTAAAACATATAGTAGTATGGAATTATATTTCTTGTAATGTAGCCTGGAAAAACCTAAAAAAATCTTGAAATAATATGGAAACCATTTTTCCAAAAAAACGCATTTAAAAATATAAAAAACATTTTGAATAGAATTAATTTCTTTTCATTTAAAATAAAATTTTGAATACATATAAATAATGATTTTAAAATCATTTGGAACATATTTTAAATATAAATCCTTTTGGAAATCCATTTTCAATTGAAACCAATTTAAATTTAAAAAAATTATATAATATTATTCATAATTTTTCCCAAAAAATTAACCTTGTAAAAATATAAATTAATCACTAAGGAAATGATGTTAATGATAATGGGTATGTATATACGTGCCTGACATTCATTTTTCACCTTAACTATTTAGAAAAGTACCTTAATCAGAAAATGTATATAATATTCCTTTTGAAGTTTTTTAATTGGTAAATAATGTGAAAAAATTAAATTTAAACATCATTAGAAAATAGTAATCCATTTTTTATTTTTTTGAAATTTTTTTTTTTTTAGAGAATAGAGATATTCTACCGAAAGGAAAAATATAATTGAATTTTTATATATTCATTTTCTTAATTATATTATGTAACTAGGAGTGTAAAATGTAAATATTACTTGAAAAAACATTAGTAAGTATTGTTTATGAAAATTCATTATTTTTCTTTTATATGGATTAAAATATTTCATTAATGGATGCATAATCATAAATAATCTTGATAAATGATTTGATTATAGAAATATTCTATTACCACTTTGGTAACATGAATCAAAATAAATTTGAAAGAATAATATTAAAAGAATCATAAAATATCATGAAAATAATAATATTCATTATATAACATGTCAATGTTAGTTTATACACCTCATATAAAAATATATGGGCATAACATGGAATGTGTCTTGAAGTAGGAAAATTGATACAAGATTACTTTTCTGGTATTATAACTTTTGACTCATAAACCCCATGAAATAAATGTCAAAAAATGAATATTTAAATGAAAATAAATTTATGTATAATAATAATAGAATATATTCATGGGTTTTTTACACACAACATATAAGAAATAGGATGTGAACATGGCATGTATCACACAAAAGATAAAAGTGAGACGAGAAAACACTTATTACCTGAGTCACTTTTGAATCATGATACCTATGAAATATTAACATCAATTAAAACTTATAATATCATTAAATAAATGAAATTATTTATCTCAAATTCCATAGGTTATTATATATACAACACAATAGAATACAACAGTGAAAAAATACACGTATCTCATTGAAACATGAAGTGAGATTAAATTCTCTTACCATAAGTATTTCCAATCATCAAGCATGTCCAAACCAACTATGTAATAAATATAATTTTATTATATATACATTAAATAAAAATATTACAATTTATAATACCATATATGATTTGGTTATGACTTTATATTAATTTTTTTTAATAACTCGATATTAATGTTACATTTCATGTAATATCTGCATTAATTTTTATATATGTATTGGCTTGTTGTTGTTGATACTATTACATATATCATGATTTACATATTTAAATAAATAAATAAATAAATAAATATATATATATATTATATTATATTATATATTCATTATATATTTATTTTTATTAATCTATCAAAAATATAAATATGAAACCGAAGACACTGTTCATGGAGACACTAGGCTTAATATACACAAGAACGTTGTTTCTATTTTATTGTCACATTAAAATAAATAAAGTAAATAATATATATAATCTCATTATAGTAGAATTATTTTGACATATATATCATATAAGTTTACTAAATACATCCTTAATACATTCCAGGTTGAGTGTGAATGGATAACATCATTTTTGGGAGGTGATTGTCCACACTTCCCCAAATAAAATTATAGTATTTATAAAAAAAAATCAAATTAAGAATATCTATTTCATATAATAATTAAATAATAATAAATATATAACATAAAAATAAAATTTACATCATAGTTCACAACCATGATATGTGTTAAAGGAAAAACGAACAACATCGTTTCGTGAGGCTGTAGTCCACCATTCACAAGAATGGATAGTTCATTAACCATTAGATGTATGTGTGTGTAAGTGTAGATATAAAAATTATAATAAATTAATAAATGTGTATTTAGGATATCTATATTATTATATAATCTTGGAAAATGAATATTTTAGGGGGTGGAAAATGAAAATAAAACCTAGGAGCTTGAGAAAGGATGTTGGCTCTTCTTTTGGAAACTCCTTTTAGATAGTAACAAAGGGCTTCCATGGATGGATTTCTTCCCAAAGAGAATATTATAGGATTAATGGAGGTTTTTGGGAGATTATTTTAGTAGTTTTTGTGTTATAAAAAGAGCACGATATGTGTGAATAATTTGGAGGGTTGAGTACATTTTTATAGTGGAGGAGAAGTGACAATCTTTTTAATTTTTAATAATGTAATTTCACATACGTTTTCCTATGAAAACTGGTTAAAATAAAAAAAAATTATATATAAGTGAAAATAGTGTCTATATATTTCTATAAAATATACTTTTGATATATTTCTATTTCGTTTTGGCCCTTAATTGTAAGGTTTAGTTCATTGCTAAGCTAATTTTCCCCTTATTCGTTGTGAATAATTTTAATTACTATCATTACTATTTTTGTAGAAAAATCAGTTGACATAAATTTAAATTATATATTATTATGATTCCAAATATGGAATCCAATTTTATAAATTACAAGTATATAATTTTTATAAATTAATAAATATTTAACCCTATAAATGAGACGACAATGCGGGGTTTTAATGTAAAAATGTTTTAATGTTTGGTAATATATTATATCCAATTTCATATTCACATTGATTAAAATGACCTAAATTGGATTAATATATGTATAATTGATATAATTTAACTTTAAATACAACTATATTAAAATTTATCCTTATAAAGAAATGAATTGAGAAATCAATTTAGAAATAAAAATCTTTATTTTTTACTATTCATCAAAAAATGAAACTTCGTTGAAAAATACCAAAAATTTACCATAATGTAATTTTTATGTTTTTATATCACAAATGAAGTTTATTTTTTCAAATGAAAATTATAAACTTATCTAATATAATTTTAAAATTGGTTTCACAGTTACTAGGCGGTAAAAAACCTTTTAGAAGAATACATAGTTTTACTAATAAAATACGATTTATTCATAATTTATAACAAGAAAAAAACATGGGATGAGTATAATAAATTTTTATTTAAGTTATAATATATAATTTTTTAATAAAATTAATCAAAATTACTATATTAATTTATTGAGATAAATTTGGATTTGTAAATAGAGAATACTTTTCTTAGAAAAGTAATTTTCTTTCGAATAGTTCTTAAATTCATTTTTTGTAATTTTTAATCAAAGGATTCATTTTATATACATGTTTAAATATTATTTTAACAAATTAGTTAATTTTATTTACAAACAATATTCTAGTGGCTTGTTGGTAACTATAAGAATATTTTAATAATGATATTAATTGTATATTTTAGTTCAGTAAAACTCAACTTTGAATGTAACACAAACTATTGAAGGGACTAGGTATTGTATATAATAAAAGTCAAACATAGTTTTTAATGTACATCATTATAATCTATGTGTTTTTTTGAAGGTTATGATTTACTTTTTTTTATAGAATGTCATCTGTAATTAGTTCATTCATATAGAAAAATATATATTCAGTGTTGTGTGAAATTTAACATATATAAAAAGAAACATAATTTAGAAAAAATAATTCCCAAAATATAAGGATGTTACATCTTAATCCACATATAATTATTTTCCCTTCATAATTCATGCGGATTATTATAAATTGCATACTTCATGGTTCCATTCATAGAAACTGACATCTTATATATGAATATTAACAATTCCTATAAAAGTGAATGTTGAATCATAATGGATACCCAATGTATCACATAACAAGGTTCCCGCATTAGATAACATAGGGGTATGAAATATTGGACATGGAGCGAAAGAGTAAATAATCATAAAGATTGATAAAGACCACTAATCACAAAAAAGTGGGTTTCCCAGATAATGTTAACTATAAAAAAACCATAAATTGAAGAAACATGAAAGAGGTCATTGATATCATCAAAAATGATGATAATAGAAAACAAAATTATTCCAAGATTATTATCCTAAAGTTGAATAATTTTTTTTCACATGATGATATACTAACTTCATTTCATTCCCTTTCATAATTAAAATATCATACTGTGGTCATATCTTGACCAACTTCCAAGTCACCTCGTTCTCTAAAAAGAATGGTGAATTTTTCATTCTTGAAGCACACATATATAAATATATCCATGATAATTCATCCCATTTGTCTTTAGTTACAACAAAAAATGTTGTTCGAATAGGTTACCCATTATGTATAAATATTATTTTGTTGAGATAATAAATTAATCTCACAAATGTCATCTGAAGTTTAACTTAATGATTTTATAAATGGTTAAACATATAATACTTCTGAAATATGAAAATCCAAAACAGTAGATAGACGGTCACTAAATAAGCTTAAAATTGACACCCAATATATCAAAAAGTAGAACATATGTGTCACATTACAATCATTTGATGACCATTTTCATATATTCACTTAAAACATTATAGTAACCTGAAATACCATTAATCTTTTTGGAAAACATGATTTCCAACTTATTCCAAATGTTATTGGATATATTCCATAAATAAAATAAGATTTAATATTCATCCGTGATAACATAGATAAATATTTCAACAAATCAATAAGCAGTTACAGGGTAATCAGTACTACCCAATTTACATTATCCATATCAAACATCTCTTCATCAAACTTAATCATAGTTGTCTCATCATCTTGTACACATTAAAGGTTAACTTCCATTTTAAAAAAATATCATGTTTCCATTAAATAAATTTCCCATTTCTTCATCGCCATTAAACATATTATTTTAAATCTTTAATAAAAAACTTATACTGAAAATACATATAAATTTCTTGATTCATATAAGATAATATTTTAATTCTAAAACATGTTCATTTAAATCATTTAACTTTATTCTCAAACAATAACTTGATCTTAATCATATTATTCATTAATACAATTTTTTCCGAGAATATGAAATATTACTCAAGTCTTATGATTATTAAACCTCATATATAATCATTATTCTAACATGTAATATAAATTGTACTATTAGAACATCCCATATCATTCACATGTCATTTTAGGTCTCTTTATCTTCAAAAGAGAAACCAATACTCATACAACATTCTTGATTCTCTTAGTGGGATCATAGAAAATTATTTTTTATAAATCTCATAATTTCCATAAATAAAAAAATCAATGTCAACCCTATTAGATATAGTTCCTAATATTTGATAACACCAAAAAGCATAGTGTGAGAAACACTTATCATTGTATAAAACCACATAATCATGGAAAAATTACTTATAGGATGTCTAAATAATGATGTAGACATTATTAATCCATAATACCTTAGGTTATTCATAGTAATATTTTTTTAAATCATTCATGATGATTCATAAATTTATTTTGAATTCCAAAATCATATCCCTCGAGAGTGTCAAACCTGGTGTGTAGCAATGTTCATTTTCATGCCGCAGTTCCAGATCAACTCTAGCTCAATATAATGTATTCATGGTTACTAACTCTAATATATCTATTATAGATCCAAACACACATATTATATACATACAATTATGTATTTATTGGAAACCACTCACTCTATAATTTACCAAAATCCCAAGACATTTTCATATAAATTATAATGTCCATAGAATATATCCTTAGAGAGATACCTAAGAATATACATACATATATTTATAGGGATCTCACTAAATATTTCTCATTCATGTTTCCAAAGGATTAATAAATAATTTCTTTGACATCAACTATATCAATCCAATATTAGCGTACATGGATAATGAATCATTTTAAATGAATATTCAATATATTCCAAAAATACATCCCTAAGGACTATAATGGCGTAGTGTCTTAAAAAATATGGAACATATTTTTCTAGTTTGGTAAAAGATCATAAATTTATTATTTAATGAGACCCATTAGCACTCCTACATAAAATCATTCTTCATAACCTTGGGAAAGGAAAAAAAAGAAATGGGCGAGCTCAAATGATCAGTACGGGTAAATATTAGAAATATATAAGCATAACATGGACATAAGGGAAAAAGAACAAGATCATAACATTTTTTGGGTAGAAATCCCTCTAGGTAACATTGTAGCATTTTATTGTTGATTGTGTTTGTTGATAAAGAAGGTTTTCATGGTGAATTGTCGCGTTCGTGAGATATTCAGGAAAATCCATATCGGCAAAGGCATGAGTTTCACGAAAATTGGATTCTTGATTTGGATATCGTGAATACATGAAGAGAGTGGATGATGTTATTCATGATTACGACAATCATCACAAAAAGTTGTGATGAATAAAATTTTGTTGGTGAAGGGCATTGTGGTTGGAGCTTCGTGGTGTATGTGCAATGGAATTGACAGAATGATACGTTATTTTGAAAATATCTACAATATGAAAATTCCTACGGCGCTTCGTGTTATGGATATAGTTTCGGTGAAAATTTTAGAGCTTCACGATTTGAGATGTTGTGGTGCTCACTTCGCATAAAAGGTTCAAGGGTCAGTGTAATTGCCTATGAATATACCTCGATCCCCTAGATAAGAGTGTATATATTTCTAAGAAAAAAATTATGCTCTCAAATTGTGAAGGAGGTTTACTTATAAAGTGTTCTTTAAGAAATACATGAGCTTTGGGGTGGTTAATCTAGCTTTACGAAACTTGTGTGTTCCACGTTGGCTCTGAGAGTTTTGTGAAGGAAGTGAAATTAAAATAGCCTGAGCTCTGTGACAGAATAAACTCTGCGAAGAATTGATCTTTGTGAAGGTATGAGCTATGTGAACAAGTGTGGTTTGTGAGGTAGTGAAATCTATGAAGGTGTGTGATTAGAGAAGAGGAAGGGACCTCGTAGAGGCTTGTTTGATCATCATGAAATTGGGTGCCTCGTGATGTAGGGTTCTTTGGAATGTTATTTCCCAAAGGATGTTTCCCAGTGGCCAGGGTAAAAGTGTATTCATTAGACGATGAAATTTTGACATCAATATATAATCTACATATAGTAGAGGATGCGTTCATTAGTGATAATGAAGAGACCTACCTGTTAATAAATTATGAGTGGATCTTCTGGAGAAGTAGTGATCCCACTTCAGTTGAGAGAGCAGTGAGTTCTACAATTGTTAGTGGTTGGAAATTAGGAGAGATTGTGAGTGCACATAAAACATGTAAACAGTGGTGCTCTTATAGTTGATTTGGTACATCGACACATCGTCGGTGAATTCTCCTTGTACGTAGCCTAATGAGGGAGAACTAAGTAAAATTTTTGTGTCATGTGTATGATTTAAGATTAATTTATAATCTAAAATGGAAATGACTGAGAGAAGTGGGTTTTTTATTACAACAAATCAAGATCAAAAGGGCCAGTTGTTTTAATTTGTCATGTCCTAAATCACCCCCCTCTCAGGGTATCTATCCTATTGGACATAAAAAAATATGAATATCATACCCCATATAAAAATATCATAATCATGATACATGGAATAAATATTTTAATTTCATAAGAGATTAAATCATATGAAAATCAAGAACATGAACAACGTGACCATATCATAGGCCTAAAAATAGAATTTTTGGAAGATTGATAAACATGTAACATCATTCCCTATTAGTTAATGAGGATTTATAAAACATAATAGGGGAATTCATGGAGACTAAAACCTATATGAATGGAAATACCACCATCCCCAATGTCAAACCTTTCCTCGTAAGGGATATGTATTCCCCATCATCCCTTAGTGGATCCGGCATATATACATGATTCCCATAATTATCTTACGATATATAAATCATTACCAAATTAATTAGATGGATATATAGGACCCACTAATCTAATAATTAAATCATGCATACATGTGCCACAAAATATTAAAAAATCATTTCATAATCAGGGAAATTAAATGGGTTTCATAAAAATGTAATCATATCATATAATGTTGGAAAAGATATGTTTCATAATAATTTTTTCAAATAATATCCCATGAAAAAAAGGCAGGATTCAATAGCATATAACCCATGGAAGAGAAATGAGTTTCCTAAAAATCATTAATTCAAAACATATTCTATTCAATAAAAAATACTAATAGTTTTCCTAGATCGTATCCACAGTAAATAATAACTATATCAAAGTATGTAATATTATATAGAGAAGGATTTTTAATGATCCCATGAAAAATTTAATAATGAAAATAGGCATTCCTTGAAAATAATTTTTATATATAAGAATCGGAAATCATTTTCTTTTAAATTCATCCCTACAATTTTACTTAAAACATTTTTTGAAGAAGATATCTTTTCTTCTATGAGAAATTATTCTTAAAACATAAATCATTTTGAAAAACTTTTTATTTTTTAAATAAAATTGGGAATCCTAAAAAATAAGGTTTAAAATCATTTTTATAAAACTTTTCTAGAAAATTGATGTTAAAATTATTTAATAACTATTGATATAATTCAATACATTTTATTCAAAAATATCCTTTCTAAAACATATAAGGAAATATTTGAAAATTATTTAAAACACTTTATAAACATAAAACATTTTCAAAAAAACTTTATCTGAAAAAAAATTAAACTAAACAAATTTCAAGAGTATTAGGGAAATTTTTATTTAAGAAAATAAACTTGTAAAATGACCAATGAAGCTCCAAGGAAATTATTGTCAGGATAGACGGTAATTTTTTACTTGGTGTACATTCCTTTTGCAACATAAAAGTATTGAAGAGTACCATGATCCAAAAAATGACCAAAATATATTATAAATATAACCATTTTATAAAAAGGTAATCATTGGTAAAAAATTCCACTATAAACATTTTTGAAAACATTTATAGAAAACATGGTTTTGAAACAACACAAAATTTAGGCCAAAAAGAAAAATAGTCATATTTTCATAAAAAAATTTCTCAATTATCATAATTAAAAATGATTATAAAATTGGTTATCTAACATAGATAAATTATAAATAAGCACAAGTTTCAAATCATCTGTATATGTTTTGAGATATGGATCAAAATATTTCATCATCGAATCATAATCATAAATAATCTTAATACATGAGAATATTTTAGAAATAAATTTTTCCAACATTGTAACATAAATACTAATAAATGGAATGAATAAAATTATATGAAGATTAAAATATCATGAGAATAAGAATATTTTGGATATAACAATTCCATTTCAATATATACACCTCATAGAAAAATATCGTTATCTAACATGGCATGTGTCTAAAAGAAGAAAAATTGAGAGAAAATACAATTATCGATTTGGTAACTTTTGAAACATAAACCCCATGAATGAAAGGTCATAAAATGGATATTTAAATAAAAATACATTTACGTACAATAATAATTTAATAAATCCATTACCAAAATACATATCTCATATAAGAAATATGTGGTGAACATGGACTGTGACTGATGGAAAATAAAAGTGAGACACGAAAACCCTTACTACATGAGTAAGTTTTGAATCATAGTCCCCAAAAAATGTGGAAATAAATTTATAAATATAATATCACTAAATAAATTAAATTAATTATATAACAATTCATAGGGTACTATAAACACCACATAATAGAAGTGAATGATGAACGTGACATGTATCTCACATAAATTAAAAGTGAGATGAAATTATCTTACCTAAAGTCTTAAATTTATTCGTACACCTTAAAGTCTCATATACAATGAATATATTTTTATTTAAAATATAAGGAAAACCATATTATAATATATATTACTATATATTATTTTGTGTTACATTATATTACCCATTTTTTAATAATTATATGTTAATGTTTTGGTTTTGGTTTTGGTTTTGGTAATATATGATTTTTTTTATATAAGTTTTGGATTGTTATTGTTGATCCTATTACTTAGATCATGATTTTATTGTTTCAGTAATTTAAATCATGATATATATGTCATATATATTATGTATATATTTATATGTAAAACATATATAATATGGAAGTATGAAGTGGAATACAACGTTCATCGATGTTGTAGGCCGTATGTATGCATGAACACTATTTCTGTTTTACTATCATATTGTAAGAAATTATGTAAATGAAATATATATAATATAATCAATCTATAATTATTATTTAATATATATAATATAATTTCTATAAACCCATCTTTAATTCATTCCATGTAGAGTGTGAACAAATCACATCGCTTTGAGGACATGGTATTCTACATTTCTACATATGATATTATCATTGTTACACAGAATGAAATGCATAAATGTATGTGTTCTATGATAATTATAGATGAATAAATACATTATATGTATCATATATACCATATGAAAAGATATTTTATATCATAATTATTAAATATTATTGGAAGTAATGTAAAAATAGAAAAATATAATATCATGAGGTGGTTATTCACCGTACACAAGAATGGTATGTTCGTAACACATTAGATCAATGTGTGTGTAAGTGTTAGTTTAAAACTTATAATAAAAACATTTTATTATATTTAGGATACATAGGGTATTATATAATTATGTAATATGAAAATTTTATGGGGTGTATAATTAAAATAAAATAAAAGAGCTTAAGGAAGGATGTTACCTCTTCTTTGGGTAAGTCATTATTGTTTTATCAAAAGGGATTCCATGGATTGATTTATGCCATAATGGAGGCTTGTATGACGAATGAAGGTATTTTTAGAGATTATTTTATAATATTTTGGGCTATAAAAATGGCTTGATAGGTGTGAATAAGTGGGGGTGAGTTCCATTTTATAGGGGAAGAGTGGCGTTATTGACAATTTTTTAGAAGGAAATCCCACACACCTTTTTGATGGAAATGAGGAAATATTAAAAGATAAAATTATATAAAATGGATTATATGGTTAAAATATGGACATCCAATGCTTTTGGGATAAGTTTATAGGTAATTGTGGCTATTAAGTGTATGGTATAGTCCATTGTCAAGCTAATTTTCCTCTTAATCATTGTAATTTCTTTTAATTACATTCACTAATATTTTTTGTCAAAAGTTGAGTTTATCATGTTTTAAATTATATATAATTCTGATTTTTTATATTTAGTCCATTTTCTAAAATCCAATCACAGTATTGGAAAAAATCAATTCAAATTGTTTCTCATAAATAGGGTGGCAAAGCGGGTTTTTAAAGTAATAATGTTCAAATGTTTTGTAATTTTTTTTATACAATTACAATTTTAAATTTATTTAAAAAACCCCAATTATATTAATTTATGTATAATTGATCTTATTTAACATTAAAAATAATATAACCCAAAATTTTACCGCGTTAATAAATTATATAAAAATGATAATTTGAAATATAATTCAATATATTTCAGTATTCATTAAAAAATGAAACATCACGTAATAATACAAAAGAACCATATAGATCAAATTCTGAAGTTCTAATTTCAAAAATGAAGTTTATTTTGTCAAATAGGAAATAAAAAACTGTCAGAAACCAAATTTAAAATGGGGTCTCCAATAAAAGGCGTTAATTTTTTTTTAAAAGAAGCCTTCTTTTTTATTCCAAAAAATGAATTTTTTCTTAACATATAACTATAAAATATAGTAGATGAGTATAAAAAATATTGATTAAATATATAATATATAATTTTTTAAAAACATTAATCAATATTTCTTTGTTTAATTTATTTAGAATTTTTTTTGATTGTGCATAGAATAATAGTTTTCTTAGAAAGGTAGATTCATTATTTTAAAATAGTTATTACATTAACATACAGTAATTGGTAAACAATTGATTCATTTTATATAAATGTATATATAATAATCTGACAATTTAGTTAATTTTATTCATTACTTCTATACCAACAGCTAGGTGGTAACTAGAATAATATTTTAATATTATTATTAATAGTATATTATAGTTTAGTAAAACTCAGCCTTGTATGTAACGTAATATATAAAAGGGACATAGTTTTATGTTTAATATAGGCCAAAAATAGTGTTGTTTTTACCAAAATCAAATATAATTGTTGTGTGTAGAGCATGACCGACATGATGTTGCCTATAAAGTAAGAAACAATTAGTGCTTTCATATTGAAAAAACTATATTTACTATTGTGTGAAAAGAAAAATTTCAAATTATTAAATTGACATAAAAATTAATAATTCAAAAAATATCTTCATATTACATGGATCCTATGACCTTATCAATCTTTCGTCTCAGGATTCCATAGACACCCATGTCTTTTGATGTTCACATGAGGCCCTATACATCGATGTAACCAAATGTAACAACTCGGGTGAGCATTGGCCATGAAAAGGTAACAACATGGATAACCACCACACATATGCAAGTGGGTTAGAAATACTAGGCCTTATGACTTCATCCATGCATGAAGATTCTCTATTACACATTCCCCATGCATGATTTTAGATCCCATTGCAAGTCATCCTTTGACGTTGTGTGAATATAATGAACAAGTTACATTCATTGGTCCCCACCATACAGGCATCCCTCGGCATGTGTGAGACATTAACATGCATATGGACCCGATGATCTTCCTTCCTCTCAACAGGAAAACCCTCAAATAAGAATCTTTATAATAACCCTTGGACATTTCCGCCTCCACAATTACATAAATACATTTTCCTTATAGTGTGGAGGCATGATCCCTTAGGGAATGTGACTTTAAAACTTGGGAAAAATTATATCATAAAAATGTTTGTGAGACCTCGTAGCCAAATTTAATTAAGGAAAAATGATAAAATAATTATTTATGGGTCTTGTGATGCCCTTGTTCTTCCCTTTACATGTTACATTGATCACAAGATGGACCTTATATATTTTATTCTGGTCATAAGAAAATCCTTGGAATATTTAGTTTGATCACGAGACAACTTATCCCCAGATCTTGTGTTCATTCAAAAATCCCTGGGAATCACATCATTATCATGCAACAGCCCATGGATAATCCAAGTTTTTCATGAAATAGCTTATTGAAATGACAACATTGTAATGAAAAAATCCATTTATATGTATGAATTTTCATGCAACATCAAATTGATAATTTAGGTTTATCACAATACATCGTATAGAAACACCAATAAAATCCTCTACCACATATTTGACATGACCACATTTTTCATGTGAAGAAATCTTGGATAACACATCTCATCATGTGAATGAAACTAAACAATTCTACATGGATCATGATAAGGCATCCGAGATAGTGCACTCTGTTCATGAAATTATTTCCTAGGAAATTATCATTGATTATGTGAATACATCCTGAAAAATCTATTTGATCAAATTAATTAACCAAGTCATGTCCTACTTAATCATATAATGGAATCCTAGACAAACTAGAAGATCATGAAAAATACCTTGGACATTTCAATTTTAATTATGTGAAGAATATTGGATAATCTAGATAGAAAACCTTGGACATTTATTCTATTCCATACTGAAACCCCAGACATATTAAGAAGACCATGGAAGCAATTCCAAAAATAAAATCAAGACATGATAGGAATATTACCCTAGAAATATAAACATAATTTAGTAGACATAGTTATACTTATACTATATGGATCTTCATCAATGAACTTTGATAATAATACTCCCATTATAATGGTTGTGTCATTAATGGGTAAGGGTTATACACTCATGTGACCCTATTACTATTAGGTTTTAAAATGGTCCCTCAGTGTCATTCCAAGAATGTCCAATAGACCTTTCATAGTTAACATCTCTCTTTATCCTTCAGAAGTTACAGAATGAATATTCCCATGGTCATCTATCCTTGTATAATCCCCAACATTACTAATCCTCAGGGGTAACAAAAAAGTATCTAAGTTTGATCACTCACACCAAATCATCAACAGGTCATAGGGAAACTGAAATTTTAGATCCCTAATTCATGTTATAATGAGGATATATAGCAAATCTCTCTAAGAATCAAGCTCAAAAAGGAATCCACCATGTTTTAATTCCATCCATGTCCCTAACATTCAATCCATTTCAACCAAAACTCTTCAATGGGTTAAAAATTCTTCATCCACCATCATATTAAGATGATAACAAAACTATGAGAATTATGGTTCCCACTATAAACAGGATACATGGGTCACATTCTTATGGCCCAAGATAAAATTGGAACACAATTTTCTATATTTAAGTCCCTCTATCTTCTAAATATTCCTAGCTCATGAAAGAAATTTCTCCAAAAATAATAACATCATACCTTTTCCACTAGAGAATGCAATGTGTGCTTTTATACAGGAATAATTTTATGTTAAATCCCCAAACATTCCCTAAAATACCTAAAACTCATCAGTGGGTTAGGGAGTAGATGAACTAAAAAGACGCTGATTCCAATCGTAAATAGGATATGTCGGATGACATAAAAATTCCAATTATACATACCATATCCTTAATGATATTGGAAGTCATACATATCAAAAGTAAACATTAATGTGTAAGACTCCTACAAATATTCTCAAATGCAATGTGCCTTATCTCCCACTATAACGTGATTTTTACACTAATCATGGATCACATGATTTTATCGATAAGAAATGGTTCTACTAACAATATGATAATAATTACCCATATCTGGGATTATCATTTGAATATAGGTTTGATCGCATCTAATCACCACTCAAAGGGTCATATTCTAAATGACATAATTCATGGAAGCCATATATGAATAAGCCCCACCCAAGGTGTGCCTTTTCACATTTAAGAAGAAATAGACACAATCATTTCATAGTCGTATTCATTTCTTATTAGGATACATTAGTTTCATCATTGAGGCATGATCCCTATACTTATTTCCTTACCACAAGATGTTAAAAAATGCATTTTTCTAGCCATACAACCTTAAACGATGTCAAACAAACTATGTGGGTTTTGATTCCTATTCTCACAGGTCATGTATGATTCCCAGTAGTGGTTCAATCCTATATCCAAAAACACAAACTACCTCCTTGTATGGAAATAAACTCGAGATACCCGAACATGTATATAAACTAAAAAATCCTAAATAAATAAGGGATGATGGAAAACATGTGGTGCACACCCAGTTTTTCTTATCAACACATGGTCTTAATCTAGTTATTGATAAAGGAATTACTAGTCGGGTAAAACCCCTAGATTCTTTGAATATTTTTTCAAATTATTTTATAATTTTCCTTAATTTTCATTTCACATAATACTGAAAATAGTTTATTTTATATTAAATCACTATTTTTGGTATGCATTATATGAATCCTAATGTTTATCATGCACTCTACACAATATAAATTTTATCTTAATCAACAAAAAACTCTGAGGTTATCTTATGTTACATGAAATAATGAGTTTCCTCAATGGCTTGCGTAAAACACATGACTATGTTTTACCAAAAAATAATATATTATTAAATTATTAATATTTAATATTATAAGATATAAAATTGTAGTTAAAATATTGGTTACAAAAATTATTAAAAAAGTTATGAAAATATAAGTTAAAAAAATATAATATTACTTCATACATTTATAATTAATTATAAATCAATATGAAAACTAATTGCATATAAATGAATAAATTAATATTTTTATGGTCACAAAGCTATTTCACCCTAATAAATTAAAGAAAATACAATTTGTGAGTGATATTGGTTTAATATATATTTTATATGTTCAATCAAATAATTTTTACTAATTCTATATTTTTTATAAATATAAGTTAAAGAACAATCCCAATTTTATGCTTAAAAAATTATTTTTATAAATGTAGTTTTATTGACTTTTAATGTAGAACCAATTTTAAATACAAATTTTGGAACGAATTTAGACTTACAATTGAAAAACAAAATTCATTCATGAAATAAAAACATAAAAATTATGTAAATATATATATATATATTTATTTTTTGAAAGGATTTATTTTCTAATAAATAGTCCAAAAAATGATTTATGGTTAAAAAGTACTTTTTTATCTATTTTTATAAGGATATTAATTATCTAAAATTGGTTTTAATGTTTAATTATATTATATTTTTTTCAATTAAAAAATTCAGGTAATTGATGAAAATTTACCAATGAAATTGATTATAAAAACATGGAGAACTGTTTAATGTTTTTACATTAAAAATTTGCATTGTCAACCCAACTACGAGATTAATTTTAAACTAATTTTTGTCCTGTATATGATTGTAATTTGGAAAAATGGATTAAATATTTAAAATAATAATAATTTATAATTTCATTTGAGGTAAAAATAATTTTTTTTCAAAAATATTAGTGATAGTGAATAAAATTAAAAACATCAATTAAGGTTAAATTAATCTTAATAAGGGACTAAACCATAACCGTAAGTCTAATATCGACCTATAAACTTTTTAAAAAGCACTTTATGACTAAATTTTGACATTATACTCATTTTTATTGTATTTTTATCATTATTGTTTCCATAAGAAACATGAAAAACATTGGTGGAATTCTCTTTTATAATATTTACAAAAGTGCAACTCCTGCTTCCATATAAAAGACCACCACCTTAACCACTTCTTTATACCACTAAAACCTCATAGTCCAAGAAACAAAAATATTCCAAAAATCTCTTTCCAAATTCCCTATCATCCTCCATTAATCACTTCTTTGGGCATAATGTCTACCAAGGAAGCCTTTTGGAACAAACAAAAAGGAGTTACCCGATTAAGAGGTCATTCTTCCCTAATGCTCATTACTATTATTTTCTTTATCCACCCCATACACTCTATTTATTCCATGATTTCATAATAAAACCATTATCCTAAATAAACTAGGATTTTATTATGATATTTTATTGACATAAACACACAAAAACCACCATCTAATTGGTAATGAAAATATTGTTTATGTGTAGGACAAACTACCGCCTAACTAAATGATGATTGTTTATTTTTCCTTACCACCTGTCATGGTTGAAATTATAATGCAATATATTATTATATATTTAATAATTTATATTTATTATGTATTTATGCTTATGTATTCCTTTTATAATTCATATAATGTTTACTTTACATTGCATGATAATATGATAATTTCATTATATGTAATGTGAATTACCACCCCCTCAAAGCAATATGTTTTTTCTTACAATACATGGATTGTATAAAAGATAGTTTTAGTAAATATAAATGATATATATGATTTAGAAAATATACCTTAATAATGATATATATATACATATATACATATAAGTATTTTACTTTCTCTCATTCAACATGACAACTAAATAAAAATAGTGTCTATGCGTACGTACAACGTGTTGTTTCCCTAAACGGTGTATTCCATCTCATGCTTATGTATTATATATATTATTATAATACAAATATAATGTATATAAATTATTTTTATATCATATTTTATATTCCCTAAATCATGATATAATGTATGAGGACCAAATATATAACAAATTAGGACACATGCAAAGAATAAAGTGAATATTACCCGAAGTGAAATCATAACATAGGATTGAAAACAATAGGGTAATATAAAGTCATAATAAATCCATATATGGTATTTTATATAAAATTATGATTCTATAATAGATGTATAATAAATATATATTTACTATACATGTTGTTTGAATGAGTACGACGAGAGTCAAGACAAAAGGTAAGGAGATTTAATCTCACTTTTTATTTTCTGGAGAAATTTTCTTTATTCACCACCCATTCCTTTTTCATGGTATATATACTTACCATAAATTTGTAAATGTATTATTATTAATTAATTTAATTTTATTTAAATTACCATTTTATGATATTTATTTTTATAGTTATTATGTTTCAAAAGATACCAAATCGGTAAAATAGTTTTGTCAAGATTTTCTTTCTTTGACACTAATGTTTTGTTAAGATCCTAAATTAGTTTCAAGGTGTATATACTGTCAATTTACATTTTTATCATGAATCTATTTATTTTAATGACATTTTATTAATGGTGTTATTAACGATTCTTAAATTGAGAGTATGATCCAAATTTACCATATTTTAAGAGTTTATTAAAACAATCTCATGATTTTTCATGATTTTTTATGTGTACGATTCCATTGACAAAATATTATGTTCCATATATCAGGATCATTAATGAATAATCATATCCTTTCTTTACTAATTAATTATTTATATATTGGCACCATTTATTCCACTATTTGGTACATAATATATTTCATTATGTGTTTTGAAGAAATCCCAAATTTACCATATATTTGGTCAGAAATATGGGTTCTTTCAAAAACCTGTTTTTGAAAACGGGTTTCCAAGAATTTAATACTAATATACTTTCATAATTTTTTTAAAAAATTACCCTTTTTCTTTAACCAAATTTTCAAAAGTAGTCTTATTATTTCTTTCTCAACGATGCATTTTTCTATCTTATTCACCATCAAAAGGAATGCTCTTTTTACCTAATACAATATGTACTAATTTACCCACTATCAACTATTAGAAACGTTCTTTTCAAGTTCAAAACGAGATATTTCATAAAAAAATTGAAATAAATTATAAATGAAATTGTGTTCAATTTTTTTCCAAGGAAAATTTTTGAAAAAAATATTTTCAAACTCTTATATATGTTTTCAAGGAAAGTGGTTTTTGTAAAGTTTACAGACATTATATACAATATTTAAAATTTATATTCAATGAAATTTTTTTCCTATGGTTTTAAAGCATTATTTTAAAATTTTAAAAGTGTTTTAAAGAAAAAATGTTTTTAAATTTCATTGAATAGTATTATATTAGTTTTCATGGAAAATGGTTTTTAAAATGAATATTAGTATTATTTATATTTATTTAAATATTTTCTAAAATATTATTTTCAAACGTTTTGATATATTAAAAATACGTTTTCAATGATGAAAGGTTATTTTCCTCCTGAGACACTTTTGAATGATATTTCAAAATTATTTTCCTTTTTTTATAACATTGATTGATGTTACTCATTACTTTATAAGAAATTATATAATGGTTCCATTCATATTCTTTTCATTAATAGGTTATGAATAATTTCATTGTATTTATTAAACCCATTTATTTTTCACTGGTTATATTTTTAAGAATTATTTTACTCTTTAATGTGTTATGATTTTGATAAAATAATTATGAGACCTTCCATTTTCCATAGTTTATGATATGATTAAATTTCTATGATACCCATTTCATTTCATGGGTTTTTACATGATTATTTATGATCTAGTGGGATATGTATGTATGATTTCACTATGAGAAGGGTGGGACCTATATCTCTATAAATTCATCGGTCGATGACTTATATCTCATGAGATAGACTAATATGGTCTTGGGAATGAACCATAGCAACTAATATGGAAATGTGAGTGATCCCTAGTTAAAAATATAGCATGAGGAGTTAACTCATGCTACTATGATGGACATGATAGGGACCCATTACTAAAATGATGGTATGTAGACTGAAATCATACTACCAATATGTTATAGGTATTGAACCCATACTACTAAGATATTCTTGGATTTGATTCCTTAGCTACTATCGAAAGAATTATATATTATTAAGTGTCTTCATCAATTTCACATTTTATTATTACGTTATGCACTGATGGCCTACGCTGTTTGATTCATTCTGATTCATCTCTTAAGAACTCCCATGATTTATGCCATCATTCACATATATGATCTTTAATATGTAGATTATTATCTTATATTTTCTTGATTATGTTCTTATATTCTTATTCTCACAATTATGCATACATATCTCCCTAATTTACCCTTATTGAGAATTTGAGATCACCCCTTTCTTATGTTTCCTTTCCCTAGGTTATGAAGAATTATTTTATCTTGAAGTAATAAAGATGTAGATATTTATGGAAGATGTTAAAGATCCTTGACCAGTATAGAAGATTTCCTTTCCATGTTTTTATATACAATTAACTGTTACAGTCATCAAGCATATATTTTTGGTAATTTACTAAATATTCATCTAAAAAGCTGTAATATCGATGTGTGTCAATCCATGGTAGATATTTTTGGTATCAATGGAATGGTTTATTCAACCTTTGAAAACTAGGATGAGAAAACATTGGTGAGGTTCCAATGTATATTTATCAAGATATATCTAAGGAGGTCTTTATGGATAAGTATATGGATGAGTCAAGTTTTAGGAAAATGCCCTGGAATTTTGGTAAGGGAAACAGTGAGTGGTTCTTAGAAATTCATCCCTATCTAGATACTGTAACTGTATGTGGCTCTAGCATAGATGTACCTATGGTGGCATGTTTTTTCGGTCTTGACTCAGGGTATTCAGGTATATGAAAATGGGCCTTTTTTGCACACATGGTTTGACATTCCTGAGGGATATGCTTTTGGAATTCACAAACACATCTAGAACCATTATAATGGATTAAAATATATGTTTTATATGAATATTGTAGTATGAAACTAGGGTGTCATTGATTAAGGTAGGGGTAAAAATTCAAACATCTTATAAGTAATTCTCTGCATGACTATGTGGTTATCTAATATGATATGTAAGGCTCACACTATGTTTATGATCGTAGAAAATGGTGGGAACTAGATTAACAGTTAGGGTGATGAATTATTTTTTGATGAGAAGTCAAGTGGGATGATCACTGGAGTGATAGACATTGTGATCATGCCTTATCAGTTTTCTCATAACATGATTAACAACACGTACTTTATCCAACTCTCAGACTCACCAAGGAAGAGAAATAAGGAGTTCACTGGGAGATCAGGTAATGGAGACCCTAGAGGAATGATGTTTGAGTTTCCTTTGTGTTAAGAAATTGGAATGAATCACCCAATTAAATTTATTATAGTAATAAAAATATGCGTTATCTACGGAAATGAAGGACAAAAATAAAGTGACTAGAAGGAAAAAATATAGAATTCAGTTAATGAAATGAGGGAGAATATTTTCCTCCCTAACAAATCATCTAAGGATATGTTATTTATGTGTGGAATAAAGGTTCATTATTATACTCAATGTCCCAAGAGGAAATCTCCTAAAGATGATCAAAAAGGTTGTACTAGTAGTGGTTACATTGTTGATGATGAAGAAACTCTAGATGAAATTTTAAAGGAAAGAGTCATTATGATAATGTAGCTTTATTAATGGATTATGGATGAAGTAATAAATGTTTTTGTTTGTTTGGATTAAATATTAATGATGTCTAAAAGGTGAAATATATAAGTATTTTTCAGTTTATGTTTTTCTCTATGGATTTAAAAAAACATGTGGAATTATTCTAATGGAATAGAAATGGGATTTAATGGAAAGGTGATTTCCCTAGAAAAAACCTGATTAATTCAATGATAAGCCTTAATATATTCCTTATTTTATGATAATGTTTTTGGGAAAAAGTTATTTGGTATATGAATATGTATGTTGGAAGGTACTGATTACCTTGGAACTAATTATAGACTTGTTGAAAAGTTGTTTATGATATCGTGGATGTTGTTAAAATATTTTTTAGATTTATGGAATAAATCATATATACTTTTTCTAAGGAAGAATGCATGTTTTTAATAATGATTTATATAAATACATGTTATTACCATGTTTCAAGAGAATATATGATGAGATTATTCACATGTTTGTAATGTGACAAAAAAAACTACTTTGTGATATATGGGGGATCAATGATAATTTGATTTCATGACACTCCTTCTAATGTTTTGTATTTTCCTCATTAGAAGGGTAATAAGTAAAACCATTCATGAAATGTTTTTGTTAAACATTAGAGGAATTATTTATGCACTGAGTTTTTAATGAAAGTATAGGTTTAAAGGCTAATTAGTTATAAACATTATTTCAAGGATGTACCTCAAATTTATTTCCTAGAATTATATTAGAATGGTTTTATAAAATTACATCATATATGTCTTGTGACTACCAATAACATTTGTAAAGGGAACAGGTCATGAAACCATGACCGAAGGACAAAAATTATTTCACGCCTACAACTATCCTTTGTGATGTCCGGGTTAATGTATAACTATTTTTGATGAATAATTATTTATGATAAAATAATAGTGTTACTTCTATATTTAGATATTAATTTATTAACCTTGTTTATATTTTACAAATATTTAGGTATAAATACTTATACATTTCATTATTTTATTGGTGTTAAAATCTCCTAAAAGTGTATTTTAGCAATTTTGGTATCGATGTTAATTGCTGGACATCCATTACAAGAAATAATGGATGAATTATAAATTGATAAAATCAAAACTAAAGAATGAATTTTTTATATAAATATATCAAGTTAGTGTATTTCATTATATTCTTATTCAATAAATTAATTAATCTATGTTAGTATATTGATGAAAATAAAATTTATGTCCTAAAATCTTAATTTTGATGAACCAATGGCCTTTTGAATCATAAAAAATTTACGATTTAGAGGCCATCAACATATCTTTTCTCATTCAATTATTTTTTATTGATAACATCAATGAATCCCTATAAATATTTATTATTTTCCTTTATTTCCACCTTCACTCCAAAAATATGATCACATATGTGGAAACCGAGTTATATGTTACTTTGGGTAACCGTTATGGTCCCAAAATTACTTTTTTAAGGGAAGTTTTAGTATTCATTTTTGTAATGTGGGTACTTTATGAATGAAACATTCATGTGTTAAAAAATTGATAAACCAGATGAATTTAAAGGTTAAATTCATTTTAAAGGATGTATAATGTAACAACCCAAGATTTGGGGATTTTTTAATTAATTTAACCTTTTTGATATTTATCATTTCTCATAAGACAAAAACTAGTTTATTTTATATAAAATCAATATTCTTGGATTTAATTATATGCAACAACAACTTAATCACACACTAAATAAGACATAAATTTTATTTTTCTCAACATACAACATTGTGGTTGTCTTGTGTTACATGCACCAACAACTTTCCTCGATGTCTTCCGTAACACGCTTGACCAAGTTTTACCAAACAATAATATATTATCAAAATATTATTATTTAATATAAGAAGATATAACCTAGTTGTTAAATTATTGGTTATAAATATTATTTACTAACTTATGAAAATATATTTTTGACACAAATATAATATGAATTCATAGGTTACCAATTAATTTTATTTGAATATGAAAACAAAAAAAAATATAAACGAAAATATTTCTATTTTTATAGACAAAAATCTATTTTACCCTAATAAATTAAATTAAATTCAATTAGTAAGTGATGGTAATGTAATATATATTTCATATATTCATTAAAATAATTTTTTTATTCATTCAATATGATTTATAGGCATATGATGGATAACAAACCCAATTTTATGGTTAAAACATATATTTTTAAAAATGTAGTTTTACCGTATTTTTACAGAGAACAAATTTTAAATCCCAATTTTTTAACTTTTATAGACATAATTTGTAAAAATAAACTTCATATTTGAAAAAAAAACATAAAAATTAGGTATGTATACTTTTTTTTATTTTTCATTAAGGTTCCTTTTTTAAATGAACAGTTCAAATAAAAATCATTTCAGTTAAAAACTACTTTTTCATATAATTTATTTATAATGATAATTTATTTTTTAAATTGGTTTCAATGTTTAATTAGATAATATTTTTATAAATTAATACAATTTTTGTAATTGAGATCATATTTGACAATGAAATTGGATATTAAGACAAAGAAACCTTATGAATGTATTTACTTTAAAACCAAACATTGTCAGCCCGAATACAAGACTAATTTTAAATTAATTTCATCCACTTATGTGATTTAAATTTTGAAAAAATGATTAAATATTTATAAGAATAATAATTTATAATTTATAAAAGGGTCAACTTATTTTTTGACAAAAAACAATAGTGAATGATATTAAAATTAATGACATCGATTAAGGTTAAATTAAGGTTAATAATGGACTAACCCATAACCTTTTGGCCAACAATGACCGATAAACTTTTCAAAAATATGTTTTATGTCATCCTATCAAACCTATACAACATTTGGTTTTATTTTTATCATTATTAGAACAAATTTAAAAATGAAAAACGTGAGTGGAATTCTCTCTTCAAATTTTTAGAAGAGTGTAACTCCTCCTTCCCTTTAAAAGGCTACAACCTCCACATTATCTTCATATATCTCAATGATCATAGGTTTGGAAAAAATGTTCTCAAAACACATCCCAATATCCCAAAATTCCTCCCATAATCATTGATTCCTCCCTTTGGGCATAAATTCTTCCAAGTAAGCCTTTTGGAACAAACCAAAAGAATTTACCCAATTAAGAGGTAACACCTTCTCTCAAGATCCTTTTTTTTATCTTCCTTACCCACCTCCTACATTATAATTATCCTATAATTTAATATAAAAACAGAATCCTAAATATATTATTGTGTTTTTATTCTAAGGGTTTTACCTAAACTCACACACACATCCATTTAATCGGTAACAAACATATTGTTTATCTATACAGTGAACTACCGCCTCACTAAATGATGATTGTTTATTTTTCCTTACCACCAATAATGGTAGACATTATGATAGAAAATAATTTTATATATTTCATAAATTATATTTATTATGTATTAAATATTCATTATTACTTTGAAAACACATATATTTTTTACGTTCTATTTAGTGTTAATATGATAATTTCATTTGAGGATGTGTGGATTATCTCCCCATCAAGCTGATATGATTTATTCATACACTAAATTGATTGTGTTATGGATGGTTTTAGTGAATATATATGATTTTTATTATACAAAAAATCTACATTAATAATTATAATTATATATATATATATTACATTCTTTCTTTCAACAAAAAAATTAAACAAAAATAGCATTCATACTTACGTACGACCTTCCGTCTCCATTATCAGTGTATTCTGTTTCATACAAATATATTATTCAGAATGTTATAATACACCTATAATTTATATATATGATATTTATATCATGTTCAAAATTATTTAAATCATGACATAAATTATAATGACCAAATATATTAAAAATTAAGTAACATGCGAAGAATAAAGTGAATATTACCCTAAGTGAAACATGAACATATGATTGTTAACAAGAGGTTAATATAAAGTCAGAATAAAACCATATACGGTATTAAATATAAAAATATGGTTCAATAAAATATTTATAAAATTTTATATTTATTATACAGGTGGTTTGAATGAGTACGATGAGTGTCAAGACACAAGGTAAGGGTATTTCATCTCACATTTTATTTCAATGAGATTTAGTCTTTATTCACCACCCAATAATTTTGTGTTGTATATGTAATGGAAATGAATGTGTCATATGATTTTTATTCCTAAATTTATGAGTATTTAAATAACCATTCTATGATCTGTATTTCATGAGGTTTATGTTTCAAAAGCTGCCAAATCGGTAAAATAGTTTTGTCTCAATTTCCATTCTCTGAGACTCATGTTTTGTTAAGAACCTATGTTAAAATTGAGGTTTTAAATATTTAATTTTACATTTTATATCAAAAATACCCTTATTTTAATGATATTGTAAGCCTCATGTGATTTAATTTTTTTAAATATAGATAATTATCCCAATTTATCAAGTTATAAGTATTTATGGAAGCAATATAATCGCTTTTCATGATTATTTATGTTTATGCTTCCTTTGATGAAATATTATGATCCATCTCTCCAAAAAATTTATGAATTTTCTTATCCTATAGTTATTAAATATCTATTATTATATTGTTAAAACTTATTCAACTATTTGGTATATAGGATAATTAAGAACATGTTTTTAAGAAAGCGCAACTTTACCCTCTCTTCAGTCAGAAATATGTGTTCCTTCAAAACCATGGTTTCTAAAAAGGGGTTACAAGAATATTCTACTAATATTATATGATTATTAAAAGACATGTTTAGACATTTTTTCGTTTACCAATGATTTTAGAGGAATATTCTTGTCACTTTCCTATAAGGAATTTTTCTATCATCTTTACCATGCAAAAGGAATGCTCTTTTTACCTCGCATCACAAGTACAGATTTACCTACCATCAAATATTTTAAGCCCTATTTTCATCTTGAAAATTTTATTTTTCATAAAAATATTTACATGATATTCTCAATTAAATGAGGTTCAAAAAATTTTCAAACTTCATTTATAATCTTTGAAAGAAAAAGGTTTTAATTTTTTTCAAACTCCTTCTATGTTTTTTCAAATAAAATGGTCATAACTTTTTTTTTAAATCTTTATCTAAAATTTTTTAAAGTTATTTTTAAATAAATTTATTCAAAATGATTTTAAGAATTATTTTTATATATTTCAATGTGTTATCAATGAAAAAACGTTTTTAAAATATTTGGAAACTTATTTTACAAGTTTTCAAGTAAAAGGATTTCAAAATTATTTGAAGTCTTATTTAAATGTTTTCAAAGTACTTTATAAGAAAATAATTTTCAAATCTTTTTATATATTAGAAATTATTTTTTTCAAATAAGAAAGGATATTTTCCTCAAGAAATATATTTGAAATATATTTCAAAATTTTTTTCTATTTAATATGACATATGTTGATGTTACTCCTTCCCTTCTCGGAAATGATCTACAGGTTTCATTAATATTTTTCAAGGAATGTGTTATTATTGATATAATGGTCTCATGAAACACATATATCTTTTTCAGGTTATATGTTTATGATATTCAATTATCATTTCTTGTGTAATGATTTTTATGAAATGATTGTGAAACCTGACTTTTTTTATATGTTATGATATCTTTATTTGTTTATGATACCCATTAAATTTCATGGGTTACATTATGATTATTTATGATACCATGTCACATGTTTTTATGATTTAATTATGAGATTTTTGGGACCTATATCTTCCTCCAATGAATTGTTTAAAGATTTATATCTCATGAGATAGACTAAGATGATCTTTGGAATGAACCTTGACCATTATGATGGCAATGGGAGTGAACTATGACTATGAAGATGGTATGAGGAGTGAACTCATGCAACTAAGAAAGTCATGGGAGTGAACCATGACTACCTAGATGGTATGGAGAGTGATATCATACTACCAATATGGTATGGGGAGTTAACCGATACTACCAAGAAGGTCTTGGAAGAAATTCCTTGGATTCTATAGAAATAATTATATATGCTTATATGTATACCATAATTCCATGCTTTATTCTAATGTTTTGTGTTTATGGATTATGTTGCTTGTTTCCTTATGATTCACATATTATTAACTACCATGACTTTTTCCATGATTCAGGTATATGATCTTTGATAAGCAAGGTCTGATATTCAATTTTCATGATCATGTTTTTATACCCTTATTCTCTCAATTATGATTATGTATCACCCTTATTTACCCTTATTGGTCATTTGAGCTCACCCCATTCTTATATTTTGATTCCCCAATTTATGAAGAATTTTTTTTGGTAGAATTACTAAAGGTTGTTACCATAATTAGATATTCTGAAGATCATTCACCGAAATCATTGATTTTGTTTCCATGTTTCCAATAACACTAAATTATTAGATCCCTTGGGAATTTGTTTTTTTAATGTATTTAATATTTATCTAAAATAATGTAATATCCATTTATGCCAAGATCATGTCACTATTAGTCACTTATTATGACATGGGAAGAATTTCACTAACATATCTAAAATCTATATGAGGGTCCCCAAGTGGACAATAATTTTTTCCGACAGGTTTTAATGAGTCAGCTCTCCCATCCTGGGAACTAATTTCAGTTCATAAGTGTCATTGGTTTTGAAACCTCTATTGATTAACTTCCTTTGAAAAGTTGTTCCATGATATGATATATATGTGGGAACCATTGGGAGCTTCTGTGGAAGGAAAAATTGTAAAAATGATGTGACAGATTATGATGCACATTCAAACCCAGTCACATTGAATCATTGGGATTTCCCAAAACCATCTATACTAGGAGAAAAAATCCATCCAAAATTTAAAAAAAAGACATGATTATATGATTTTACATCATTTCAAGGTTGTTCATAAGGTATCATACTATTAAATACAATTTTTTGTGTTTTAAACCAAAAGATATTGGTTTTGGTCATATAAAAAACAACTAAACTTTATGTTTCATTGGCATCCCAAATTCATAAATCACTTTATAATTAATATTATCTAATTTCAACGAATTTATTTTAAATTGGGTCAGCTCTGACCCCCTAACCCATGTTTTTAAAGGGTGTCTAATCCATAAAGACAACTTATTGGGATATTCTTATTGGACAACATTTTTAATGTTGTTAAATTTAATTATACACATAAAAAATATTATAGATACCATTTTTATATAATTTCACATCATCTTAAGTATATTCACTATGGATTTGACCATTAAATGCATATTTTGGTGTTTTAAAACAATAAAAGTTTTTTATAGTTATCTTAGGAAAACATCACCTTGGATTGATATTCGGTTATATCCAACATTTCAAAATTGATTATGCAGTTTTTCTTTCTTGATTTCATGGCATTTGAAGGCTGGTCAGTTGGTTTTAACCCCTAACACACATGTTTAAAGGGTATCAAAATTTGAAAACTATTTATTTGATAATTTTTGGATGACCACATATTAGATTTTCCTTCCATCTACAATTAAAAATAATAAACAATAAAATTAAAATTTTCACATTATTTCCTGTCATTATGTGATCATTTTTTATAGATATATCATTTTAACATGGGTTTTTTGTGTTTTTAAGCAAAAAATTCATGCTTCCCACAATTCAAGAAATTTATAACCTCATATTGATGTTTCATATAATACTCTATTCCAAAAATAAATTCAAAGTTGTTTTTATAATATTTAATGAAATTAAGAGGCCATTGATTTGGTTTTTACCCCCAAACACATGTTTTTATAGGACTGAAATCCATTTAAAACTATATATTTGTTCGTTCAGGGAACCCCAAATATTTGATTGAACTATTTTCTTCTTGTACAAGTAAAAAAAATTATTTTATAATGATTTGACATCATTACAAGGTTGTTTTCTATGAATCTAAAAATTAAATACATGTCATGGGGTTTTAAAATAATAAAATTTTGTTTATAGTTCTCTCAGAAAAAAGAACTTGATATTATTGTATCATTTACTACAAAATTTTACAAATCAATATAAATTTGTTGTATTATAATTTCACATCATTAAGTTGTTGATTGGATAGTTTTGACCCACTGATGTATGTTTTTTAACAACATCAAAACATTAAAAACTTATTATCTAGTTGTTTCAGGCACAACACACATCGGATTAATGCGATGTCTACTGTTATATGTTAAAAAAATAAAATTATTATTAATATATGATTTCCCCTCATTCAAAGGTTATTTTTTGTGGATATGAACAATAACTATTTTTTTGTTTCAAAACAATAAAAGTTTATTTTTTATCATCATAGAAAAATAACTCCTTGTATTGATGATGCATCGATTCCATCATTTCAAAAATCATAATATAATTTAGTCATATTTTTGTAGTGGAATTTATTGATTATTCTTTTGGTTTTTACCTCAAAACACATATTTTAAAGATCATTAATCATTTAGAAATAGGTTCTTTTATCATTCATGTAACACTATATATCAATTTGATGTTATGTCTAGTAATAAACATCCAAAATAAAATAAATATGTCCCCTTTGATTTTACATCATCTAATGGTCTTTTTCTATGGATCTTTTTGTTAAACACAAATTTTTGGAAATTTAGAACAATAAATATGTGTTTTTTGTCATTCTAATATGATGAAACCTCATATTTATGTGTTTTATACTCAACCATTACACATATATGCGTATAGATTATTGAATATGATTTTATGGTCTTCAGACGTTAATCAATTGGTTTTGACCCCCTAATGTGCATTTTTAAAAGGTGTCAAAACATTATAAACATATTATCTTGATGTTTCTGATATACCTCATATTTTATTTAAGTTCCTCATAAATACACACATAAAAAATATGTATTATATGATTTTCCGATTATTTCACGTCATTTTGAGGATATTTCAAGGGATTTGATAGTTAAATACATGTTTTGGTATTTAAAACAATAAAAGTGTGTTTTCAGTCATCTTAGGAAAATGAATAATAGGATTAAAATTCTATTAGATCTTCTTTTTCAAAAATTCACTATATAATTTTATCGTCTAATGTCATAAAATTCCTTGGTTTTTTATTGGATTTAACACCTGTAACATGTTTTTAAAGAGTTTATAAATTTCAAAAACTACTTATTTGGTTGTTTTGGGAATGTCACATATTTGATTGATGTTTCATCATCTCATAAAATTTAAATATAAAAAAATATTTGGATTCCTTGATTCGATGTCATTTTAAGGTCATTAGATATGGATATGACCATTAAATATGAGTTTTGGGGTTTTAATGAATAAAAGTTCTTTTCCATTCATCATAGAAAAATGAAACCTCATATTTTTGTGATGTCAAATCCAATTTTCAAAAACCATTATATGGTTTTTGTGCTCTAATTTAATGTCCTTTAGAGGTTGTTTACTTTGTTTAGACCATTGGATTCACAATTTTAAACAACATCAATCCTTTAAAAATATCATTTTTGGTCATTATGGGATGACCACAATTCTAAATGATATGATGTCTTCTCATACACGTCCAAATAATTAAAAAAATCATGCTTATGATTTCACATCATTATAATTTTTTTTACATTTTATTTGACCATTAAACACATGTTTTCATATTTTAATACAATAAATGTGTATTTTGGGTCATTCCAATAAAGAGACACCTCATAGTGATTTTTTTTAACCTTCTACATTTCATAATTCTTCATGTAGTTTATTTCATCTGATTTAGTGATATTTCAAACTCATTAAGTTGGTTTTAACATCATGACTCGTGTTTTGTAGGGCATCAAACCTATTAATACATATTATTTAGTTGTTTTAGAAGAACCACAAGTTCAATTTATGTTCTCTCAACTTATACACATCACAAATAATATAAACAAGAATTTCCCTAGATTTCACATCATTCTATGGCTATTATATATATAAATATATATATATATATATATATGATAGGTAAATGCACGTTTTGATATCTTAAATAAAAAAAAATTTTACAATCATCCCATAAAACATGATATGTAAAATTTACGTTTCTTAATCTCTATCTTTTCATAAATCACTATAAAAATAATTTAATTCAATTCTATAGTATTCAAAGGTACTTTATTTAACTACAACACCCCCTCAGTGCATGTTTTTAAAGGATTTCACACCTTTAAAAACAGCTTACTCGATCATTCTAGACACATCACACAATTTAATTTTGAGACTTACACTCATACATATAAATAATTATACAAAAAATGACGTCCTATGATTTCACATCCTTATAAGGGTTTTTTCTTTTTTCCTAATTGTTTAATGCATGTTTCAGTGTTTTTCGACAATAAAAGTGCATTTATGGTCATCCCAAATAATCAAAATCTCAAACTAACATTTGGTATAATGAAAACATACAAATACCATTTTATGGTTAATTTAATCAAATTTCATTGAATATGGTGTTTGTTCAATTGGTTCTAAACTCTTGGAATTTTTTTAAGGATGTCAAGACTTCAAAAATGGTTTATTAAGTTGTTTTGGGTACACTACACATTCTATTAACATGTATTCTTCTCGAACATGTCACAAATAATATGAATATGGGTTCCCTATGATTTCACATCATCTAGAGGTCATTTCATATAGATTTAACAATTAAACACATGTCTTGGGGATTTAAATTAGCAAATTTGTATTTATGACCACCATATGGAAAACACATTGGATTGAAATTATGAACTCTATACCATTTAATAGAAAAATATATGGTTTTTTTACTCTTATTTTATGAAATTTTTTGTTCTTTGATTTTGTTTTTACAAAATGAAACATATTTTAAAAGAGTGTAAACCATCAAAAACTAATTATTTAGTCATTTTGAGTAGATAAATTGTCTGATTGATGTACCATCGACTGATACACATAAAATGTACAAAAAAGGGAATACAATTATTTAATTTTATTTTGACGATTTTTTCGAGAGATCTTATAGTTATCCACATGTAAAAGTGTTTTAAAACAATATATTTTTTTAGTCATCCAAGGAAGAAAACAATGTATATTTAAATTTTTTCTACTATAATATTTAAACTATAACAATATGGATATTTTCATCATATTTCATATTATTTAAAGGTCATTTGGTTGTATTTGACCCTCTGAATCTTGTTTTTAATGAGTGGAAAACCTTTAAAAACTGCTTATTCAATCATTCTAGGTAGAATTCACATCATATTGACATGTTTTCAACTCGTACATGTAAAAAAAATACATGGATGGTTTTCTATCAATTTAACATATCGTGAGGTCTTTTTATATGGGTTTAACTATTAAACATATGTTTTGGTTCTTTGAATAATAAAAGATCATGTTTAGTCATATTAAAAATAAAACACATATGATTGATGTTTTCTGAGCTCCACCATTTCATAGTTCCTTATATAGTCATTTTCATCTAATATAATTTATTTTTAAGTTTTTATTATTAATTTTGAACCACTAACACACATTATTAATAGGTTTTGAACCTTAAAAATCCTATTATTTATTCATTTCAGGTAGACTAAATTTATGATTTACATTTATTACTCTTATACATGTCAAATTAACCATAAATATAGTTTTCCTATGATTTCCCATCACTTTGAAGTCAATTTTTGGGGATATGTCAATTAAATGTATGTTTTGGTGTTTTAAATTATGAAGTCATGTTTTCAAGCATCCCTAGAAAAAATAAATTTCTAATGAAAACTTTTTAACCCCAAATTTTCAGATATATTGCCTTTAAAATTTTTACCTTATTTTATTTTATTTGGAGGTCATTCGGTTTGTTTTGACCCCCATACACATGATTTTATGTGGCGTCAAACCATTTAAAACTACTTATTTTTTCATCATAGTAAGGAAAAACATTCAAAAGATGTAATGTCTACTCATAAACATCAAAAATTATTCAGAGACTATTTTACATTGAATTCAAGTCATTATGATGATTTTCTATATGCATTTGGCTGTTAAATAATTTTTTTGATGATTTCAATGCAATGAAATCATGATTCTAGCCATCTTGAGAAAAATAAACCTCCAATTACCATTCCATTAGATCATCCAATTTAAAATTCACTTTAAGGTTTATGTCATTAGATTTTTTTGTTTCTTAAGGCTTTTCAGTTGGTTTTGAACCCTAGATGCATGTTTTCGAAGGTTTTCAATCATTAAAAACTACTTATTTTTTCATTTTGGGGAAAATCACATTTTATTGGAATTATATGTACTCATACACATCTCGTTTATTTAATAGATGTTTTTCCATTGATTTCACATCATTAGAAAATTTTTTAAGTGGATCTAGACTTTATAAGCATGAATTGATGTTTTAAAATAATAAAAGAAAATTTATAGTCATTCAAGGAAAATATTACCTCAGATTGATTTCTTTATATCCAGAATTTATAAAATCACTATATTGTTGTTTTACTCTGATTTTAAGGAATTTAAAGGTCTGTTTGTTGGTTTTGACCCCCTAAATCATGTAATTACATGACATCAAACCATTAAAAATTTCGTATTGGGTTATTTCAAGAATAAAACATATATTATGGTAATTTTAACTCTTAAAAAATGTCAAAATTAATATTAATATAGTTTTCCTATGATTTCACATCATTTTTAAGACATTTTCAATCTATCTAACATTTAAACCCATGTTTTGGGGTTTTAAATCACTATAATTGTGTTTTTGACCATTCTAGGTGAACAAAACCTCAGATTTTCTATCTACCTACTCCAATATTTTAAAAATTCATTATAATAGTACTATACTCTGATTTCATGTAATTTGGAGATCATTTGGTTTGTTTTGACACTCTGATCTATGTTTTTAAATAACTTGAAGCATTTAGAAATATATTTTTCATATGTTTCTAAAACACCACAAATCCATCCAATGGGTCATCTACTCATAAACGTCAAAAATAATACCAATATATTTATCCTATGATTTCAGGTCATAATAAGGTATTTTCCTATGAATTGTGTTGTTAAAAACACGTTTTGGTGGTTTAAAACAATAATATCATGTTTTTGGTTAACCCAAGATAAAAACGCCTTATATTGAAATTCATTATACACCACCATTATAATAATATGTAAATTTTTTCATCTCATTTTATCGAATTGAAAGGTTTTAAAATTATTTTTGACCACCTCGCAAACATTTTTATAGAGTACCAAACTTTTATAAGTTTCCCATTCAATCGTTATTGGAATATCAATCATCTAATTGATGACTTTTCTACTCATAAACATAAAAAATAATAAAAATATATAGTTTATTTGATTTCATGTCATTTTAAGTAAATTTTCCATGGATATTAACATTATATGATTTTTTTGTGATTTAAAAAAATAAAATTGATTTTTTGATCACATAGGGATGATTAAACCTTGGATTGACATTATATATTCTCTAATATATCACAAATTATTACATTGTGTTTTTTTATGATTTCATGAAAATTAAAGGTAATTCATTTTGTTTTTCCCCCTTGATAAAAATTTCTAAAGTGCTTCAAACCCTCAATAACCGTTTATTCACTCATTCTAGAGTGATTTCCCATCCAATTGACATATTATGTACACATACACAGTAAAAATAATTCAAATTCATTTTAATATTATTTTTTTTCATTTTGAGGTAATTTTCTATTGTATGGCCCTTAAACAGTATTTTGGTCTTTTATGCAATAAATGTTTGTTTTTGATTATCCCAGGAAACATTAACCTCAAATATAATTTTTTAAACTCCACCAATTTAAAAATAATCTTCAAGCTGTTACCATATGTCATGATTTTATTAATCAAAAAATATAATTGAACAATTAGCTTGTTTATTTTGAATGCAAGTTTGACAACCACTCAAAACCGATAATTTTTACTAAAAGGAACCAAGGATAGATCACCCATGATCATGCACACATTCTATCAAAGTCTAGGGGAATATCGATTGTCAAAATATGGGTGCTCTCATGAAGATATGATGAAGCATTTGATGTCTCTAGAATCACCACTACATAATTCCTTTGATATTTGAGGTAGATTTTTCATCAATTTCATATAATCGTATCTTCTCGCTATGGTGGGGGACAAGATGAGGGAGGATCATTAAAATTTTAGTGGATGAATAGTACTCCGGAAAAGTGATCCCTCTCACTTATATAGTAGTGATTAAACAATTGGAATGGAATCTCTAGCCCCTATAAAATTAATTCCCAGTATATAATCCATAAAATAAATGTTATTACGTAATAATATTATCATATACCTAATTTATATTTTTTTATTTAATTTTAATATAAATAAATATATTATAAGAAGAAATAATGTTATTAATTTTACTCATTACTCACGTAAATATTAAATAGACCATGAATATTAAAATAATTTTTATTTGTTATATATTTTCCCACATATTATCTTTAAATCATGTGAATAATTTTAGAGAATAAATTCATTAGCAATTTTTCTAAATTCCAATAATATGAATTAATTGATTTCATCAGGATGGTTGAAACTCAAACATCACCCAGACTCCAGCGTTGGGGCCACCATGTCTGAAACTCTTATTCATAATAATATTCTTTTCAATTCAAATTCATATGCGTGTAATCTTCTAGGCCCTTATTATTAAAGCTGTGAATATTGTTCATAGACCAAGAGTGGAGTCTGGCCCTCATAAGGCTCCTATAATGATAAGGAATTGTCATAGAAATGATAACATCATTAAATCTCATACCATGAAATATAATATCACTCTATCATGATATCTCATAAATCATGAGGCCCACATCATTTCATCAGCCTTTCTTACTTTATTATTCATTTTCCTTCCTAGAAAGACCTTACATATTTTACTTTGACCATGGATTTAATGAAGGTACTACCATCTGGATCAAATTGAATGAAGATATCACATTATATCAAAAGAGATAAATTCTATATTGATAATTTAGTTTATATTGCACCACTAATTTACCCCGTATAAGCTACCTCAATATGTTATAAATTATATGTTTGTCATCTTGAATCCAAGAACATAATAAAATAGTGTTCAAATATAATAAACATAGGTCATGAGACAACCACATGAATTCATAAATAAGAACTACTAATGACAGCTAAAACATGTAGTGCTCTTATTGGCAGGGAAGAACTCATTATCAAAACTACTATATATCACAGAGTGTGATATTCATTAAAAAAAGTCTCAATGCATAGGTTCCTCAGACACATAATAGCAACACATCACATTTTTCCTACCATCATGATGTTTTTTACCATATGAAATAATTTTAATATTACTAGCATGTTAACTCTATGTTCTATTAATATTTTGAAAACTACAATAACCTTTTTATATGACATGTAATCAAAGGGGGTTACAAAATAAATAATTGAAATATAAGTATCATCACTATTATAGTTAGAATACATCATTTGTGACACACAATATTCATAATATGGTAATCAAAGTGTAATGTTGATGTTGGGTCTTGTGAAACGAAATTTACAACAATCAAACCTACAATACATCAAACATTCTAACTATATTTGTTACCAATCCAATTATAAAATCATTCTTCTGTATAGTTGTGAATTTAGGCATTGGGCCTTCCATGTCTTCCATACAAGGCAATTTTTCTATCATAGACTTCAACACCTTGATTAAAACTCATCAAGAGATGATATCCTTGATTATATTAATTAATTATCGTTTAAAAACATGAAATCATGGTAATTACCAATATTTTGATTGCCTTAATTTATTTTATTACAAAACATTACTTACTTGGTGTGATTCTATGAACTAAACAAAAATCACTACATATTTATCATTTCTTCTTTAGCTACATCAGAAACCAATATGTACTTAGTATCAATCTATATGGATACCAATATATTTAATTCTTTCTCTTACTCGTTAGTTTATTGTGATTATAAAATTAGATTTAATTTATCTAATGGAAGACCAGTTTTTACCCAATTATAACTGGTGTCCCTTATTCTTTATATATCATGTATATACCCCTTATACTCTCTTATGTACAATTTTATAGTTCTAACTAATTCCAATTATGTTTACCTAGATTTAGATGATATTTTCCTACCGTAATGTATTTGATAGAAAAATAAAATCTAGTACCAGGAAAGGAAAATTTAGTTAATCCATCATAGAAGATTATAAAATTAATCTCACCACATTAATATCCTCAAATGTCTTGTACATGTCTTCATAGAGTGTTTTTTTGACATGTTTCATGGTTAAAAATCATCTATCTAAATTTTATAACTTCTATTTTTCGATACCATATCGGTTTTTTCATCAAAAAAGATGTGGATGGGTTGGACCGATGGTTTGATTGGGGGGTTATTGAATATCATGCACAATCACTCACATTTGACTTTTCATTTTCAATCTTCCCGAGATACTCCTAATAGTTCCCAAACCAAAAAATAATTATGGAATTTATTTTCAATAAAAGGTGTTTATTTTGTTTTTCAAAACCCACGATGCTTTAGAACTCACTTTGGCAGAGAGGAAGGGAGTTTGGACTCATCACACCGTTTATATGGGAATTTTTTAACTATAGGAAACTCTTTAGAACAAAGATATTTTCATGAAATCCTTACCAGAATTGGATATTAGACTGGTCAATGTGGTTTCAATAACTTGATTAAGGTCATTTATTTATTAGAACAACTACACAAATATCACATGTTCTCCACCATTCTCTATTTTATTTATGATGATTTTAGTTTATAACCATGTTCAGAAACTCTGGAGTTTATTGAAGTCTATAAAGGTGATTGGTATCTTGGATATGGAAGGGAACCTCTATAATCGATTCTACATATCCTATTTTTAACATGAATCAAAACACATGTAGTTCATCTATCATAGTTTAAGGTCTTCTGACTAGACTAATCCTTGTCATTTAACTTCATACAGTAAGGATGTAGATATTAGGATATGGCCTCAAAAAGTCATCCTATATGACATATTATGATATCAATTAGAGTCCATGTAGATCCTATTACATGAATATTTGTCATGATATATAAAACAATAGATTCCCTGGGTGGGATTTATAAATATCAAGCTTCCCTATATTGTAACATAGAGAGTATAGCCCTGTGAGTGGAGATCAGATATAATCATACTTTAACCCAAATGATAGGCCCACATTGAGTAATTCTAATCACATTATTCGTACAATAAAATCAAGTCTCTATGCCGATGTGAGTCATTATCAATGTGAGATACAAGATACATCAGAAGATCAGACACATTACATGAGAGAATATCAATAAAAGGGGTAAAAATTAATTTTTTCCACTATGAGGTATGATTACCCATGTCATGGAGTATATGGTATGGATCTTGAGCCTTTGGAAGGTTTCAACATTTCTTGGTTATAGCTGGAATCATATTTCTCATAGTTTAGTTTGTCTCTTACCCACCGATGGGTTAGAGGTATTTGAGAGCATTACTGAGGCATAGATATAAAATAATACCCATGTATAATCCCATATCCAATAAATATATGTAAATTAAATATGGTAAACTCATGATAGAATGTTATCCCATTAGTCCTGAACAATTTTTATATTAATGGACTCACACTAAAGTGGATTCCCATTTGAGCTCGGGCCTTAGTAAGGAATCATACATATCCTTGGTTTTCTTGAAATTTGAGTTCTTATAGTATAGGTTATCCCTAAACCACTGATGGGATATGTTCTTTGCTTACACTCAGAAACATCATGGTTTCATATGGGGTTTTAGGAATTATAGGGGCTTTTATAAGGATGGATTCCATTCTGGCGTATTCATTCTATATCTTCTAATAGAATAATAGAGATAGAGACCATTTGCGGTCTTTTAGAGAGGATGAAATAAATAGGGTCACATGATTGCATAATTAGGTTCCATTAAGAACACATACATTTTAATGGGGGATGATATAAAGACATTCATGGCCAAAGGTCTTTATGGCCGGAGTATGAGTGTGCATGCCAGACGAAATGGGAAGGTACAAGGGGATTTTCCCAACATTTCTTGGTTTTATTACTATAAATGTCTTGAATTCCCACCCAACATGTTTGGGGTGTTAGTATGAAATTTAAGAAACATTCAATGGAGTCTTCCAAACATGCCTTGAATACTTCACACCATCAATTTTCTTTTCATCGATTTCATCACATAACTGAAGAAAACATGTCCATGATTTTTGGATGATCAACTAACTCATATACAATGACTTGTCATGTTCAAAACAAACATTTCCAAGACTCTATGCATTATAATGGTGGACTCCTATGGGGAATTCCATATGACAATGACTATAGGCCAATAAGAAATATAATTATAGGGAAGACGTGTTTATGGGTGATTTCATGATAATTCCAACTTGTTAAGGAGTTGTTTTATAATTAAATATTTTGTCCTATAGGCAATTTATTGTCAAAAAAAATATGTCAATGATCATAAACACTACTGGAATGCTGGTCTTTCCCAACAGTTACATACCAACGGTTTGATAGAACCGTTGGTGAAGGAGGTTTTTCCCAACGGTTCTAATGAACCGTTGGCATAGATGTGGTTGGGAGGTTTTTTCCCAACGGTTCTCATGAACCGTTGGTAAAGATGGCTTTGGGGAGGTTTTTGCCAACGGTTCATGAGAACCGTTGGTATAGATATAGGTTTTTGCCAACGGTTCATAAGAACCGTTGGTATAGATATACTTTGGGAGGTTTTTCCCAACGGTTCTAGAGAACCGTTGGGATAGATATACATATGCCAATGGTTTTTAAGAACCGTTGGAAAAGGTTATCCCCAAATTCCCAGCTGCCTGTTCTCTCCCCCATTCGCGATACACAACCCTAAAACGGGAGCAGCAGCCGATTTAGGCGATTTTGGAGGTACTATCGGCCTTGAATCTTCCAGGTCTTCTTCAGGTTATTCTTCTTATTTATCTGAAAACGTATTCAAATGTTTGGATAGTATTTAAACCTATTTTCATTTTTCCCATCAGTTTAGGTGATTTTGGAGCTACTGCCCGCCGGACCAGCCTAAGGGTGAGTTTTCTTGAAAATTCCTTTTTGGATTTTACCCCTTGAACATGGTATGTCATTTGTGAAAGGTTATATAAATCGAATTGATTGTTCGATTTCTGAATTGAATTGTAAATTAAATTAATTAAGGGTATTTTATGGTTTGCATTCCCCTTTTAACACATGAATGCCAATTATTTTTTAACACATGTTTTAATTGTATTGCCTTTCCAATGTGAGTAAAGTAGAGACTATGCTATGAATCTATGAAATTGGATTGAATTTATCTTATATTTTGTGTTACCATGTTAGATATATTATAACTAATGCATGTGATATCTTTATAGTCTTGTTAGGAGTGTTCTATTAAAAATTCCCATGTGAGTGCTTGAATTTTCATTGAATTGCTAGCCATTATGAGTTATGTTGAGACCATGATATGGAATTGATTGATTAAGCAAGGGAATCTCATTATCTTGTCATTACAACATGAGTAAATTAAGCTTCATTCTTTTCAGGTTATTATTTGATTGAGTCACCATTTTGAGGTGAGTTGTATTAAATACCTTTGTTTTTGACCTTGGTATGTTTAATGAATTGTTTAAATGAAATGGAATTCATTAAATGATTAATAGTAAATAGTGATACATGGATTCTATTAGGATTCCAGGTATATAATCTTGTTTCTATTAACTTATACGCTTTATGTGATAAATGGATTCACAGTGGAATTCCACGGATAGACTCATTTCTTTGAATATTGATTAAGCCATGGGTGATACATGGATCCAAGGGAGGGATTACATAGATAGACTTATTGAATGTAGAATTATATTCCAATTGATACATGGATTCTTATGATAATTCCATAGATAGACTTATTGAATGTAGAATTATATTCCAATTGATACATGGATTCTTATGATAATTCCATAGATAGACTTATTGAATGTAGAATTATATTCCAATGCTATGCGTCTTGTGTGGTGGTGGTGTGGTTTATGTGTTTTATGGTAGTAGTGAAGTGTGTTATTATGTAGTTAATGTGAACCCATAGGTTGAGTATTTTGTGCTATCTATATATCATGTATTTTTATGTTATTTCTACACATTCCCAACCAGAGTTGGATAAACTTACCAACGATTAGAGGTTTTGAGTTATGAGTATTTTTTCTAATATCTAGGATGGTGGTTATATGTTTGGATAGCTACCATGTCTTCCCTACTCTTCCTTCAAAAGTGATTGACCATGTGTTTTTAGGCAAGATGCGATGTGATTGTCCATGTGTCTTCAGGTGAGATGTACTATGATTTCCCTAGTGTTTTTCGTTGAGGTGTGATGTGATAAGACTATAATAAGATGGGGCATGTGGTTGGGGTCATGTAGGGTAGGAGGATGGCACAAGGTTGATGTTATTCATGTTCATGATACCCTACTAATATGGTTATGGGATGAGTCATGCTATTATGTGATATAACACATTAAGTTCTTGTTGGTTTTACATTTTTTCAATAACACATTTGTATGTTTTTTTGACATGTGTAGTTGATACCTTGATTATTTTCTTCCTTTATCGTTTACATAAATGTATTTTCTATTATAGTTAATGCCTATTGAATTGTTTATGACAAAATGACTTATATAAATTCTTTTTACAGAATGGAAAGAAGTTGGATGTATGAAACCGATCGGATCTCAGACGATTTTCAAAACAATTTGGAGAGCTTTATAGATTTTGCATTTCACAATGCTTCAGATAGTGGTCGCATACACTGCCCATGTTCCAATTGTGTTGGTAGACCTTGGTTGAGCCGTGAAGAAGTCAGCTACCACATAACCAAAAATGGGTTTCAAGCAAACTACTTTCTGTGGTATCACAATGGGGAGAAAACGAAATCTCAAATTGGTGATGATCGAAATGAAAAGACTGGAATGGAGAATTTGTTAGATGATCGGTTTCCGTTTATTCGTCATCATGAAAAAGAAAGGATTTCGACTCAAGAAGACTTCGATATGAGGACAGCTGATGCATCTAGTGAAAATGATGATATTGATAGGGTGAAAAAATTGAATGATGCTGCCACGACTCCAGTATATCGACAATGCGATAAAATGAAAAAGATGGAATTTTTAATCCGATTATTTCATGGGAAAACTATGTATGGGATTTCTAATACAGCAATCAATTACATTCTTACCCTCTTGAAGGATTTACTTCCAGATGATGCAGATATTCCCTCAAACCACTATATGGCATGGAAGTTAGTTGAGGAACTTGGATTTTCAAGAAACAAAATTCATGCTTTCCCGAAAGATTGCAGTTTATTCTGGGAGGAAACTGCTGAACGAAATGAATGTATAAAATGTGGCACATCCCGCTGGAAGTCAAAATCTGATGGAACACCATCCCGCGTTCCACAGAAAGTAATGTGGCACTTTCCATTGATCCCCAGACTCCAGAATCTTTTTATTTCTGATGACATATCAATAAAAATGAGATGGCATGATACTGAGAGAAAGAAGACTGATGATGAGTTTGTTCATCCTGCAGATGGATTTGCATGGAAGAGATTTGATGCTCGACATCCTGATTTTGCAGCTGACGTGCGTAATGTGAGGCTGGGTCTTTCATGCGACGGTTTTAATCCGTTTGGGCAGATGCTTACTTCACACAGCACATGGCCCGTCTTTATGCACATTTATAATCTTCCCCCATGGTTGTGTATGAAAAAATCTTTCACTTTCATGAGTATACTCATATCTGGTCCTTCTGATCCCGGCATTGATATTGATGTATACATGCAACCTTTAATAAAAGAGTTGAAGCTTCTTTGGGATGTGGGTGTGCGCACATACGATGCATGTTCGAAAGACATATTTCAGATGCGCGTTGCGCTTATGTGGACAATCAATGATTTTCTGGCTTATGCAATGATGTCTGGATGGAGCACGAAGGGGAAACTGTCATGTCCAGTTTGTATGAAGAATACACGATCCAGAAGACTGAAACATCGTTGTAGTTTCAGTTTTATGGGACATCGACGATTTTTGCCAAAGGATCATCCATATAGAATGAATCATCGAAGATTTGATAATACTATAGAGACCGATGATCCACCTCAGCGTATGTCTGGAACTGATGTGCTTAATGAATTGAAAGATTTCAGTTTTTCGTTCGGGAAGGGTCAAATGAAATCTAGAAAGAGAAAGAATGTTTCCACAGAAACCTGTTACAATTGGAGGAAGAGGAGTATCTTTTTTGATTTGCCTTATTGGTCAACCAATTTGCTACGTCATTGCTTAGACGTAATGCATATTGAAAAGAATATATGTGAAATGTTGCTTTCAGTTCTTCTAAATGTCAAGGGGAAGATAAAAGATGATTTATGATCTCGACGTGACTTGGTGGATTGGGGCATCAGACCAGAATTGCATCCTGTGCGTATCAGTGAAAATAAATGGCAACTTCTATGTGCTTCTTATGTGATGACACCTACTGAAAAAAAAACAATTTTTGGAAGTATTATAGACTATTAGAGTTCCTGATGGCTATTCAAGAAACATATCTAAACGGGTCAACAGAATAGAGTTGAAGCTAAAATCTTTGAAGACTCGTGATTATCACGTTCTACTGCATGAGTTGCTTCCAATAGCAATCCGTCATCTTTTGTCCAATAATGTAAGGGTGGGTGTTATTCGGTTGTGCCATTTGTTTAGAGATCTTTGTGCTAAGAAGTTGTCCAAGTCTTTCTTGCAAAAAATGTTGACAGATGCCCCATTAATTTTGTGTGAGTTGGAGAAAATATTTCCCCCATCATTTTTCACATGCATGCTGCATCTGACTGTCCATATTCCAACTGAAATACTTCTCGGAGGACCTGTTTCTTTTCGTTGGATATATCCAACTGAAAGAAATATGTTCACATTAAAGTCTTATGTTCGAAACAAGAATCATCCCGAAGGTTCTATCATGAACGGTTACTTAGCTCAAGAATGTATGTATTTCTGTTCAATGTATTTGTCTGATCTTACTACAAGAATGAACAGACCAATGAGAAATGAAGAAGAACAATATGAGAAAATTGAACCCAGTTTTCCATCACTTCCTCAAACAGGAGGAATTCCTGGATCATATACATTGAAGACATTAAGCCATGAAGAGCGGGAGATGGCACATCGCACAGTTTTGTTCAACTGTGATTTGTTCGATGACTATATCAGGTAACAAAATTGAATATGTATATCTTACATATATATCTGTTAAACTATTCATATTTTTTTATCTACAGGGAACATAAAACAATGATAAATAGGAAGCATCATTCTTTATCTTTGAGAAGGAGAGATACTTTGCATAGAAAAGAGTTTTCTGCTTGGTTAAAATTGAAGGTAAAAATATTACTGTTTAAATTAATTATTTCAATATTTACTTAAGTTTAACTGTCATTTATATTGCAGGTATTGAGTTTGTCTGCTGAATCTGTCTCTGAGGAAATAAGAGCTTTGGCTTTTGGTCCTAATACCGTGGTTCGTGACTGTAAATCAATTGTTATCAATGGGTACAGATTTATTGTCATTGAACGAGCCAAAAACATGAGAACACAACATGATGGTATTATGGTTACTGCCACAACAGATTGTTATGCCAGCGCATCAGATAGTAGACCGCGACTTGAAAATGTTGGTTATTATGGAGTCGTTGAGAAAATAATAATATTGGATTATTACTCTCATGGACGAGTCACAATGATGAAATGCCATTGGTTTGATTCGATGACGAGACATGGCACATTTATTGATGATTGTGGATTTCGAGTAATTAATATGACCCGCACTCTTGCAACCGATGAACCATATGTGTTGGCATCAATGGCTAAACAAGTTTTTTATGTCAAAGATCAACTTCAACCTGAATTTGGTGTCGTAGTTGAAGTAATTCCAAGACATATTTTTGATGATGCTGATGATGGAATTGACACTGTCCCTATTGCCATTGGAACCAATCCATTTATTTCTTTTGATGACTCCAATAGCTCAATTTTCAGAGTTGATTGTGAACCTGAAGTTGTGGTTGGAAATATATAGAATCATTCATCCATGTTCTCAATTCTTTTGGTTTACCTCGAGTTGGGTTGTTAAGGTTGGTAATATTCATATTTATTTAGTATTGATCACAAATATGTTTTAGCTGACTTGACCGTTATGTGAATTTTCAATGTTTATTGGATGCTGTTTTATTTGAATTGCATTTTCTAATTTGGAATTGAACTGTATTCAAACCAAATCAAAAAATATTTCTAACTTGGTGAACATTACAACTTGTATGTTTTATTAAATTCATTCAATCTCTTCTAAAACAATTGATAGCTAAATTACCAATAAATCCCCTCATTCCCTCATATATTTAGTTTTTTGGTTTACACATTAATTTTCTTTTTCTAATTAATTACATATTTGTTTTCCAATGCAGGAAATGAATCCAATTGAAGAGAGACGAAGAAAAAAAATGGCGGAGAACAATCGTCGGATGGAGGAGATGGGCATTCCACCATTAGTGCCTACAGTTAGTACTTTATTTCAAATATATATATATATATTTACAGAATATATAATGTCATGTGATTAATTTTTTTTGTAAACTTTTTTGTAGGATCCACCATTACGTCGACAGTTATTCGACGAGGAGCCTAGTACTGGTCCTAGTACTCAGGCCGGTGGTACGAGGAGGGTTTGTACCAGAGGTGGACATAGAGCTGCGCGTGCCCGACTAGACCCTGCCCCTCCCACTGACATTTCAGCCTTCCCACATTTTGATCCCGGTGTGTCGTTAGGGACACACAGGATATTTAGACCTCCCATGTTTTCGCTACCTTCTGCATCTTCTGCCCCATCATTTTCACATCCCAAGATGATTCCCACTCCCCAGTCAGCATCAGGTCATACAGTTGTTCCATCTTCTTTTCCTTCTACTTCTGTCTCTCCGAGCTTTTATATTCCATCGTCTTTGACTCCTGTTCCACCAGAGGGTGTTCCATCAGGTTCTGTGGATCCGGCGCCACTCATTGATCAGACTAGCACAGGTATATTTATAAAACCCTATCAAATTTTTATAGCAATATTTATTTTCATTATAACATGTTTTGATAAAATATTTGTTTTTCTTTCATGACAGATACATCTACTGACAGGAGGCGGGGGCGGGGCCGTACACGCATGCGTTCGGTGTGGAACCGTCGCACACAGGTTATGGTGGAATATAATGAAGGCAATCAGATGGTTGAGAAAACAGGGCAGCAATGTCGGAGTTTTTTGGCGACGCTTGCCAAATAATCCGACATCATTCCCGTCAGCCCGCTGTCGTGGAGACATTTGCCACATGAGGTCAAAGATAGAGCTTGGGCAGAGATATGGGTAAAAAAATCTATTGTATTTAATGCCATGAATTTTTTTTTGTATTTATATAAATTAATATTTTCATTTCAGCTTCGATTTAATTTTCTTGATGGTGAGGGTGCACGAATGGAACGTCTAAAGGATTTAGGCAAGCTTTGGAGAGCCTACAAGCATGAGCTATATATTGGCTGGAGTGCTAGAGTTGGCACTGAGTTAGAGGCGATACCAGTCGTGGATGATTGTCCTATAGAGCAGAATCGTCAGATGATTACTCATTGGACGAGTACCCAGTTTAAGGTATGGATTACATTTGAGGTATTTAAATAATAACTTTCAAGTTTTTCATTAATATTATCCTTTGCATTATCAAATTTTATTTAGGAATCATCTGGAAAAAATAAAAAAAACATTGATGAAAAAAAATACCTCCATACACTAGGACGCACGACGATGCCGGATCATGAGAGGCAGCAGGTATGACAATTGTTTATAAGTTTTCTTTACGACATACATTTTCTTTTGTTTCCTCAATTATTTAATTATTTTCTGAAGTCTTTATATAAATTTTGTTTTCAATGTCATTGTCGAGGCAAGTAAAAAATATTGAAGGACGTGTGCCTCGAGAAAAACTGTTTTGCTCGAGTAGACGAAAAAAGGATGGACGTGCTGTCAACGAAGCGACTCAGCAGCAGATTGTAAGTTTTAATCTGTTGATTTTATATTTTAATATCTATTTCGTAACTTAACAATATATTTATATTTGTAACAGGATGCTTTAGAGGCCCTCGATGCCCAAGAAGCAGACAATTTTGGGCCATCTGATCACTTACATCAGGTGTTGGGAGATGATCATTCTGGCAGAGTATGCTGCCGACCTAGGATAGCCCCGACGAGGTATTGGCCTGCCTCAGGTACGAGTTGTAGTGCCACCGAGCTGCAGCAAGTTAGGGCACAGGTAGAACAGGCTGAGAAAAGGGCCACAGAGACGGCAGAACAGTCTGCAAGGGCAAACAGTGCATTTATGAAATTTATTGAAGTTCTACGTCCAACACTTCCAGCAGAGGCCAGCCCAGCGATTGATGAATACATGTCGTCGATACATTCTATATATGGTGCACCAGGTGGCAGTTCCAATGGTGGTCAGGCCAATGTCGAGCTTGAAGATGATGATGGCGAGCAGTCTGATGCAGAAGAGGAGGGAGATGAGGAGGGCGAGGAGGAGGGCGAAGGCGAGGAGGAAGGCGCTGTGGAGGGTGAGGACGATGAGGAGGACGATGACGAGGGCGATGATGATGATGATGATGGAGATGGTGATGCTGATGTGGGACATATTGATCCATTACATTTTTGACTTGAGATTTGATGTTTAATCTATTCTTGTTGTTGGTTTTATCTAGACTCGTAGTATAGTATTGGAGTTGAGTTATTTTTATATATTGTCTGTTTTTATGGATGTTGTTGTCTTTTAGTGGTTGTGTGTTTGAGAACTCCCTGGACAACCCCCCTCATTCTTGGACCCTGGACAACCCCTCTCCCCCTTGGACCCAGAACACCCACCAAACACCCCCCGGACAGCCCCGAGGACAGCCCCCTGGACAGCCCCCTGGACAGCCCCCCGTACAGCCCCCAACCCTCCACCCTGGACCCCGGATAGCCCCCCGGACAGCCCCCCCGGACAACCCCCCCACCCTCCCCCTTGGACCCCGGACAACCCCCCAAACACCCCCCGGACAACCCCCTGAACAAACCCGGACAACCCCCTGAACAACCACCGGACAGCCCCCTAAACAACCCCGGACAACCCCCTGAAGAACCCTCAAACACCCTCCGGACAGACCCCGCACAGCCCCCCCACCCTCATCCTTGGTCCCCGGACAGCCCCCCGGACACCCACCAGACAGCCCCCCCGGACAGCCCCCGCGGACAGCCCCCTGGACAGCCCCCCGTACAGCCCCCAACCCTCCACCCTGGACCCCGGATAGCCCCCCGGACAGCCCCCGGACAACCCCCCCACCCCCCCCCCCCTTGGACACCGGACAACCCCCCCCCCCACCCCCCACCCCCCCTTGGACCCCGGACAACCCCCCAAACACCCCCCGGACAGCCCCCTGAACACCCCCGGACAACCCCCTGAACAACCCCCTGAACAACCCCCGGACAGCCCCCTGAACAACCCTGGACAACCCCTTGAACAACCCCCAAAAACCCCCCGGACAGACCCCGCACAGCCCCCCCACCCTCCTCCTTGGTCCCCGGACAGCCCCCCGGACACCCACCGGACAGCCCCCCCGGACAGCCCACCGGACATCCCCTCCACCTTCCTTAATTTCATTAGCTCTGAAATGTTTCATAGCACGATCAACTAAAATCTAATCCATACTAAATATGATATAAAAATATTCTATATGAATTTCCATACGATTTTAAGTGAAAACAAAAAGTGACATACGAAAAACTGACCAAATGCATTCGAAATGTGTTGATGCTTTAGGACAACGATCCATGGGTCATATGTGACGTGTACGAGTCATCCCCGCCTCAATCCGAGGCGCGGTGTGGTCGGAACAACTCAAAGTGTATGTCTTTTGTTTCAAAAGGACATCATTTTAAGTGAAAAACATCAACTGGCATACGGAAAACCGGCCAAACGCATTCGTATTGTGTTGATACTTTAAGAAAACGATACATGAGTCATTTTAGACGTGTACGAGTCAACCCCGCCTCAATCCGAGGTCGTCCGCTATGAATTTGACCGTTGGACGCCCGTTTTTGCCGTTTATGACACCAGAACTGCGTTGTCGGTCACCGAGGGCACACGGCACGTCCGATTGATGCGCCGTCTTCTCGAACACTTCAGAAATCACTGTCCCGTATTTTTCGTCTGATTTTAGGCCATTCCGACATCGTTCGGCCCATTTGGACCCCCCTCACGCGCGTTTACGAAGCGCGCGCATCACTTAAAACACGAATATTGAGCCGTACCGCGCAAACCGCACGTCCGATTGACGTGCCGTCTGCGCGTACACGTCACGAATAATAATTAGAATGTTCCACGGTGGTTTCAGCTCAATCTGAGGCTGTCCGCTATGAATTTGACCGTTGGACGCCCGTTCTGGCCGTTTATGACACCAGAACTGCGTTGTCGGTCACCGCGGGCACACGGCACGTCCGATTGACGTGCCGTCTACTCGACCACTTCAGAAATCAGTCACCCGTATTTTTCGTCTGATTTCAGGCCATTCCGACATCGTTCGGCCCATTTGGACCCCCCTCACGCGCGTTTACGAAGCGCGCGCATCACTTAAAACACGAATATTGAGCCGTACCGCGCAAACCGCACGTCCGATTGACGTGCCGTCTGCGCGTACACGTCACGAATAATAATTAGAATGTTCCACGGTGGTTTCAGCTCAATCCGAGGCCGTCCGCTATGAATTTGACCGTTGGACGCCCGTTCTGGCCGTTTATGACACCAGAACTGCGTTGTCGGTCACCGCGGGCACACGGCACATCCGATTGACGTGCCGTCTGCTCGACCACTTCATAAATCAGTCACCCGTATTTTTCGTCTGATTTCAGGCCATTCTGACATCGTTCGGCCCGTTTGGACACCCCTCACGCGCGTTTACGAAGCGCGCGCATCACTTAAAACATGAATATTTAGCCGTACCGCGCAAATCGCACGTCCGATTGACGTTCCGTCTGCGCGTACACGTCACAAATAATAATTAGAATGTTCCACGGTGGTTTCAGCTCAATCTGAGGTCGTCCGCTATGAATTTGACCGTTGGACGCCCGTTCTGGCCGTTTATGACACCACAACTGCGTTGTCGGTCACCGCGGGCACACGGCACGTCCGATTGACGTGTCGTCTGCTCGAACACTTTAGAAATCACTCACCCGTATTTGTCGTCTGATTTCAGGCCATTCCGACATCGTTCGGCCCGTTTGGACCCCCCTCACGCGCGTTTACGAAGCGCGCGCATCACTTAAAACACGAATATTGAGCCGTACCGCGCAAACCGCACGTCCGATTGACGTGCCGTCTGCGCGTACATGTCACGAATAATAATTAGAATGTTCCACGGTGGTTTCAGCTCAATACGAGGCCGTCCGCTATGAATTTGACCATTGGACGCCCGTTCTGGCCGTTTATGACACCAGAACTGCGTTGTCGGTCACCGCGGCCACACGGCACGTCCGATTGACGTGCCGTCTGCTCGAACACTTCAGAAATCACTCACCCGTATTTGTCGTCTGATTTCAGGCCATTCCGACATCGTTCGGCCCGTTTGGACCCCCCTCACGCGCGTTTACGAAGCGCGCGCATCACTTAAAACACGAATATTGAGCCGTACCGCGCAAACCGCACGTCCGATTGAGGTGCTGTCTGCGCGTACACGTCACGAATAATAATTAGAATGTTCCACGGTGGTTTCAGCTCAATCCGAGGCCGTCCGCTATGAATTTGACCGTTGGACGCCCGTTCTGGCCGTTTATGACACCAGAACTGCGTTGTCGGTCACCGCGGGCACACGACACGTCCGATTGACGTGTCGTCTGCTCGACCACTTCAGAAATCAGTCACCCGTATTTGTCGTCTGATTTCAGGCCATTCCGACATCATTCGGCCCGTTTGGACCCCCCTCACGCGCGTTTACGAAGCGCGCGCATCACTTAAAACACGAATATTGAGCCGTACCGCGCAAACCGCACGTCCTATTGAGGTGCCGTCAGCGCGTACACGTCACGAATAATAATTAGAATGTTCCACGGTGGTTTCAGCTCAATCCGAGGCCGTCCGCTATGAATTTGACCGTTGGACGCCTGTTCTGGCCGTTTATGACACCAGAACTGCGTTGTCGGTCACCGCGGGCACACGGCACGTCCGATTGACATGCCGTCTACTCGACCACTTTGGAAATCAGTCACCCGTATTTGTTGTCTGATTTCAGGCCATTCCGACATCATTCGGCCCGTTTGGACCCCCCTCACGCACGTTTACGAAGCGCGCGCATAACTTAAAACACGAATATTGAGCCGTACCGCGCAAACCGCACGTCCGATTGACGTTCCGTCTACGCGTACGCGTCACGAATAATAATTAGAATGTTCCACGATGATTTCAGCTCAATCCGAGGTCGTCTGCTATGAATTTGACCGTTGGACGCCCGTTCTGGCCGTTTATGACACCAGAACTGCGTTGTCGGTCACCGCGGGCACACGGCACGTCCGATTGACGTACCGTCTACTCGACCACTTCATAAATCAGTCACCCGTATTTGTCGTCTGATTTCAGGCCATTCTGACATCGTTCGGCCCGTTTGGACCCCCCTCACGCGCGTTTACGAAGCGCGCACATCACTTAAAACACGAATATTGAGCCGTACCGTGCAAACCGCACGTCCGATTGACGTGTCGTCTGCGCGTACACGTCACGAATAATAATTATAATGTTCCATGGTGGTTTCAGATCAATCTGAGGCCGTCCGCTATGAATTTGACCGTTGGACGCCCGTTCTGGCCGTTTTTGACACCAGAACTGCGTTGTCGGTCACCGCGGGCACACGGCATGTCCGATTGACGTGCGTCTGCTCGACCACTTCAGAAATCACTCACCCGTATTTTTCGTCTGATTTCAGGCCATTCCGACATCGTTCCGTCCGTTTGGACCCCCTCACGCGCGTTTACGAAGCGCGCACATCACTTAAAACACGAATATTGAGCCGTACCGCGCAAACCGCATGTCTGATTGACGTTCCGTCTGCGCGTACACGTCACGAATAATAATTAGAATGTTCCATGGTGGTTTCAGCTCAATCCGAGGTCGTCCGCTATGAATTTGACCGTTGGACGCCCGTTCTGGCCGTTTATGACACCAGAACTGCGTTGTCAGTCACCGCGGGAACACGGCACATCCGATTGACGTGCCGTCTGCTCGACCACTTCAGAAATCACTCACCCGTATTTTTCGTCTGATTTCAGGCCATTCCGACATCGTTCGGCCCGTTTGGACCCCCCTCACGCGCGTTTACGAAGCGCGCACATCACTTAAAACACGAATATTGAGCCGTACCGTGCAAACTGCACGTCCGATTGACGTGCCGTCTGCGCGTACGCGTCACAAATAATAATTAGAATGTTCCACGGTGGTTTCAGCTCAATCCGAGGTAGTCCGCTATGAATTTGACCGTTGGACGCCCGTTCTGGCCGTTTATGACACCCGAACTGCGTTCTCGGTCACCGCGGGCACAGGACACGTCCGATTGACGTGCCGTCTAGTCGACCACTTCAGAAATCACTCACCCGTATTTGTCGTCTGATTTCAGGTCATTCCGAAATTGTTCGGCCCATTTGGACCCCCCTCACGCACGTTTACGAAGCACGCGCATCACTTAAAACACGAATATTGAGCCGTACCGCGCAAACCGCACGTCCGATTGACGTGTCGTCTGTGCGTACACGTCACGAATAATAATTAGAATGTTGCACGGTGGTTTCAAGTCAAAAGGACGTCATTTTAAGTGAAAAGAATCAACTGGCATACGGAAAACCGACCAAACACATTCCGAATCTGTTGATAATTTATCTCGACAATCCATGGGTCATATGTGACGTGTACGAGCCAACCCGGGATGAATCCGAGTCGCGGTGTGGCCGGGATAAGTCTAAGTGGCTCTCTTTTGTTTAAAATGGACACCATTTTAAGTACATACGGAAAAACGACCAAACGGATTCGGTTTCCGTTGAAACTTTAGGAGAACGATCCATGGGTCATATGTGACGTGTACGAATCAACCCCGCCACAATCGGAGACACGGTGTGGCCGACACCACTCAAAGTGTCGGTCTTTTGTTTCAAAAAAACGTCATTTTAAGTGAAAAGCATCAAGTGAAAAACGAAAAACTGACCAAAGGCATTCGGACTGTGTCGATACTTTATCACAAGGATCCATGGGTCGTTTGTGACGTGTATGAGTCAATCTCGCCTCAATCCGAGGAGCGGTGTGGCCGACACCGTTCTAACTGTGTCTCTTTTGTTTAAAATGGACAGGATTATAAGTGAAAAGAACAACTGGCATACGGAAAACCGACCAAACGCATTCCAAATTTGTTGATAATTTATCCCAACGATCCATGGGTCATATGTGACATGTACGAGCTGACCCGGGATGAATCCAAGTCATGGTGTGGCCGAGATCAGTCTAAGTGGCTCTCTTTTGTTTAAAACGGACATCATTTTAAGTACATACGGAAAACCGACGAAATGGATTCGGTTTCCGTTGAAACTTTAGGAGAACGATCCATGGGTCATATGTGACGTGTACGAATCAACCCCGCCTCAATTGGAGACGCGGTGTGGCCGACACCACTCAAAGTGTCTGTCTTTTGTTTCAAAGGGACATCATTTTAAGTGAAAAGCATCATGTGACATACGAAAAACAGAGAAAATGCATTAGGATTGTGTCCATACTTTAGGAAAAGGATCCACGGGTCGTATGTGACGTGTACGAGTCAATCCCGCCACAATCTGAGGAGCGGTGTGGCCGACACCGCTCTAACTGTGTCTCTTTTGCTTAAAATGGACAACAATTTAAGTACATACGGAAAACCGACCAAACGCATTCGGTTTCCATTGAAACTTTAGGAGAACGATCCATAGGTCATATGTGACGTGTACGAGTCAACACCGCCTCAATCGGAGGCGCGGTTTGGCCGGAACCACTCAAAGTGTCTGCATTTTGTTTCAAAAGTACGTCATTTTAATTGAAAAACATCAACTGGCATACGGAAAACCGACCAAACGCATTCGGATTGTGTCGATACATTAGCACAACGATCCATGGGTCATATGTGACATGTATGCGTCAACCCCGCCTCAATCTGAGGCACGTTGTCGACAGTAGCACTCCAGGTGTATGTATTATGTTTAAAACGGACATTACTTTAGGTAAAAATATATGGTATACAAAAAACAGATCAAATTATGAATTGACTTCCAGATTCCACATATAATTGTCGTCTACATTTTAAAATGAAATCTAAATGAATTATGTATGTTTATAATTTAATTATGGATGTGTATAGTTCTACCATTATATGTTAAACGTGTATGAATTTGTTCTCTATATGTAAGTGTTAGTTGGTTACTGCAGGTACAATAATTATATATGTATGTGTTAGTTTATTGCAGGTACAATAATTGGATTGAAAGATGAGAGGGAACCCACAAAACCAGATGTGGTGCTGGTCAAATTGGAGACCTGGTTGGGAGGTGCTGGGCAAATTGGGGAGCTGCTGGGTGATTTGCCCAGCAGAGGCTATGCCAACAGTTCAAAACCGTTGGCATAGAAATTGTGGATTAGTTTTACCAACGGTTCAACAAACCGTTGGTAAAACACTTTTCCCAACGGTTTAAAACCGTTGGGAAAGAGTAGATGTGGGGTTTTTCCCAACGGTTTACCAAACCGTTGGGAAAAACATGATAATTTTAAGCCCTTGTGCCAACGGTTTTAAACCGTTGGCAAATCTTTTTCCCAACGGTTTTAATGAACCATTGGGATAGAGTAACCTTTCTCCACCCTATCCCAACGGTTTAATGTAAAACATTGGTAAATGTTTTTCCCAACGGCTTACTTACCTACGGTTGGCAGAACCGTTGGTATATGTTACACCAACGGTTGTGCAGCCTTTCCCAACATTTCTCAACCGTTGGTAAATCTATTATTTCCAGTAGTGACATGGGATCAATATGGACTTTCCATAAGAAATCACATGTCCATCCCAATCTTTCAATGATATTCCTTGATATAAACCAAGAAATTCCATATGAAATTTCATGTCAACGCCAACATGTCAACGAGCTACCAAGAGATCAACCTGACTTTTCCATTCTTATTATTAAAGTGACTTGTACAAGTATTTTAGAGGATATCGTGAGTTTATTTAATGATCTTGTGATCACGTGATCATTATTTACTAACATGGAGGAGGTCTTTCTAACATGTTTATGATCTTGTTCTTCCATAAATGTTGATGTTTCATGTCAAAATGGATCGATAATGAAGTCCACATAGATATATCTTCATTGAAGGGTAATAAAGTCCTAGTGGGTTCATTACATACCTGCACCTATTATAGAATTTTATGGAAATATGAGGTCCTACCATGGGTTCTAATGTGGATAAATACTATATGAATATTTAAGGTAACCTTGTATGATCACTACACATGAAGTTTCATTATTTATGCAACTCGCAGGGCCTCAATGTGATTATGGGAGGGGTTCTGTGATAATGTGAAAGGGTTGGACATCAAATACAACACGTTCATGGATGATGGTAGAAAATTCATGGAGAGGAGGAGTTCATGACATATTGGGTTGAATGTCCTTGATCCTACATATCAAGTCCAAGAAAAGGGGGCATTGTTAAAACAAGGGTGTTTTTTTCTCTGCATAACAAATACGTGTTTTTTATGCTTCACACAAACACTGCATGATAGTGGTCACATGATCACCATAGAAACACATGATCTATAAGTTATCATGTGAGGGACTATGTGGACATGTGTTGAGGTGGCTTTTATGTGATGCATCTATAAAAAAATTATCTAAACCAAGGTTTGTCCACCCACTTTCATGTATAGGGTTAAAATTCGTGGTACCTTCTTTTTATGAATAGGGAACCACAGAGAATTTCCTATTGAATTAATCACATCCATAGATTCTTTTAAGCATTATGATATTGAGGGTTCACAACATCCCAAGACACATGTACATTGTTGTATTCCCCTAGAGACTAGTATTGGTGATATATATATAGGGACCTATCATGTCATGTCATAAGAGCTTATTTTACTAATGTGATAGCATGACCCAAAGTAATGCCATTTAATGGATATTATGAATATTCAGAGGGGGTTCATGTCCGAGTAGAGACACCATTTTACAAGGGGATTCACATGACTCTATTATGTTATGTGATTGAATGATCCTAATATGATTACATAATGTGTTTCAGTGGAATTATCATGGTGGATTCTCATGAAATGATTCTCGTAATTACCTAGAAGATATATTTGAAGGAAGCATAAATTTTCCTCTATTTATATACTTCTCTCCTTCCCCTCCACCTGTATCTATTTTTTTGGATGGATTTGTGGTTTATATATTCTGAGGTAGGTCGAGATTTATTTCTTATGGAATTTTGATGATGACTCATGAACCAGTTTGAGGCAATAGAAGCTTCACGTGAAAAACATCTTGTGATCGTGTCATGGGGTCTCATGATGTGCTAATAGAACATCATGTGATCATTACATGGGTCAAACATGATCACTTGTATTAATTCTATCAGGCCTCGGAATACGAGGTTTTGAAGTGGTGAAGTGTGGATGACTTTTCATGACTAGATTTCATGTGTCTCATGATCAAATATCATAGATGATGACTGGTTATTGATACGAAGAGGTAGTATCCATTCATGTGAATCCTCAGTTATATTCTCCTTGACTCTCCATATCATCACACTTGATTTTTGGTGCTTCTTGTGATTTAATCTCACTAGGATTTACCTAATCATCCTTTATGGGATTTCCTCTTTCATAACATGTGGAAATTTTCTTTCTAATATCTATTTATTAAGATGATAATATATGCACATGAATGAATAATCATTTTGTTGTAAACATAAATTGATGAAATAAATGGTTTTCTTAAATTGATCACATGATCAAAAGATCATCGTATGATGTCTTCATGCACCAGTAGATGTTTTTATGACATGCCACTTGTTATTATGATGAACATCATGTGATCGATCATGTACAAGTTGAATAATGGATATTGATCATATGGTCATTCATGCTAGTTCACTTGTGTTTATGTGCATGTCGTCAAAGGATTTGATGTCAGGGGAGAGAGCAGTGGTGACACGCTAGCGTCATGCGTGAGTAGTGACATCGAACGAGGGCATTAAGAGTTTGAAGATGAAGTATATGGGATTTGGTTATTTCAAATAAGCACTGAACATGATCAAATTATCTTAAAAGGGAATTTTATGGGGAATCAATGAATGGCTATGATCGTATTATCAAACAATGCATCTTTTGATTGAATTTTTTGCGATAAAGGAATAGTACCACTACCCCCATGTATCACATCAAAAACATGAAGCAGGTTTCCTCTAGTATATCCTTGAGTTCATGACTATTGTTCAGTCGATCCATAAATGAAGTTTGGCACCCATACAACCTACACACACCACCACCAAAGATGTGGCCTAATGGGATTATTTTCCCAAACTATGCTTGTTCACTCTACTGTCCTACTACAGGAATTCTACTTATAAGATCTATGCCTCATGCATCTCTCTAGATAGCCCATGATATCTCCCACTTGGGCATGGTCCACCTTTGTCCACATATACCTATGGTCAAGCCCTAGACTATCTATCCAGTGTGTTGGCTCTATTTTTGTCTCAAGAATGTACTCAATAAAAATAGAGGTGTTTTCAAATTAAAATGGTTGGGGCCAACATATATTCCCTCCTTATAATCTAATTATTCAAAAATTATTTCTTCAAGGTCTCTTATAGGAAATTCTTTGATATGTTACATTATCTTTTCACATACAAGATCTTTGATGAAAATGTGCATGGTGCACTATTTTGGGTGCTTACATCAATATATGTACTTGGAATTGGTCTAACCAACACATTAGATATACCTAAATAGATATCATTCCCTAGAAAATAGTTTGCTACATCATGTAAATATTTGGATATTTAATTTAATTATTGGTTTAACCAACTTTATAACTAATCAATTTTTTCCATCTGTAATGAACATATTTTCCTTGGAAAACCAAGGTCCTCCCACTAACCTATTATAGTCACATGTACAAAATTAATTCAAAATGAATATTCTATGACATTTTCTAATAATTAAATCCAAAATATGATTATAGTAAATTTCTCCACTATAGACCTTCTATGGTGTCTCAAAATATTTTTTGTTGTATCATATAGCCACATTCCAAAAAAGTGGTAATGACATCCATTGTAAACAAAACTACAATATAATGTAGAAATATAAAATATAATTCTAAAAGATCTAGGAATGAAAAATAAGTATGTTATATTAATCCTTATTGGTACCAATCTTGTATAACCCTTGTGTAGTTACTCGTGCATACCACCCAACTTCAATACATTAGTTGAAGAAACAGTCAAAATACATACATGACATTGGTATATGGAGTCAATTTCCAAATTTCCAATTAAAGTTTCCAGTACAGTATATTTCCATTTACTATATTTTCTATCCATTACTCCCAATGAATAATTTATCACCCTCCATAGTGAATATAAAACCACCAATATGTATTCATTATTCCAATTCTATATGCGTCTATGAAAAATTAGTTTTTAAATAATATATTTTGGAATTTATTTCTAAGACAACTAATTCTTCTTATTTAGCCGTGAAATAACCCCCCTTAAATAGTTCTACCACTATATAAAATAGAAATATGAATCCTTTTATATAAATATTGTCTCTCACATCACTACAACATATTCTATAATATAGATTTATATAATATCAAATATAAAAATTTAGAAACTAACAGGGAATCAAATTGTGTTTTTCATGATGAATTTATGTTTATTTTTATAAAAAAACTCCTTGAATATATACTCAATTCATTATGAGATAATATATTTTTATAATACAGTGACTTAATTGATATCCATTTGGTATCATAATATGTATATGGCTCTGGGATAATGTCTCTATTTATGAACCATGAATCAAAAAATATTCAATCTTTCTGTAATGTATATGAGTCTCTATGTTTATTCTTCTTTAATTATATCATTCATGTGTATAAAAACATTATATATAGGAATTAATCCATTATACATTTTAGTTATCAATGTTTTTATCTCATATTCATCATTAATCCTCCTTAAAGCATCACAGATATTGATGTGTATACAAAAATGTTATCTTAGTATTTTATCCACTCTATATTTTCATGATTTATGACAGATTTTTCAATATAATATTTAGAACATGGGATTGATGTAACTCATATCCTCTAACCATTAATATTATGTAATTCAATTTTATATTCCTTAATGCTCTTAAAATAATATAATGATGTATATGAATTTATCTTTAGATTAACCTGGGAACAGTTAATCCTAACTAACTAAATTAATTATGAATGATTAATGGATTATTATTATTTCTGAAGGTTTATTTTTATAAAACAATATAATTAAATTTATATATAATAAATATGGTATTTATCTGTAAAGAGTTTAAAATCATCAATGTTTTTATACTTGAAAAGAACATATCTTTACTAGAAAAAGAATTATCATTCCACATATATTTATAATTGATAATTATAGTTTATATTCACTATTTAATTCTTATTATTCAACACTTAATGATCAATTATTTGACTATAAGACACTAAAAAAACATTCATTCATACAAGTAATAATATCTCTGTCTGTCTAATGCATGCATGAGATAAATGTTTTAGTAATACTTAATAAAAGTTTGACTAGAATCATTAATCTTAGAAATTATAAGTTGTTTACTTCTCACTATATATATTGAAATCACACAAATATTAACCATACATCATATAGTGTTTAATTTGTTACTTTTTTATTATATTTAATTACACGTATGTGGAAGGAAATAGATTTTAATACCCATGAAGCATGATAGAAAAATAAAAAACCAAAATGAATATAAACTAAGTCAAAGACAATTCAATCTTCTACTTCAATTCATTTTATTTTTTACTTTAAAAGAATTATCCATTTAAAAGAAAAGGAAATAGACTTCTATATAATTAGTATACTATTTTCTTTGATGGAAGTTGCAAAGGTGCCTTTGTAATCACAATTGACATGGACTATTTCTATTTTTCATTGAACTTTTTCCCCATTAGTTTTAAATATTAATCATTCATTATGTTCAAATTTTCATGGTGATCCAAAACCCAAATGGTAATAAATAATTTAATCCATTTACTTTCCCCTCTCATGCTTCCAATATATGATACAATAAGTGAAATCATTCAATTAATGATGTCTTTTCTTCAAATCAATATACATTGATGATATAATAATTATGTATACACAAAATACATTATACATGAGTCTCTTGTAAGAATATTTCACAACATTTCTTCTTGAGGTGGATCAAAAAGTAGTGGGAACTCTGACACATTGAATTTATTATAATGTTGTACTTTATGCACCATTAAAATTCATGTGTTATAAGATATGTTATATATATATAATTCAACATAGTGAAAAAGTTGTATTATTTTTTATCACATAGAGAAATAACATATTTTATCACCCTTAAATTTTAGTATTAAATTTTTATGTTTTTAAGAATCCCATTATTAAAATCATCTACACTCAATATTTATTTTGAATTTATTTTTTGAAAACATGATAAAAAGATACAATTTCACAATGGAAGAATGTGAAAAAAGTTCACTATTTCTATCAAATCTTTCCCTAAACTGATCCAAATCATAAAAACACATTTTTTAGGATTCTATGTTTATTTTGATTCATTTCATCTAACTGATCCAATGGATAAAAGGAGAAGAAGGGTGACAAACATGTACTTCAATTGAAGACATTTTGGGCATGCAAAATTCGACAAACCTTCTATACTTGGGCCATAAATTGGGTATTGGAATTCTAAACGGGCTGATTCTATATCCATTGGATAGAACACTCCTAGACACACATCTCCACTGAAGTTTGTAACAATTTAATTCTTTTTTCATAGTAGCAAGACAGATAATTAAGGGGTAAAAGTATATAAGTAATAGTGACCTAGTCCTTAGAGACTTGTCTTATTTTGTGGAAAGTGTAATGTATTTGTCCATATAATCAATCATCCCCTTCATTATATCATGTTCCAAGATCAGGGGAAAAGTTGAGTCAAATTTGAGAGCTGTCTTCACCCGTTTTAGTTCTCTTCTCCTTCATGAATTTCTATAATTATTAGTGATCAATTTGGGCACTACTCATTATTGTAATCTCAAGATCCATGCTTGTAATATTCATAAGATAATTTATATTCCATTTTTGTTGTATGTTGTTATTAATTTGTAACTTATGATTTTATATTTATTATTTTTTAATATAATTCAAATCAATGGGTCAAGAATCCTTATACTTATGTTAATAGATTAGATCTTTTGATGATTTGAGTGTGGATCCCACTTCTCTTACTACTTATATTTAATGAGTGTGAATATTGATGGTATCATTTTATTAAATCAAGAATGTATAAAAAATTATTATTCATTTTCTTTCTTTAAAAAAATTCTATTATAGTTATAAATCTGTATATCTCATCACATTGTTGATGTGATGCCTTCATTGAGTTAACATCTTGTATCAACATACTTTTATTGATTGTGGGTGGTCAACGTTAATCAATATTTATGATCAATCGAATCCTAGGTGGTATCCTAGTATGAACACACATACCATACTAGTTTTAGTGTTTATAAATCATGGAATCAATGATCGTTCACATTCCCTTGAATGTGAAGATGGATTGAGTATCAAGGGACACTCACTTTGGTTGATCATAATTTCTCCAAATAGTTTCTCTCACAGAGTAAAGTTGTTTCAATTTATTATTTTAAGAAATAATAATCTAAAACTCTTAATACCATTCCTATTTTATTTTCATAATAAAATACTTATTTTTAAATTAATGATCTAAGGATCTGTTTTGAGATGACACAGGGTTCCTGCTATACTTCAGAAATTCTAGTAAAAACAACATCTAATTTTATGTGCCCGACAATGTGATTTTTTTTGGAATCAATACGAGGGATCCAATATAATTTTTTTCATTATTTAGTTTTATACATTCATTTTAAATCTTAATTATTACTCCTTTAAATACCCATATCCGTTTTTTTGTTTTCATTTTTCTTTTTCATTTTTTTTGTGTTTCTTTCATTATCTCTCTCTCTCTCTCTCCCTTCATCTTATTCTTCTTCTTCTTATCTTTTTATATCAAATTGTATAGTATAAAATTACCATTTATTATATAATTCCATTATTATTATGGGTTTTCATGTTATTCATATTCTATAAAGAAAATAAATAAATAAAAAAGGGAAAATCAAACAAAGAAACAATTATATTGGACATCATTTTTGGAAGGAAAAATATTGAAATGAAACAATACATAAATTTCACCAAAAATTGAAAGGTCACTTCACTCATAAATTATATCATCTAGAGTAAGAAATTAATGTAATTTTGGAGAACCCATTTTTTAACATCAAGTGGTATTAAAAAAAATCAAAAAATGAACCAAATAAAACCTAATAAAACATAGCTATAAATAACTGGAACATAAAAGAACTGACCACTGCTAATTTGGAGTAACAACCTACGTACATCCAATTTCATGAAGAATAACCCATATTTGAGACAATATTAGGCCTCATCCCACTCCTTAGGAAATTTTATGGTCTTCCAGGTGATAACCCTCATAAGCATCTTAGGGAGTTTTACAATGGGTGAACCAGCATGAAACCCCAATATGTGTCCAAGGACCTCATTATGTTCAGGGCCTTCCCTTTCATCCTAAATTGTGTAGCCAAATATTGTCTATAGTATATTCCTACCACAATTGGGTGATGTAATGATCATAAATGACTGTTTCTAGAGATGTTCTTCCCTCCCCCATAAACTAGATCATTTATAAAATAAATTTTTGGAATTAGGTAATCATAAGGAGATACCCTTCTTGAATACTAAGAGAGATTCAAAAGAATTTTCTCAAGTTTACAACACCACCAATATAGTGAATAATTTATTATTCAGTAATTCCATGAGGGAATTGTCCCCATGGATCATGTTATAATCTATTTTGTAGCTGGTCGTTCTATATTTTATAAAACTCCTTCCACTGCTCATGAATTAATTGCCAACATGGCTCAAAATGCAAAAAAAATCAGTACACGGGAAATTTCACCCACCGGAGGAGTTCATGAAGTAATCCATTCATATATAGAACAAAATTTAGATAATAAATGCGAGGAGATTCAAAAAAAATTATGGAAATGTATATCAAGAACATGGTAATAAAAAATAACCTCACATACCATTATATTATGGTATTTTTTCTGACGACACTCATTTTTCTTACTAGTGAACATAAAATCAGGATTCATCTGATTATTATGCTATAGTATTCCTTGAGAATCTATTCCAACAATCACAACCATTCAAGAAAGAACCATTCAGGTCAAATCCAATCCTCAGGTGGAAATGACAACCACAGAACAGATTAGGAGGAAACTCAAGCTATCCCAAGTGTAATTGGTATCATCAAGGACTAGGTGTGCACCCTCCGTTTCCTTAGACTTTTTATAACAATCCTATCCATCACAAAACTGAACCTAGAATTGAGGACATGGTGTATAAAATTCCAACCCAAAACATAAAATTCCAACAGACTACACAATCGTCCATTTAAGACCTACAAACTCAGGTGAGACAGTTGGAATACACCATCAGTGATATTAAGATTCAAGGTTCTGGGAAACGACCATACTAGACTGTTTCTAATAAAAGAGACAAAGGTAATGTTTGTTCAATCACACTTCTTAGTGGTATTGAAGATTATTAATCCTATTATTCTAACCAATAGGTATGCCCCCTCATGAAAATTATATTTTCCAACCGTCAAATGTTTCATGTAATGAATGAAAATGAAAAATGTTAATCAAATTATCATTGATGATTCCCATGAACAATCTATTCTCTTTCCTTTCCATTAATGAATCTCTAAATCACTAAAATCTTTTGATAATGATATTGATAGTGAAATAATGGATACTTTAAAAAAAATTCATGTTAATATTATTTTATTGGATGTATTTAAATATATTCCTCATTATTCCAAATTTAATAATTAATTTTCACTCATAGATGATGGATGATGGGTAATGAGTGAGTCAACCTGGGAAGGAATCTATCTTCCCTGATTGAACCTGTAATGCCATAAAAAAGAAAGGATCCAAGAATATTCACGACACCTTTCCCAATAGGGGAGATAATATTTTTAGATGTTGTTCTATATTAAGTTGTTTCAACTAATGTAATTCCTTACTCTATGTACCCTTCTCTACAAGTTGTATATATTCAATTGGTAGGCATAATAGTGCTACATTCCAACCAGAGCATAACACACCCATCACGATTGGTCAAGTACATCCTTGTAAAAGTGTAGAAACTATTCATCCCTAACGACTTCTACATTGTTGAGATGGATGATACATGAATCCAATAAAATTACCCTCTCATAAATTGAATTCAATTATTGAGAAAAAAATGATGTAAATAAATGTACAAAATGGTACACATTCCATGGAATTAGGTGTAGGAAATGTAAGTTTTAACATTATAGATTCTATGAATCACCTCACAGAGGAGCACTCCCCTCTTCCTATCTATTAGATTGACATTCCCTCTAATAAAAAAGACACCCAAAATACTCTCCGTGACCTTTTGAAACATCTTTGGAGTGTTGTGTGGACCTGAAAAAGTGTAATTTTTTGGTTTTGTTCATGAGTTTATTCATTATAAGGTTCCCATGACAATTGATGATTCAAAAAATCTAATTTACAATCGTTCCATATACTTATAGAATAAACATGAGCATATATATAGTTTCATGTACCCCAATACTCCTAAATCCCCTCCCTCAATCCAAAAACCATCGGTTTTGTAACTAAAACCACTTCCTCCTAATTTAAAAAATGACTATCTTAAGGGTATTGAAAACTTTCCCCTCATTATTATCAATACTATCTCTACATAGAGGTAATAAAGCCATAAGGACCTTTATATATAGTGTAAAATGGTGATTTGATGGACATTGGATGGTATTTCTAGGATTAGACCATCTATTTATATAAACCACATACTTTCAGATGATAAGGATAAGCCAGTAAGGAAAGATCAATTCCTATTAAATCCCACTCACCTTGAAGTGGTAAAATTGGAAGCTAGTAAATTAATTACTATTATGACCATTTATCTTATCTCTAATAGTAAATGGGTTTGCCCCATTAATATTGTGCCCAAATACTGGAGTGACATTAGTGTGAAATGAAAGGAATGAATTGGTTCCAACACATTTGAAAAATAGTTGGAGAGTTTGAATTGACTACAGTCGACTCAATAAAGCCATGTAAAAGAAAAAATTTCTTCTACCTTTCATTAACTGAATGCTATAATGATAGGCTCGTAAGTTCCATTATTATTTCCTTGATGTATATTGGAGTTATTTTCAAATGTATATATCCCATGTAGCTCTTGAAAAGAAAAAATTTTCTTGTCTATTCAGCACATTAGCATAAAAAAGTATGACTTATAGTTTTTGTAATGTTCCTGATACATTTCAATGATGTATGTTGACTATTTTTATGAGTACCACGAGAATTGAATGGAAATTTTTATTTATGATTTCGTCGTTTATGTAATTTCCTTTTATAACTATTTATTAGACATTGGATATTTCCTCGATCATTAAATTAAAAAATATATCATGTTAAATATTGAGAAATGCCAATTCTTGGTATAGTGGGTGATAGTTCTTGGGAATATTATTTCAAAAGAAGGAATTGAAGTGGATAAATAAACAATAGAATTAATATCCTCCCTTCCATATCCAATTTTTTTCTTAATGTGCAATCCATCTTGGTCCATGCTGGTTTTTACAATTCATTCATTAACGAGTATAGAAAGACCAGAGTTCCCTTGTCTCGATAATTGAATAGGATTCTGATTTTTTTATAAATATTATGAGGATTCTTTCAATTAACAATGAAAGAGTCTCACACCACCTCCCATAATCAAGCCACGAAGGTGGGATCTCCCCTTAGAACTTCTGTATGATGCCTCTAGATTTTCATTTGGGGATGTTTTATCACAAAGGGTTGAGAAGTCTCCTCATGTCATTGTGTATACCTCACGTACCCACAACCCTACCCAAGTAAACAACACGACCACTGAAACAAAACTTCTTTTCATTGTGATTTTCATTGAAAATTATTATCATATATTACTGTGTAAAAAATCATAGTCATTTATAATCATGCTACCCTTTTTTCACATATAAAAACCAAGAGCAAAGCCCCACCTCATTCGGTGGATGCTCCTCCTCATGAAGTTTGAAATTTGGATTAGAGATATTATTGGAGTGGAAAATTTGGTAGGTGGCTACATTAATAGGTTTTCTCAAACATTGGACTATCATGTTGACTCACCCCTTCCCATTGAATATTTCTTCACTAATGAGAACCTTTGTGATGTTTTATACCATACCCCCTCATCGGTGGACATTGTGACTTTTCTATAAACATCTAGGGTCCCAACTAATTTTATATCTTCACAATCCTAGAGACTTAAGAATTATTATCGATGTTACATTACAGATTACCCACATTTGTGGAGAAGTTTTAGTGGCCAAGTCATTCATTAGTGTGTCCCTAACCATGACTTCACCTCTATTTTGATCTTCTTCTACAATCAGGCTTTTAGGGACCACTTTGGAACTCAACATACAGCTCAAAAGGTCCTTGACTTGGAACTTTATTGAAAAACATTTTATAGAGATGTGCATCAGTGATTTATGTCATGAACATGATGTTAATTCACCTAGAATATCTATATGTAGAATGTAATGCCCCAAAAAACCATGTTATTTTGTGAAATCATCGATGCATGGGGAGTTGAATTCTTGGTGACTTTTCTAAATACATTTGTCTTTGTCTAAATCATATTGGATATGTATTAGGTCTATAAATGGGAGGAATTAAAGGCTACCAGGGCAGATGAATCTTGAGTGGTTGTTGATTTTATGAGGTCCCAATTTTTTTGTAGGTTTGGTTAGATAAGAATTACCATTATTGGTTAGGTTTCATATGTTTTTAATCAAAACATGAAATTTTATTTCCTAAGTATACGGTTGTTCCTAAAGATTCCACTCCATATCACCCCCATCCTAAAAAGTAAAAAAATTATCAAATTGGGAAGTTAATAAAATAATGGAAAAAACATTACAACCAAATATGAAAGATTGGAGTTCACACTTGGATGATAAACTTTGGGAATAATGAATAGATTTTAAAACCCCAATCAGAATGTCACCATATTGTATTTTTTTTGGAATGGATTTTCACCGCCTAGCAGTGGTTGATAATTGTGCATATTGGGTTTTTAAATAATATAATATGAATATCTCACATGCAGGTGACCGTATGGAATTTTATATTTAGGTCTTGGGATAGATTCAACATGATTCCTATGGGAACTCCTAAATCTATAAACGAAGGAAAATGATACTGATGATGTGATGATTCATCATTGTAAATCTCATATTTCTTAGAAGGTTATCATGTATAATTACAGGATAATCCTCACCCATGTAATCTTCATTCCTAATGGCTCGGTCCTGATATTGTTATTGATGTTTACCGTTTAGGTTATATATAGGTTTTTCATGAGTATAATGGATATAGGTATACTGGAAAGGGGTAGAGGCTCAACTAATTCTATGAGGTTTCTCCACAACATCTCATAGAGGAAATACAACTAATGGATACTATATATGAAACCACTTAGCAGGTTTTCCATTCTCACTACTATTATTTACTATTAAAATTTATTTGAAATAATTTAATTGAGTATAATGTAATTTTTATGTTTGGGTAGTGTGACGTGTCAAACTTATGATTTTTGAAAAAACAAAATAAAAAATACCAACAATAAAACAAAAAATGGTGTTTTTATTTTTGATTTATTTTTCATTATTCAATGTTTTATATAAAAATTGATCTTAAAAAGAATATCCAAAATCATTTTCCATGATTGAGTAGATTTATTGTAAAAATCCATTTATTTTGGAAATAAATTCAAATGAATGTTGATATGGAACATTTTTATATAATTTTTATTTTGATAACATTTTTGGTGTTTAATGTGTTTCTAAACACCATTCCTCATTATCTATGACCAGTATTTTAATATATTACCCATGTTACAATATAATTCCAATATTGAATATTATTCCTTTAAATAACATTATTGTGATTCTCTAGTCATGTGGAGATAGTAGAAATTTTATTTGATTCTATTTGAATCCATAAGATTCATGTATGCTACATTCACGATAGAGGTAATTGTTCATTAAAAATCCATTTTAACAAGTAACATCAATTTTCATCCACATTGACCGTTTACCTGTCTTAGGCCATAAAGTCCATATAATTCCAATTTTTTTAACACATGACAAGCTAATTTCTCACAACCTACCAATCTATTTTCTATATTATTGTATTATTTGTTGCAAGTGTTGGGGGAGAGGGTGTTTCCATGGAATTCTAGGATCGGATCACTATTATGGGTTCATATAGGGGGTTCTTAATTTTAATTATATAGGGGCTTCAAAAAATAAGTTGTTTCATTGTTTTCAAAATGTTTCCCTCTTTATATAAAAAAAATATATATAAATAAATTGTTCTGTACGTAAAAAAAAGAACAAAAGAATAAAATGGAGAAAATATATTATTTACACATTATTACACTCTGCTTGGTTTTGACCCCCAAAAAATGGAAAATGGGGATACTGAGTTGAAATTGACACTCTTTTTAGAGATTCATTGTGTACATTCATTATGAACATTTTCTGAATTTTTACATGCGTTTTTACTTAAGTGATTAAGAACACCTCTTCTGCCAAAGAGTTTTTAAACATAGAATCAGGCCAACCCATAAACCTCAGAAAAAACCTGTTGCAAGTATTCCTAAGTAGCATAATTATTTCTTCTATTATATAACATATAATCTTGTAAAGAATATGTTAATATCACATGAAATTTTGGAAAAGATCATAACTCTACTTTCACATGTTCCTTGAGTAAAAAGGGAAAATTTATAGGTTATGTAGGATGTGATATGTTACGTGGGTAACCAAATGATGTTGAAGAAATAGGATGTGATAGAAAAAAATCTTTAAGAGTTTTTTTTTTGAAAAAATTGATACATTGTGAATTTTATTTCGAAACAATATTTGATTTTTTCACAACATTGATTTAGGAAGGGGACACGATTAAGAGTTAGGACTTTTCCTAGGATTACAAAGGTTTATGTGTGGGGGTTTCATCACACAGTGATATAACGTATTTTATCACCCTGATACTTTTTTATAAAATTTTTATAGATTTAAACATACCATTATTAAATCATTTTTAACAGAATATTTATTACTAATTTATTTGTTGAAAACATACTTAAAATATGCAACTTCAAAATGGACAATTTGGCCAGCAGTTCACTATTTCTATCATATCATTAAAAATACTAACCTAAATCTAAAAATTACTTTATTTTTATACTTTATGTTCATTGGAATTCAATTAATATAACTGGGGAAAAGACTAAATGTGGTAAGAAGGGGCCAAAAGGTGGTCTAGAATTGAATAAATTCTAGGCGGGCCAAATTGGACCAACCTTTTGTATTTGGGCCATAACTCAGATCTTTAATCATGAATTGGGAATATTCTACCTCAATTTGATAAAAAACGTTATGGTTCACCTATACACAAAATATAATGGCAATATAAAGTGTTTTGGTCAGTCATAGAGCTAGATAAACATGGGGTAAAAAGTCTTCCATCAACAGTGACAGTTTCTCTTCAGGACATGACTTATTTTGTGGAAAGTGTGATATATTTGTCCATAAAATAACTCATCTACCTCATTATATCATTTATCACGACTAGTGTTAAGGGTGTGTCTAATTAGAGATCTATCTTTTCCCATTTTAGTTTTCTTCTCAATCATGTACTTCTAAACTTCTTAGTAAACAATTTTGGTGGTGTTCTTTGTTTTAATCTAGAGACCCATTCATATAATCTTTGTAAGGTAATTGAATTTCCATGTTTTTTTCCTATTTCTATTAATTTGTACATTTTGGTTTTATTTTTAGTTTGGTATGATATAATACAAATCAATGGAACATGAATCCTCAAGTTTCCTTTCATAAACCAGATCATGGGATTATATGAGTGTGGTTGACACTAATCTCACTTCTTTTCTTTCATGAGTGTACATATGGATCATATATTTAGATAAAACCAAGAAGGTATAAACAATGATTATGAATATTTTTATTGAGAATAATTTTTTTGTAAACCAAAATATGGACCTATCATTATGTTGTTGATGTGATGCTTTTATTTAGTTCGGTTCTTGCATTGATATTATTTTTCTGATTGTGAGTGGTCGCTTGTAACCAATATTGTTGATCAATCAAATACTAGGTCACAACTTCATAGGAAATCACATACCATACTGGTTTCAATATACATAAATCAAGGAATCAATTATAATTCCCATTCTTTTGAGAGCGATGGAGGATTAGGAATCAAGGGATACTCACTCGGGTTGATCACGATTTCTGAAACAAGTTTCTTTCACTTAGTAAAGTTGTTTCAACTTATACATTGAAATCAGAGAACCCTAAAAAAATTAATCTTATTTCCATTTTATTTTCATAGTCAAAACCATATTTTAAAATTAACGATCAACGGCTCTCTCGAGGGATGACCTAGGGTTCCTACTATAGTGAAAAATTTTTATTGAAAACAATACATAATTTGACGTCCTTGACAACACGAACAAATTTTGGAGCCAATATTCAGGAGATAATAAGATTTTTGTCACTCTCTCCTTTTATTTTTTATTTTAGTTCCTAATTATTAGTCCTTCCAATAAACCCCATCCATCATGGTTGTTTTTGTTTGCATTTTTGTTTTTGTTACTTTGTGTGTGTTTATTTCTCTCTCCCTCTCTTCTTATTCTCTAACATTTTATATAATTCTATATTATAAAATTATATTTTGACATCTCTATTAATTATTCTTAGGTTTTTTAATTTTATTCATATTCCATTAAAATATATAAAAAATAAATGAAAGGAAAATAAAATAAACAAACAATTATATTGAACATTATTATTATATGAAAATATCAGAAAAAGAAATACTACATGAATTTTACCCTGAAATTAAAAAGTCACATCACTCAAAAATTAGGTCATCTAGATTAGGAAACTCAAGTTACACAGAGGGAACCATTGTGGAACCTAATTTGTTCCTAAACAAATCAAAAAATTGATCCAAATCAAACCCATTAAAACATGGATAAAAATAGCCATACCATAAAAGAACCGCCACCCCATATGTGGAGTACCAACCAACGTGCATCCAATATATTGGAGATGTAGCGAATATTGATCTGAGATTAGGCCTTATCCAACTCTTTCCCAATGTTCATGGTCATCTAAGTGAGGCGTCTCACATGTATCTCATGGAGTTTCACATATTGTTCAACCATGAAACCCTGAAATGTGTCTGAGGACCTCAATTTTCTAGGGACATAACTTTCTACCATGAAGGTGTTTCCAAAGATAGGATATACTATCTTCCTACCATGATTAGGGGATGAAATTACTTTATGAAACTCTTTCAAGATAATTTCTTCCCTACCTCTCAAAACTGTAATATTTATAAAAACATTTGAGGAATTATTCAACCACAAAGAGAGACTAGTCATGAATTGTTGGAGAGATTAAAATTACACTACACAAGTTTCCCCCAACACCAAATTATTGAAAAATTTCTAATTCGTTACATCTATAAGGGACTTGTCCCCATGGATCATGGTAATATCGATGCTTGAGGTGGTGGTTCCTTATTTTAAAATACTTTTTCTACTACTCATGAATTAATATCCAACATGGATCAAAAAGCACAACAATTTAGTATATGAGTAATTTCACTCCCATATGGAGACCATGAGGTAAGTCATTCATCTCTATAACAAAAGGTAGATAATAAACTTAAAGACATGAATACCATTTTAATGAAATTATCTCTAGCACAAGGTAATTTGAAAGGTCCTCTTGTTCCATTACATTATGTTATTTGTTATGATAACACTCATTTTTCTGACCAGTTCCCAGAACATCAGGATTCCAATAAGTCTTGTGCAGTTGAATTATTTGGGAATCCATTCCATTAGGAACCACCCAGTAAGCCATAACCATTAAGGAAAAATCCAAACCCTGAGTGGAAATCTCAACCACAATATCGACATGGAGGAAACTCAAGCTTCCCCAAGCATAATTGGTGTCAATAAGGACATAGTATGAAACCATCTTATTTTTCATATTTTTGGAAAAATACTCCTCCAACCAAATATTAATCGCGCCTAGAGGACATTACGAAAAAATGGAAACCTAGAACCTCCAGTTCAAACATACCACAGAATTGTCCATTAAAGACCTAAAAACTCATGTTGGCCATTGAAAACCACCATCAATTAGATTAAGATTCAAGGATCTAGAAAAATACAATCCTAAGATGAAGCTAATCCAAAATAAAAAGGTAATGTCTTTTCAACCACATTACATAGTAAAGAAGTTTCTTTATACAATGATGGCAACCAATATGCTTGTCCCCCCATTGAAAACTCTATTTCCAAACGCTAAAATGTTTCATATAATGAAAAAAATACAAAAATGGTAATCAAATTATCATTGAGAATGCACCTGAACTATCCATTAATGTTCCATTCACTTGAAGAATCTCTATGTAAAATAAAACATTTGATACGGTGATTGATACATAAATAATCGATATATTTAAAAAGATTCAAGTTAGCATTATTTTATTGTATGTAGATAAACAAATTCCTAATCACACCAATTTTTTTAAAAAACTATTCACTCCTTGATGAAGTATAAAGGGAAATGATATATTTAACCTGGGATGGAAGGCCAAGATTAAACCAGAAATAACAACTAAATGAAAGAATCGTTGAATATTTGTAAAAACTTTCACCATATGAGTGACATTATTTTCAAATGCTATTCTTGATTTAGGTTCTTTAATTAATGTAATTCATAAATCTATATACAATTCAATACATTTTGGAGAGTTTAAACTAATATTCATCATAGTGAAGCATTCCAACTAGAGCACAACTCACCCATTAAGAGTTGTTGATGATGTCATTGTAAAAGTTAATAATCTCATCTTCCTCGTCAACTTATACATTCTCGAGATGGACCATTCCCAAAACCAAGGACATCATCTCTCACAAATGGAAGTAAATTCTTGAAAACAACGAAAAAGATCCTAAATGTCTAAAATAATGCACTTTTCTGGGATTTTTGGTAGAGAAAAGGTATGTTTTAACATTCTTAATTCCATTAAACTATTTAAAGAAGAGATCTCTAATATTCATACCTATTAGATGGATATTCTACCTAATGAAACTCACACGAAAATTATATCCTCAACACATGATATTATTTATTTTCCTCTTCTTCATCCATAGATGATTTTAGTTTTGATTCATGTACTGAGTGATGTGTGGGTTAAAGAAATTGTAAATTTTCTTCATTAATATATTAGTGTGTTCATTATGAGGTTATCATGATCGTCAACGAATCTGAAAATCTCATTTCTATTGATTATCTATTCATAGATAATAAACATTAGATGATAGATAGTTTCGTGGTCCTCAATCCTCCTATACCATCCAAAATACAAAAAACCACCGACGTTCGAACTAAAAAAACTTCCATCTAATATTAAATATTCATATCTAGAGGTTATTGACTTATTTCACGCCATTACTTAAAAAAACCTCTCGCCCATACAGGAATCAAAACTGGTCATCCTTTTGAGAGAGTGTAAAAAGGTGATAGGTTGGACATTGGATGATATTTTTGGGATTATCCAATTTATTTTTATACACCATACACATTTAGATGACGTGGCTAAACCATTAAGGCATGCTCTATACTGTACAAATCCCACTTTCTTTGAAGTGGTAAAATTGGAAGTTAGTAAATTACTTTCTTCGGGGATCATTTAACCTATATATAATAGTAAATGGGCCAGCCTAGAGAAAATTGTGCCTAAAAACTGGAATAATAGTAGTGTCTAATGAAATGAATGATATTTTTCCAACACATGTGAAAAAATTCCGTGATTCTCTATTGACTACCATAAATGTAATCAAGACATCAGAAAGTAAAACATTCGACTACTTTTCATTGAGAAAATGTTTGAATTACTAGCTAGTATGTTCCATTTTTGTTTCATTTATGGATTTTCTAGTTATTTTAAAATCCATATATCTTTTAAGGGTCATGAAAGGAAAACATTTAATTTCCATTGGAACATTTCCATATATAAGTATTCCTTTTGGTCTATGTAATTCTCCTAATACTCTTTAGCAGTGTATGTTGGGTATTTTTTTTGAGTACCTTGATAATTGTATTGATGTTTTTATGGATTATTTCAGAGTTGCTAGAATTTCCATTAATGACTATTTGAAACACCCTGTTTGTTTCTTCCATCATTGTAATAAATAATATATTATATTAAATTAAGAGAAATTTCATTTCAGGGTTGTGCATGCGATAGTTCTTGGGAATATATTTTCAGAAGATACAATTCAAGATCATAAATAAATAGTTGAAATAATTTCCACCCTTCCATGTCGAAAATGTGTTTTTGAGATTTCATACTTCTTAAGACATTCTGTTTTTTACCACTGATTCATTAAAGACCTTAGTAAGATCACGCTTCCCTTTCCTCAATTATAGAAAAATGATAATGATTTTTTTTGAAAACAAATTTGAGGATGATTTCAATTTTCTAGAAATGAGTCACATATCACTGTATATAATCCAACCACCATGGTGGGATCTCAACACCAAACTTTTGTGTGATTCCAATAGTATTGTTGTTATGGAAGTTTTAATACAAAATGTTGAAAATAAATCTCTTATCATTGTGTGTGCCTCACGTACCCTTGAACTAACCAAGGAAAACTACAAGACAATTGGAAAAGAAAATATTTATATATTTTTTTCTTTCAAAAATTTTCTCTCATATTTTATTGGGTAAAAAATCATTTCTATCTCTGATCACATTTTCCTTCATTTTCACTAAAAAATTGACACTAAGCCTCGCCTTATTCGATGAATGCTCCTCCTCTCTGAGTTTGAACATTGTAATATGGATAATAGGGGAGTGTAAAATGTGGTAAATGGACACATTAGTGGGATTTCTTCACAAATAGACCATCATGTTGACTCCCCCTACCGAGTAAAGAATTCATCCCTCATGATAACCTTTGTGATATTGTGGACCTTACCCCATAGTAAGTGTACATTTTAAATTTTATAGAAACATATATGGTCACCAATGATTTTCTCACTTAACAATACTAAAGATTAAAAAAGTATTCTCAATGGTACATTTCGGATGACCAAATATTTTTATAGAATTTTTAGTGACCAATTCATTTCTCGATGTGTCCCTGACTATGAGTTAACCTATATTTTGAGCTTCTTCAACACTCTGGCTTGTGGGGACCACTTTGGTTCTCAACATATAGTTCTAATGTTCCATAATATTGGAATTTATTGGAAAATAATTTATACAGATTCCCATCAGTTTTGAAATTCATATACATGACTTCAATTCAACGATAATATCTTCAAGAGGAATGAAATGCCCCAAAACCCAATTTTACTTTTTGAAACCATCGATGCATGGGGAATTTAATTCAAATGGTATTTCCAAAAATCATTTTTAATTGGTTATATATTATTGGTTGTGGAATATGTCTCTAAATTAGTCAAAGCAGAGGACACCAAGACCGATGACTCTCGAGTGGTTATTGATTTTGTGGGGTCCCATATTTTCAGTATGTTTAGTTTCTTGAAGTTCATCCTTACTGAATGGGGTTCACATTTATTATATTGAAATATGAAAAATTCAATTAATAATTGTGGTTTTTTAATGGATTTTCAACTTCATATCCTCACCAAACTAATAGACAAATAAAAATCTCAAATATGGTATTAAAGAGGATAATGAAAAAATGGTATAATCTAATTGGAATGATTTGATTTTGGACCTAGATGATGAAATTTGGACATACCTCACATATTATAAATCCCAAATCGTAATATCACCATATAGGATTGTGTTTGGATAGGCTTTTCACCTCTCGATAGAGGTATATTACCATTCTTATTAGACTTTTAAAATATGTAATATGAATCTCTCAGATACAGATGGCATATGAAGTTGAAGATTCTGGAGTCAGAATAAATTCAAAATGGTGCATATGAAAACTAATGAATATATAAGGAGACGAAAAAGTCTATCCGTTATGGGATGATTCATTATTACATGTTTAATATTAGTTATAAGGTCATCACATATATTTTTAGTCTAAAGCTCCACCAATGTATGCTTCATTCCCAATGGCCTGATCCTTATATTATTAATCATGTTTACCCTTTTATTTCTATACATGATTTCATGAGAATTATAGATTTAGGTTTACTATCAATGGGAAGAGGATGAAACACTTCTAATAGTATTTTATAAATCATCTTGTTGAGGAAATCCAACTAATGGTTGCCACATATAGTACCACGTAACAGGATTTCCATTCTCCCAATCTTTATGTACCTATCTATTTATTTAAAATACATTAATTGAGGATATTGTAATTTTTTGGGATTTGGGTAGTCTAACATGTCATTTTTAAGATTTATAAAAACAAAAAAAATATTACAGAAACAACCCACAATAATGAAAGATGTGAATTTTCAATTTTGATTTCTTTTTCACTGTTTTTTTTAGACAAAAATGAACTTAAAAATAATATCCAAAATCATTTTTCCTGATTGAGTCGATTATGTGGAAATTATGATTTTTTTGGAAAAATGTCTTTCAAATGAATATTGATTTGAAATGTTTTCTATAATTTTAATTTTCAAATATTTCTTAAGTGTTTAGTATATTTTTTAATCTCTTGCCTCATTTGCATTGGAGAATATTTTCCTCCCCTACCTGAGAGACATTCTAATCAGTTTATTCCACATTCTTCCTTTTATTCACAATCCTGAGTGTCATGGGTAATATTTCTGAAACTATAACATTCCTTGATTATCTTTGAATCAATATGATTCGAGTATGCTACATTTATGAAAGAGTCAATCATTCATTGAAAATACCATTGTAAAATTAACCTCTATTTTCTATCACATTTATAATTTACCCTTATTAAGCCTCAGAGTACGTGAAATTAATTTTAGGTAGCCAAATTACAAGTTAATTTATCCCTACCATCCCATATATTATGTATATTCTTGTTTTATCTTTAGCAAGTGTGGGGTAGAGGGTGTTTACAGGGGAATTCTTGCGGAGAGGACCATTTTTATGGGTCGATATAAAGGGTTCCAACAATTTACATGGTAATTGGGCCAATATGACATACTCTGTCATTGTTTTATAAATTTTACCCTCTTTATATCCATAAAAACATTATTTAAAAAATAGTTTTGTACTTTGAAAAAAGAGAGACAATGAGAAAAAATTGGGAAAAGTTGATGTCTCCTCATTATTACTCACTTGTTGGTTCTTAACCACACAAATGAAAATTAATGATACAAAGTGGAAGTGATGCATTTTTGAGGGGTTTAGTTTGTATATTAATTCTGAAGACTTTCTAAATTTTGACATGTGTTTTACCTAATAGATTAAGCACTCCTCTTTTGCCTCATAATTTTTAAACATAAAATCCTAACAACCCTTAAACCTCATAAAAACATACCGGATGTTCTCTTGATTAGAAATTTTTTTCTAGAGGTAGATAAATTAGAATCTTTTCAAGAATATGGTAATATCATACAAACTCTAGGAAAATATCATGACTCTACATTCACATGTTCCTCGAGTGAAGAGAGAAAATTTCTAGGTGAGGTAGGTTGTGGCATGTTGCAATAGTGAACAAATGAAGTTGAAAAAATTCAAATGTGAGAGAAGAAAAATGATTGGAAAATTGAATTTATAAAGGAAACATTGTGAATATAATTTTCATTTAATCCTGGAAGTTTTCTCACATTTTATTTAGGAAGGGGATATTATTAGGATATAAGAGTTTTCCCATGAATAAAAATGTTTAGGTGTGGGGGTTTTATCACAAAACAATATAAAATAGTTTATCACCCGTATACTTGTGTATTAAATTGTTTATACGTGTAATCATTACATTATTAAATCCTTTTACACTCAATATTTGTTTTCAATTCATTTGTTGAAAACATGCTTACAAGATGAAATTTTACAATTGACTAATTTAACAGATGTTTGATATTTATATAATATCATTAACTAAACTAGTTAAAATATAAAAATTACTTTTTTTGGATTCTATGTTAATTGGAATTCAATTCATCTAACTAGGAAAAAGGATGAATCTGATCAGAAGGGACCCAAAGGTGGCCTATAAGTGAAGACATTCCTGGTGGGCCAAATTGGACCAACCTTTTGTATTTAAGACATAAATCAAGTATATGGCCACCAATTTATTTGATTACACATAAATTAGAATGATATCTAATATGTAAACATTCCTTCTGAATTAAATAGAAATGTACCATGTTTTGGTTAGTCAAACAGGTGGATAATCATGGTGTAAAATTCTTCAATGAATAATGACATAGTTCTTTCTTCACTTGATTTATTTTGTGTAATGTTCTTTATATTTGTCCATACAATCACCATGAATCCTCATTATATCCTATTTAATGACCATGGTTATGGTTTAGTCAAATTGGAGAGCTCCCTTCACCCATTTTAGTTCTATTATCCTTAATGTACATTTAAAAATCTTAGGTATCAACTTCGAGGGTGTTCATTGTTGTAATCCTGAGCTCCATGCATGTAATATTATTAAAGTAATTGAATTTAATTTTTTTTGCCTATTTTTATTCATTTCTATTTTTTTTATAATTCTGGTATGATATAATATATGTTAAAGTAAAATTAATCCACATGCTTCCATACATAAATGGTATCTTGTGATGATTTGAGTGTGGTTGCCTCTTCTCTCACATTCTTCTCTTTCTTAAGTGTGCTAATGGATCATATAATTCTATTTAATCCTGGAGGTATAAACCATGATTATTCATGTTTTTCTATTGATAATTATTTTCTAATTGACCTATTCTCGACCTCTCATCATGTTTTTGAAGTGATGCCTTCATTGAGTTTGGTACTTACACCGGCATATTTTTATTGATTGTGAGAAGTCACCGGTAATCAATATAGTTTATCGATAAAATAATAGGTGGTAACCTAGTAAAAACATTCATAGAATATTGTTTTTAATAATTATAAATCATGGATTCAAGTATATTTCCCATTCCTTTGAGAGTGTTGATAGATTGGGCATCATGGGACACTCACCCGAGTTGATCATGATTTCTCCAACCAGTTTCTCTCACTTTGTAAATTTATTTCAATTTATGATTCTAAATACTAATATCCCTAAAGTGTTAATACGGTTACCATTTTGTTTTTATAATGAAAATATTATTTTTAAATTAATGATCTAATGCTCTGTTGAGAGATGACATGTGGTTCTTTCTATACTATAAAACTTTTGTTAATAACAACATCTAATTTGATGCGCTCAACAACACGAACAAATTTTGGAACAGTTTATCAAGATAAAATATCATTAATTTTTTTAATTATATTTATTTTTTAATTTTATTCTTAATTTTTACTCCTTTAAATATCCTCTTATCCCTTTTTTTGTTTTATAGTTTATTTGTGTTTCTGTCTCTTTCTTTCCCTCTCCATCTCTCTATTATCTCTTATTCTATATTATTCTTCAGAATAGAATTTTATTATATTATCTCCTTTAATTATTCTTATGTGTATTAATTATATTTAGCATCCATAATAAACTCATTAAATGGGACAAATAAGAAAACAAATAAATATGTTGGACATCATTATTGCAAGACAATAACTGGAAACAAAACACTACTTGAATTTGACCCTAAAATTTTAAAGTCACCACACTCAAAAATTAGGTCATCTATAGTCAGAAATTTATGTAACAATGAGAAAACCATTTTTTACCCTCTAGTGCTACTAAAATTATCAAAAAATTAACCAAATGAAACCCATGAAATGATGGATGCAAATAACTGGACCTTAAAAGAAATCACCACCCCATATGTGAAGTACCAACCTACGTACATCCAATATCTTGAGAAATCGTCAAAAATTGATATTAGATTAGGCCTAATACACCTCCTTCCCAAATTCTATAGTATTTCAAATGATTCCCCTCGTATTCATATCTTGGTATTTCACATAGTGTACTCAACCATGTATCCCAAAAATGCATCCAAGAACATTATTAAGTTTAGGGTTGTTACATTTTCCCTTAATGGTGTATCCAAATACTAGATAAACTATATTCAAACATAAATTTGGGATGTAATGTTATTAATTTACTCATCTATAGACGTTCCTCCTTGCCTCCAAAACTGCATAAATTAGAAACAAATTGTGGAATTAAGCAATCTTAAGGAGAGAAACATCATGAATACTGGGAGAGATTCAAAAGGCTTTCTCAAGTCACCCCCACCTCAAAATTAACGATTTTTTTTAATTCAATACTTCTATGAGATACATTTCTCCATGGATCATGGTTTGATCCATGGTGCAGGTGGTTATACCCTAGTTGATAAAACACCTCCCATTTCTCATGAATTAATAGCCAATAAGGTTCAAAATGAACAACAATTTGGTACAAGAGCAGTTTAACCCACTAAAGGAGTTAATGAGGAAATTCATTCATATATAAAAAAGGTAGATAATATTGGTTATGTGATTCATACCCTTTCAAAGAAATTATCTCAAGCACAAGGTAGTTAAAAATCTCTTCTGGTTCCATTACATTGTGTTATTTTTTCTGACAACACTCTTTTTTTTGACAAGTTCCGACAACTTCATGATTCATTTGAGCCTTGTTCAGCAGTGTTCTATGTGTTTCCATTCCAAAAAGCACCACCTTTAAATCAAGAACCATTTAGGACGAATTAAAACCCCGGGTAGCAAGAACAACCATAACACTGACAGGGAGGAAACTCAAGCTACCCCAATAAGAATTTGTATCAACAAGGCTTGGTATGAAACCATACTATTCTTCAACTTCTCATAACAATCCTCGTCCTCCCAAATCTGAACCAGGCCTCGAGGACATGGTGATGAAAATGGAATCCCAGCACCTCTAGTTCCTAAAAACCACACAATCATCCTTTCAAAACCTACAAACTCAAGTGGTACAATTATAAAACACCATCGGTTAGGTTAAGATTAAAGGTTTTGAAAAACTACCATCTCTACATATTTCTAATACAAAAGAAAAAGGTAATGTTTTTTCATTCAAACTTTATAGTGGAATGTAATTTTTTCATATAATTAATCTTAAAAAAAGGTATTTCCCCCTTTTGAAAAATCTATTTCCCTACTCAAAAATGCTTCATGTAAAGATAAACATGAAAAAGGGTCTGAAACTATCAGATAGGATTCCCATGAGCAATCCATTCCTTTTACATTACCTCAAAGTCATTATAAATATAAGAATTGTTTTGATAATGATATTGATAATGAAAGAAGATATAAATTTAAAAAGGTTCAAGTTAACATTCTTTTATTGGATGTTGTGAAATAAATTTTTCATTATGAAAAATTTCCTGAAGAACATTGCACTTTTAGATGATTGTTGAAGCAGAAAGAGTGAGTCAACCTGGTAAGGAATTTCTCAGAATTAATTAAACCATAAATCTGAACCCAATGTAAGTATATGTGAACTTTCATGATTCCTTTCTCAAAACTGGAGACATTATTTTCAAATTCTATTCTAGATTTTGCTGCATCAGTCAATTTAATTCCTTACTATTTTTATACATATCTATAAGTTGGAGGTCATCAATTGACAAGATTCTTCGTGTGACATTCCAAGTTGGGTACAACACACCCATCATGAGTGGTTGTGGACGTCTCTAAAAAATTGAATAATATCATCTTCGCTGACGACTTTAACATTATTTAGATAAGGGATACCAGAACCCATGGACATTCCCCTCTTATAATTGGATGACCATTCTTGTGAAAAGAATATGATCATTAATGTCCAAAATGGTACACTTTCCCTATAGTTCAATGGAGAAAAGGTAAGTTTTAACATTCATGGTGCAATGAAACACCTTGTTGAAAAGCACTCTAATCATCAAGTCTATTTGATGTATGTTCTGTCTAATTAATCACAGAAACAAAATTCTCTCCTCGTCCCATACTATGATTTTTTCCACTTCTTCATCCTTTGATGATTTTACTTTTTATTCATTTTTTAGTGTTTGGTGGGTTCATAAAATTTTAAATTTTATTATTTAATTGATGATTTTGTTTATTATGATTTTACCATGGTCATCTATGGTTCTGAAAATATAATTTCCATTGGTTATCTCTCCTTTGATAATTTAAATGAGTAGATAAATAGTATCATGGACCAAAATCCTCTAAAATCCCCTACATCAATCAGAAAACCCCCATTTTTGGAACTAAAACCACATCTATTTAATTTACAATATGACTCTCTTTAGTGTATTGACCAACTACATATCATTATTTATAAGAACCTCTGTCTACAATAGGAATAAAAACCGATCAACGTTTTGAGAGAGTTTAAAATAGTGATAGGATGTGCGTGGTCTAATATTCCTAAGATTATCCCATATATATTTATACACCATATACGTTTATATGATGAAGCTAGGCCTACAAGGAAATCTCAAATCAGGATAAATCCCACTCTCTATGATGATGTAAAATTTGATGTCAGTAAATTACTTGCTACTAGGATCATCTATCCAACATATGATAGTAAATGGGTTAACCCATTGAAAATTGTTAAAAATTGAATAATAGTAGTGTAAAATAAAAGTGATGAATTGGTTAAGACACAGGTGAAAAATAGTTTGTATGTTTGTATTTACGACAATAAACATATTCAAGACATGTGAAAGGACCACATTCCACTACCATTACTTCATAAAATGTTAGAAATATTGGCCGGTACATTCGATTGTTGTTCCGTGATGGATATTTTGGTTATTTTCAAATCCATATATCCCCTAAGGATCAAGAAAATAAACAATTTACCTATCCATTTGGTTCATTTTCCTATAGAATATTGCCTTGTGGTCTATGTAATACTTCTAGTACTTCTCAAAGTTGTGTGTCAATAATTTTTTCATTGTATCTTGAGAATTGTATGGATGTTTTTATCAATGATTTTATGTTTTTTGTAATTTCTTTTGATGGATTTTTTTTTCAAAATTGGGTTCTATCATCTTTAATTTCAATGAAAAATACATTGCATTAAATTATGAGAAGTTTCATTTCATTGTTGAGTAGGGAATATATCATGGCCATGTTTTCTAAAAGAGGTAATTTATGTGTATAAATAAAAAATTGAATTAATTTCCACCCTTATATATCCAAAATATTTTCCAGAGGTGTGATCATTTGTGGTATGTGATGGTTTTTACCATAGATTCATAAAATACATTATCCAGATCACACTTCTCTTATCTCGAATATTTCAAAATGAATATTTTTTTTTAAATTAGGATGATTTCAATTTAGTATAATGGAGTCTCACATCACCTCCCATAATCCAACCACCAATGTGGGATCTCCCCTACGATGTTATGTGTGAAGCCTATGAATTTTCAGCTGGGGATGTTTTATCACAAAAGGTTAAGAGTTCTTTTTATGTCGTTATGTATTCCTTATTTACCCTTTAATTTCCCAAGGAAAAATTCATGACCACTATAAAGAACATCTTTTAATTTCATTTTCTTTAAAAAAAATTCATTCATATATTATCGGATCAGAAAACATCATCTTTTCTTATCATGTTGTCATTTGTTTTCTCCCAAAAATACCTAAATCTAATCCCCTCTTCGTTCGATGGATGCTCCTCCTCCATAAGGTTGACCTTGATATTAGTGATTAGAGAGGACTGAAAAATGTGGTAGCTAATTGAATTGTTATGATTTCCTCACCACTAGACCATTATATTGACCCACCCCTCTACATTTGATAATTTATCCCTCATGATAACCATTATGATTTTATGGACCATACCCCTTGGTATATAGATATTGTGAGGCTTTAAACAACATCTAGGGTTCTCAATGATATCATCACATCATTATCCAGGATAATCAATCATGAGTCTCAATGGTACATTTCAGATGACCCATATTTGTGGATATTTTTTAGTGACCAAGTCATTCGTTTGTGTGTCCATGACAATTAGTTCCCCTCTGATTTGATCTTTTTCTACACTTTAGATTGTGGGGTCCACTTTGGATATCAACCTATAGATCAAAATGAATTTTTTCAGTACTTTATTGGCCAAAATTTTATAGATATTTTGATCAATTTTATTAGTCATTCACATGACGTCAATTCACCAGGAATATCTCCAAGAGGAATGAAATTCCCCAACAACCCCTGTTATTTTGTGAAATCTTCGATGGATCGGGCATTGAACACACAGTTCCCTTTCAAAAATCAATTGTCTTTGTGTAAATGTTATTGGATGTAGATTATATATCTAAATTAGTGGAATAAAAGGGAACAATGACAGGTGACTCTCATGTGATTTTTTATTTTGGAATTTTCAAGTTTTTTGGTAGGTTTGGTCTGCAGATATTCATCATTAGTGATTAGGGTTCACATTTTTTCAATCAAAATCATGAAAACACAACTTCTTATGTATGCTGTTTTTCATAAAATTTTCCACTGCATATAACACCAAAACTAAGGGAAAAGAATAAATCTTAAATCATGAAATTAAGAGAATCTTGGAAAAAATGGTACAACCCAATAGAAATGATTGGATTTTTCTCTTGGATGATGCACAATGGGAACACCACACTGTTTTTAAAACCCATGTCAGAATGTAACCTTACAATGTTATGTTTGGAAATTATTATAACCCCCTGGTGGAGTTAGATCACTATGTATTTTAGGCTTTTAAAAAAATTTAATATGAATCTCACAAATTAAAGTGAGAATAAGAAGTTTCATATTCAGAAGTTGGATGAAATTATTCTTGACGCATATATGAAATCCTGAATCTATAAAAAAAATAAAAATTCCATACATGATGGGATGATTCATCAATGGATGTTTCATATTGGAGAGAAAGTCCACATGTATAATACTAGGATAAAGCTCCACCAAGGCATGATTCGTTCCTGATGGCTCAGACCATATATTGCTACTCATTTTTACCCTTTTGGTTCAATATATGTTTTTCATGAGAAGTATGGACACCTGTTTACACTCAATGCGAAGAGGATCAACCACATCTATGAAGAATTTCCAAAGAATCTAATAGAATAAATCTAACAGATGGATGTTACATATGACACAACTTATGAAGATATCCCTTCTCCAAAACTTTATTTTATGTTCTATTAATTTAAAATTCATTCATTGAGGAAAATTTAGTTATTAGGTGTGGGGAAGGCTAAAATTTAATAGTTAGTATTTATATATATATAAATATATATAATAGAAAGTAAACAATAAAATTTATCAAACAACAATAATTTTAAATTTTTATTTCTCTTTCATTATTTTATGTTTTTAGAAAAAAATATTATTTTCATGAGAAAATAAAAAATAATTTTCCTGATAGAGTATATTTTTTATAAAATTCAATTATTTTTGGGAAAATGTTTTTCAAATGAATGTTGATGTGGAATATTTTTCTATACTTTTTTTTCTAATCATTCTTAGGTGCTTAATGGATTTTTTAATATCATTCCTCATTAGCACTAACCAATATTTTACTTCCACTCCTAGTAGACATTCTAATATATTTGTTACATGTTATTTCTTTTAATCACATTCTTGAGAGTCTAAAGTCATGTAGAGAAACTACAAATTTCCTTGATTTTATTTAAATACATAATATTTGAGTATTCTACATTCATGATAGATGTAATCATTCATTGAAAATGTAACTGTATTATTAACCTCTATTTGAATCTACCTTGTCAGTTTAACCTTCTAAAGAATTAGATTTCATGAAATCCCTACTAGGTAGAGACATTACAAGCTAATTCATCCCTAAGAACCCATTTAATGTATATATTCATGTTTTATTTTCAGAAAGTGTGGAAGAGAAGGTGATTCCATAGGAATTCTGGGGAGAGGATCATTCTTATGGGTTGATATAAAGGGTGCGTAAATTTTCCTTGGGAAGTAGGTTACCAAGACATATTGAATCATTTTTACACATGTTTCCCTCTTTATCTCCAAAAAACGTATAAAAAATTATTGTACATTGAAAAAATAACAAAACAAAAGAAAAAAGTGAGAAAAGAGGATGTTTTCTCATTATTACTCACTATGTGGTTGTGAATTTAACATCCAGATATTTTTATGAAATATTTTCATTAAATAAATTTAATTCTTCAGTATCTTGCATTTCATGAAATCATGAGTTTAAACAAACTGTGAGACACCATTAGTATAAAAAAATTTATTCCATAGCCATTAGGTTAGTGGGAATTAGTACAACTAAATTATTAAATTTCATTGTGAATTCATTGTCTATCAATTAATTATGAAAAATATAAAACTATAAGATATTTATATTTTTGAGTGAATTTATATCAGTAATTAAATTAATGATATATATATGTTATATACTTAATAAAATATATTTGATATTCATTTAAAGGATATTTTAGTCATAGGGTATGAATAAACCCTATTTAATTTATAAAAACCTATATTGTTTTAAAGCGGAAATTTTACACCTTTTCATGGCAAACCCATTTCAAATTAATATTTTTACACATTAATAATTTTAATGTGTCAAAATAATAATTTTCATTCAAAACGGGAAATAAAAACGTACTTTGGATGAATTTCTGATATTTTTCTGATAACTTCCATGTTTTGATGAATATTAAAATACACTAAATTTTGTGTAAAAACTAATTTTTTCATCGAAATAGTTTATTTATTTAAATTATAATATTGAATGTTTTTAAATTATAAATATAATATATATATTTTTTCTTCAATATATTTTATTTCATTAGAATTAATTTTACATTGAATTTAGATGTAAAATCATTTCAATCATTTGCAATGTTTTAAATTTTAAAACATGTTCGATCTTGTTGATAATGGGAAGAATTTTAAATTAATTGATGCAACTTATGTTTTTTGAATTTTTAAAAATGAAATCCATATTTGGAATCAGTTGTTCCAAATTATGTAAATTGATTTATTTTAGTTTTTGGTATTACGAATAGTAACATCAGTAATTATTATTAATAAGGTAAAAGGGTAAACCAAGTAATTAAGGGAAAGAATACTATCCTAATATTACCCTAACACTCACCTTAATAACATTGGATGATTTTGGTTAAAACTATATAATTCTTGGATCGAAATGGTTTCCCTTTAAATCCACTTGGATGAAATTAAGACATTTAATTTATTTCATTTATTGAAATGTTAAATATGTCGCACTCAAATTTTTAAAACTAAATATTTTTTAATATATTTCTAAACTAAATATTGTTTCGAAAATAAATACTTATTTGAAAGGTAATTTTTTAGCTTTATAAAGGTTATTTATTTTTAATTTTTAGGAAATAAATAATACCTTAATTGCTTATACATTAAGGATGTAGAAATTATTTAATTGATGAAAATATATAATGATGTTTTTATTAAAATAATATTCTCATTAAAATATCCAAACACTTGAAAAAATATTTTTGATCAAGAATATATCGAACATAATAATCCATGTGTCGAGTAATGGTCCATTTGGAGACTTATAGAAGGGATTATGACACTTGTATTATATTATTTAAAGTGATGTTCAATTTTTCACCTTCTTAATTTAATAAGTATAACATTTTAAATATTGTATCATCCAGAAGATAAATTTGGCTTCACATATTCTTATAAAATATAGTATATTTATATTCACCATAGTGTTGTATTTTAAATTTTTACTCAATAAATAATCATATTAAATAATCACACAAAAAATTTGTAGTAATTATTCTATTAAAAATGTATTAGAAAAATGTTATTAAAAATATTAATGTAAATATAATTTTAGCTAATTAACATATATAATGAATATTATCGAAGTCTTAAACTTCTTAGTAATATAATAAAATATTTCTTTAATTTATATTGATATATTAATTTTTTTAAAAATCTATGTGTTGAATAATGTCAAAATTCATACTATTCATTATTCATGAAAATAATGTTTTCATTATTAATTTAAAAATAATTAAAATAATTATAAAATATTAATAATTATTATATTGTAAAAAATTATTTAGTAAATTTATTTATTGTCTATTTTACATCAAATAATTAAATATTTAACCCTTTTAATATTGAATTATTTGCTACCCTAGTTAAAAACTAAACAGAATAACTAAGTGTTAGTTAAAACAATAAGTTTTAAATTTATAGAAATACATATACCAAATATATTTGTGGTGGTGATTAAAACCCTCTATCATCTCATCTATGAAATTGGGACATTTTGATGTTATTTGTTTTATTATATATTATTATTTATGGAGTTTTCAAAAGTGTCCCTTGTTTAAATTTTCAAAGGGAACCTCCTTTCACCCCTATTCACTTCAAATTGATGCTTAAACCACATTCGTCACCATCTATTTTTTCTTCTCAAAGTCCATATTCAAATTACAAAGGCTCTGGACATCTTCAAAGACAAACACTATTGATTTAAGAAGTGATTTAGAGGAAGCACGTCGAGGAACATGCAATCTCTTCTACCGATTATTTCAAAATTATTTCTTCTTCTACATCCACTTGATTTTTTGTTTCATTATAAATTAATTACATATGTATCACTCATATATTTACATGTCATTATTATTATAAATCGACCATATTGAACCTTATATCCATCATATAAAAAATTAATTCACCACGCATGCATACGTACAACTTATTATATATACACTGTGGTGTAATCAGTTTTTCAGCACCACCATACATAGATGGGAATAATGATGTAAATAATAAATATATATTATTATTATAACATGATACCTATTATGATATATTATATACCAACCACTTTGATACCATTCAACAATTATGGGAATGATATCATCACTCATGTGTTTGTATGGCCTACCATCTCCATAGTATGATGTGATTCATTCTACATGATCTAAATTAAAAATTGATAATATCAATGAATTTAATGAATAAATATTATATATATTATACTTATATCAATCAATAAATGATATAACATTAAACTAAGAAGTGTAACATGAACTTATCTGACAAAACTTGCTAAAGAACAAAAAATAGTTATTATATGAATAACGAGTGGCAATTAAATTCTACTAATGAATGGATGATAATAAAATCATATATGATATCATAAAAATGACTATTATTTTTTAATAATTTAATGAAATAATTTAAATCATTATACAAGAGTTTTAGATACATATAATGTATATCAGACCTAAGGTATGGGGTAATTTTGAAATATCATTATTATCTGAGATTGTTTATATGTAAGTATTTAATGTGGTATATTTATCATCTAAATCCATGTTTACTTAATATGTAATATTATTTATATTTAAATATTATTTTTCCCTTTCAATTTTAACAATTTATGAATTTTTATTAAACAGTATGAAAGGAATTATTTGTCTTTTTCAAAACAATATACTGGACTTTTCTGATAAAAGTTTGAGAAAAATGTTTCATTAACTTATAAAACATGAATGGATTTTTACATCTTTATGATTCCATATTTCTATGAATATGACCTCAAAATTTATCATGTTTATTGTCAATGTAATTATTTTCTTTTAAAACTGTGTGGAATTTTGAGAAATGAAAACATGTTTGCAGAAGAAATGATATTTTCATCGAGAATTAATTTCATGTGTTATATCAAAACTACTTTCCATCTAAGATCGATTTCATTAAATATGTTTATTTATTGTTCCTATTAATAAAATGATTATAATTTATTTATTTTGTAATTCTATTTCTTAAATCCATTTGTTTTATATGGATTATGTTATGATGGATTGAGGTTTATGAAACCCAAAATTTTCCTCGGGTTATTCTATGATGAAAGGTTTATGTTTTTCGGGAACACAATATAATTATTTCATTATGATATGGGTGGGACCTATATATCTATCAATTGAATTGGGTAAATATTTATATCTCATGGGATATACATGACTGGAATGAAAAGAAAAACTAGTTTAGTAATAATGGGGTAGAACAGGATTTAATCCCTGTTCAGTAATGGACTTTGTCCGCTATGAAGGTAATGGAAATGAGACTTGACTAATATGAAATTATTTTCTATGCTTAGGTGTATTCCAAAAAACATCATGTCTTATGTTATGACTTTTGTGATTATGATCATTAATTCTTATGAATATTTCTCCTATGACAGTATATCACGATATTTCAAATATGTGATAAGCCTTTCAAATGTTATGTTCTTATGTATTATGATTATTATTTGGTTGATATTTCACTTCTTTACCCATACTGAGCATTTTATCCCACCCTTTCATATGTTTATTTTCCCCAAGTCATGAAGAAGTTAATTATGTATGATATGTGAAAAAATAGTCTAGTTATGAATAAATAAGCAGGAGAAAATATAGATATTTTGTAAAGCAGTTGTTTATGTTTCCCAATTTCTAAAGACACCATACCTGTACAGTCCTATCTTGGATTTATTATATGTTGTAATGAATATACTTAAATATTTAAATAATATCAATGTATGCAAATTATGGGTCATTATAGTGAACCACACAAATGGAAAATGGGGATTTTGAGTTGGAAGTGATACACTTTTGAGGGGTTGAGTGTGTACATTCATTGTGGACACTTGTGTAATTTTGAAATCCTTTGTAATGAAGAGATAAAACACATCTCTTCTACCTCATAATGTAACTAACCAATACTTTTTTTTGGAAATTAATTTATTATAAATATTCCATAATCACATGAAATCAATACATAATTAACAACTAAGTGATATATGACCCTTAAAACATAAGTTTTTCACTTCTGTGATGTGAATTTCAAGAATCTGACATACACAGTTGCGATCAGTAAGTTATTTGGAGTCCAATAAGAAAAACATAATTTTGGTGTACAGTAACCTACCTTTATGAATAGTAACACACCCTTATGAACAATGATATACCATAATGAATATTGACCTCACCTATGATAGTATATAAACAATAATCATGTGTAAGTAAGATATTCCTATGCTTTAAAATAAGAAAACAAATGATTTAAAACTGTTATTTTTAGAATAAATTATAATTTTAATAAATTAATAAATTAATAATATTTAGAAAATTATTTTTGAAAATTAGAATTCATTTTTGGATTCTATAGGTCAAAAAATGGTTGGGGTAAATTTATGGTTTTTTTTCTGATTTACATGAATTTTTTATAAATATTGAAATATGATAAAATACCGTATATGCAAATTATCAGTTTAATACATTATTATTGACATCACAAGTGATGTAAGCCCACTTGGTTTGAACTCATATGATAAAATTAATATTCCTGGTCCTGGAATACTCACTATTCCTTGTCTTGGGAAGACATAATAAATTAATGAACATAAGATTGAGAAATCCCCTTTCCCCTCCACTATAAAAACCGCCTCTCACTCCCTCTTCCTTTAACTTTTATCAAGCCTTTTTCCTTCTCAAAATTCTATCCAAATAGCATCCCAACCTCCTCTATCACATACATCAAGCCTTGGACTCAAAAAAAATAACAAAACCTCTCCCTTAAGGAGGCTCTCAAAGAAGTTTGGTTCAAGAGGTAAATTACTCTTTTCAATTCATTGTCTTTACATTCATGTTCATTTGTTTTATTTTTCTATTAACTATCCTTGTCAAAAAAAATTGATGAATCTAGTAACTTATATTTACTGGAATTTTGACATAATAGTGGAATAATTTAACATCATCTCCCACTTTTACCAACTTTTATACTAGTGGCAAGAACACCATCTGTGAATTGTCAATTTTCCACATTCAAGGATGATGGGCTTTTGACTTCTATTATCATTATAAATTATGGTCATGAAACCATTCATGATATGGTTGGACAAGATTATTTTATATGTAATATATCATAAGTAATATTCTTTAATACCTTTTTACAAATGATATTAAGTTATAATTAAAAATGAGTTCATTGTAATCACAACCCACAAATTAACCGAAAAAATTATCATTAAGGTTTTATATAATAATCCATCTTATTTACATGTAACCAAGTTTTAAAAATGTCCAATACCACCTATTTATGTTTATAAATAATATATAATTTCAATTTGGGAGATTTACATCTATTCCACATATTTAAAAACAAGTGAACCAAATATGAAAATAATGAAAATGAACACTCCAGAACGACAAAATTCATTACAATAACTTATCAATAAATACATAAATTAACTAACCATAATTATGATAAACTAAATACATATCTAATAGGTTCTTAAATAATTTATTAATAAGTATAATTTCATATTTGAGGAGCTTAAGTTTGGGAGAGGAACACGTTCAGAGTTGAGGTAAGGGTTTCTCCACCTGAATTCCCATTTTCATTCAGGTTACATTCATTGTCTAATTACCTTAATTAAAATCATCTTTATTGTTATTTAATCCTCATAAATTCTGTGTGAGTATTATATATATTATTACCAACTATAACCCTGAATTATTTTATGGATTGTTACATGTTTTAAAAGGAACTTTCAAAATTGATTTTAAAATACATGCATGATTCAAGGGAATATATCATATTCTTACCTATTTTCAAGGGGAATATATAATCTTTTTTTTGTAAACAATTATATTTATTCACACATTTTATTATGAAAATAATATCTTACTTCACTTCTGGTTTTATGCAATGATATTTCCAAAATAACACTTCTTTTCAAAATAAAAGAGTATTTATCTCAAGATTGCTTAATGATCTTATAAGAGTGTTCTCGTTTGATTAAAAACTCTCGTTGTCACTTATGTATTATAGGGATTAATCATTTATGAAGTCATCTGCCATATTTGATTTAATGGTTTATGTCTAACTCTGTTGTGGATGAACCATCTTAAAACCATTCACCATATTACTCAGAATTGTTAGTGTTTTATGTTTAATGATTGTGGAAAGATAGTTACATTTCATATGATAGTTTCAATATTAATGTATATGTTGTTTATGTTTATCCCCGATCATATGAGGAATTCATTGGAATTATTATGTGATTTTTGGGTCCCACTTTAGCCCCTCGATGCATCGGTAGGTCTCATGAGACAAACTATGGTCTTGGCACAAGGCCTTAACAAAATGATAATTTATGGTCCTAGCACAAGGCCTGGACAGTATGATTATGATGTTCGGCATACGCACTTTCCTAATTTTGATGCTAGTATTTGAAGTTCATGTGGTTATTCGACTTTTATAATACAAATGATTAGGTTTTATTATGGAATTATTTACTCAACTCATATTTCTTCTATAATGTGTTCAAGTTCATTATTAAAGTCATGTGTTTTCAATTATTCACCCTATCATATGTTTATGTTATCTTATACTATATTTATTAATCTTACTGGGCATTTGAGCTCACCCCTTTCGTATGTTTCATTTTTCTCAGGACATGAATAAGTAAATTATGAATGAAATGAAAGCCTAATCTAGGAGACATGATGTTTCTAGTGGAATAATTTAGTGTTGTTTTTCCTTTCCATATGTAATGTTTAACTTATGTATGTATCCTGATTCCAATAATACTAAAATACTTTTTCCTTTGGGATTCATATTCCATGTATGTATTCCAACGTAATCAAATAAGGCACCGGCTCTGGGAAACTAGGTCTAGGTCCTTAATGCTGGTATCAGATGATGTTTAGTAGAAAACGTGGAAACTGGATTTAGAAAACAAGGATTAGGGAACAATCTATAAGATTGTTTTAAGGATAAACATACATGAATGTCCTATTATTTTGGTAAGGAATAGATTATGTGGATCTTTAAAGCAATACATCCCTGTCTGGATATGATGAGGTAGAGGCGTCTGTAGCACATATGCATCTAGGGTTAATACACGAAAACACCGATTTGATATAGACTCGAATGGGAACTAGTGCATAAAAATGGGGTTTGATGCACTCTTGGTTATGAAACTCTAGGGGGATATGCTTAGGATAATTCATATTTTATTTACAATCTATTATGAAGCATTTAAATATTAAAATTTTCCTCAAAGAAACCATTTTTGGGGTAATGGGATTAGCCATGCCTAGGATTTCAATTTGTGAAAATTATATTGTTATGTTAAGATTATTCATTATTATTAATAACCTAATATAGTGTATGAAACTATCTAGAAATGGTGCCTAGTGGAAGGATTGGAAACCGCATGAACTCACATGTCCCTTGTAGGGATTTTCCTCCGATGCAAGATAATGATGCTGGCTCTAGTGTTGTGACTGTTGGTGAGAAACTCATAACTATACTTGGAAAACTTACTCAGGTTATGAATAAAAACCTTACCCATATGGATCATCAAGATAAACCATGTGGAATATCTATGATAAATCTCTTTATGCGAAAACAACCTCCATCATTCAATGGAACTACAGACCCATTTGTTGTTGAGTTGTGGATGAGGTCCCTCGAGATGATATTTCTTTATTTGGGATGTAATGAAAGAGGGAAGGTGAACAGTGAAGTTCTTCGGCTATTGGGAGATGTGGATCAGTGGTGGTCATTAATCAAAATAAAAGGAGGAGGAAGAAATAATATAGATGGAATGGAAGGATTTTAAGAAAATCTTCTTAGAAAAATATATCCCTCGTGAACAGCAAGCAGATATAGAGAGACAATTATTGGGTCTGTGGTAGAAGTAGGATGAAAATGTTTCCATATATGAATCCAACATTAGATGGTTAGAAATACATAACGTGGACTACATATGAAATACAAGGAGTAAAATTGATCAATTCTTTGATGGCATAAATCCATTCCACCGGTGGGAAATGTTATCCCAATGTTTTTCATCATATGAGGATATAGTTTCATGTGCTATCAAGACAAAAAATAATTCTCAAAGTCTTATGAAATTAAGGGAAAGTAGGAGAAGAAGAGGGTTTCAAAAAACTATGGGAAAGGAAACAGGGAAACATGGAAGAAGGGAAGTATCATTGAAACAATGTTTTGTGAATCAGTTCCCATTAGGGCATATAAATTTTCTTTACCTACTGATATCATTGTCATACCCATGATTGAATTTTATATAATCCTCAGTATGGATTGGCTTCCCGACCATGATGTGAAAATTTATTGTAAGAAGAAGGAGGTTACAATTTTAGATGATGATAAGGAGTAACATATCTTTAGAGAAGAATTGTCACGAACTGATTCTTATCTAGATCCACCCCAGTAGCTCAACTAAATTGAATTATTTGGGAGGAAGATAATGGAATAACTATGGGTGAGGAAAAGAATGTTCAAATAGAAGATGTACCTATTGAACAAGAATATATTGATTTCTTTCTAGAGGATTTACCTGGACATCCTCCAGAGCCAGAAATTGAGTTTTCCATTGACTTAATTCTTGGTTCAATGTCCATATCAAAGACGACTTATAGAATGGCCACTATGGAGTTAGTGGATCTAAAGAAACAACTAGAGGAATTTAATGATAATGGATTTATTCTCCCTAGCGTTTCTCTATGGGGAGCCCCTGTTCTTTTTCTTAAGAAGAAAGATGGGTCTATGAGGTTATGCATTGATTACTAGGAAATACATGCTGTTACAATAAAGAATAAGTATCATATACCCTGAATTGATGATTTATTCAATCATATTTATGGAGCTCAAAATTTTTCGATGATTGATCTTCAATCTGGATATCATCAGTTACTTTTGAGGAAGGATGACAATCCAAAAAAAACATTCTGAACTAGTTACGGGCTTTACGAGTTTACAGTAATTCATTTTGGACTAACTAATGCACCATCGGTTTTTATGGATCTAATGAATAAAATTTTCAATGAATATATTGATGACTTTGTGGTGGTGTTTATCGATGATATCCTGGTGTACTCTAAAATATATTAAGAACATTAAAATCACATGTGTACTATTCTGAATACTCTGAGAAGAAATGAAATATATGGGAAGTTTAGAAAGTGTGAGTTTTGTCTCCAAATAAGTTTCCATTCTGGGCCACATTGTCTCTAAGGATGGAATATATGTAGATCCTGTGGAAACAACAGTTTTGAAAGAATGACCTACTCCTACAAACGTTACGGAGGTACATAGTTTTATTTGTATAGAAGGTTATTATTAGTTTTTCATTCAGAACATCGCCCGTTTAGCCATTCCAATGACCAAGATCACATGAAAAAGTGTTATGTTCATATGGGAAAAGGAATGTGAAGATTTTTTAAAGAATTGAAGACGATGTTAGTGAATGCTCTGATCCTAACCCGACCATCGGGGAATGATGGGTTTGTGATCTATAGTGATGCATCAAAGAAAGGACTTGGTTGTGTCCTTATGTAGAATGATGGAGTGATGGTCTATAAATCCAGGTAGCTAAAAATTCATGAACAAAATTATCCAAATCATTATCTTGATTTAGCAGCGGTAATATTTTCTTTGCAAATTTTCATACATTACCTATAGGAGAAAAGTGTGAGATATATACAGATCATAAGAGTTTGAAGTAGATATTCTCACAAAAAGAACTCAACATGAGACAAAAGAGGTGGATTAAGCTACACAACGATTATGATTGCGTAATACACTACCACTGAGGAAAGAAAATAAGGTGGTAGATGCTTTGAGTAGAAAGGACCATGGAATTATGAACAAGATGGGAGCTGAAAGGGATCCTATGTTCATGGATCTAGTAAAGATGGATATGGGAATTATCAAGGAATGAATCACATCACTAATTTTTTAAATGGATTTCCAACCTTCTTTACTGGAGCGGATAAAAGGTTCTAAGGATGATGATGAGGAGTTTCAAAAGAATGTTAAATATATAAATTATGGGAAGTTGACTGAATTCGCATATGAAGATGGAATTTTGAAATTCAGGAAGAGGATTTGTGTTCCCGCTATTCCTAAGCTAAAGAGAGAACTGTTGGATGATGCTCATAGCTCTAATTTCTCTATACATCCTAGTAGCACAAAGATATATCGAGATCTCTGATAAAACTTTTTGTGGGACAATATTAAAAGGGAGATTTCAGAATATATACCAAAGTGCTTGGTATGTCAACAAGTGAAGGATGAGAGACAAAATTCTAAGAGGATGATGCAACCACTACCCATACCATCATGGAAGTGGGAGAACATTACCATAGACTATTCACTAGACTTATACAGACATATAGAGGAAACAATTTTATATGGGTCTTTGTGGATTGTCTTACAATGACATCTCATTTTATCATGATTCAAGAGGACTTATCATTAGATCAACTTGCACAGATTTATGTCAAAGAAGTAGAAAGGATACTTGGAGTACCACTCTATATTGTATCCAACTGAGATCCTATATTCACCTCGATGTTCTGGAAAATTCTCCAACATGATTTAAGCACTAAACTGAATATCAGTACAGCCTATAATCCTCAAACTGATGGCCATTCTGAGTAGACTATTCTGACACAGGAAGACATGTTGAGAGAATGTTCTATGGAATTCAATGTAAGTTGGGACCAACATCTTCCACTGGTTGAATTCACCTACAACAATAATTTCCACTCGAGCATCCATATGGAACCATATGAATCCCATTATGGGAAAAGGTGTAGAACACCTGTGTGTTGGGATGAAGTCAGTGAGAAAAAGTTGTTAGGACCTGAACTGGATAAAGAAATGACAGAGAAGGTGAAAACCATTCAGCAGCATATCAAGGCAGCCCACAGTCGACAGAAGAGTTATGCGGATAACTGTCAACGAGACCTTGAGTTCAATTTTGGAGACCTGGTATTTCTACGCATATCTCCATGGAATAAGGTCATGTGGTTTGGTAACATATGAAAACTAAGTCCTAGTTATATTGGCCCCTTTGAGATCCTTGATCGAGTCAGAGCTGTGGCCTATTGACTGGAACTTCCATCTACCTTGTCGAAGGTACATGATGTATTTCATGTATCCCTCTTAAGGAAGTACACACCAGACCCTTCACATGTACTCTCTTCAAGGGTGGTACAATTTTTAGGATGATCTTTCCTATAAGGAGAAGCCAGTGAGAATCTTGGATCGTATGAAAAAGTTCTACGCAATAAGACTACTTATCTGGTCAAGATACTATGGAGAAACCATAAGTACGAAGAGGAAACTTGGGAACTAGAGTTATCAATGAATGAAAAGTACCCCACCTGTTCTTGGCCTAGATTGTAAAAGAAATTTTGAGGGGGAAATTTTTGTAAGGAGGGTAGAATGTAATGAACCAATATTTTTTTGGGAAATTCCTTTCTTATAAATATTTCATAATCACATGGAATCACGACATAATTAACTAATAAGTGCTATGTGACCCTTAATACATAAGTTTTTCACTTCTGTGATGTGAATTTCAAGAATATGACATACACAGTTGCGATCAGTAAGTTATTTGGAGTCCAACAAGAAAAACATAATTTTTGGTGAATAGTAACCTACCCTTGTGAATAGTAACATACCCTTAGGAATGGTGATATTCCCTAATAAATAGTAACCTTACCTATGATAGTATATAAAAAATATTCAAGTATAAGTATGATATACCTTTACTTTAAAATAAATAATCAAATGTTTTAAAACTGTTATTTTTAGAATAAATTATGATTTTAATTAAATATTAAATTAAGCATATTTAGAAAATTATATTTGAAAAATGAATTTAATTTTTGGATTCTATACATAAAAAAATGGTTGTGGTAATGTTTTGGATTTTTTCTGAAATACATGAATTTTTTATGAATAGTGAAATACAGTAGAATACCGTATATGAAAATTATCTATAAAATACACTATTAATGAAATAAAAAGTGATGTAATCCCGCATGGTTGAAATAAAATGATTAAATTACTATTCCTGGTCATGGGATACTCACTATTCCTTGTCTTGAGGAGATATAATAAATTAATGAATATAAGATTGAGAAATCCCCTCTCCCCGCCACTATAAAAAAAACCCCTCTCACTCCCTCTTCCTTTCTCTCCTCTCAAGCCTTATGCCTTCTCCAAATTCTATCCAAATAGCCTCTGATCCTCCTCTCCCACGTCCATCAACTCTTGGTCTCATAAAAAGAACAAAACCTCTCCCTTAAAGAGGCTCTCAAGTAAGTTTTGTTCAAGAGGTAATTTCCTCTTTTCAATTCTCTGTTTTTCCTTCCATGTTAATTTGTTTCCTTTTTCTATTACATATCCTTATCCAAATTTTTTTATGACTCCATTAATTTATAAGTACTGGAATTTTTTCATGATAGTGGAATATGTAATCATCATCTCTCTCTTTTACCCTCTTTTATACTAGTGGAAAGAACACCATCTGAGAAGTGTCAATTTTCTACATTCAAGGACGATTGGCCTTCAATTTCTATTATCATTCTCAATAATGGTTATGAAACCATTCATGTTATGGTTGAACCAGATTATTATGAATGTAATATAACCTATTTAATATTTTTTAATCCATTTTTACAAATGGTATTATGTTATAATGAAAAATGAGTTCATTGTAATCAAAACCCACAAATTAACCGAAACATTTATCATTAAGATTCTATATAATAATTCATCATCCATCCATGTAGCCAAGTTATATAAATGAACAATAACATCTATTTATGTTCATAAATAATATATAATTTCAATTCTGGATATTTACATCTTTTCCACATACTTAAAAACATGTGAACCAAATATGAAAATAATGAAAATGAATAATCCGAAACGACGGAATTCAATACAATAACTTATCAATAAAGACATAAATGAACTAACCATAATTATGATAAACTTAATAAATGTCTAATAGGCTCTTGAATAAGTTATTTATATGTATAATTTCATATTCTAGGAGCTTATGTTTGAGATAGGAACATGTTTAGAGTTACGGTTTGGGTTTTTCCACCTGAATTCCCATTTTAATTCGGGTTACTTTCATTTTCTAATAACATCAATGAAATTTTTATTTATTGTTATGTAATCCTCATATATTCTGTTTTCATATTATATATATTATTTCCAACCAGAACCCAACCTTATTTTATGGATATTTACATGTATTAAAAGTAACTTTCAAAATTTATTTCAAAATACATGCCCGATTAAAGGGAATATCTCAACTTCTTACCTATTTTAAAAGGAAATATCTAAATTTTTTTTGGAAACCATTATATTTATTCACTCATTTTATTAGGAAAATAATATCTTACTTCAATTCTGGTTTTATAAAAATATCCATCCAAAATAACTCTTTTTTTTAAAATAATAGAGTATTTATCTCAAGATTGCTTAATGATCTTATAATAGTGTTCTCATTTGATTCAACACTCTCGTTGTTTCTTATGTATTATTGGGTTAAATAATTTATGAATTCATCTACCATATTTGTTTTAATGGTTTAGTACTAACTCCATTATGGATGAACTATCCTAAAACCATTCACCATATTACTCGTAATGGTTAGTGTTTTATGTTCAATGAATAGGGAAAGTTAGTTACATTTCAAATGATAATTTCAATATTAATGTATATGTTGTTTATGATTAACCCTGCAGATATTCATAATGCATTGGGCTTATTATGTGATAGGTGGGGCCCTCTGTAGCCCCTCTATGCATCGGTATCTCTCATGAGACAAACTATGGTCTTAGCATGAGGCCTTGAAAAAATGATTATTTATGGTCCTAGCACGAGGTCTAGACGGTATGGTTATGATGTCAGGAATATGAACTTCCCTCATTATGATGCTATTATTTGAAGTTCATGTGGTTATTCGACTAATATAATACCCATGATTATGCTTTATTATGGATTTATTTACTCAGCTCATATTTCTTCCATAATGTGTTCAAGTTCATTATTAAAGGCATGTGTTTTCAATTATTCAACATGTATTATGTTTATGGTATCTTCTACTATATTGCATACTCTTATTGAGGGTTTGAGCTCACCCTTTTCTTATGTTTCATTTCTCTCAGGACATGAAGAATTAAATTCTGAATGACATGCAAGCATAATCTTGGAGACATGATGTTTCTAGTGGAATAATTTAGTCTTTTTTTTCTTTTTCGTATGTAAATTTGAGCTTATGTATATATCTTGTTTCCAATAATACTAAACTACTTGGTCATTCGGGAATCATATTCCTTGTATGTATGCCAACGTAATCGAACAAGGCACCATCTCTTCTCAACTAGGGTTGTGTCCTTACACATAATTTTATAACATAAAATCCTACCAAACTATAAACCTAAATACAACATGTTGGACGTCCTCTTGTATAGAACACTTTTTTATTACAGTTGAGACCATATAATCTTGTCGAGAAAATGGTAAGATCATATGGAATCTATTAAAGGATTATAACTTCACTTTCACATCTTCCTTGAAAGAAGAGGGAAATTTTCTAGGTGAGGTAGGTTTTGAAACGTTTCATGGTTGAGAAAATAAAGATGAAAAATTGAAATGTGATAGAATACAAATGATATAAAAATGGATTTCATAAACAATACATGGGGAATTTATTTTCAAAATAATCTTGGATGTTTTCTCACCTTTTATTTTGGATGGAGACATGATTATGATATAAGTCATTTACCAAGAGTACAAAGGTTTTGGCATGGGGAGTGATCACAAAAAAATATAACATATTTTATCACCCTTGTACTTGTGTATTATATTTTTTATGGGTTTAATAATATCTGAAGTGCCCAGATCAGTGTGAGTCACTGAGAGGGGGAGGGGGTGAATCAGTGATCCTTTAAAACTTTTTACTAATTGATTCTTAATCAATTAAACCACTATGGCTTGTTAAGGCCTCAATCCACTCTTCTTGTACCTCTCACCTTTCCACAAATGATGCAGTAAATGTAAAGGCACTGGACACAAGGATTTACAAGGTTCGGCACCAAATGCCTACGTCCTTGCTATGTTGGTTATACGCCCCAACATGGTTTCTCCCATTATAATCTTTTAGTATTATAATGGTCGATACAGAGTCCCACTGTATCTCTCCTGAGTCCCACAGGAGGGTCTTTATACTGCATCCCACAGTGTTACCAGAGACCCACTGGCCTGTTCCAGAATCCCACTGAAGACTTCTTCCACCCTGAGTCTCACAGGGGGCTTCTCCTGGATCCTCGAGTCACACGAGTAGCTCTTCTTCACTTTAAGCTTCTTCAAGTATCTTCAGCAGTCTGGGATAAAGACTGCTGGCCTTGCTCTGTACCTCTGCTCACTTGTGATGAACAGGTCTTCTCGTCTTGCTCAGGCTTTATCACCTTCTTCTAAGGATGACCTGGCTTCTCTCTTCAAGAATCTTCAACAACCTCTGATAAGGTCTGTTGGTCTTGCTCACAGCTTCTGATCACTTCTTTTGATCAGGATCTTCTCAATCACTGAAAACTCAGACAACTGATATCTCTAACTTCAGTCTGGCTTCAGTCTGACTTCACATCAACTTCATGCACTGAGTTCATGGCATCTCTGCATTCTCATGCACTGATTGCATGGCTTCTCAAAACTCTTCAAGAACTTCTGGTCTTGGACTCCTCAAATGCACACAACCAGATTTGGCTTTGTTCATGTGTGCATGTGCATGCATGCATGCATGCACTCCCCTTCTTCTTTCTCTTGGTGCAATAAACCCACAAAGGGTGTAATCACTTCAAGCACACACCTTCCTTGAACTTCACACACTTTGTTCAATTTGTTCACACACTTAAAAGTGTGTTATACTTTAGTGTGGTAGTCTTCCACTTCTTCTATGTGTATACACATCACTTAGTGCACACACTAGGTTCTGCCTTTTTATTCCTTTGCACACACACCACTAAGGTAAGTCTTTAGCCTTCCTCCTTCACTTTTCACACACACAAAAATTTGTTGTCTTCACTTGGTGCAAACACATAGGCTTCGGCCTTGTTCCTCTTCTTGTCTTGCACACACACAAAATATGTTCTTTTATTTGTTCTTCAAAGTGTGCACCAACAAGGCTACGGCCTTCCTCCTTTTCTTACACACCCCAAAGGCTACGGCCTCTTCTTCAAATGCACACACAAAGTGTGTTCTTCAATTTGGCATAACCAAGGTATGGCCTCGGCCTTCTTGTTCACTTTGCACCCACAAATTGTGTATGTCTTTCACTTGATGTGGCTTTCCTCCTCACTTAGCACACAACCCGTAGGTATGTAATGCACTTCATCTTCATGTTGCAATAAGCACACACATTGCCCATGGTGTTCTTAATTTTGGATCGCGCAAGGTGCTTGAATACAATCCTCGGCCTTCCTTCCTTCAACAGCCGTGCAAGTCCTCTGACAGCCATGGGTGCGCAGGGTGTCAAGGACACCAACTGCTGCGCAAGTGCGGGCTTCAACCGTGGGCGCGCAAGGTGCTGCGGCCATGGGGTCTTCCTGCCGCGCAAGGGGAAGGCGCGCAGGGGACTTCCCTTCACCTCTTTCACACAAGGGATGCGCGAAAGGAACCTAACGGAGCTAGGAGAGCTCCGGGCTTTTATGCCGTGCAGGGGGTGTTGCGCGGAGCTATTCTTCATGAGGCAAAGAAGCTCTCACGGGACTTTGGTTCTTCAAAAAATTAGCAAAGCTTCAGAAAAAGGCTTTGAGCCTCGACATCTCTTTTTATAGGCAAAGGAATTCCTCGGCCCATCCGCGTGATACAATCTTTGAATCCCCGAGAATTTTGGGCATTCAAGATTTTCCAAATCATGATATCTTCCTCTGTTTCACGCGGCTTAACTCATTTTTAATTTCCTCTACGTGCATGCGACTTAGAACGCATGCACGACCTTCGGTTAAGGATACTCCATGCAACGAATAAACCTCATAGCCTTGGCAACGTTGTTTGCCTCGGCCGAACTCCAATTTTCTCCATTCAACGTGTGCATGCATATTTATTACATGATTGTATTCAGTGTGGCCAGACGATCACCATGGATGCCTTAGCTCCTTCAAAGGTGGCCGGGAACTCGAAATCCGTCTTCGGAGGGCCACTGGTTCAGGCGGCGTCGCGGGAGGTGCCTCAGCTGAGCTCGAGGTAGAGGATGGATGGGGAGACGTCAGATCGACGATTTGGACGACTACGATCAGAATGGGCCGCGGCAGATTAGATGTGCAGCCGAGATCTGGCGCGTGATCAATCGAGCGGCCAGGATGCGCTCCCGGTGATTTTTCCGCATCCCACATCGAATCACCGAGCGGTTTTGCCGCGGTTTATCACCCATCCGCTCCCAGAGACGGCCAGTTGAACTTCTCCCTCCACGGTGCCGCCCCGCACCGTGTTCTCTCTGCGGGCGCGCTCTTGCGCCCACCCCTGCCACTCGGGCGCGCCACTGGCGCCCACTATGCATCCTCGGGCGCGCATCCTGGCGCCCATGATGTGCAGGCTTGACTCCCCTGCGTGGCTTCTGCCGCCTTGGGTTTGCCCCACGGGTTCCCCCTTGGGCATGGCGCCTTAGGCCCACATGTGCCTTGGGGTTGAACCCTCAAGGTGTCCTTGGCTGGCCAATTTTTTGGCTAAGTAATGGTTAGGAATTTGTGTAAAAACAATGTTAACCAAATGTAATATGCCAAGCCAGAAATATTCTTCTTCTCATCTCCATTCTTCTTCTTCTTAAGAATTCCTCCATTCTTTCACTAGACTTCATCAATTCCTTCGAAGGAATTCCCGAAGGGTCTTTCTTCAACCGATGCTCCTGAATCAAGTAATTCATCAAAATTCTTCAATGATCCAATCAGAGATCAAATTGGAACATCTTCAAATCATCATGCACTAAGAGATAGTGCATGGACTTCTTCAGCTCACTTCATCCACTTAGGAGGTGTGGATGGATCATCTTCATATCCTCATGCATTGTTATGACAATGCATGGTCTTCTAGAGCTTGTTGTGACATTGTATCCAGTTGATACAAGTTCTTGGAACTTAAAGAACAGTTCAACAATCGTCAGATGTGATGATGCTCCATCATCATTCATTCTTGAAGTGTTGTAACTTAGTATCATCTTGATACAAGTATTGAAACATTAAGATCAGTTCTACAATCGTCTGATATTCATGGAGAATGTTTCAACCACATCATCCTATGTCACTTAGTGAATCTCCTAAGTGACATGCATCTTAGTACCATGGCCATTCTCCATTCATCACCATCACCATCACAACCTCTCTCATTCACATATTGAAACTCCTTGACATCCATTCATCTTATGACAACATCATGCCTCATTGACAACAAATGCAACAAAGTTCACTTCAATATCATTGTTAAAGCCTTTTTCACTCAATATTTGTTTTGAATTCATCTATTAAAAACAAGCATAAAAGATGAAATTTCAAAATGGACCCATTTGACAACGAATAAATATTCTATAATATAATTAACTGAAATAATCCAAATCTCAAAATTACTTTTTTGGGATTCTATCATTATTGGTATTCAATTCATCTCACCAAGGAAAATTCTAAATATGAGCTGAAGGGGCCTAAATGTGGCCTTCATGTGAAGACATTCTGGCTAGGCTAGATTGGACCAACCTTCTGTATCCCGACCATAACTCAGACATCAAAAATCCAATTGGACTAATTCTACCTCCATTTGACATATATCTCATAGTTTAACATCTCCACCAGATTTTATGACAATTTAAAATGTTTTTCCACCAACTAGTCTGATAGAAAAGGGGTAAAAATAACGCCTTGAATAGTTACCTAGTCCCAAAGGTACTTGAATTCTATTTTGTAATATGTGATTATTTTCCATAAAATAACCCATCACCCTAATTCTATCATGTTGCATGAATAGGGGTATGATTGAGTTGAATTGGAGAGATATATTAACCCATTTTAGTTCTCTTATCAATCATGTACTTATAAACATCTTAGTGATTAATTTGGGGGGTGTTCTTTATTGAAATTATGATATCCATGCTTGTAATAATATTCATAAGGTAATTGGATTTCAAGGTTTTTTTTAATCGTTATTTATTTTTATCTTTTGGTTTTTTATGGAATGATTTAATAAAAAATAAAGGAACAAGAATCATCACACTTCAATACATAAATTGAATCTTGTGATGATTTGAGTGTGATTACCTCTTCTCTCGCATCCTCTCTTTCACGAGTGTTCTTATAGATCATATCATTAGAGTAAATCTAGAATGTATAACCCATGATTATGAAAAAAAAATCTTGAGAGTTTTTTTGATAGACGTAAATATGGACTTCTCATCAAGTTGTTTAGTGATGCCTTGATTGAGTTTGGTTCTTGCATCGATAGTAATCAAAATCATTGATTGATCAAATCCAAATAGGTAACCTAGTATGAAATCACATACCATACTAGTTTTATAATGTATCAAACAAGGTATGAATGATCATTGAAATTCCCTTGAGAGTGATGACATATTGGGTATCATAGGACAATCACCCATGTAGATCATTATTTCTCCAAATAGTTTCTCTCACATTGTAATAATGTTTCAATTTATGATTTTAAATCATAAAATAAAAAAACAACATAATCAGATTCCCATTTTAATATCATAATAAAATCTTTTTTTAAGCTAATGATTTAATTCTTCTTTGAGAGATGACATAGGATCCAAGTATACTACATAAATCCTTTTAAAAACATCAGCTAACTTGACATTCTCAAAAATGAGATCAATAATCCATTTCTAAATATAATAAAACATATATATATTAGTAATTTTTCTATCTCACTGATTTTAAATTACTAATTCATTAAATAATTTTATGTCTCTAACTATTTTATCAAACCCTGGTCTCCATCACTACTAGATTCATAATAAATAACCTCTTGGGTATTCCAATGGAAGGATCCTTGAAACCCCTCCTTATAGTACAAGATATAGTTACACCAATACTTAGGGAGTTTTAAGGATGGTTTTTAACAATCCAAACTCAATAAAATTTTGATCATTTAACTATTTTGTGAATTCGAATCTTATATAAATCAGATATTTTTTTACACTATTTTTTACCACTAAGGATAAAAAAATAAATATATGGATATATATTTTCTATAATCTTTATGTTTTTCTAAACATCATGTTAATAAGAACTCCCCTATTATAGGATAAACCATAAACTAAGGAATAGGAGAGACTTTTACCCCTAGCTTTGTTCAAAATAATATGATGTAATGTTTTGTAATCTAATATTTCATTTTGGTTTTGAAATATTTTTTCTGAATGAAATCATTTTCTATTTGATATTCACATACTCAATGAATTCACTAAAATCATGAAATTTCATTAAATTGAAACCCTTATTATTATATGAATATATTAATTTAAAAATAATATTTTATGTGATTATGTTTAATTTCATATTCACAATTTAAAAAAAAGAATGATCATGAACATTTGGTATTGGTTGATCCATTTATAATCAATAGATCTACTCTTACATCAGATGTGAAATACTTGAGTTGTGTGTTACTCATATTTCTTATCATAACATGATCTAATGTATCTACACCACATCTAGAATAGTGGCTTTTTTGGCTTGGTCCATGTCTTATAATTCCCCAAACATTATATATATATTCTAGAATGGAAAAAATACATGAATATTGATAGACATGGATGTGAATAACCTTATACATATAATGAGGGGAAAGAAGATGCATAGACCATTTAAAGTAAGTTAATTATTACATACATCACAAAAAAATATAATTATTAATGAAATAAATTTCATTCCAAACAAATAATAGTCGGTTGACGCACTAGGTCATCCAGAAGCTAATATACGCATCATATAAAATTAATTTTATAATAAATTATACTGAAGGAAAATTTAAATTAACTAAAACATTTTCATCTAATTTTAATTCATAAATTAATAATTCCACATCCCGTTAAAATTTTTATTTCCTTCAGAAAATTATTCATAATTTTTTCATTAGTATAAAAAATAAACATGAATCACGGGTGGCCCAAAATAACATGAGAAAGAGTTCCAGGTAGGTCAAGACATCTTGGATTGGCTATTGGGTTACCAAGATGTAGTTCCTCGTGTAGTCTTTGTGCGGGGTGGATGGGAAGAGGGTTAAGAGGGACAGTAGAGCATCCCAATATCTAATTTAAATTTTATAAATATATCACCCATGTAATGCTGGTTTATTATTCATATAGACTCCACCAAAAAAATGGGGCCACTCAAATTATCTAATAGTGTGGCATAGACACCCCCACCTTGATAATTTTTTTCATAGATATAATAATGACCAATCACACCCAAAAATGTTTTCTTAAAAATTTATCCATGCTTCTATTAACCTTTAAATGCATTGAATTTTTTTTTGGAATAAATACACTACCCAAAAAAAATATTCTGACAATTATAAAAGTGGATGAACATAGAGTCATTAGAAAATGTCACTACCTCTCATGTTGTTGTAAAATTATAATACACACATATATATAATATACAAATATATATAAATAAATATTTTTCATAAAATTTTAAAACTTCAATGTTAGTTTTGATCCTACTTAAATATTCTGATGGCTCCAGCTTGGCATTCTGAGATCATATCAAATACTAATTAGAGATATGAGACTATTTGGATGAAATGTAAATAAATTTATAAAAAATTAATTTTTCTTGTATGGAGTAAACCATAACATGATTTATATGAAAACAAATGTAGTTACCATGTTGTGTAAGAGAAGAAGATGGGTCAGTGATATTATTTTTTCACCAGATCATCATAACTACATCATGTATGATGATGAAAAACACAGTTAAGAGGACAATGATATCATTTGAAGTAATTACGCATAAAATAAAAATGAATAATTATATTTTTCAACCTGATGATACGTTAAAAAATTTCCCATCACTGGAGATCGATGCTCGAAGGAACCAAGGTGACACACCTATAGATTATCCACACAGGCTTTAAAATCTATGGTATCATAAATCATTGAAATTCATGTTATAGTCTGGATATCAGGAAAACCCTTCGATGTCTTGATTATCACCACCATGTCTTTACGTCAATACATGAATAAACTGTTGGATCGATTACTTCAAACAAGTAGTAATATCACTAGGATAGAGGAAAAATGAGAGAGGAACTTGAAAAATAGATTGGATGAATAATCCCTTGGAAAAGAGCTCCCTCTTTCTTATATAGTGGGGACAAAACACTGGAAAATGTCTCCCTGACCCCTATATAAGTAATTCCAACTAAATAATCCATTAATGAAAAGTAATGACCCATTACCCATATCATAAATTTTATTTATATATTTATCACAGAATTATAATTTAATAAATAGATTTTATGATAAGTGTAAGCTATTAACCTGACTAATTATTCCCACAATTATTGAACGAACCTTGTATATTAAAATAATATTTATTTGTTAATTATTTTACCATGTATTCACTTAATATTATATGAATACATGTAACAAATCAAATAAATAGCAATTCTAATAACCCCAAATAATATGAAATTATATATTTTGTAGAGATTTTTGAAGCTTAGACATCACCAGGAACCCATGGTGGGGCCATAATGTCCTAAAATCATATTCATAAGAAGAGACTAGATTTTTGAATTAGATGGGTTGTCATCCCTCTATGACTTTATCTCGATAGCAGTTTAAACAACTCATGTACTAGAAGTGGATTATATCCCATCAAGACTCTTATGAAGATATAGTTACAACTTCACACACATCTATCAAATGGATTAAAGAATCATTTTTCATTTGTAGTATGGGAAATTACTTGCAAACTGATGTCATTTGTTTTTCCATTAACACCACTAAATTCTAGGAATAATGATGGATTAATATTTTATATCTTATATAATTATATTATTAGGTTATTATTCTTCTATAATTATTATATAAAACATACATTATTTCCTTCTATTTGGTGACTATACAATATCGGTGCTCAAGTGTACGACAGACTACCACCTCGTGAAACAATGTTATTCGTTCACGCATTACATGGAATGTATTAAGGATGGTTTTAATGAACATATGAGATATACATGAAATAATAATGATATTGTAATTATAATATATATATATATATATCATTTATATTAATTTATTTCAATACAACAAGAAAATGGAAACATCCTTTATGATTATGTATGATATTTTGTCTCCATGAATGGTATATTTAATTTCCTATAAAAAAATTTGATTAATTTAAATACATATATAATAAATATATCTTATATTTAAATATTGGATTCAATTATCATGGTGATGAAATAATTATTTAATTAATAGGATCAATAAATAATATTTCAAAAACATACGTGAAAAACAAGGCAATTAACACACAAAATAATTAAAAAAATGAATGATAATTAAAACATGGGTGATAAGCTATCATAAAAAGATCATATATGATATTATCAATATTTATATGGTTTTTTATAAGTTTATAACATTATTAAAACCATTATACTTGAGATTAAAAATAATTCTACCAAATGGATTCATGAGTTAATGGATTTTGTCTAAATTTACATTTCATTGTGACTTATTTGTTATTATATAGAATTTAATTTCTATGTGGTGTATATACTTATTATTTGACATGTATTAATATGAATACTTCATAATTGATGGTATTTTATATTTTAATTCTTAATATTCATCCTTGAAGATTTGGATTAAAACTACATAATGGAAGAAGTTATTATATAATATCATATTATTTTCTTCTTTTTATCTTTCTATTGAAAAAGCACATTATTATAATATTTTTAATTTGAAATTACTTTTTTATTAAATATCCATATTCTTATGTAAAGGATATGATAATTACATAAAACATATATCAATTTTACATATAGTTTTTTACCTTGAATTTTATTTTATTAACTATGGAAATAATGATAAGTACACGTCATTTATTTAACAAAGATATATTATGATAAGGATCATTGTTTATGAATTAAATAAATTCAACGATATATGATGAATCCCTTTGAAATGTAGTTATGGGTTGGTCTAGAAAATTATATAGCCCTCTGATGCACTAATATGTCTCATGAGATGAATCGGTTGGCCAAATTAATGGGATTTCTTCCTATAGAGATATAATTTATAGAGGATGTATATTGATAGGTCAGTTTTTCATGGTCCTGAGACAAGACATCCAATAATTAATAATTTTACATCATTGATAATTCAATCATTATTATCCATGAGATTTTTTATATGAAATTATAAATGAATTAATTTCATTCTTAGTTTATTTTTCTAATGGTATGTGTTTTTTGTTATTTACCTTTTTCTAATGAAGGTAATTTCCATTTGTTTCCTTTTTGAACCCTCCAAACTAGGGATCCCCAATCCCCATAAAGAGGTCACTCCCAAGACTTCCCCAGTTGGGAATGAGTTGTTTCCAACTATGATGGAAGAGTTTCCCATGGGGTGACAACCTATGAAGTGATGGTTTGACCAAAAATTCCCACAGCACAAGTGGGTTCCACCCTTTTAACCACCATGTTTGGAACCTGGTGACCCAGAAAGATGAGAGGATTAAGGGGAAAGAGAAATTATATTAATAGTGGGCTCCCAGTAATTGAAACTTGTACCACCCCAAGAGCATCATGTTTTGTACCACCCTCCCCCACCATTGATCCACATTCAAAGAATCTATTTACCTTACCATATTGATTATTTACTTTGCAATTATTTAAATTGAATATCTAATCAATTAGTCACCGTTACATGAGGATAATTCTCATTGATTAATGATAGATTTTATTTTACAGAACCCTTGCGGGTCATTTTATTTCACCCATACTTATATTCCTTTCCCTAATATATAAAGTGAAATCCATTTAATGAGTTTCTATGGATGAGGAAAAATTTTATTTTGGTATGTGTTATGTATTATTTTTACTTAACAATGGAAATAGGTATCATATTTTAATGTACTTTCCAAAATAGGTAAATCGACTAGTATTTTTTAATTTGAATCTTATATCTATTATAGTGTAGTAAAGTAATTCACTATCTATAGGACACTAGTTTTAGGTTTGTTACATTCTAGGGACCCTTCCATGGAAGGGCATTGAAAAATAAGCACTCTGAACTATCAAATACCTCTCCCAGATGATCCTCAAGTAATAATTTTCCATTAATCATTCCTTATCTTGGATGGTTGAAATAACTCATTATGGTTTTTTAATAATGTGGAGACACCTTCTGATCCTTCCTAGAAGAACATACATTTGTTCCTTAGGTTTTAGGTGAGAAACCTATTTCTCTATTAGAACATACACTAGTGGGAACAAATCATTATTAATATGATATGGTTGAACTATCTAATAAATTAGATCTAGTACTTTTTATGGTTGTTTTGTTAGTTTTTACTATTTTACATGGCATAAGAGATCATAATTTTATAGGAAACTAATGTTAGTATCTATTCTTCTAATGGTTTAGCTTTTACGGAGTCATGTTATTCAGAATGTGAATAATAATTTATATCCATTAGAAATAGTTAATATAGATTCATGTCATCTAAAATTTTTTCTTCCATCCTCAAAAGGTGGTGATCAAATAATGACAATAAATAAAACATTAGTGGTTCCACTGGGCTACTCATCACAAGTGGGTGTTTACTCCTTTCTCAATGATGGGGTTGGGGAAATAATCATTTGAAGCGGTGTAACTGAGAATGATATATTTCTAACATAAATTAAATATATTGGATAACTGATGGAATCATACCATCCATCTTCCAATAGATAAAACCTTTCTGTATCTTGTTAATGATCTTTTACCCTAGCGCTCAGATTTTCTGGTCCCTTCTTCCTTTAGAATTCATCAATCTGAGTCAACCAACATAGTGTTTGTCTCCAAAATTATATCATCGAATACTATGAGAATATTTTAATTTATCAGTAACTTACTCGATAAATATATTCATTTTACTAGGTTAGGATTTAGTCAATGGTTGATGTTTTATTCACTCAATCAGATGATTCTTACACTAGTTTTGATAGAGATTTGTACGTTTATTTTAGAGGCATTTTAGAAGAGTAGAAGGGCCAATAAGTCCATCTTAGGTTTATGTGTAATACCCATGGTTATGAGGGTTTTGAATACACCACTTTTCATGATCAGTTGATGGAAGATATATCTCTGAGGTAGAAATATAGGGCCCTTGAAATAAGTGGTGTAGTGGAAGATACATCATCATCATAAAAATGAAGTTGGAGTGATTCCTTCAATGAGTAATCTCTGTAAGTGTTTTAGTTGATAGCATACGAAGACATGGTAGACATTGGGAAGGCTGAAATCATCCATTTACCTTCTGAAATTATCTATATTCAGAAAGATAAGTCTTGGTCTCATCATGTGTTTCATGTATCTAACAAAAAATTATCATAGAAAAATGGGATCCTTTTCCTGTAGGAGATCGTATTTGATTCTGTTTCTTGGGTGGAAGAATTGACGCATATCACACCGATAGAAAATGAATTAGAAGATAAATTTTTCCAATCCATTACCTACCTGATTAAAAAATCTTTAGAGCATAAGGACATCTCTGAACACATTCTTTGATGGGATTGCAGATTTTATAATCTTTGTTTATTTTTTATTTATGGGAGAGACTATGATACATGGTGATTCCTCATTTTTTCCCATGATTAGTGAATAATTATTCTAAATATTTATATATTTTTATCCAACATTACTTCACTCATAATTTGGATGGAAGTTCATTTTTATGATATTGTATGAATCATAATTTATACAGATCTACTGTATAATACTAGTTAAAATCAAACACATGTATATAAATTCATAAATCAAAAAATATTTTTCTTGGGAAATGATCACGAATTCCCAACAAGAAGAAATTTTTCATTGATACTCCTGCACCAGTTTTCTTAAAATCAACTCATTTACAAGGCTAATTTTGATATGATATATGTCCCCTGGGGAGTGAACTCTAATTTTCCCTTTTTTTGTAGACATAGAGAGAATAGATAGACTTTTGATAAGAAATAACATTGATCTATACAATATTTTTTTTCTATTTATCTATATCTACCTAATTTGTTTCCTAATACTTTTATGGGGGAAACATAGTGAGAATTGATGTGGATTTTATTAGGAATCCCTATTACTATTTTCAACCTCACAAGTATTATGAATTTTTCATTTTTATATGATTAATATTTCTTCTACTATGAATAGTTCTTGCCAAATGTGAAGAGACATGAGTTTTTTCTAGAGTTACCTATTCTGTTTTTCAACCTAGTGAGTATTGTGTCTCTTTCAATTGGTTGTTATAAGGTATTATAATCAAGAACTTTTTTGTGTTGTAGTTTTATGTCTTCCATCATAGAAAATTCACCACTATTAATATACCATTTTTTATGTAAAATTATCTATTCCATTTCATTTCATTCTATAAGAAAATATTCTATGCATTTTAGAATCATATGGTAAAGAAAAATTCCATGTGGGTTTAGCATCAGGTAGTAAGTACATATTCCATCGAGATTTGGTTTCATGCAATAAGGATAGGAAATGGTATGAAGTTTAATTTTTTGATAACATAACATAAGGTGTTTTGTGGCATAGATTCTTTCTTCAAAAACATATTAAGGAATGGGGAAGACATATTTTGGATCTCCCAAAAGAACCTAAGGTGAAATGATCAACCCTAGTCATGTCGGGGATCATGAGTATTGGAGTTCCAATCCTAAAAAGAGGAGATATTTCATATTTTTATGTCAAAATACCTTATTCATTAGGTCATAGAGATTGCATTTATGATAAATTAAATGTTTACTCACTCCTTTCCAAGGGATATGAATGTTTTTCAAAAATCATATGGGTGGATCACAAAATATTAGATAATCAAAATCCATATGGATAGATAGAATACGGGTTATAAAAATCACCTATCTAGGAGTTAGAACAAATTAATATTGAATGGGTAATATATACCAAGGATGAACCAAAACTCCTTACGGTGTTGAGTGTAACAATAGTGTTACTAGGGATTATTAGGAGCATAGTTATTTACATGTAAGGGGGAGATTCATCTAGTTTATAGGTTACAATCCCTTATGAATGATCCCAGAAGGTTTATATTCATGTTCATGTAAAGTCTATACCCAATATTTTTATAGGGATATGGATGATTTATTAAGAATGAAACATTTGGACTATGAAATGGGTCATAAGGAGAAGAACAATCTTGGAAGGGTTTTAGAACCCTATGGTTGTTTTTCATTTTATTGGGAGTCTTAGGCCTTATTCCTTATGGTTTTGAGCCACATATTATGCACCATCAAAAGGTTTAGAAATGGATGGTCACATTACATCATGGATATAGTGTACAATACCTGATCACATAACATCAAGGAGGTAAAATCCACTATAGTAGTCATGTTATAGGAATTTTAAATAATGGTTCAGTAATATATGAGTTAACTATTGGAGGGAACTTGTCAGTACATTTCCTCCTTCGGTAATGGGAGGATTGGTTCACGCCCAAATTTACCCAAGAGAAGAAGGGTAGAACGGTCCTTGTAGTGTAGCTTGGGTTGTCGATTCCACAGAGACCAAAGAAGATACCTAAGATACACAACCTAAGGGATGGATTTTTGGCTATGAAGTGGCCAACTTGGATTGATTTTGGATGGGTTTTAAAGACATCTAAAAGATTTAAGTGGATTCAATTTAAAAGAATGAGTTGATCCTAGGTTATCACTCGGGGTGGATTGGATGTATTTTCTTTTTAATGATTTCAATTTCTTAAATTTGAGATGGGTTCATTTAAGGAGATAAAACAACATCATCACTTACTGGTTTAATGCCTACACCCTCTAATACTAATCACCTATACACTTGAAGGATCAAAGTTTTGAGCACTTCAAGGTAAAGGATCGTATTAGTACTTGAAGTGTGTGGCCTTAAATTCAACAAGGACGATGGAGTTTAAAAATCATCAAATAAAAATCCCAATTAAAGAAGTGATTATACATTAATTAGGTGATAAATAACATCCAATCCAGCCCCTTGCTACTCCCTTGGATCAACCCATAAGTGGGTTAGCCCTCCATTGATCCCATGGTTTCAATGGAAGCGGAAAGTAGACTCATAAGGGAGGAATGGAGAATTAAAGAAAACAACAAAAATAAAATGATCACTCCACCGTTGTGTGAATAATTTCACAAGGGTTGGTGTGAATAAATTCACACCTTGATCCAACGGTATCAAAGTGATATTAAGAACAACAGAATAAGAGTAGAAGAAGAACTTTTATTAAGAAACTAAAGTGAATTGAACAACTTACATGTGAAAGACAAAATTGAGGCAACAAAAATGCAGCATAACAATACAAGTAAACAAAGCATCCAAGATCCTCAACTCCTTCACCACCACTGCCTTAAATAGGAATTTTGGGAGCCTTGGGTCGAACCACTGACAGTACAAATCATCTTAATTAATTTTTCTAGGCTATAGGTGGTGGAAAGCTTGTGGAATTTGGACTTTTCCACGTTTGACCCGAGGTGGCAGCCAGCTTTCATCCACCGAACAGACGCGTTTGGATAACCTTCTAGATGACCGAATCAGGGTGGGCCATAGAAGAAGAAAATGGATCTCCGCATGTCTTCTAACCGCCTGTAAAATTTGGGCCCATTTGGAGTTGTTTATTACGATATATGATCAAATTGGTGGACTGTTTTTCTGGGCCGCAGAATCTGGCCCAGAATTGTATCTCTAACTTGGGCCGCCTAAATGACCACCATGGAGGCCGAATTAGCATTAACTCCTGAAGAGGGATTTGTTACTGTACATGTCTTCTAGCATCCCACGAAATTTGGGATTAATTGGGCCTGTATGTTGGGCCCCAAAGTCTCATCATTGGGATGGTGTCCAATCTGCCTTCTCCAGAATTGCTTCCTTTCATTGCCAAATATCTCCATCATCCTCCATGAATTCTCCATTGATCCCTGAATCAAACATGTTCATATTTAAGTGTAGATCAATTTACAAAAATATCAAATTAAAATATGTATAATTCAATTCCTTAAAATCAGATGAATCATTGGTTACTTTAAATGATGTTCAAAAATGTACCACATAATAGTGCATTTTAAGAAGGTATTACAATCATAATGTGAAATGATGTTCAAAGTGTAAAATGCACTAAAATGGTATTTATGAATAACAAAGAACATGAAAATTAGGTATATTAACAATGAATATTAGCCTCATTTAGTGGCTAATCACACCCCCCAACTTGAGTTTTGCTAGTCCCGAGCAAAATATATCTCATCAAAAAATGAAATTCAAATTCCCTTTTCTAAAAACATTTTAATACACAATGATCACCAAAAAACCTTATACCAAAAAATCATGAAACCATCAAAATATTTTAATACGAGATATTTTCATAAGCAGATCCCAATCCCAAGCCCATTCCTTTGATCAAATCCATCATCATACTTCATCCAACTCAATTAGGTGTAATGATGTGTTGTGAATCACAATAGATATGGGGGTTCATTTTCATTCAAGGGGGAAATCATGGAAGCGCTAGGTGGAATCACATTTAATCCTAATATGAGTATTCTTCATCCCTCTTTTTTTTGATTTGTTTTTTGCAATGTTGCTATAGTAATTGAGATTGCAATTAATCAAATTAACCCATGTAGCAAGACTTTGCCGATGACTCCCAGACTCAAAGGCCTTAGGGCACCAAGTGAAGCCCACATACTCGGGCATCGTCTCGAGTTAACTTAATCAAAAACAAATTCATATTACCATAAATAGAGATAGATTGAAAAACTCAGGGCTAGACAACTCTGGAGTCACGATCCCCAAGTGCCGAAAGCCTCGCATTTTATCAATCCATTGCTCTAAATGCAAATTTTTATTTTATTTTTTTATTTTTTATTTTTTTAATAATTTTTTTTTAATTTTTTTTGAATACTCATATTATTCATAAAAATAAAACCAACCTATGATATTTATTATGGGACCCCAAAAATTCAAATTAGTACCCCACAGTCTAGAGGACGTGCATTGTGGCATTTTTTTATTTGGATGAATATATAAACGATGAAATATCACATTGGACAGCCACACTTTCCAAAATCTATGCTCATGAAATTATACAAGGATTAAAATCAGAATCAGGGCATGCTAAATTATTTGATATTCAGTTTCAAAGTGTGAAATGTGTATTACCATGTTCAAAGTTAAAGGAATTTGTCCTTCCATTTACTTTTTTTTTTCAAATCATTCAATTTTTGTTTTTGACACAAAAGCATTTTTTTTATCTCCACCCCAACTTAAAACAACACTGTCCCCAGTGTTTGAAGAAATGAAAAATTAGAAGGAGTAGAGGCAGGGAATAAAAATTTAAAAAGTAAATTGAAAATGAGGATTATGGAATGAAGTCACCTGGTGGTTGAAGTTTGAAGTTCTTGCCGCTCGAATTTATTCCTTTGATATCCATGTCGCTTGCAAAGTTCCCTAGTGGAAAAAGGAAAAAACAAAACAAACAAACAAAACAAACAAAAACAAACAATATATATATATATATATTTATATAATAAAGGAAGTAAAATATAAGAATATATATAAAAATTATAGAATAAGGTAGCACAAGAAGCCGCAGGTCAGTGGTAAGCGCGCGCCCCTGTCTCCCTTCGGTCCCGGGTTCGAGTCCCTGCGGCTTCGCCGGTTGTGACGGGGTTTGCCCCACGGCCTATGGCGTGGACTTTTTTTTTGTATTATTATATATTTTTTTAACCCATTGAATAATAAAAACAAAATAAACTGATGATACATTGTCTTCTTTTTAAATTTCTGGGTAAGGTATTACTCAAGGATCACACCACGTGACACGGATGAATATGGTGCTCCTCTTTCGTACCCATCCATACTCATAATAGAAGAACAGGTCAAAAGTCTATTTTTTTTTAAATATAAAAATGATTAAGTAATCTTATTTGAAAAATAAAGATGATTCAGAAATATTAGAAACATAAAAACCACGGGTTGCCTCCCGTGCAGTGCTTTGTTTAACGTCGTTAGCTCGACTTAAACCCCTTATTGATTAATTGTAGTTTTTTTTTCATCAAAGGTAGGTTCACTCAGGTCTTCATCAACTTCATGTTTTTGGAATGGTTCTATGAATGGTTTGACTCTATGACCATTAACTTTAAATATTTGACCATTGGTGGGATCTTGAATTTCAACAGCCCCATGGGGGTACACCTTATGCACTATGTATGGACCGGACCATCTAGACCTCAACTTTCCCGGGTGCAAATGAAGTTTAGAACTATACAAAAGCACAGGTTTCCCTAGTTCAATGTGTTTAGTTTTAAGATTCCTAGACTGGTAGGCTTGAACTCTAGCTTTATTGATCCTTGAATTTTCATAAGCCTCCATCCTAAGTTCCTCAAGCTCGTTTAGATCCAATTTCCTCTTTATTCCGGCCAAAGAAATGTCAAAGTTCATTTTTTTGATTTCCCAAAAGGCTTTATGCTCAATCTCCACTGGCAAATGGCATTCTTTACCACAAACCAACCTATATGGGGACATTCCTAGGATAGTTTTAAATGCTGTTCGATATGCCCAAAGAGCATCTAAGAGTTTGCTCGACCAATCTTTCCTAGATGGATTAACAGTTTTCTCAAGAATTTGTTTGATTTCTCGATTGGCTAACTCAGCTTGACCATTGGTTTGTGGGTGGTAAGCAGTGGACACTTTGTGAGAAATTCCATACTTCTCCATGAGCGATGAGAATGGGCGATTGCAGAAATGAGTTCCACGATCACTAATGATAGCCCTAGGAATCCCAAATCTAGAGAAGATGTTTTCTTTAAGGAATCTAATCACAGTTTGATGGTCATTGGATTTTGTAGGAATGGCCTCAACCCATTTTGAGACATAATCGACATCCAAGAGTATGTAGAGGTATCCCTGAGAGTTTGGGAAGGGACCCATGAAATCAATTCCCCAACAGTCAAAGATTTCAACCACTAAGATAGGAGTGAGTGGAATTTGATTCCTTTTTGTGATGGACCCTACTTGTTGACACCTAGGACAACTTTGACAATATGTGTAGGAGTCCCTTGAAAGGGTGGGCTAGAAAAGACCACATTGAATAATCTTAGCAGATGTTTTCTTAGAGGAAAAGTGACCTCCACATGCCTCACTGTGACAGAATTTAAGGATGGACTCTTGTTCGGATTCTGGCACACACCTCCTAATGACTAGGTCAGGACAGAACTTATATAGGTATGGATCATCAAACACATAATGCTTGACATCAGAGAGAAATTTTCTTCTAGCTTGGGTCCCTAAGAATTTTGGAATGACCCCTGAAACTAAGAAGTTGGCTATGTCAGCATACCAAGGGCAATCACTCACAGAATAGAGGTTCTCATCGGGAAATGAATCAGACACAGAAAGGTGATGTGATTTGTCCTTGAATTCCAACCTAGAGAGGTGATCAGCTACAACATTCTCGACACCTTTTTTATCCTTAATGGTTAAATCGAACTCTTGAAGAAGAAGGACCCACCTAATCAATCTAGCCTTTGCATCTTGTTTTTGGAAGAGATATTTTAGAGCTGAATGGTCGGTGAATACAATGATGGGTGATCCTAAGAGGTAGGACCTGAATTTCTCTAAGGCAAACACAACAGCAAGTAACTCCTTTTCAGTGGTGGTGTAATTGATTTGGGCATCATTTAAGGATTTGCTTGCATAAGAAATGACATATGGAGTTTTATCACACCGTTGTCCTAACACAGCTCCTACAACAAAGTCACTGGCATCACACATGAGTTCGAAAGGAAGGTCCCAGTTTGGAGATTTCATAATGGGAGGAGAGGTGAGAGCGGATTTAAGGGTTGAAAATGAACCCTCACAGCTTTCTGTCCAAACAAATGGAGCATCCTTTACTAGGAGAGCACAAAGAGGGCGAGAGATTGAACTAAAGTCCTTAATGAATCTTCTATAGAAACCAGCGTGTCCTAAGAAGGACCTCACTTCCTTAACAGTTCTGGGTGATGGAAGGTGACGAATGATGTCAACCTTTACTTTATCAACTTCAATTCCCCTACCCGAGACTATATGGCCAAGGACTAACCCCTCTTTTACCATGAAATGGAATTTTTCCCAGTTTAGGACCAGATTCTTTTCTTCACATCTTGACAAAACTCTCTCCACATTCCTAAGACATCCCTCAAATGTGTCCCCAAAGACAGAGAAGTCATCCATGAAGACCTCTAGAAAATCCCCTACCATATCTGAGAAGATTCCCATCATGCACCGCTGGAAGGTTCCAGGGGCATTGCATAACCCGAACAGCATGCGTTTGAAGGAAAAGGTGCCGAATGGACAGGTGAAGGTTGTCTTCCCTTGATCCTCCAAGGAGACCTCGATTTGATTGTAACCTGAGTACCCATCTAGGAAGCAATAGAATTGATGACCCGCCACTCGCTCGAGGACTTGATCAATAAAGGGAAAGGGAAAATGGTCCTTCTTGGTACAATAGTTGAGCTTCCTATAGTCAATACAGACTCTCCAGCCACTACTCACCCTAGTTGAAAGAATTTCCCCATCCTTATTAGTGATCACAGTGATTCCAGCTTTCTTTGGGACAACTTGAATTCGGCTTACCCACTCACTCTCAGCTATGGGGTAGATGATACCAGCTTTCAACAACTTAAGAAGTTCTTTCCTTACCACATCCATAAGATTTGGATTGAGTCTCCTCTGAGGTTGACGACATGGTTTGGATTCAGATTCAAGAGTAATCCTATGAGTTCCAATAAGTGGGCTAATCCCAGGAATATCAGACAGGGTCCAACCAATGGCTTTCTTGTGTTTCCTAAGTACATCTAGAAGCATCCCCTCCTGATTGGCTTCAAGAGAAGAAGATATGACTATAGGATGTGTTTGATTTTCCCCTAGGAAGGCATACTTGAGGGAAGTAGGAAATTCCTTCAATTCAAGATCTGGTTGGTTCAGAATTTCAGCAGAATATTGGGGCATTGGATCAAGATCAAATTTGTTTCCTAGATTTTCAGATTGAATTGATTCCCCATGTGTAGAAGTTTCAGCCACAAGATTGTATTGACCTGGTTTAGGGAAGGGAGTTTGAGTTGTCTCCATGAATGTGTTTTCCTGAAAGGTTTCACTGATTGTTGGTCCTAAGACATCATTATAGGAGCAATTTGAAAATGATTTGAGCCAAGGAGATAAACTTCCTTCATGTGAACAAAGTAAATCAATCTCATTCTGACTTAAACATTCATCAAATATTCCTTGATGTTCTATGGATTCATTATCAATGCTTCCTATCATGTTTACTTCATGAATATCCTCGTCATCCCCTATTTGTGAGCTGGCATTGTAGATGTTCAAGTCTAGACTCATGTTCCCAAAGGTGATGGTCATGTTCCCATTTCGGACTCGGATAACAGAGTTGATTGTTGCAAGGAAAGGACGGCCAAGAATGATTGGAGTTTGATCCCTAGGAACTAAGCTTGGATGATTGTCAAGGACAATGAAGTCAGCAGGGTAGATGAAGTTTTCAACCTTTACCAGAACATCCTTTAAAATACCCTTTGGAACCCTAATGCTACGATCAGCAAGTTGAAGTGTGACAGATGTGGGTTGGAGTTCTTCTAGGCCTAACTGGCAGTACACAGCATATGGGATGAGATTGACACTAGCACCTAGGTCACACAAGGCTTTGACAACTTTGCTTTCTCCTAGTTCAACATTGATGTAAGGGCAACCTGGGTCTTTCAACTTAGGAGGAATTGTACCTTGAATGGTGGTACTCACATTAGCAGCCAAAAGGACTTGGTTTTTATGTGAAAATTTTCTTTTAAAAGTGCACAAGTCCTTAAGGTACTTTGAGTAGGCAGGTATGGTTTGGATTGCATCGAGAAGGGGTATGTTCAACTTGACTTGTGAAAATATTTCCCTCAACGTTTCACTCAATTCAGGTTTGGTTTTCCCCCTCATGCGTTGAGGAAATGGTGCAGGTTGTGGGGTTGTTTGTTGAAGAGTTGCTTCTTTCACATTGTTATCAGTTTCTTCAGTTTGATCTTGTGGTTCATTTAAATTTTCATCCAAGTTTAAATCTTCAGGTGGGTTCTGAATTAGTTGTTCAGGTTTCTCAATTGATTTCCCACTTCTTAAAACAGTCACAGCCTTTAGTTGTTCATGAGTTATTTGAGCACAACTTGACTCTCCCCTTGAGGTTGAGGACGGCACCGCCTGAGTAGGCTTGGGTGCCTTTCCTGTTTTGATGGTTTGAAGTTCTTGTTTTAGGGAAGATACCTCCGAGTTCATCCTCTCCATTTGTTTGCATAGTTGTTCTAGTAGGCTTTGTGGAACAGTTTGGGTTGGTGCTTGAGTAGGTTGGTTTATCCCAGGGGGATATTTTGGAGGTGGGATGGTTTGTTGAAAATGGACCGGTGGTTGTTGGTATTGGATAGGTTGGGTTTGGAACTGGTTATGGTTTTGGTAGTTCTGATGGGGGTAAGGATTTTGTCCCTGTGGTTGGCTAGGTTGTTGGTTATCTTTCCAGCGGAAGCCTGGGTGGTCATTGTACCTTGGATTGAAGGTGTTTTGGTATTGGGGCTTTTGAAAGTTTAGGGCATTGACTTCCGCTGGGGGTCCTCCTAGAAGAACATCCTTGATGGATGGAATGGTTGGGCAGTTGTCTGTTTTATGGTCATGTTTGTCACAAATTGTGCAAACAAGGTCTACATTTTGGATTTCATGGACTTTCCTAAGGTCTATCTCTTCAACCTTCCTAGAGAGTGCTGCGAGTTTAGCCCTAAGGCTTTCCTCTTCTCTAAGTGTATGAATTCCAGTGGTTCTTTGTGGCTTTTCAGAATAAGGTGAAGTTCCCCAAGTTTCGTTTTGTTCAGCCAGACTTTCCAGATACTCGTAAGCATCATTTGGGGCCTTGTTTTTAAAAGTTCCATTACACATCATGTCAATGAATTGTTTATTACCCGGACCCAACCCTTCATAGAAAATTCTCACTTGTTCAGGTATGGAAAACCCATGGTGTGGAACCATGTTTAGGGTGTCTTTGAACCTCTCCCATGTTTCATAAAATGACTCTCCCTCTTTTTCAAAAAAGTTTTGGATGCTCTTTTTAAGTGCAATTGTTTTGTGATGAGGGAAGTATTTTTTGTAGAATTCTCTTTGTAGTTGGTCCCAAGAGTGGATTGATGCAGGTCTCAAGTTGTTTAGCCAATTTTTAGCTCGATCCTTTAGTGAAAAAGGAAATAGCCTCATCTTAGCGGATTCTAGTTGATGTGGGGGACACATGGTTTCAACAATGTCGTTGAACTCTTTGACATGAAGGTATGGCATTTCTGACTCCATCCCATGAAAGGTTGGAAGGTGGTTTAGGACATGGGGTTTGAATATGTAGTTGGTGTCTCCTATGGAATTGTGTCTAATGCATGAGGGGGCATTGGTCCAAGCTGGAGTGAGGTAGTCGTTCATGGTTTGATCAACTACATTCCCTAAGTTTTGAGCTTCTTGGTTTTGGTTTCCCATTTGATTCCCCCTAGGGTTTACAATTTGATTTTGTGGATGACCCTCCATTGGACTTGTTTCAAGTTCTAACTTTGGGGTTTCAAGAATATTTGAATCTGATTTAAACAATCCCTTAGGTGAACTTGACTCCCCTATCCTAGGACTTTCCACCCTAACTAGTCTGTTTGAGAAATCGCGGGTGTAGGCGGACATGCGCCAAAAAAAAGCGAGAAAGGGACAAGATAAGAGATCTTGGGTGAGAGTAGAAGAATGGAGGTGAGGAAAGAAGGTTTTTTTTGGATCTAAGGTACTTACTTGGTCCCCGGCAACGGCGCCAAAATTTGTTTCACGCCCAAATTTACCCAAGAGAAGAAGGGTAGAACGGTCCTTGTAGTGTAGCTTGGGTTGTCGATTCCACAGAGACCAAAGAAGATAACTAAGATACACAACCTAAGGGATGGATTTTTGGCTATGAAGTGGCCAACTTGGATAGATTTTGGATGGGTTTTAAATACATCTAAATGATTTATGTGGATTCAATTTAAAAGAATGAGTTGATCCTAGGTTATCACTCGGGGTGGATTGGATATATTTTCTTTTTAATGATTTCAATTTCTTAAATTTGAGATGGGTTCATTTAAGGAGACAAAACAACATCATCACTTACTGGTTTAATGCCTACACCCTCTAATACTAATCACCTATACACTTGAAGGATCAAAGTTTTGAGCACTTCAAGGTAAAGGATCGTATTAGTACTTGAAGTGTGTGGCCTTAAATTCAACAAGGACGATGGAGTTTAAAAATCATCAAATAAAAATCCCAATTAAAGAAGTGATTATACATTAATTAGGTGATAAATAACATCCAATCCAGCCCCTTTCTACTCCCTTGGATCAACCCATAAGTGGGTTAGCCCTCCATTGATCCCATGGTTTCAATGGAAGCGGAAAGTAGACTCATAAGGGAGGAATGGAGAAGTAAAGAAAACAACAAAAATAAAATGATCACTCCACCGTTGTGTGAATAATTTCACAAGGGTTGGTGTGAATAAATTCACACCTTGATCCAACGTTATCAAAGTGATATTAAGAATAACAGAATAAGAGTAGAAGAAGAACTTTTATTAAGAAACTAAAGTGAATTGAACAACTTACATGTGAAAGACAAAATTGAGGCAACAAAAATGCAGCATAACATTACAAGTAAACAAAGCATCCAAGATCCTCAAATCCTTCACCACCACTGCCTTAAATAGGAATTTTGGGAGCCTTGGGTCGAACCAACAACAGTACAAATCATCTTAATTAATTTTGCTAGGCTATAGGTGGTGGAAAGCTTGTGGAATTTGGACTTTTCCACGTTAGACCCGAGGTGGCAGCCAGCTTTCATCCACCGAACAGACGCGTTTGGATGACCTTCTATATGGCCGAATCAGGGTGGGCCATAGAAGAATAAAATGGATTTTCGGATGTCTGATAACCTCCTGTAAAATATGGGCCCATTTAGAGTTGTGTATTCCGAGATATGATCAAATTGGTGGACTGTTTTTCTGGGCCGCAGAATCTGGCCCAGAATTGTATCTCTAACTTGGGCCGCCTAAATGACCCCCATGGAGGCCGAATTAGCATTAACTCCTGAAGCGTGATTTGTTCCGGTACATGTCTTCTAGCATCCCACGAAATTTGGGATTAATTGGGCCTGTATGTTGGGCCCCACAGTCTCATCATTGGGCTGGTGTCCAATCTGCCTTCTCCAGAATTGCTTCCTTTCATTGCCAAATATCTCCATCATCCTCCATGAATTTTCCATTGATCCCTGAATCAAACATGTTCATATTTAAGTGTAGATCAATTTACAAAAATATCAAATTAAAATATGTATAATTAAATTCCTTAAAATCAGATGAATCATTGGTTACTTTAAATGATGTTCAAAAATGTACTACATAATAGTGCATTTTAAGAAGGTATTACAATCATAATGTGAAATGATGTTCAAAGTGTAAAATGCACTAAAATGGTATTTATGAATAACAAAGAACATGAAAATTAGGTATATTAACAATGAATATTAGCCTCATTTAGTGGCTAATCAAGGATCCTATCATGTTCCACATAGTTAGGATGATAACTATTGTATTTAAGGGTGGCCAACCTGGGATCCAAGGGTCCCTTTGGATGAACTAGTCCTTGTAACCAATTTTCTGTAGAGATGAACCAATATAATGGAAGCTTATGGTCCACGGTTTTCCAAGAGAAGGATATTAATTCATGGAACCAGTTTTTCACCTATGAATTCTAATGCATGAAAGTGGTTGATTAAAAGATTATAATTTGTAAAGGGTAAGAGAAACCTAAAAACATTTCTCCTCCTAGTGAAAACATTATCAGGATGTGAATATATAACATATCAACAATTGACGTTTTTTCCAGGTTAGAGAATGGATTGGATTTTAATAGGGACACAAAGTGGGCCAATAATATTTATTCCATTTTCATGTATGCTCTATATTTTCACAAAACACTGGAGATAAATATTTTAGAATGCATATAATTGACTTTCCCATAGGCCACCCATTGTTTTTTTCATCCAGAAATGTTATAATGTCTTTTTCACCATTAGTTTTACAATCATGTGATTTGGCCCATAAAAGGAGAATGCTTGAGGTTTTAATTATTTGTTGAAATTTAATTTTTTTGGGTAGTGACACACATTGACCTGGGATGGAGGGAATATTACATAATATGATAATTAGGTTTCCCATGATTAAGATTACTACACCACCATTATATGTGGGAGATGAATTTTTTTTAATCTACGATTAATGGTTCTTGTTTCATGAGTAACAATTTTCAAGAAACATGAACGATATGGAAGAAAATACCTTAAGGTTCTGCGTTATACTATAGTGACATCATGATAATAATGATCAGATATATCTACCAATAGCTCGATGTTTTTTCTAGTTGGTATTTCAAAGACCATATGGGTTGATATCAAGTCTAAACAGAGAGATATCTTTTCCGTTACGAGGGATGTCAAAGGTTGGTCATTTATTAATGATATCAAGACATGTAACTTGATTTATGGGTGGACAAGATTAGAAGATTATAGAATAAACCTATACTACACTTAACAAGAGACAAGTTCTTGTGGACCATAGATAAGAAATGATGTTGGGTGATGAAATCCTCATTTTATAATCATCTAGTTTGCATGTATCCATCTGGTAATTGAACATCGGGTGGAAAGGATTTTTTCATTTTAGTTCAATTACATTTGGTTAGAAAATTTTTCTTATTTTTTCAACATCTTGTGGTAAGGTCATTTATCCTATAGTTTAACATCATGTTTTAAGGACATTAGGACTGACATGAAATTGTGCGAGATATCCATAGATGAAATTGTTACTAGTCGGTGGAATTTATATGTAATAAAAAACATTTATTCATGTACATGATTATTGATGGTTATCTATATTATAGTTAAATACTTTCATATATTTATGTCATGTGAAAGTGTAACATCCTAGAAAATTTTGAATATTTATTTATATTTAAATTAATTAATTTTTTATAAATTCTAATGAACTATGTTATAAAAATTAAAATTAATTTTTTTTAAATTAATCAAATTAATATTTTCATAGATGTTAATTTCAAAGCTTAAAATTTTAGTAATTATAAATAATATTTTATTAAATAATTTTATATTTAAAATAAATATTGATATTTCATTAAATATGATTTTATGACGAATTGATTTTTTTTCGAACCATATGTTATAAATTCTTTCTAAAAAAATTATTAATTTTAAGAAATAATATTTTATTTTAAATTAATATTCAAAAAATAATAATTTTTTATAGAGTTATTATTTTCTAAAAAATATTATAATATAATTATATTTATTTGATTTCTTTTGTCAAATATATGACTTGAATAAGTAAATTTATTTTATAATTAAAATGATTATGTAAGAATCTTGTTTTGAAATAGAATATAAATATGTAATGAAATGTAAATTTTATCATTATATGAAATTAATAAAATTTAATATATATATTTTTAAAGATTTGATAATTAAAATTTATTTAAAATTATTAATTATTAAAGGTAATGATAATAATAATAATAACAATAATAATTAATGGTAAAACATATTGATTTAAAAGAATATTATTATTATTATTTTTAAGGTACTGTATTTTATATATGAAATTGTAATTATTTAAAAAAATTCTAACAAATTGAATTCTGATTATTATTAAATTATTATTAAAAAATTAATGGTGATATATTATTAGTATAATAATATATGATATTATGAACATATTATGATAGAAAAATGGGTATTATTATTATTTCAAACAGATTATAATTTTTTATAAATATTTTAATAAATAGAATTATATTAATAATAATTAATGAATTTCAACCTTGTAAAAAATGGACTGATAAAAAATAACAAAAAATTGTGATAATTGGTTTTATGGAAATAAAAGGGATACTTTTTGGAGGTTTGGAGGATTGAGAGGCATTGTGGATTCTTGGGAATAATGGTTCTCCCATATAGAGGTTGAGCATAAGATGGAAGAGTTGAAGATGAGGGATTTGTTTCATAATAGGTGTAGTCAGGCATCAGAGGATTGAAGGCTGTGAAAAGAACAAGGGATTTTAGATTCAACAACTAAGAGAGGGATTTTTGATTAAAGGTTCAAACTCAGGTGAGAGGGATCAATTGCTAAACAAGGAGTTGTGCACGATTTATTGATATTAACTACCAGTAAAAAATTGTACGAGAGGGTGTCACAAGATGAAGTCGATCAGTCCTTTATCCACATGTATATGATTTTTTAAAAATTGTAGGTAGGTGTGTTTTTCATTATAATGTGTCAGAATCTAGTTAAAATCCTAGTTTTTATTGTTTCCCGTTTTTTCATTCTCATTTTTCAAAAATCGTTATCGATTTTTCTATGTTGTCAATATTGATTTATAAATAGAAATGAAATATATCTTTATAATATGTTGTTCAACAATTATTTTTATATTCCATGACTATGGATAGATTTCATTTCATTTGGAATATGAATAGATTTTAATTTGGATTTTGGTTAGTCAAAAGTAATTTGGCCAATTATATATATATTCCATTATCTGGAATGGTTTGGAAATTGTTTTGTTAATCTTTGTTTCATTATGCATTTTAAAAATCATAAATCTTGGATAGATTACATCAATAAATAAATAATTCCAACAATTATATATATATATATATATATTACATCATTCTCTCACGACAAGCATTTCACCTGAATCATTATTTGAAAGAAAGATTTATTTTTATCATTAATTTTATAAATAAATATATTTCATCATTGTGTCAAAACATGGATGAATAGGGACATAAAATATTCATATAAATGTGAAAATGTAAATTAAAAACAATTTTATGTCTAGCGACAGCTGGGGATTATGAAGGAAAATAAGAACATGTTTATTTTTTTGTTAGAAAAAGTAAGGGATTATTTTTCATTTTCACATTATAGTTTAAATTATAATGCTATATATATATCAAATATTTATTTTCAAATAATACGCCACCGATTTTTATATATATTATTTTTAAAATTTTTAAGGATTTAAATTTTATAGAAAATCATTTTATGATTTCATGTTTTATAAAATTTGTATTTTATGGCCAAGTATCTATATTTTGATATCTTAATTACGGATATGAATATTTTTCTTTTCATCTCTAATGTTCATGAAATATTATTATTACCAAGAAAAATTGTGTTTTTAATTTAGAAGTTAATATTTAATGTATACTTTTTTTAAAAAAATATATAAAATAAGAATAATAGTAATTTTATTGTTTTACAAAATTATATTATCAACTAAATATTACTTTATGTGCGGGTTTTTCTTCAAAAGAAATGCACGAAAGAAAATTAATCATATTATCATGTTATATGAATTTAAATTATGGTAGTTGTAGTTACACATAGACATGGACTTCGATTATGCATATTATCAACATTCCATGCATTTATAATAAACATCTGAACTCAATTTATATTTTAAGGAATTCTTTTAAAATTATTAAATACATGGATTTCTATAAGATTTAAATTATTCCATGTACATTTGGTTTTTGAAAATATATTGAGTGTATAAAATAATTTTCATCTCTGAAAATAATAATGATTTTTAATGGTTTTAATGGTTCTTTTTGGAAAAATAGATCTTCATAATGAAATTTATTCTAAAAATATAAATCATCTAAAGAAATTCAAAGGAAATGTTAAGGGGTGGGGTGTGAACTCACTAAATTAAGGGGACAGTGTCCTATATATTATATTTTATACAACATCATCAGTTTTATAAGATCTGTCATGTATTTTTTTAATCCATAAATTTATCTTTATTTTGAAATGATCTTTAACAATTAGTCCAATTTTTTTCAAACAATTGTTTTGAAAATAAATGTTCAAAAAATATTTTGAGAAATAATATATATATAAAATATATATATTTAAATATGATATAGAATGTTTTCATATGCTTTAAAATTAATATTTATAAAATTATTTTCCCTAGGTTTTAAAACCACTTATTGGGAAATTTAATGATCAACCCAAGTTTTAAAATTATTTTCATTAGCCAATTAGAAGTTCTAATATTGGTGACATCGCATATGGAGGTAGCACACGCAATGTGATTTAGTTATTTTTTTAATTTTTTCATATCTTTGACAATATTTAAGGATGAGTATAACACATTAAAACAAAGACTGGAAAATTTCTTAGAATGTGAAATGTTCTATATATTTTTCAGTTTTATTTAATAAAAAAAATACACAACTGTTTTAGTACTGAATCCAGAAGAAGGGGTTCAGGGCTTTATAGTTTGTATGAGAGAAATTTTTTAGACAAAATTAGATATTATATTAGTGCATTTGATTAAAAATATATTTCACATATCATTCTTTTGAATATCAAAGTAGATAAATACCACTTTTAATATTGATGTCCTCACGAATTTTGAAAATGAAAAATCAAATTTTTCTCATGTATGACGAATAAATTATGAGGGATACATTATTTTAAAGAGGGAAATTTATCATCCTAGAAAACATAAAATATTAATTTCACACTAAATTAATTATTTTTCAATTTTAAATATACTTAGTTATCAAAATAATAATTGAAATAATTTTTTTTATTTAATAAAAATATAATTTTATTTTATGTTAATTTAAATATTTAAAATTATAATACATTTAACTAATATTGATATTAAATAATATTCCTTTATTATAAATAAAGATATTTCATCAGTTATGAATTTATGAAAAATTTATTATTTTCAAATATTATGTTATAAAATTTTTGAAAAAAATATTAATTTCATGATATAAGAATTTATTTTAAACAAATCTTCTATAAAGAAATATTTTTTAGAATATTATTTTATTTCAAATAATAGTTTATTATAAATATATTTATTTGATTATTATTTCTTAAAAATGTAATATTTGAATATTTTTTTGTAAATTAATATTATTATGAAATAATTTCATTTTAAAATAGAATATATATATATATAATGAAATGTTAATTTTATCAAGTTTTTTTAATAAATAAAATAAAATATATATTATCTTATAACAATTACATTTATAATTTATTTTAAAATTTTATTTCATATGGGTAATGATAGTACTAAAAATAATAATAATAATTAATTAATTTTAAATCATATTTTTTGAAAAGAAAATTATTAGTATTATTAATGTTATTTATTTGTTTGTGAAAATGTAATTATTTTTTATTTCAACTGTAAAAATTTGAATTACAATAATTATAAAATTATTATTCAAAAATTAATTGTATTATATTATATGGATAATGATAAATTATATTATAAACTTATTAAATAATAATATGAGTAGTATTATTATTTTTAAATGATTATAAATTAATATAAATATTTTAATAAATATAATTATGATAATACTAAAAACTAAATATCAACTTTCTATAATCAAATGAAACAACTCAATTATAAAGAAAATGAAATTGTGATAATCAGTTTTAGGGAAATCAAAGGGTTTCATTTTTAAATGAAGGATCTTTGAAAGGAGTCATGGGTTTTTAGGAAGAACCGAGCTCATAAAAGGAAGATGAGAAAAATATATGATAGCCGAAGCCAAAGGATTGGTTTAATGATAAGGATAGACAATATTTAAAGTTAAGGATGACTATAGATTTAGGTCATCATGCTTCAATCATAATGTGAGGGAAGTTTGATGAGCGGTTCAAACTTGGGTGAGAGGGATTGACTACTAGAGGAGCTATCAATATAGGTTGAAAGAGATTAACTGTCAGTGAGTAGAATTGTGAAGGGGTCTCAAAATCAGAAGGCATGTTATTCTCCATCACCATGTAGTTCATTTTCCCCGAATCAGAGGTAGGTGTGTTTATTTTATTTTAATGAGTCTGAATCTAGTTGAAATCACAATTTTCATTATTTTTCTATTTTTCGATTTTAACATTTTTCTCTAATCGTTATCGATTTTTTATGTTGTTAATTAATTTTTTAAATAGAACCAAAATCATTTTTTTCAATATTTCAATCGTCAGTCAGCTGTATATTCAATTATCAAGACTGGTTCACTTCACTTTTCGATTGTGAAAAAAAATCAATTTGTATTTTGGTCTCTTGATTGCAATTTAGAATTATATATATATATATATATATATTCTATTATATTCAATTCTTTGGACCAATTTGTGTTTATCTCTATTGAATTTTGATTTTTTATAGATCATTAATCTATGATTGCTTGTAACAATCAATATATAATTCCATATTTCAAATATATATATATATATATTATACGTTATGCTTTCTTGACAGACATTTCACTCGAAACATTGTTTGAAAATAAGATTTATTTTAATCATTAATGTAATATAATATATATATATATATCTATCTATCTATCATCAATGTATCTGAACATTGATGAATACATATATCAAATCCTAATATCAACATGAAAATGTAATTTTCAACCCAATTTTTTGTTCGGATAGAGATAGAGTCTAAAGAAATAGAAGAAGGTCATCAGTTTTTTCTGAAAAATAAGGGATTATTTTGCATGTTTTCATTCTAGTTTAATTTATAATGTTATATATATAAATTTTAAATATTTACTACTTAATTCTATTCCCTTTTTGTTTTTATATATTTATTTTTTAATTTGTGAGGAATTAAATTTAATATTAAATAACTTTAACATTTTATGGTTCATAAATATTTTATTTTATAGCCAATGATTTATATTTTGAAAATTTATTTAAGAATATGAATATTTTATATTTCAACTATGATTTCCATGAGGTATTATAATTTCTAAATAATATTTTTTCTAATGTAAAAGTTAATGTTTTATGTATAGTTTTTAAAAATCTCTATGTAATAAGAATAATAGTAATATTTTATTGCTAAAAATAATATTTTCTTCTAAATATTAAATTATGTGAAAGTTTTAATTTTAAATGAATGAACATATCAAACATAGAATATTATCATGTTATGTGAAATTAAATTATTTATTTTACATTTTCAAAAGAAAAGGGTCATTCATTATGAATATCATTTTCATTCATACCATTTACATCAGACTCTTGAATTCAATTTTAATTATAAGGCATGATTTTGGAATGATTAAATAAACGGATATCTAAAAAAAATTAAAGGCTTTATGGAAAATGTTTTTGTGAAAAATGATTGAGTGTATCAAATTATATTCATATATTAAAATAATTCAACAAAATTATGATGTGTTTTTAATGGGTTATTTTTTAGAAGTATAGATGCCAGGAAAAAATCAGAAATTAAAATCGGAACATGCTTGAAAAAGGAAATACTTAGCGGTGGGAAGTGTACTCATTAAATAAAGGGGATTCTATACTACCTGTTATATTGATATGTGGCCTCATGGGTTTTATATGATTTTTTTATAATATTAATCTATAAAATTATTATTATTTTCAAATAATTTTTAAGGATAAATCCAATTTTTTCAATGAATAGTTTTAAAATAAAATTTTAAAATGCTATGAATTTTTTGGAAATGTTTCAAAAAGTATATATATATATATAATATGTATAATAATATTTAAAAAATAATATTTTAAAGGGTTATAAAATAAATACTTATAATATTATTTTACCCTTGTTTTAAAACCCCTTACAGGGAAATTTAATGCTCTAACCATGTTTTAAAATTATTTTCACATGTTATTTATAAGTTCTAAGATTGGTGACCATACTTCTGGAGTGAGAGAACATCAAGATATTTAGTTATTTTGTTCAATTTTTTTATATATTTAAGTATTTTTCTAACTCTCTAGAATGTAGAACACAAAAGTTCCTCAAATGAAAAATATTATATTTATTTTTTAGTATACTTTTATAAAAAAAATAAAAATGAAAATTATTACTGAATCCAGAAGAGAAGGTTATCAAATTTACAACAATAAATCCATACATAGATATGATTTGTGTGAAGGGAGAATAAAATGGAATGTGTTAGCCATCTTTAATTAGAGGTATATCATTCATATATGGCAAGGTTTTTTAGGTTTAATTATATATATTTTAAGGGAATGATTCATTCCATTTTTATAAGATTTAAAGGTATATATATTTGTAGATCCAACTTGTATGCACGAGAGATCAATGACTAACTTAGAGTTATTGGGTCTTCATAGATGATACACGATGTAATAATCCCAACCTCAATAGCCCGGATTCAATGCCTTACTTTATGAAATTGTTTCTATGAATATGTGTTAGAATCCCAAAGGGACGAAGAGTTTAGTAGTTTTGGAAAAATAAACACAAAAATAATTTTTAAATTACAACTTTAAAGGAAAAAAACACAGAATCATCATTGGTAACATCCATAATTCCAAGATTATCCCCACAAGTCATTCATAATTTATATCTTTACATCCTATAAAAAAAATAAAACATTAGTAAGTGTTGATATCAGATGCTTAGAAAGGGTAAACAATACAGTATAAGCTATCATAAGTATAAATAATAACATAAGGTGATTAACTAAAACACAATAAAATAAAACATATTTTGAGTATAATATGCAAGGAATAAATTATAATTAAATAATTCCATATAAACAATCACAAGAAAATTAAGCATGGATATTATTCTAGTAGAATAATCACATTATTGATCAATTATTAATATCATAATTACATAATGAATAATCATGGACATAATAATCATATAGTCCAGGAATCATCAGACATCTATATGTAAATTTTTATGGCCTCAGCCAAATCTATTTCTGTTTTGTATCATGATACATACCGATGCATCAAGGGGTTATCGAGGGACCCAACCATAACTTACTAATTAAAACTAAATCTTCATATAAAGGTGTTTAAACATAAATAATATAAATATATATATATTAAATGTAAATAAATTTCCACAATCTATAAATATAATCACTAACAATTCTGATTAGTATGGTGAATGTTATCAATATAGCACATCTTGAGTCAAATTGAACTTAAAAAATTTAATAAAATATTATCAATAATAATAATAAGATTTTAATCTTAATAAATTGTATTATTAAATATATTTTTTCAAATATATGAAATACTCTAAAAACATCATTGATTAATTTATAGGAGAAATACCCCTTTTTACATTGCAAAGAAGAGTTCTTTTGGAAACATCATTTGTATTTGGCATAATTGTTTGTATAAAAAATGAAAAAAAAATAGTCATTCATTAAAAAAATATATATTTTATAAAAATAATGGTGTATTACAACATATTATGTATTTTAATTGAGAAAACTATGAAATCAAGATGTTCCCTTTAATAGAGCTTGCGTATTAGGAATAATTGCGAATGGGATCTTGTAAAATAAGAATTTCCCAAAACAAATAAAGTTGAAATGATGTACATTCAAGAGTTTTGAAAATATTTACAATATTTATATGAATTAAATAAAATAATTAATAATTAAAATGTTGTAATGAGGGAAAATCATAACCTGGATGAAAATGGATGTTAGAAAAAAAATCATTACCTTTTGTTTGAATGTGTTATCAACTTGTTATTAATGTCATGGATAATAAAATTAGATTTATTAGTAAATTAATTCATAAAATCTTCAACATCTATTTTATTTATTATAATTTCATTAAGGTCATCTATTTACCTTTTAATGATTTATGATATTCAATTTATCCATCTAGGAGTATTCTTTTCCAGGGTTTTCACGATAGGTTTACTTTTACACGTATATAAAAGATCATGTAAAAGGGAAATAATTCACCAAAATTGAAATTATATGTTATTAATGAACATATGATATTAAATGGTCTTATATATTATTATTTTTAGATATGATTATGATTCGTTAGATAGAAAATTAATGGTGATTATTTAGATAATTTTGGTGGCTTTTTTATCATGACAAACTAATTTTGTTTTATAAATTAATAATTTGTATATATATATTTATTTAAAAACATTAAATATTGTTAAATAAATATATGATATCATTTATATCTATAATAATGGTTTTATGACCATCCATCAAGGAGTGATTGAGAAACAAAAACATCTCATCCTTGATGGTGGCAAATCAGCACCTCTCGGACGACGCTTTCATCATTAAAATAAAAGAAAAATGAGAAGAGGCATGATGGTGGATTTTGCATTGAAAAACTAATACTCCAATATATTATATATTATGTAGATATCACTTCAATTTGGATATGTTATGTGATCATAAGGATAACAAAATAAATAAAATTTAAATGAAAATAAAAAGAAAATAAAGACCATTTTAACATCTTGAATTCTCCTCCATGAGAACCTTCTAAAACGGATTGGTTTCGATAGTTTGTTGAGACCAAAGGATCCTGGACATAGGGGGTGGTCATGGGAAGGTAATTGGGAAGAAATTAGATATGGATAAAATCTTGGAATGTTTTAGGAGAGGAGGTGATGAGGGGTGGTATTTATAGTTGAGAAGAGGGGTGTTGTCTAAATATTTTATTTATTTGTTTATTATTTTGCTTAAATACTATGAATAGACCGAGAATTATGTCCAAGTATATTAAAATAATAAATTATTTTTTGATATCATGGTATTAAATCATCCATACACCATCTATTATAAAATAACACACGTTTTTTTAAATACCATATATTATCGTATTTCCCTATTCACTAAAAATCCAACTATTTTTTAAAAATATCAAAATTTTACACTAAACATTTTTTATTTTTATAAATAAAAAACTGTATCAATTTTATGAAAATAATTTTATAATTATGATAAATTCAATTTTAAAATAATACTATGTTTTATTTGATAAATACCAATTTTAAAATGATAACAGAATTTATAACACATTGAAAAATTAATTAATGCCTCATAAAAATTTCATACTATCATAAGACAAAGAAGTATTAATTTATTATTCAATTTTATGAAAATAAATTTCTTTTAAATAATTATATTAATTATAAAATTATAATTAACTATTTATGACTTAAAAAAATACAAACACTTAATTTATTATTTTTAAAACATTGATTAACTTATATCAATATATAAATATATCATATTTTCATTGATAAGATACCCAAATTTTACTTATACTTGCATAGGTGAAGTTACCATTCTATTTGAAATATTCTTAACCTAATGGACTCATTTCTTTTATAATGGTTATGTTACCATTTCATTCGTATAGGATCTTTAACATCTAGAAATACCACTTATTTAATTCATTATTCATTTATAAAGTTCTTATTGTATTATCAAAGTGATTTTATATGATTATAAATATATATAATAACTATAAGATGAAAAGGTCAATGATTTAATTCTCAGATGATACATTATCTCCTCCTATAAAAATATAATCCTAGAAATTTCTAAAATATTACCTAATAAAAATATTTCTGTAGTCCTTCATCATATCTTCATCTATTTCCAATGTTGCCTCTTCATGTTTATTACTTTTCCAAATTATCATTACCATCCGAGTCATTTGATTCATCAAGACCTATTCTCTAGTTTCCAGAATCCGGATAGGATCTTAAATGTATGATAAATCACGTTCCAATTCTATTTTATCATAAGTGAGATCATACATTGGGTATAGCATGTAATTCCTTAACAAATATAGGTGGAACACGTCATGAAATTTGGAAAGTCTATGTGGCATTGAAAAATGATAATCCATAGCTCTAATTAACTACAAAATTTCAAAATGTCTGATGTACTTGGGGCTCAGTTTCCCCATCATACCAAACCTTTTGACACCCTTCGATGGATAAAATTTCTAAAAAAACTAATCTCCCACTTGAAACTCCTAAACATCCTCTAGTTATCGGCATAGATCATTTTTCCATTTTTTCATCTTTGATAATAATTTTAATTGTATTTACCTTTGTCGTTTCTTCCTCCACAAGATATGAGCCTACAATCTTCGTTCCACTAACAACATCCAAATAATTTCATGTATGAAATATATTTCTATACGACTCTTCATACGGTGAAATATAAATACATGAATGGATACTATTATTGTATGAAAATTACAACAAAGGAAGATAATGTTCCTGCATACCTTGAAAGTTAGGTGAGCTTGATCTCAATATGGCTTCCAAAGTTTTGATTATCCTTTCTAACTAGCCATGAATATGATGGTGATAAGTAGTACTCAAATGAAGCTCATTATCCAAATATTTATGAATGGTGTCCCTGAATTTCGATGTAAATTGTGGATAATGATCAAACACATTTTAAATTGGTTCTCTATGAATTCCTACAAATTTATTAGTATGTAGTCATTCAGGGCACTCCAGTGGAAAATCCTCTCATATAGTGAGGAAATGTGTATATTTGGTATGTCTACCATTAATTACCTATGTTGCATCATTTTTTCATGGAGTTTTTAATAATATAGTGGAACAATCCATAGTAATAACATCTCATTTTTATTCAATAATATGCATAGGTTTCAATAATCCTTTCGTCTGTTGTATCTTTCACATATTGTCATACTAATCCTCATAATACATAATCAACAATTTATCTTTTCATAATATCCGACAAGAAAATTTCCTTCAAATTATTATATATCTTAGTTATAATTGGGTATAAAGATAAATATGAGCTTTGGGAATAATATAATTACTCTTTTTTTATCTCGGTAATAGATGGATAAAAATTTCTTTAACCAAATTTTATAATTCCAGCCTCAAACATTAAGTACGCTAACATCCCATCATTGAAAACATTAATTTTCCATTGAAATTTCTCATCTTTGGACTACGAACATTAAATCCTTCCAAATAATGTTTTTGGGAAACCAATTGAAAAATTAATGATGTTTCACCTTCCTTGATAATTCATGTATTCATCTTCACTAGATCCATGAAAATAGGATCCCATTAAATCCTCAATTTTTATTTAAATGTTCATGATCCTTCCTTCTCAATGCATCAACTCCCTTATTTGAATTTCCTAGGTGATTGTTTATTGATAATTCATAATCCTTGAGTATCTTGAGTCATAAAATTTTCCTCATGTTGATTTCATTCTATGAGAAGATATATTTCACGATCTTCTAATATATATACATCTCAAATATTTCAGCATAGAGATACTATCTCCCTATATTTAGAGAAAATATTATTGTTCCTATCTCAAAATAATGATTTGGATAGTTTTGTTTATTATTTCTTAAATTCTATGATAAAAAATAAATAACTCTATCATTTTTAATGAGGATAGAACCTATTAGTTTATCTGATTCACCACTATAATTAACAAACCCACCATTTCATGAGGGTAGATTCAAGATCAGATAAGTCACTACTCTACTATTCAATTCTTCAAAACATTCCTCACATTATTTCTATAAAAAATATGACTTTTATGAGTAATATTTTTTAATGGGATAGATAATATAGAAAAATACTAAACAAACACCCAATAGTAACATACTAAACCAATGAAACTACACACCGTAGTTATGTTTTTTGGTGTAGGTCATTCTTCAACTACATTTTTCTTTATATGATCAACTGATATTCCATTCCTTAGAGACAACATGACTATGAAATAAAATATATTGAAGCAAATATTCACACTCTCTAAACATCTCATATAACTATTTTATTTTATGAGACTTCAAACCCATCTAAAAGTGTTAGTCATAGTGTTCGTAGCTTTTAGATTATACGAAGATATCCTCATTAAATACCACAAGAATTTCATCTAGATATTCCTTGAAATTTATATTCATTAGATCCATGGAAAAAGAGGGTACATTAGTCAGTCCAAATGGAAATATAGAAAAATCATAATGTCCATACATGGGAAAAAAATATTTTCTTTGTAATATCTTACCTCTTTATAATCAATTGATTTTATCTAGAACGAAGGTAAATATTCAAAAAAATATTCTTCTCCATGAAGTTGTTCAAATAAACCATCTATGTGAGGTAGATGATATGTGTTCATTAGTGTAATAGAATTTATATCTTTATAATAATTTCACAACCTCAGGGATCCATCTTTTTTCTAGATAAAGAGAATAGGTTCACTCTATGGAGTTACACTAGGGAATATAAATCCATCATTAATCAACACCTCAAGTTATTTTTTCAGGGTCCAATAAATCCAGAGTCTACATTCTATAATGAATCTTTGATATTGTCCTTACATCAGGGATTAAATCAATAGGAAACTCAATTTACCACTCTAGAGGAAGTATAGGTAAATACTATATAAATAAATCAATGTATTCTTTCACAATTGGTACATCCTAAGTTTGAATATTTCTTTCCAAATCCATAGAAAATGTTTCCCCCCCAATAATTTCATGCAGTAGGGATATTGGTGATTTATATAGATAAGAACTTGATGATCATGTTTCTGGTCTAAAGATAAGTGACTCTACATCTTCCTTACAAATTGTATCTTCTTTCTTCTTTCAATATATTTTTTCATCATATTTTGAATTACATTCCATAAAAAGGAATATATTAAACTCAACCTTATCGATGATGATAACATTTTCAACAAATGAATGTTTATATTTCATAAAGGGAACTAACCAACACATATTTGTGGAAAATATAATTCCCTTGAGAATTTTGACTGAAAATTCCTTTATTAAATCATAATGGAAATGTCTAAGCATATCCTTTATCCCTTAGCCTCTTCTGGAGAATTTATCTTGGATGCTTTGTACGATAATTTTCATTTTGTCGCATCTTCATAAAATAGTATCATTGAACATTGGTAGCTTTTATCATTCCCTTTCAGTCATAGGATTGGTGGAATTTTTATCAACACTTGTAAGAGACTCCTTTTCCTTTTTAGTAGGCACCAAACGGTTTCCTTCCACAAGTATCAGTCATTTGAAAATTATTTTTTTATTCTTCTCTTTATCCGTTATTACCCCCTCCTCCCTTTTATTCTCTTATTTTCCCTTAAATTCTTATTTCATACAGAATTATTTCTCTATCTTGTGTAGGTAAGACATGCACTCCTCTAGATCATCTAGTATTTCATAGTTGGATGTGGAAAGGTGATAAAACATGTTTGGAAGGTTGTTTCTATCATATAGTGTCCATATATCCCTGTCATCATCCTTTTCCTTAGACTTGAATGCCTCCACTTAGTCAGACCAAAGAGGATTCTTCTATGGGTCACCTACTAACCATGGTGATGTGTTACTGATACTTTATGGGGAACTATATATGGATGATCCTATTATTTCTAGAACCCATCTATATGAATGTGTCTAAGTTTTTATCACTTCTTTATTAATAGTTGTCTGTTAAATGGTATTATTATTTTATGTGATGGAGATATCACCATGAGGAGATTTACTATAATAGACGTTAGCTATAGAGTCTTTAAGATCCCTCCTGATAATACATAGAGGAGGAATATGGATGTAATTATCAACTTTTTCTTCAGTTGACTAGTGGGTGGACCCTTGAGGTGTTGTGGATATTTATTAAATAGCCTCAAGGATGATGGAATTAAAAATACCTGGGATATGAGCTGAATTTCTCATTAGGGGTGGAATATGATGACCTAAATTTTGGTTTTGAGTAGGGATATGATCGTACTCTCTAATGAATTCCAAAAAAATGTGGATAAACATCTACAGTTGTTGGATTATCATCCACCTATAAAGATTCTGCTGGTTTATACCAGTGAGATTCAGTATTATTATTGGTGATATATTCCTAATTATGAGTGGTTGATTGAAAATTCTAGTAACCCATGGCTGATGTGGGGATACGAGTCCAGTTAAAATATGTAGTCACCAATATAATATTCCAAGGAAACTCTATAATTAGATAAGGGATAAGATATTTCTCTTATATAGTATCTAAAGGATTATAGTGCAGTTTTTAATCAACAGAAGTAGGTATATGAACAAAGATTTCATGAGTTACTTGAATTGTTGAGTAGCTTCACATACATAAATTTGAGCCTATAATGAGGTAGGTTTTACATTTACCTGGTGGCCCCCAATTGGAATAGGTATATGTTCATATTCATATGTATTTGTATTATGCCACTGGTCTCTTTCGACATTAATATGAGCATGTCCTAAGGTAAGTGATGTTACAACATTTTTAACCTAGTTGGTATGTGGATATGATCATGGTTTAGTCACTTTGGAGTATGTAACTTGTCTTTTTCTATAGGAATGTGTTTTTTTCTAGATCAAGGCTTCACTCTCACTAGGTTATCCTTTGTTAAAAAGATAATATGAGAATGTCCCTATGATTTGTAATTTTTTCAATGGTATTTTTGATTGGAATGGGAACCCTTTCTAAGTCACATTCCTCTCTAGCATAGAGAGACATAATTTGAATGATAATGTGAGACTAATATTATTCATTATCCTTCATCAGAATATTCCAACAATCATGTTTGATGAGAAAAAATTTGAACTTTATCTGCAGTAGTAACCAATTCCAAGTGATCATGGTGATGTGACACATTGGATGTAAGGATAGAAATATGCACATGTCCCTATATCTGTGCCATTGACGGAATATGCCAAAGGAGTTCTCCATATTTTCCTATAGTGTAGTGACACTTTAGTAAAGTTTCTGTACTAATGTTAGACATCACATTTTATATGTCTAATATATATTGGTAGATATATTCTATTAATGTGGGGGATATATGCCCACTCCTATCTTCCTTGTACCATTAGAATATGTCTATTGTCTTTATACACATGATAAGGGATATGTACCTCCCACATATTTGTGGCATGAATATTCTTATGGACTAGATCCATGTGAGAAGGGATGTAATACATCTCACTAGATACAGCTGAAATATGCCAATGGGCATCAATAGTGGATGTTGGGATATGAGCCCACTCTCATTTAACCAATGATTTTTGTGCCTGAGGAAACATCCTTTGTGTCTGTGAATTAGTCTACACGGTTTAAATGTTTCAAGTGGTTCCCCCAATAGGCAACTATGGGGCATTGACGGGAAGATACTGCTGATGGCGATTGATATGAGCTCTGATATGTGGCTCCTGAAAAATAATGGATGCATAATTAACTATGTGATCCACCATCCTCAAATATGAATAGAGATTGTTATCACATTCCAAGGGTAATATTTTGAAGCGATTTGATGTGTTAATTAGTGGAACAAGTTTTTATACAACATTCCCCATTTGGGATGGACTCGTTTCCTTCATCATAAAGATACCCAAACAAGCAAGCTCAAGGGTCAGGATCTTACCATGTCGATGGTATTCTAGAAACATTGAATTCGCCACCTAAATCTGAAGGTTTCTGATGGCTGTGGTTTTCTATAGCTTGTAGGGGTTGTAGTTATAGCTGATATTCAAGAACAGTTTCTGGATAATGAAATGACCTTGGATCCTGGTGTTTTTTTGTCCACGAATTACCTGAAGTCATGAATACAACATGGAATGATATCACTAATCTATGCATCATCAAAATAATTACATGTGCTCAATCAGATATATACTGGTAACGACATTTATGTTCCATATTCCCAATATGGACATTTTTTTATGCATGGACTTATCACATTGGGATTGGACTATTTTTTAAGGGAACCCAGATTTTTTTGGATGTCATGTAGGCCATTCAAATTTTTTTTGTATACAAGAGGGAAAGGGAAATGGACTGAAACTACAAGGCCTCGACCTTAAAACTTACTTAATATTGAATTAAATTAATAATTTACATTGAGGATCATTTCAAGTTTATATTTTTAAGGAATTAGTACATAACTATTACATCTCAAAAGATTACAAAGTAGACACTTCTAATAAGTTTCCATAGAAAAAAAATCTTAAAAAGAAACATGTCTAGTTCCATGTTTTATATAGCATGACTTTCTCTTGATCCCATACTTGACCCTATTCCACATTAAGTCCCATGAAAAACATTTCAAAAAACATGGGGTGAGGATAAAAAGCTCAGTAAGTGATACACATAGAATGAAAACTGTTGGTTTATCAAAACAACAAGTAAACCATGTATACTTTATCAAAGTAATACTATTCACCTTTCTGAAGTAGAAAAAACTCTTCACTAAATAAAATATCATTACTTACCCTTTTGTAACCAAGATATTACCATAAAACCCATATAAATATCACATAACATATAAAGGTAACTTGGGACATAAACATACTTAAATGGAATAACCATACTGTCGACTTCCACACACATCACTTAATGGAATAGCCATACGACCAACTTCCATACCCAATTCATTGGAGGTTCTAACGTAACCACCCATCCTGGTATTCACGGCACCACCCGTCATATGGTTCATCACGTAACCACCCGTCAAATGTCCAATTACCATTATAAAATCATAAGACATAAAACAAATATAATGGAAAGAAAATATTTCCACACATTGATCACAATATATCAATTAAATATATTTACATAACAAATCCATTATAAAAACCATTTTCAATACCAAAATACATAAAAGAGTATATGGTATTTATTTCATTTTAAAAACATTACGACTTGTTGAGGAAGCCAAAGACCAAATAATACTCACAGCGGCGGAAAAGGACGTTGTCACCGCGTACGTTAAAAGAAACATTCCTTTTTGTCGTTTAGTAAAACGTTTCATATAAAAATATTCCCTTTGAATAAAATTAATTGTCAAAGGGAGTTATACACCGTATTAAATAAAGTTTTGTATAAAACAAAAAATGCCTCAATGAAAGGATATTGATAAGAAGTCCCTTACAAAGATCATTTTTAAATAAAAAAGATCTATTATGTAAATTCACTATAAGTACACATAAATAAACTAAAAATACAAGATAGGACACGATAATTTCATGACTAAATTTGAAAGTAGGAGATTAACCCAAAGAACGAAAATTTGGTTAAGAAGTTCCCTTACCTCGGGTCCGACTTGACTCGATCATTCTTTAACGTCCTGACTCATAAACTTGAGTTAATTTCTACTTGCTTTAGAACCTTTTTCAAGTTCATTATTACTTTTATATCACTTATTTCCATGTTATAAACATTATTTAATCATTTAAGTTAATAATGTTTGTTTTGTCGATGTTTGGTTCTGAAGTCGAAAGTGGACTTCTTACAATTACATGTTGTTCATGTGGTCAAAGGTTCATTATATCCATAATGATATTCATGATTTGGATATCATATATATCATATATAAACAGCATATACATGTATTTATAATATTACACAATCATTTAGAGGTAAGAAATGAAATGCATCGTTCATGGAGACGGTAAGCCGCACGTACGCATGGACGCTACTTTCATTTCTATATCATATTAATGGAATTAAAAATAAATGAGAGGTATGTATATTTTAATTCTAGAATTATATTAATCACTTATAAGTAACATACATCATATATATCCATTATATATATGTACTTATAATAATACATTACATTTGGGGATACGAAATGAAATGCACCATTCATGAAGACGGTAAGTCGTACGTACGCATGAACGCTACTTTCATTTCTATCTCATACTTTAATGGAATGAAATAATTATTATATAAATGTATATTATAATTCTAGTATAACATCATATATAATAACTTTAAATACATCCTTTATACATCCCACATATGGCATTAACGAATCAAATCAATTTGAGGGGGCGGTAGTCTGCACTTCCTAAAATGAAATTATCGTGTTTACCCACAATGGAAAACATAATGTTATGCCACAAATGGAAAATACCGAAGCATAAGGAGAACATAAATATATTAAATATCATATATAAATATAGTGACATCTTAATGGATACCTTTTAAGGTGTTATAAGAATATTGAACAATCATCGTTTCATGAGGCAGAAATTCACCATCCACAGAAACAGTATGTTCTTTAACCATTAGATGTAGGTGTGTGTAAATTTATCTTGAAGGCTTCTTATAACAACATACTAGTATATTTAAGATACTATAGTTGTTATAAAATAAATGAATAAAAATAGTTTAGGGGTTTGAGAAGCAAAATAAAACAAAAGAACACAAGTGAAGACATTACCTTAAAATCGGGTAACTCTCTTAGATTTGTGCTCAAAGGCTTGCTTGGGAAGAATTCTGCCCAAAGTGAGGATTCTAGGAGTAACAGAGGGATTTGGAGAGAAAACATGGACAGGTTTTGGCCGACCCAAAGGCTTTTGAAGTGTGGGTACGGTGGTAGAGGTGGGGGCCTTTTATAAGAGAAGAGGAGGAGCACTCTTGGGAAGTTATAAAAGGTTACTTTATCATAAAATGTTTTTCAGATTTAAAAGGTCCCAAAAATTATATATTTCGAGGATAATGTTATAGGAGTTCTAAATATACTCATCCAATAGGTTTTTGACATGTTTAGGTCTTAGATTTTACAGTATCTTTTCATTTTATTTAAATCGTTAAATAATGAGTTAATTGCTGCATCATCATGATGTCATAAATAATTTAATTTATTTAATGTCTAAAAATTATAAAAAAAATATAATGATGTAGGAAATCTATATAGATTTCTAATGAATATTTATAGTAAAAAATATGACTTGTATAACCACATTTATGAATTGTTTTAGTAAAACAACTCATGTATGTGACATTTTTATTTTAACTTTAAATAAAAAGGTATTAATGTCATTTTCCTACCAAAGTGGCTCCATGGAGTCCCCAAGTTGACCCATGGATTGTATTGGTCGTCCATGACACATCCAATAAGGGTAGTACATGTTTCTAGATCATTTCATATTATTAAAACATTATTTTTACCTTAAACCACACTAATTACCTCTAATCGTGATTAAAAACTTAAAAGTTACTATTCACCAAAAAATTATTTTAATCCTATTGAACAACATATTACTTCTTAATTACAACCATGTATATCGGATTTTTGAAATTCAAAACACAGAGGTGGTAAAATTTCATTTAAACAGAAAATCCGTTTTCATAAGTACCACTTAGTGGTTTCACTATTCATCAAAAATTGAAGTTTTTCAGAAAAATACCAAAACATCACCCTAAGCTATATTTGATATTATGAATTCATAAATGATGTCTGTTTTAGAAAATTCAAAACATATAAGTTTCATTAATTAATTTAATAATTAATTCCTGTCGTCAAAACAAATAGCATGTTTTTATGAAACAATATTTATCAAAAGATTGACACTAGTTTAAGTCCAATTTCAAAATGAAATCAATTCCAACGACCACTACTGGATTAAATGGTAAAAATATATTCTAATTTCACTTTAAAACCAATTCAAGATATAATCTAATCATATAGAAATATTAGATTAAAAAGAGATTTTGAATTAAAATACAATATTTTTCACTATTCATTAAAAAATGAACTTTATTGGAAAAATACAAAAAATTTACACAAAGTAAATTTATATGTCCCGATTCTAAATAAGAGTTTTATTTGGTCCAATTGAATATATAAAAGTGACCAAAACTATATTTAATGACGGTTCTCCATCAAAAGGCGATAAGTGAACCATTAATGAAAATTAGGGTATATATGCCTAAAATTGAATTCTTTTCGTATTTTAAGACTTTATCTTTTATTGGATAAATGTAAAAACATTTTAAAAACATATATAATCATATTTTAGTTATTTCTATTAATTCCCGCCAATATAACGGCTACGTGTTAACTACCATTTAAAATAATATCATTATATTACTAGTGTGCAACGTAAGTTTTCAAAGAAACTCATTGTTGCGTATCGAGTACTCTATCGAACATAGAAACCCCTTTAAAGTAATATTAATATTTAATTCATAAATATTAATAAACATTAAAATTGTTTATTCTTTATTTACATGGAATGTTATATCCTTCCCCCCTTTTGGATATTGCGTCCTCGCAATTTTATTCACTTATCAAAATAAGTTGGGGTATTTCTCCCTCATAGAATTTTCAGATTCCCATGTTGCCTCTTCAACCATATTGTTTTTCCATAAAACCTTTACCTGGTGAATAACCTTATTCCACAACACTTGCTCTCTATGGTCAATTATCTGGACTGGTTGTTCTTCATAAGAGAGGTTCTCTTCCAACTGAACTACCTCCGGGCTCAAAACATGAGATGGATCTGGCATATACATTCTCAATATCGAAACATGAAAAACATTGTGTACCTAAGATAAACTCGGAGGTAATGCCACTCTGTAAGCAACTGATCCAACTCTCTCAAAAATTTTGTATGGTCCAATGAACATTGGACTCAGCTTTCCTTTCTTACGAAATCACATCACACTTTTCCACGGTGAAACTTTGAGAAAAACATGATCACCTACCTCGAAAGATAGGTCCTTCCTCCAGTTATCCGCATAACTTTTCTTTCTGCTCTGAGCCGTTCTCATGTGTTTTTGAATCAACTGAACTTTTTCTGCCAAGTCTTCTATCAATTCTGATCCCATCAACTTCTTTTCACCCACTTCATCCCAGAAAAATGGAGTTCGACACCGCTTCCCATATAATTCCTCAAACGGAGACATCTGTATAATGGAATGAAAACTATTATTATATGAAAAGATAACCAAAGAAAGATGTTGGTCCCAACTTCCCTGATAATCCAAAGAACCAGCTCGTAGCATATCCTTCATGGTCTGAATTGTTCGTTTTGACTGTCCATCTCATTACGGATGAAAAGCTATACAAAAATTTAATTCAGTACCCAATGACTCATGAAGGTCTTTCCAAAAGTTAGAAGTAAACCTGGGATCACGATCAGATACAATGGATAGGGGAACACCATGAAATATGGCTATCTTTTTAAGATACAATCGATAATGTTGATCTAGAGAGAAAGCATCTCGAATATGAAGGAAATGAGCAGATTTATTCAAGCAATCAACAATAACCCAGATTGCATTATTCACTCGAGATTTCCTCGGTAATCCCACAACAAAGTCCATGGATACATTTTCCCATTTCCACTCTGCCACCGATAAAGGCTGAAACATCCCTTTCAGTAACTTCCACTCTGCTTGAACCTGCTAAGAAGTCAAACACTTTACAGTAAAATCAGTAATATCTCTTTTCATTCCATCCCACCAGTAATACTCCCACAGATCTCTCTACATCTTAGTACTGCGAGGATGAACTGAAAATGGGGAACTATGAGCCTCACATAACAACTCATTCTTCATCTGTGAATCACACGGCACACACAATATCTTCCCAAATCTCAAAACAAAATCATTATCAATGTTGAATTCATGAAACTTACCCTTCTAAACCAGCTCTACCTTTTTCTGTAACTCACTGTCTTCCCTCTGTGCTTTCTTAATTCTGTCTGATAGGGAAGATTTCACTGATACCTGAAACAAAATAGAAGGACATCATGTACCAACAACTTCTATGCCAATGTTCATCAAATCAAAAACCAAAGGATCTCGTTCCAAATGTAGCATGGTTAATGAAGCATTACTTTTTCGACTCAAAGCATCAGCCACTTTATTTTCTTCTCCTGAATGGTAATTAATTGTACAATAATAATCCTTGATTAATTCTATCCATATCCTCTATCTCATGTTCAATTCTTTATGAGTGAATATATATACTTTAAACTTTTGTGATCAGTATATATTTCACACTTTACTCCATACAAATGATGCCTCCAAATTTTTAGAGCAAAAACAACGGTAGCTAATTCCAAATCATGTGTAGGGTAATTTACCTCATGAGTTTTCAACTGACATGAAGCATATGCAATTACTTGACCATTCTACATTAAGACGCAACCAAGTCATTTCAATGAAGCATCAATGTAGATAAAAAAATATCCATTCCTGGAAGGTAGGGCCAAAATTGAAGCATTCACCAATCTTCTTTTCAGTTCCTTCAGTAGTAACCTGAGTCAACTGAGCCATCACTTCAACAAATTGTTTAGTTCTGATTCTGACAATCTCAGGATACTGATTTTAAAGGTCATTTCCCTCTGTATTCCTTCCTAGAAAATCAGTTCTATTTCCTCTACGAGAAACCATTCTTAACAAAGAAATATCTTAGGAGAAGAAACATGGTAATCTTTAAATGCTATATCATTTCAATCATACCATAAAAAAATATTTGGATAATCATTTAATATAATTCTAACTCCTAATGTTATCTAAACCGACCTTTGATACCAACTATAAGGCCCCGGCCTTAAACCTTACTTAATATTGAATTAAATGAATAATTCACATTGAGGATCTTTTCAGGTTTAGAGTTTTTGATAATTAAGACATAACTATTACATCTCAAAAGATTACAAATTAGACACTTCTACTAAGTTTCCATATAATAATAACTCTTAAAAAAAAACATGTCTAGTTCCATGTTTTATATAGCATGACTTTCCCTTGATCTCATCCTTGACCCTATTCCACATTAAGTCCTGTGAAAAACATTTCAAAAAACATGGGTTGAGCATAAAAAGCTCTGTAAGGGATACACAAATAATGAAAAATGTTAGTTTATCAAAACAACAAGTAAACCATGTATACTTTATCAAAGTAATACTTTTCACCTTTATGAAGTAGTAAAAACTATTCACTAAATAAAATATCATTACTTACCATTTTGTAACCAAAAGATTACCATAAAACCCATATAAAGATCAAATAACATATAAAGGTAACTTGGGACATAAATATACTTAAATGGAATAACCATACGGTCGACTTCCACACATATCACCTAATGGAATATCCATACGGCTGACATCCATACCCAATGCATTGGAGGTTATAACGTAACCACCAATCCTGGTATTCATGGCACCACCCGTCATATGGTTCATCACGTAACCACCCCTCAAATGTCCACGTACCATTATACAATCATAATACATAAAACAAATATAATGGAAAGAAAAAATTTCCACAATTTGATCACAATATATCACTTAAATATATTGACATAACAAATACATTATAAAAACCATTTTCAATACCAAAATACATAAAAGATTATATGGTATTGCTTTCATTTTATAACCATTATGGCTTGTTGAGGAAGCCAAAGACCAAATAATACTCCCTGCGGCGGAAAAGGTCATTTTAACCACATAAATTAAATGAAACATTCCTTTTCATTGTTTAGTAAAATTATTCATATAAAAATATTCCTTTTGACTAAAATTAAATGTCAAAGGGGTTTATACGCCATATAAAATAAAGTATTGTATAAAACAAAATATGCCTCAATGAAAGGAGATTGAGACGAATTCCCTTACAAAGATCATTTTTATATAAAATAGATCTATTATTTGTATTCACTATAAGTACACATAAATAAATTAAAAATAATATATAGGACATAATAATATCATGACATAATTTTAAAGTATGAGATTAACCCAAAGAACGAAAATTGGGTTAAGAAGTTCCCTTACCTCGGGTCCGACTTGACTCGACCGTTCTTTAACGTCCTGAATCATAAACTTGAGTTAATTTCTACTTGATTAAGAACATTTTTCAAGTTCATTATTACTTTTATATCACTTATTACCATGTTATAAAAATTATGTAATCATTTATGTTAATAATGTTTGTTTTGTTGATATTTGGTTCTGAAGTCGAAAGTGGACTTCCTAATATTACATGTTGTTCATGTGGTCAAAGGTTCATTATATCCAAATTGATATTCATGATTTGGATACCATATATATCATATATATCCATAATATACATGTATTTATAATATTACACAATCATTTTTAGGTAAGAAATGAAATCCACCGTTCATGGAGATGGTAAGCCGTACATACGCATGAACTCTACTTTCATTTCTATGTCATATTAATGGAATTAAAACTAAATGAGAGGAATTTATATTATAATTACAGAATTATATTCATCACATATATGTAAATTAAATCATATATATCCATTATATATATGTACTTATAATAGTACATTACATTTGAGGATAAGAAATGAAATGCACCGTTTATGGAGACGGTAAGCCGTATGTACGCATGAACGCTACTTTCAATTCTATCTCATACTTTAATGGAAAGAAATAATAATGATATAAAGGTATATTATAATTCCTGTATAAATTCATATATAATAACTTTAAATACATCCTTTATACGTCCCACATATGGCATTAACGAATCAAATCACTTTGAGGGGGCGGTAGTCCGCACTTCCAAATATTAAATTATCGTGTTTACCCACAATGGAAAACATATAGTTATGCCACAAATGAAAAATACAGAAGCATAATGAGAACATAAACATATTATATATCATATATAAATATAGTGACATCTTAATGGATACCTTTGATGGTGTTAGAAGAATATTGAACAATCATCGTTTCGTGAGGTAGAAATTCTCCATCCACAGAAACAGTATGTTCTTTAACCATTTGATGTAGGTGTGTGTAAGTGTAGCTCTAATGATTCTTATAACAACATCCTATTATATTCAAGATACTGGAGTTTTTATAAAATAAATGAATAAAAAGAGTTTAGGGGGTTGGAGAAGCAAAATAAAACAAAAGAACAACAGTGAAGACATTACCTTAAAATCGGGTAACTCTCTTAGATTTGAGCTCAAAGGATTCCTTGGGAAGACTTCTGTCCAAAGTGAGGCATCAAGGAGTAAGAGAAGGATGTGGAGAGAATATATGGGCAGGGGTTTGCCGAGCCAAATGCTATGGAAGTGTGGGTACAGTGGTAGAGGCGGGTGCCTTTTATAAGAGGAGAGGAGGGGCACTCTTGGAAAGTTATAAAAGGTTACTTTAATGATTTTCGGATTTAAAAGGTCCCAAAAATTATATATTTCTAGGATAAGGTTATAGGAGTTAGAAATATGCTCATAAAATTGGTTTTTGACATGTGTAGGTCTTATATTTTACATTATCTTTTCATTTTATTTAAATCGTTATATAATGAGGTAATCACTGCATCATCATGATGTCATAAATAATTTAATTTATTTAATGTCTAAAAATTATAAAAAAAATATCATGATATATAAAATCTTTTTATCTTTGTAATGAATATTTATAGTAAAAAATATGACATGTATAACCACATTTAGGAATTGTTTTAGTAAAACAACTCATGTTTGTGACATTTTTATTTAAACTTTAAATAAAAAGGAATTAATGTCATTTTCCTACCAAAGTGGCCCCATGGGGTCCCCAAGCTGACCCATGTATTTACGTGGTCGACCATGACACATCCAATAAGGGTAGGACATGTGTCTAGGTCATTTCATATTATTAAAACATTATTTTTACCTTAAACCACACTAATTACCTCTAATCACGATTAAAAACTTAAAAGTTACTATTCGCCAAAAAAATTATTTTAATCCTATTGAACCACATTTTACTTCTTAATGACAACCATGTATGTCGGATTTTTGAAATTCAAAACACAGAGGTGGTAAAATTTCATTTAAACGGAATATTAGTTTTTATAAGTACCACTTAGTGGTTTCACTATTCATCAAAAATTGAAGTTTTTCAGAAAACTACCAAAACTTTACCCTAAGCTATATTTGATATTCCAAATTCAAAAATGATTTCTATTTTACAAAATTCAAAAAATATAAGTTTCATTAATTAATTTAATTATTAATTCCTTATGTCAAAACAAATAACGTGTTTTTATGAAAAAATATGTATCAAAAGATTGGCACTAGTTTCAGTCCAATTTCAGAGTGAAATCAATTCCAATGACCAATATTGGATTAAATGGAAAAATATATTCTAATTTTTACTTTAAAACCAATTAAAAATATAATCTAATCATATAAAAAATAAGATTAAAAGGTGGTTTTGAATTAAAATACAACATTTTTCACTATTCATTAAAAAATGAACTTTATCGGAAAAATACCAAAAATTTACACAAAGTAAATTTTGATGTCCCGATTCTAAAGAAGAGTTTTATTTGGTCCAATAGAATGTATAAGAGTGACCAAAGCTATATTTAATGATGGTTCTCCATCAAAAGGCGATAAGTGAACCTTTAATGAAAATTAGGCTATATATGCCTAAAATTGAATTCTTTTCATATTTTAAGCCTTTATATTTTATTGGATAAATGTAAAAACATATTAAAAACATATATAATCAAATTTTAGTTATTTCAATTCATTCCCTCCAATACAACGGCTACGTGTTAACTACGATTAAAAATAATATTCTTATATTAATAGTGTGCAACGTAAGTTTTCAAAGAAACTCTTTGTTGCGTATCGAGTACGCTATCAAACATAGCAACCCCTTTAAAGTAAAATTAATATTTAATTCATAAATATTAATTAAAATAAAAATGATTTATTATTTATTTACCTGGGATGTTACAGAAACATTATAAACCATTATATTTTTTAATTTGAACGATTCATGTTGGGTTAACTAATTTTGTATCCTGAAAAATCTATAAGGGTTTCTCCCAACTCTATGATTTTGGTGATTAAGGGTGGTTGCATAATCGCTTCCATATGGTCTTCTATATATGTGTCTAATGAAAACTCCCAATGGTTCCGCCATCTTCAATTGAGTACAGACCTTCTTTCCAAATGTAGATAGTCCATGGGAGTTTGAAAACCAATGTAGGGAAAAAGACCCTTAAGGTAGCATTGATCCATTTTTGAGGTGTTTGTGTTTGTTGACAAGGCTAATTTGTTTGGTGAAAAATATGGTTTCCATGGTGAGTTGTCAAGTTCTAAAGATATTTTTTTACAACCTATGTTGATAACGAACGATGAAAAAGGAATGGATGATCTGGGGGTGGTACCAAAAGAAAAGATCTAAGGTGGCGCCGTCTTCCAGTGTTTTCCCCAATTTTTGGAGCACAAAATGGGAAAACATATATTCATGTTTTTGGAAAATGAAGTTGTGTGCAAGATTGAAGATGGTATGGAAACATGCGCAACCCAAATATTTTGGGATAATAATGTCTAAAAATAGAAAAGAAATGAAGTGCGTGAAAGATTTGGAAATGTGCATGAAAGATGAGGGTGTGCAAAATAAACATGCACACCCAATGCGGTGTAAAACATGGATTTGTTTGCTCAAAGGGGATATAATGCAACATAGTGAATCTTTCATGTAGGGGTCAAAAATTCCTTTAAATAATAGGTGACCCCACTAATTCTATAGATCTCAACACTTAGAGAAAATCTTGCACTATATCGAGTAAGAATTTCACACAAAGAGATTTGCGTGAATGATTTTGAGTTGCACACAAGCTAAGAAAGTTGTGTGTAATATTTTAGTTTCGTGTAAGATTGAAGTCACATGCAAGGGGTGTTTCATGATAAAAGTGTAATCTTGCGTGCAAGGCATTAAATTTGTGTGCAAGATTTAGTAGGGGATGCACGAAAGATTTGAAGTTACACAGTAGTACCATGGAAAAGTGGTTTTCATCAGTGGAAGGAAATTTATCTTTGATGGATCATCTAAAATCAGTGGAGGATGCATTCATTAGTGATAATGAAGTGACATACAAGTCTTTAAACTATGAGTGGATCATCTAAAGAAGTATTGATCATACTTCTGTTGAGAGAGCAGTGAGCTTCCAAATTGCAAATTGTTGTAAACCATAAGTGGCAGTGAATCCGCTTCGAATTTGTAAATAGCAGTGCGATTTTAGTGGATTTGGTACATTGGCACATATAGAGTGTATGATCCTTATATGTAGCATAGTGAGGGTGAACCAAGTAAAAAATCTATGTGTCTTGTTAATGATTTAATTTCTATTTATCCTTTTCTACAGGAAAGAGAGAGTATAGATTTTTTTCCTAACAGTGAAACAAGATCAATAGAGGAAGTTCTTTTAATATGCCACACCCTCATTCACACCCCTCTCATGGTATCCTACCTTGTGGACCTAACAATTGGTATCAGGGGGAGTGGTTGATATCAGTGTTTTTCTCTAAAATGGAGGTCACCAATCACAAAGGGATTCCGATCATCGACGGGAACAATTTTCATCTATTGAAGAATCAGATTCAATGCTACTTTCGATATTTGGGAATGAATGTGTTCACCGTAGCAATGTATGGAATAACTACCGATATTAATAGGGGTAAATTATCAGAAGTCAGGTGAAGAGAATTAGATGTTTGCACCATGGGAATCAATTCTTTAGGGGGAGCCCTATCCAATACTATCTATATTATGGTGATGTCATGAAAAACATGAAATTATTTATGGGAAAATCTATTGAACATATATGAAGGTGATTCAAAGATTAAAGAGGCAAAGATGCAAGTGTTGTGGAAGAAGTATGAAGATCTAAGAATGAACCTGAATGAGTCTGTTGATGCATTATTTGACATGGTAAATGTTTTAGTGGAATACATATGAGGTCTTGGAGAAGTTATTGAAGACATAAAGATTGTGAAGAATGTCTTGAAGAAACATCCACCTCAGTTCATTCCAAAAGTTTCAGTTTTGAAATTTAATGACCTGAAAGATATGACATTAGATAACATTTACATCACCCTTACTGTGTATGAAATGAGAATAGATGATAACGATGCTATGAAAAAGGGAAAATCCAAATATGTGGCATTCAAGGCCATGAATAAGCTCACTATTGAAGATTCTTATGAAGTAGAAGAGGCAGATGAGGTGATTCCATTCATTTCATTAGATCCTCAAAGAGGAAAAGGAATGTTCAAAGGTAAAATTCCACTTTGTTGATTTAGATGTGGAAATTTTTTTCACCTTACTGCAGGGTTCCCCAAGAAGATTCAAGAAGATGAGGAGGATGAAATCGAAATTCCCCAAAAAAGTCTTCAGCCTATGTGAAATTCAAGAAACAATTCATGAGAAATTTATTTAATAAAAACAATCTTCTCTCACAAGAATGTGGTACTTAATATGAGTTTTAGGCTGAAGAGGTTGAAGATATAGAGAACTACATAGATCGGTGAGAGAATAATATGGTGGATGTTGTCAGTACCTCTTAGAAAAAGGAAGAAACTCAAGCTGATGAAGAAGGAGAAGAAATTGATGAAAGAGTTAGCATGGAAGCTAAATTAGAAGCAGATCATAAAGAGATAGATTTTTGGAGGGAAAAAAAGGTATTCCATCATGGTGGAAAATGATTCTAAACACTACATGCAATAAGAGGAAGAAGAGAAGTCTGAGCGGATAAAATAAATTGAAAATCATAAGCCTTCTAGGCCAGAGAGCTCATAAAAGGTTGGTGAGTATAAAATCAAGGATGAAGAACATAAAAGAGATATTGATGACCTGAATAACACAAGGAAAGATCAAATAAAGTGTGTTGAAGAACTTGAGGGAGAAGTGGTCAGTCAATGGAAAAAGGTTAGGATCAAGAAAAACTCTTGACTCTGGTTGGGAAATCTGGAAAGAAAATTACTCAAAAAACCAATAATATAATAGTGGAGAACAGTTGTTTAGATGAAAATAATCTTCAATTATATTCAGATTCTAAGGCCTGTGGGTGGAGTGATTGAAAACAAGAAGCTGTGAAAATTGAAGTCAGACCACACGCACCTATTCGGAGTTAGAAGGTTGATTTTGGCGCAATGTAGAATAAGAATACTCAGAGATCCCAAGGGGTAACTATCAGGGAAAAATTGACATAAAGGAATGCACTTTATATCAGGTGTTATTATTGTGGAAATATGGTACATTCCACGTATGTGTGTTCTATATCCAAGAGATATCGAAGGGCATAGGAAAAGATTTGGAAGCCAAACAGATAATGGTTCTCTTGATCATATTTCAAAGAACACTATTTTTGGGATGAAGGATTTGGGAACAGAGCTAGATACTATACACAGACCATACAAAGAAATGTGAAAAATATGAATCAAAATGTTTGCATGAAAAAGATCAATGAACCAACAGGTGAATTGAAAATGAAAAATAGATTTCCAGCTTCACAAGATTATATTGGTCCATCATACTTTGAGAAAGATTAGAAGTCTCAATATATAATTAGTGTGAAGTAATAAATATATACCAAGAAGAAAATGGATGATAAGGCAGTGATGGTAGAAATTTACCTTAAAGCATCAAACCATTCTGGTGTGTGGATCCTTGACAGCGGTTGCACATCTTACGTGACTGGTAATACTGATCTTGTTACAGGCATAAAATATGACAAAGAAAGATTTTTAATGTTTAGAAATGATAAATTCCTAGTGATTATTGTCTCATGAAAGGCTCAGTTTGGGGAAAATGAGATGAGACGTGCTGCTGTCTTAGTAATAGATGGCCTCAGTCACAATTTTCTCAACATCAGTCAAATAAGTGATTGATGTTATTCTATAAGGTTTATTAAGAAGATGTGTATCGTAGAAGGAAGATATGGGTCAGAGGTTCTATAGGGAAAAAGAAAAAAGGGAAATCTTTACATGGTAAGTAGAAAAGAAGATATATGCTTTCAATCCTGAGAGGAAGAAAACAATCTATGACATAAATGATTTAGTCATCTATGCCAACCTTCCCTGGAAGATCTGGTAAAGTGTGATGTAGCAAGGTACCTCCCTAGGCTATCCCATGATAGTACTTAAACGTGCAATGTATGCCAAAAAGGGAATCTCATCCGAAAAACGTATAAGGAAAATGAAAAAAACTCAACAAGAGTGCTTGAATTGGTGACTTCTAGTGTTTCTGGGCCTATAAAACTAATATAAATTGATGGAAATAGGTACAAAATTATTTTCATTAATGACTATTGTAGAATGGAATGAGTATTTGTTATTTTACATAAGTCTGATGTGTTCAGGTGCATAAAATAGTACTGGAGGGAGTGTGAAAGGATTAAAGAAAAGCAAATTCTAAAGATTCATACTAACAATGGAATGGAATTCAAAAATATTCAGGTGGAAGACTATCTTGAGAAAAATGAGATAAGTAATCAAGTTTCCTCGGTGAGAACTCCCAAACTGAATGGAGTGATTGAAAGAAGAAACCAGATCATAAAAAACATGGACAAAATGATGCTTATTGAAAAAGACCAACCAGAGAGGTTCTCAGAGGAAGTCGTGTTGACATAGGTATAATATCTATTAGATGACTATTGTGTCTGAAAGAATGAAAGAATCCATATGAGATGTGGTATGGAAGAATTTCAACAGTAAAATACATCAAATATGTGGGATTAAGTAGTTCATATTTAACAAGGATAAACATAGAAAATTTAACTAACAAGGAGATGAGGGAATATTCTATAGATACTCAATAAATATCAAATCATTTAAATTCTTTAATAAAAAACTAAGAAAAGTAGTTGAGTGAAATGAAGTCACTATTGTGGAAAATGATGGGAATACTCAACGGTATAATGAACAATATCCTAATTAATGAAATGAGGATGAAAGAAACACTGGAGGAGAAGAAATGGCTGATGTTGATTCAGAAGAAGATACTGATGATGATCATGAAAAAGAAAAATCTATATCTTCATATATTCCAAGCAGTCGAGCTGAAATAGATAGGGATAATATCATTCGTGATCAGTTAGCTTTAGTTTAGATAAGAAGAATGAAATCACTACTGTATACATCTTTCATATCTGAGGTAGAGACTAAATTCTTTGTTGATGTAGCTAAAGATAAAATCTATGTACATGCTATGAATGAAGAGATATATCATATTATGAAGAATTAGACGTGGGATATTATTTCAAGGCCATCTGATAATAATGTAATCAGGATTAAATGGGTCTTTCAAAACAAGATGAATGAATATGTAATAGTGATTCAAAAAAACATGACTATTATGAAAATGATACTCCCAGATGGAAGGAATATATGTCAATGAGATATTTTCACCAGTTGCAAAGATGGATGCAGTCATATTATCCCTAGATATTATAGTGAAACGAAAGTTCAAAGTGTTCCAGATGGATGTCAAATATACATTCACGAATGTAATTCTTGAGGGAGAAGTGTATATCGAGCAGTCAGATGGTTTTTTAATTCATGAGGATGAGAACAAAGGTTTTTGGATGAAGAAGGTGTTGTATGGGATGAAACAGGCACCGAGAACATAGTACTCATGGATTGATCAGTATTTCAAGAAACATGGATTCCAGCATGGCGGAGATTATTAAAATCTCTATTTCAAAAAAATAGTAATCAAAGGACGATGGTGCTTGATTAATTTTATGACATAATATTTTGCAGATCAGATGAAGCATAGTGCAAACCATTTTCTGAATTCATGAAACATGAGTTCGAAATGTCTATGATTGGTGAGATGAAATTTTTCCTTTGGTTTATAAGTGAAACAGGGTAGTAATGAAACATTAATTTACCAATCCAAATATTATAAGGTGGTTCTGAGAATATTTGGAATGTAAAATTATCAGGAGATTAAGACTCTAGTTATTACCTAGATGAAACTATCAAAAGGGGATAATGGTAAGGCAGTTAATATCCCTGAATACAAATAGATTATTGGGAGTCTACTGTACCTGATACTGATGAGACCATATATTGTTTTCTCCACATTCCAAAAAGGTTGATATAAAAGCAGTCCAAAAAAACACACATTCTTGTAGTGAAACAGATACTATGGTATATCAACAAAACTATGGATTTCGGGTTGATGTATACTGAAAAATATCAACAAGAGATGTTGGGATATTCATATGCAGGTTGGGTCAGTTTAGTGGATGATAGGAAATCATAATCATTAGGTTCTTTCTATCATGGTGGTTTGTGTATTTCATGTCTCAAAAAGAAGAAGGATTACTTTTCATTGAGGGCTGTAGAAGCTTGTTATATAGCTTCCACTCAAGAATGAACACAGTTATTGTGGATGATTTGGTAGCTTGATGACATGGGCATTGGAGTGAAGTCTCTGATTGGAATCCAATATGATAACTAATGTTCTATAAATCTTATAAAAAATCATTTACATCACTGAAGTACAACCCACATTGAGATAAAGTATCATTTTATCAAGGATAAGGTTGAGCAGGGAATCGTGAAGTTGGAGTATGTGCATATAGAACTACATGTTGCAGACATTCTAAAAAAAGGGCTTACCTAAGGGATATTTGAGAGTCATCGACTGGCTTTGGAAGTTCAGTAAATTCACCACACTTAAACAAGTGTGTATGTGGGACCCACCCCCTCTCCCTGAGGTATGATGTGTTTTTCCCTAATGTACCGATATGTGTTTTTACCCTATTTTAGACTAAAAAAAGTGACCTTTTGGTTCATTGAAAAATGGGGGGAACAATGATTGTAGAAGGGGATACAATATGACTATTTGAGAAATCATGAAAACACAGGGAGAAGCTGACAGGTGGAGTAGTGAGATAGGGGGAGTATAAACCTGAAGGGGTTTTTTAAATATGACGATTCTAGAAGTGATCAATCAAAGATTATATATCACGACAACTGAGAGTTGTTCTAAAAGAAGATGAGTGATGTTGTAATGGGGTGAGAAGGTTTCCAATGATCAAAAATTAATATCAGTTTAGTAATTTGTATTAATTTGGTGTAAATAGTTAGTGTTTTAAATGAAGTGATTCATTGATGAAGTATTCATTTACTAATGTTTCTCATGTCTAGCTTTGCTCATATTGGCTTAGAGTATGTGGTATGTGAATATCTAGTCAATATCTGAATCTCAAGAGGTGAATAATGGTGGCAGGAGTTTTAGCGAGGTATCAAGGTGTTGAGAATCATTTTGAGAAGAGTTGTCAACAAACCCAAAGGAAGAGATTGTTGGGAAGAATCCCTCAAGGGAGCATTGAACCATTTTTTAGGTGTTTGTGTTTGTTGATAAGGTAGATTTGTTTGGTGGCAAAGAGGGTTTCCATGGAGCGTTGTTAGGTTCTAGAGATATTGTTTAAAACCTATATTGACAAGGAATGATAAAAAAGGAATGGAAAATCTGGGGGTGGTAGAAAAATAATAGAACTAAGGTGGTGTCATTTTCTAGTGTTTGCCCAAATATTTGGGCCTCAAAATTAGAAAATTGAGATTCATGTTTTTTGGAAAATGAAGTTGAGCGTAAGATTAAATATGGCATAGAATCTTGCATGCAAGGCGTGTTTCTAGAGAAGAATGTCGAAAAATGGAAAAGTCATGAAGTGCACGAAAGATTTGGAAATGTGTGTGAAAACTAAGTTTGCTTGAAAGAAACTTGCACGCCCAATGCGACGTCGAACAGGGGTATGCACACTCAAAGGGGATCATGCACGACATAGTGAATCTTCCACGTAGGAGTCAATAATTCCTATAAATAAGAGTTGACTCCCCTCATTCCAGAGAGATCAACACTTAGAGAATATCTGAGCACCGATTCACTTAAGAATTTCACAAAAAGGGAGTTACATGAAGCCTTTTGAGTTGTGTGCAACCAAGGAAAGTTGCACCTAAGATTTTATTTGAGTGTAAGATTGAATATTCATACAAAGGGAGTTTCAAAAAAAGAGTGGAATTTTGTGTGTAAGGAATTAATGTTGTGTGCAAGACACAGTAAGGTTTGCGTGAAATATTTCGAGTTACCCAATAGTACTGTGGTAAAGTGGTTTTCATCAGTAGAGGAAAATGGACTTCAATAGAGATTCTAAATACATTAGAGGATGAATTAATTATTGAGAATTAAGGGACCTACATGTCCTTAAACTGTGATTGTATCTTTTGAAAAAGAAGTGAGCACATTCTGTTGAGAGAGTAGTGAACATTAAAATTTTGAGTGGTTGCAAACCTAGAGGGACAGTGAGTTGGCTTCGAACTTGTAAACAGTAGCGTGCTTTTAATGGATGGGTTACATCGGCACATTGCCAGTGTATGCTCCTTGAATGTAGCCCAATGAGGGTGAACCATGTAAAAATCTATGTGTCTTTTGCTTGATTTATTTTCTATTTACATGTTGCTACTGGAAAGAGAGAGGAGATTTATGCTTAACAACAAAACAATATCAATAGGAGCAGTTGTTTTAGTCTTTCATACCCCAATTCACCCCCCTCATGGCATCTTACCTTTTTGACTAACAACCAACATCACTTAGAATCTCCCATTGGTTGATATAATGCGAATTTAGGCTCATAATACCCTTTTTAGGGGGAATTATTGCCTTCTATAGTACTCTTTTATAGATTTAATATATGGTTTTTAAAGTCTTACTAATCCCAATGTTCCACCGATTTCCATAAAAAATTATCTGGTTTCAATATCAGTCTGTGTAAAATAGGATTCTTAATGATACCATCTATAATTATACAAGTATCTTCCTCGATTTCTGTTTATTCCTATGAAATTTTTAGTTCCTTATATTTTGAATCCATATTACCATAAACTCTTGATTTTACTACAATCTTGGGAGGTTATTTATATTTGAAGGATTAGATTGAACCTTTATGTGGTGTGTTATGTATCCTATTTATAATAATATTAAAAATATATATATATTGATTAAACTATGTAGTTTAACATAACATAGAATAGAAATATATGAGGGAACTTAGGTACCAAGTATTGAGATTGATCCTTTGGATGGAATCATACATATCCTTTTTATTAGAGGAATTTGATTCAACATAGCTTTATTATTCCTTTAGGACATACCCGGAGGTAGATACCCCTATATGAGGGAAGTCATATCATTATACTGAAAAGGGATTATACATTGTTGTTCCCTTTGTAGGGGAGATTCTTGATATTAATTTTATGATCATTGATCATAAATAAGCTTGTGTGATCCATTCTCGATTTGGAAAACAATAGATAATAATTAATCTATCTTATTGCATAAGGATGTGGGAATTATCTATTATAGAAGTCCTAATGGGGTGAATGATGTGGATTTAAAGGCTTAAGAAGGTGCGCTATGTATCCATTTTAAATTGGAATTAGTGTTCTTATTGTTTAGTTTACTACACAATCTACTAATGGATGAGGAAGAGTGACAATCCCATATGAGAGTTTGCATACCATAGGCTAGGGTGTCTGATATATGGAGAGATATATATTGAGTTGGATTCCTTTGAGAGGATAGGCCTTAGGAATGTGAAGTAAATATCCAATCTAGATAACAATTATAGTTCATGTAGTTATATTGGGGTAATGCCTTAATATTTCTTTTGTACAAGGTTATCATATCCTGGGGTGTCTATCTAACATGTCCTAATTTTCTTCAGGTCATGTCCATTGTGTTTATCTAACATGTCAATGGATGTATGGAAATGTCCTAGATGCCTAGCAGCCATGTCCAATGAAAATAAATTGATATTATTGACTCATCCAAATAATTCCATATAATTTGGATGGTTTTTTTAGATGATATCTCATGACCCATATGACATTTTAGGATCACATCGCATGACATGGCCAATATTCTTGAATGGAATCACATTAAATGGAAAACAAGCATGAAGGACGTCTCATGATTTGGATGAAATTTTCAGAGGGTGTATCATGACATGGAAGTGATTTAAGGAGGGATATATAGAACATGAGATACATGTCTTGAGAAAATCATAGGATGGGGGTGAAGTGTTCATAGTACATCGTGATACTTTGAAAACATGTACTTAGGGATTTGAAATATTTTATAGACAATTCAAGATGACTTTTTGAAACTTAGGTGACATGTCCTGGTGTTTTATCATGATTCTTATAGGTCGTGAGAATCATATGATTCCATTTCATGAAATATACTATATCCAACTTTGCATAAGTGATCCATATTTTTAATTCTTTATTTCCTTTGCGCTTCAAGGTTCATCAAGCATTATCTTGTTTAGATGTTGTGTGACTAATTAAACCTAAGGAAACCCTCTTCGTAAAATCACTATAGCATAATAGGAGTACATTAAATGATGTATAGGGTGATCACATAAATAAAATATTAATTTCACATCATCCACTATGTCATTCCCCAAATTTTAACTAGTGCAAGGCTCTTGCTATCATGTGACTTTTTTTCTCAAAGAATTCCTCTCTTCTACACACTAATGGGTGTAGTCACTATAATGTTTTTTTGAGTGCTGAAGGGTTGGATCTATATGCCTATTTATCCTAGTTACAAGGATCCTTTCACAGTTTATATATCTATGATATAATATGGATTTTGTGGATGGTGAATCCTACCAACTGCTTCACATGACCATGCTACGGGTCATCCATGGACTCAAATAATAAACAACAAACATGGGAACACATTGCCATTTACATGTTTATTGGACTCTATCTTTTCTAAGAGTTTTGGAAATATAATGATGACATGTAAAAATCACATTGTATCATTGATAAAACATGTGTAATACCATTCATGGGAACAAGATTTCAAGGGAAAGGCTCTTACATTTTCAAAGAAGATTGTCTTGGACCCCTTCACATAACCATGATGGCTTGTCACAGACCTCATGTGAGATCATTCTAAATTATCAATAGCCTATCTCAAGATCAAGATGGATTATTCCATGAGTATTAATGTTATCAATAGATACAACATGAGGTGAATAACCCATCACATAAAAATCAATGTATCTTACCTTCACAAGAGGTTTTCTAATTTATTCATTCTTTAATTACTTATTTTCAAAAACCTCTAATACATTCCCATTGGTTTTCCATGAGGTATGACATGATCACTAGAAGATCATGTGAATTTGTATGATAACATTCATAGATAATCCCCCTTCTTTTATTTGATGTTTCATATGATCATTGATGTATCTCATGAGGGTGTGTGATAATTGTCAAAAACAATCACTTCACCTATCTATGGAGAAAATGGGGTTTCACATGATCAAATGAACATATTCATGGTCCTTCACATGTTGAAGATAAAATTACAAAATTCACTCATGTGATAATGTCATCATGTTTCCATTCTGATTCAAAAGATGTTTAAAATTGAATAGGCAAATCACATGATAATCAATGTAACTCTCCTATGCATGAATGTTCGACTTTATTAGCATTATTTTTTAATGGTTTTGGATAATTTTTAGGCATCTAGAGATTGAAAATTTGTATGATCATTGTCACTTTTAGGTAGCCTATGAGTGAATATAAGTGCTTTTATAGACAAATTCTGAAGAACATGGTGGTTTTTCATAGGGCTTTAGGTACTCATTCAATGATTGTGTGGAGTGTGTGATCTATTCGCTTGAACTTCCCATGGTCCTATGATTGCGCATTAATCTAGAGGATTTGTAATCCAAATAATTCATCATGTAAAAATCATTCTAATAATTCCATTTTTATAAGTAGAAAATAATACCCATGATGTAACACCCATGATTCCATGGTATGATACCTTTTAAAATAATTCAATAGCATGCAATATACGTAACACTGAGTTCAAGTGCACCACGACCTATCAAATTAGCTGTTAAAAAACACAGTTATGAATAGTATTAACCACATTTTTAATTTTATATATATTCTATATAATTTTGAAATTCGTTTTATGATTTTTTTTAGATATACTATAAGAAAAAAATCAATTTTTTAGATAAAATAAGTATTTTTCAAACAAATTTTGTTTTTCTTCCTTTTAATTGGTAACCCTTTTTAAATCCAATATTTGACACTTTTAAATATTAAATATGATAAATTTAATTCTTCATTAGAAGAGGGACATACAAAATTATTTTGGTTAAATTTTTGGAACTTTTCAAATAAATTTCATGTTTTGATGAATAGTGTAAAATACAAAATTTTAATTGAAAACAAATTTTTAATTGAAAAGATTTATAGTGTTAAATTATATATTTGAGTGAACTAAAAGTAAAAAAAAAATTATTTTTATCATTTAATATAATGTAGGTAATTATATGTAATTTATATATTTAAATTGGATATAAAACACATGTCAATCATTAGATAGTTTTATTTCTTAAAAACCCACTTTATGGTTTTGACAGCGAGAATTAATTTTAAATTAATTTCATCCAATTTAATTGATTTTTATTTAGAAAAATATATTCCATATTTTTATTCATAAGGACCACATTTTTTAAATATGTACCTTTTATGTTTGGACATTATAAATAGTTATTTTAGTAGTTATTTTTATTTAACATCGTTAAAGGTTAAATCAGGTAAATAAGGGTAAAAATAATATTATAAATAAATAAAATTACCCTAACACATGGCCTAATCCTATTTTATGACATATTTCCCACCATGGGAATACAAGGGTCGATTTTGGGACCCCATGGGGCCACTTTTGTGGGATAATGACATGTTAAAAGAATTAGTATAATGTATAGAGAATTATAACCTAAAAATATCTTTTACTAAAAATTTTTTAATATAGGGTTATATAATTGATCTATTTGACTATAAATATTCATTATAAAGATAAAATATTTTTTAAATTGTGGTTTTTTAGTTATAATTTTTAGAGATTGTATAAATAAATTTATTAATTATATGATGATGATGCAGTGATTACCTTATTAACGAAAGATTCAAATAAAAAAATTAATATATAATAAAATAAATATAATTTGATTATTTTGATGTCATCCAAGAATTTTTTGGATGATATTGACATATTATATATGATTTAATACATTTTTTTGAGGGAATATTGATATTATGACTTTAAAAAATTCAATTACTAAATAGTGTAAAAATTGAAATAAATAAGTTGTCAAAAAAATACTATTTTATTTAATGAAATAATAGTTATAAAAATCTATGATTCAAAAAAATGAATTATTTAATGTTAAAAATGTCATTATTGATCCTATTGGGGTTCTTTTTTCATTTCATAGTAACTATATTAAACCTATAGTGTCAAAATATATGAAGACAAATTAAGAGTTAAATTTTCTAACAAAGGGTTAAATCTAAATGATAATGCTAATTTAAAGAACTAAACATGTCTAAAAGCTATTGTTTGAGAGTTTTTTGAACCATTATCATATTATTATAGAAATAAATCAATTTGGAGCTATTATAAACTAGAATAAATTTTATAATCAATTAACATTTCATGATATTTTCTAAAGTTCCCCTCAGTTCTCTTATAAATGGGAACCTCACATTCTCTTTAAACTCACACCTCTAAAGAATTTCTGTTCAGCCAAACCCTACCCATTTATACACTCTACCTCTGTCACCTCATCCTAGAGGCCTAAATTTTTGTAGATATCCTTCCTAAGAATCCCTTCTATTTAAATGAAAAGGAAACACATGAATAAGAAGTAATTGGTTTATCAACCCTTTCAATGTTCTTTTCTTCTTCAACTTTTTCTTACAATGTAGATTACATATTGAAATAATAACTCAAGAAACATAAATATAATGATATGTTATTATAATCATGGGAAAACCATATTCCTCACATTATCAATCTTATAAATAACAATATCACCATGTGTGTGTATGTACGGCATATCATCTCCATGTTGTGGTGTAATTTGTTAATCAACATTTCATTGTTTCTACAGGTATAATGATGAGTATAATTGATATAATTAATGAAAATAAAATTATAATTATTGTTTATAATTAATATACCATCCATGCTCATACCATTTATCCATCATTTGAATGATACCATCGCTCGTGCGTAATTATAGCCTACTGTCTCAACGACGCAATGAGATTCATTCTCTACATTAACAATTCCTGAATAATTATAATATATATATATATATATTATGAATAATAGTGAACTATATGACAATATAAGTTTACTAGAATAATATATATATATATATATATTTGTGTGTGTGTGTACATATATTTCATTCACATCCATACAATAAGTAAACGGAAAACAACGTTCATGCATATGTACGACCTACCATCTCCATGAACGGTTTATTCCGTTTCATATATCTATCTATAATATATATATATATATATATATTATGAATATACATGATATATAAATCATACTATACATTATAGAAGTATGTAAATAAATATCTATGTAATATGATAAAAAATAACAAGTCAAAACATGTACGATAAACAAAGCGATTATTACCCGGAATGTTGTATTAACATTGGATTGTTTACAAACAGTTAATATAAAGACATAAGATATGATATAGGATATCATAAATATTATTATAATTTTTATATAAGTTAAAATATTTTTAAAAACATTATACATGGTTTTTGGACATGTATGGAGAGTATCAGACCTAACGTAAGGGTTCATTCCTCTTTCTCATAGTTGTTCGAGATTGTTTATGTGTACTTATTTAATGGGACATATTTAACTGTATCATAATTTTAATTGGTTTAATGATTTATTTATCTAAATATTTTTAATTAATTTCCATATTTCAAAATGATTTTAACTATCTATTTATATGGACATGATTGATTTAAATTGATAATTAATTTTATTATATTAAAAGTGGTATGGGAAATATTGATTCAAAAATCTATTTTAAATGACTTCCTTAAAAAATTATAATACTTTAAAATTATTTATAGTAAAAAGAGATATTTATATCGAAGATTATATCTAATTATATTCATCTATGTCAACATCTTTATTAGATATTATTCTTGATTGAGGTAGATTTATTATAATACAATGTTACATATTTTATTGAATGAGTTATGATATGTTGGATTATGGATGTGATATTTTTATACAATTCACGGTTTATTGATAAAGTATTGAAATTTTTATTCTAGTTTTAATAAAAATTATTATGTTATATTTCAGAATTTTCATATGAGGAATGTGCTGGACTTAGTACGTGACGGGAGAGGCCCGCAATAGCCCCCCAATGCATCAGAAGGGCCCATAACAAAACTAGTGTCTTAGCCCAAGGACATGACAGAATATTTTTGTATGGTCATGGAATAAGTCCATGATGTAGTCTTTATGTTTTCTAGCATTACACATTCCCACATTAGGAGGTTAGTTATTGATATTACATGTGATTAATCTACTAGTAGAATGTCCATGTGAAATTTTAAATTTCATTATTTGATTTATTATGGCTATATTATGCCGAAGATAATGTTTTTAAATGATTGTGTTTTTGTTTTGTACCATTCCTTAATGGTTTATTATTATTTTTGATAGATTTCACAATATTGTTTATCCTTACTAAGAATATCATCTCACCATTTATTATGTTTTATTTTCTGAGGATGCCAAGAATTGTTTTACGATTAATATGCAGGGTTAAAATAAGTGAATAAGGGAATTCTAAAAGTATTTCCTATTATATATTTTATGTTAAAACTTTTAATGTAGATTTTATGTATGTAATATATTTTCCAAGATTGCTAAACTGATTAGTGCTTTGGGTCTTGATTCCTCATAATTGTGCCAATGTATTGAAATAATGAACTAGCTTTGGGAATCTGCGGATGGGTGTTACAGTTGGTATCAGATGATTTCTAGCAACAACCTTGGAAATAGATCCAAGAAACATATATGAGGTATCCTAACCCTGAGATAGTGTTTATGTATAATATAGAATAACCCCATATAAATTTGGTAATGGTCATGGATAACTTAGGACTAAAACTACGATGTTATAGATTGAAACTACCAACCCTTGATTATGTGGTTTTCTCCAATGAGATGTAATTATCACTCTATGTTTTCTAGTCACAGTTAATGGAGGAAATCATAATAAATTGGTTTACCAAATAGTTTGATTAAAAACATGGTAATTTTGAGCAATAAAATTGGATAATGACTGGGGAGAAAGATATTGTGATTATACAGAATTAGTTATCCTGGGATATTATTAAAAATGTGATATTTGCTGAATTTCCTAACACATTGCATAAGAGTACGATGAATCATTATAAATTTTTAAATTTCAATTATCATGGAGAAAAGAAGATTCATCTTCTTACATGTCAAGAGGAAGGGAAGACAAACCTTGAGGAATACCTCAAATTGAGTGGATGATATTATCTCTGTAGAAAAAAGGGTCAATGTGTGACCCATTGTTATGGATTTCAGTGTCTCATCTGTGGAAATCATCATCATTACCCAACTCAATGCCTAGAAATAATAATCTACCTCTAATACAAGGAAGGACACATTCCATGCCACATATTAAATTGGAAGGATTGAAGTATTTATGTATTTGGATCCACGATTTATGAATAATTTTATTATGTAAGGAGTATTCAGTTTATGATTTTTGATAAGTATTTTCAAGAATATGTTGAATAGTAAAAATGGAAAATAAAATTGATTGAAGGGTAAAATTATATTTTGAGAACATATGATTAAAGTAATGATAACCCTTAATATGTTCCTAATGTTATGAAAATAATGTTATGTCAGATTTGAATAAGTAAATTGGATGATGGTAGATTCTTGAGAACTAATTTCTGATTTGTTGATAAGGTGGTTATGATATCATGGATGAAGTGTACAACTTTTTGGGACTTAAAGAATAATCCAATATGATTTGGAATAAGGAAACATGGATTTTTTCAATAACGATATATGATAATTTAGGTTTTTACCTTGACTCAAGAGAATACATGGTGAAGGTGTTCACATGTTTGGAATATGACAACCAAGAAGTGTCCTATGAGATATGAGAGATAAATGATAACAAGATTTGGTTCACCTCTATCTAAATATGTATATTTTTATTTTTTTGTAGGATGGTAAGGATTTCCATTTGTGTATAGTAAAAATTATACTCCAGTTGATGTTTTTTTAATTAATTTATTATCTCACTATAGGTGGACTTATTAATATGTGATAACCCATACTAATATAATTTGTGAGACAGATGGAATGACCTGTCATTCTATTTATGGATTCCATGATCTTACAACTCTTCAAAAATGAAAAATTCAACATCAATTCCTTGTGTAAGAGATGAAGAGGAAATTATTCAAGGCATGACCAATGCTGAGATTGTATTGAAATCAAGTAAAAATTTCATCCCATGTTCTTCAACATTAGAGAAAGGATCTTGAAAAATATATATTCTCATAGTAATTTCTTTTGTGATGAATCAAATGGTCCCTTGGATCATCACAAATTTATGGATTTCAGATTTTCAAATTTCTCCTAATAATATTCTATATCACTCTCTATTATAACATGATGGTAATATTTTTCTTTCATTCCCATGTTTTCCCACTTGATTACCTTGTATGTGTTTTTTCTGGAAACCTTTGTACTTACCTTTCATTATTTTAAAATATAGGCCTCATTAATCCATATTTATATGTGGGATTTCAACTAAGATATTTTGAAATTTAAATACCTTCTTTTCAATCAAGAGATTAAACTATAAGGAAACAATTTATTGATGGAGGGGATAATGTAACACCCCAATTTTCCACAGTACACTTCCTTTTTAAAATATTCAATAGCGTGCGATGTACACAACAACAAGTTCAAGCGCAGCATGACCTATCAAATTAGCCATTTTAAAAGTTATTAGGAATAGTACTAACTATACATTGAATTTTAAGGATAAATTAAATTTTTCAGATAAAGTATTATTTTTTCAAAAAAATGATGTTTCCCGCATTTTAATGGAGAACCCTTTTTAAATAAAATATTTGAAACTTTTATATATTAAATTTTATAAAAATAAATTCTTCTTTAGAAGTAGTTTAGGATTAAAATGATACTTATTATAGTATCTAATGATGTAGATTCTCAATATAAAAGAGTGGGGTGAATTGAATACTTTAAAAAATCTTTTGTAACTTCTAAATATTGTAATCTTTAACATTGTTAAACAAGGTAAATTCACAAAGCCTCTATGTTCTACAAAATTTCTTCATTCCAAAAATGTGATTCCAAGAATGTAATTATGGAAATATTATTTTAGAAATGAAACTTAACCGAAGTTTACAAGAACAAAGATTCTACCATAGAGCGTATAAAATCATACTATCAGAGTATACAAGTATAAGAAAGTATAAGATAGTTATACTTTCCTCAAAAATCAAAATTTAGTGGAAAACATGTATCAAAACAAGTAACACGTAGTAAATATTTTTACCCAAAGAGAAGGGTATCCAACAACCTTGGATAAAGGTCCCTTGATTTATACTTTCAAGAAACTCTGTATTACCAACACCAGGGTAAGCCCTTGATATGAAGATTGCAATCTGTCTTTCTATCCCCGCATGTCCTCAAACATCAAGGTAGTCATCACCTTTGATTTCCTATCCCCGTAAGCCCTAAACTTCAAGGTTTTCAGCACCTCTGTCTTTCTATCCCCAAAATCCCTCGGGTGTATTCAACAACAATCGGAGTCACACAAAGCAATTCTGAACAAGATTATCAGTACACACAAAGAATGAAAGTCTCTCTCTAGAAATCACATTAGTTTTATGTAATCTCTAGAGTCATAGAACAATCAGTTTTATGTTATGAGCTCTTTCAAATGAGCTCATATATATAGGAAGATCTTCAACATTCGGCTCCCTCCACCAAGGGTCATATTTTTCCTTGAATTTTGGAGGGACATTTACACATGTCACTCAAACAACGTTTAGTTAGTAACTGAATGCACAACATCGTTTTATAAGAAAAACATGAGTAAGAAAAAATATGGTTACTTAACCAAATTCATTTTTCAGAGTGTAAGGAAAAATTAAATGTCAGAGTATAATTAAAAACAAATTCAGAGTTTATAATATATGAGTATTCGGATTATATCTTCAAAAGAATCCAGAGTCTGAATTCTGTAGAGTTTGGAGTATGAATTCAGTAGAACTTGGAGTCTGAATTTCAAGGAAATTCATAGTCTGAATTCAGTAGAGTTCGGAGTCTGAATTCAGAATGTTCGGAGTTGGAATTTAGAGAATTCAGAACTTAAACTCGGAAATTTTAGAGTCCAAATTCAGTGAATTCAGAACCTGAATTCGGATACTGAAAATAGAATTCTTTATATCTAAGAATATATAAGATTCCAAGGTTTTTTATTCGAAACCAAATTTTATACAAAGAATATGAACAATGAAAACATGATAAGGATAAATTTCCATGGGGAAGGAAAATTTTACATATGAATATAAAACATTGGGGGAAAATTACTTACGATAGAGTGTTGGTGATTTTAAAAACATGAAGGAATGGAAAAGTCATAAGGAAACCTTATCGACTCAACAATCTTCCCCTTTTTGGAAAGCACAAACATTGTTATTGAAAATAATATAAGGACTTAGAAAATATTTTTCTGCATTTTGAAAATAAAACTTATCTCCCTTAACATATGGGAAATGATGAATACGACTAACTACACCAAGGCTTTAGAACCACTAAGGATCATATTTTTGATTTTTGGATTGAGTCATAGCATTATAATGCATACGAAAATATTCTTGGATAAAAAACCCCATTGATGAACTCCCCCTTACTTAGGTAAATTTATTCTTTTAATTTGTATTCATTTTTAACATCCCTTTCTCCCCCATTGTGATTTTCAAAAAATATTAAAGGGAATAGGAAATGAAATATGGTACCTAAAATATTAATACAAAACAACCGAAAGTATAAAGAGAAACTCAAAATTCCATTACGATTTGGAAAATTTATACAACAAGGAAAATACAACAAAAGATCATATTTAAACAAGGTTATCCTTCCTTTTCGTTGTGCATCAACTTCTTCACTATTGTTTTTAGCTTCTTGAGATCCTTATGATATTTCTCTCAATGATTGAGTACATGATCCTGATCTTCTGTTTTCATCTCTAAGGATTTGATTTTTTCTTCCTGAGCCTTGAGAGATTCTTCCTAACCCATTATAACTTCTTCATTCTTATCAAGCTTCTATTATATCTCAATCTTGAGATCCCTTTCTCTCTTCCAACTCTGTGCAACTGAATATAACATCCCATTCAGATCATTCACTTATTGCATCCATGAATTTTGTTCCAGAGATAGCTTTTTCTCAAAACTGTTTGATAGATCCTTGATCTTCACATATTCTATGTCAAATGCATCCTTGACACTATCATGGAAATAATAAATAACTCTCATGTATTCTATTTTTTTCTTTGAATAGCTGGTCATATTCATGAAAGTTATTTTGTGGGATTCATAGTTTATGAAAAAAGTCTTGAAATCAGCTTCAAGCTTGACACACTTATCAATGACCATAGATACTGAATCTCATTTCAGATTTAAGGTGTGGTGAAGCATCTGGAATATCGAGTTTATACATGGAAATATTGGTATGGTTCCAAAAATCTTCTTCAAATATTGAACAAAAAAATCATTTCCATGAGAGGACGATTCCAAAACAAAAAAAATTCATGGTAAGATTTCTTTTTCTAACGCAACCACTTTTCTATTTCCTTTCTTCATCACTACATATTTGGTAGGGGTATCAACAGCTATCTATTCTCCCTTATCAACATTTATAATGGCTTCCTCTTGACCAGGAGATTCATGTTCACTATTAGAGAGCTGAAAAATTTTATCTTCATCTACCTCTTTCTTTTCAACTCTTACCTCAACATCATCTGGATGAATGAAATCTTTATTGATGCTTTATTCAACAGAAGGTTTATCAACATCATCTTCGTCCTTCTCTTCATCCTTCCTAGGAATAGCAAGCTTTGATGACTCGACTTGAGAGGTTCAGAATGATAGTTTCTTAGAAGACATTTCCTTCTCATTAAACTCCTTAACATGGTTTATCAGATCTTTGGTATCACCACTGCTTTATTCATCTTCTTGAACATGTTTTCCTTCAACTTCTTTTTCTTGAACTTCATCTGGAGTCACAATCTTCTTTCCCAAAGTCTCTGGTAAAGTTTCTATCAAGAAGGATTCTGGCGCCAGAATATTTTCTGATGCTTTCTCAGTATCCTTCAAAAGTGATTGAAATAATTTATCCTTAGACAACTTATTCATCTACTTGTTTTCTTTCTCTTTATTTTCAAGCTCATCGGCTACCTTTTCATTCAATTCCTTTGCCTCAGCAGAGTCCAAGCCAAACATAGGATCCCCTTCCTTCTGATTTTTCCTTTCTTCTCTCCACTTTTCTACAACTTCATCCAGATAGGCATTCTGTTTCATTGGCTTCAATGGTGTTGATTGGGTTTCCTTAACCATTGGGGTTTTCCCCTTCTCTTCCACTTCCTTCAGCATCCTCTTCCTTCCACCCTTCTTAGAGGTCTCAGCCACCTCCTATTTCTTTGAAATATCTTCAACTTATTTTTAAGGAAAGTCATAGATTTATTTAGATTCTATGGAAAATCCAAATTTCATTATTCTCAAGGTGTCATCACCCAAAAACATAACATTACAATTCCTCGACTTAGATTTACAAGATATTTTGAAAGATTATAGACACTGAACAATCAACATTGAAAGAATGGATGGATACATGATAATCTGAGCCTTTAGATTTCCATTCTTTATGTTATCAATCGTAACAACAATATGTTTAACCAAACTTTTCTTCCTTATATTTACCAGGAAATCCAAAATGTGCATATCACTCTTATTTAATGTTTCTTTGTCTCCTTTTTTCGGTATGATGAATCCTTGAACCCATAATTCAAAAATCTGATAATTTGTAGTCAGTTCGATAATATTCCGAGTCTTCACTTCTGAGAGACCAAGGCATGCCATTTATTTTTCCATAACGAAACATCCTTGTACATCAGGTATCTTCTGAGAACAAAATTCAGCTTCCCATTTATAAGGGATTCCAACCAAGCTTGCAGCCTTTGTGTAAGAGAGTGAATACATCTTCTTATAGCTATTGAAAGAAAATTTTCTTCTACCTTCTTCCTTAAAAAAGTTACTGAATCATAGAATTCTATCAGCAACACCTTATATACCAAATCCTGAGCTTTTGGTTTTGAAATGCAAAAACATTCCCATCCATTCAACAATATATTCTTCGAAATAATGGAGTCATACTTTACGAAAACCTTCAGATCATCTAACCTTTCTTTTTATATTTTACATTCCGAGATTCGATTGATAGTTGACATATCTTTCTATGAGGATATTTCTGTATAAATTTGGAAGTTAAAAAATATGAGGAGTTCAGAATGGGCTTAAGTAGGAGGGCAGAGCTTTATCATGCATGAGCTTGAGTTTTGATTTGGGAAAACCATCAGTGACCTTTATATATGCGTTAGATGTGACGATTCATCTTCCATATTCAGTCCAACAGTTGAAAACCCTTCTGATCAGATTTGATGGTTGAGATGATAGCTAGAAGGAAATTTTGATAGAATCCAATATTTTGAGGTTTTTTAATAAAAACCTTTGGATTCAAATAAAAGAGAGTATGAAAATTAAAAACAAATCAAAATACCAACAAGTAAAAGATGATTATGAAAACTCAAGAAAGGAATCATACCTTTCGTATTTCTTAAGAAGATTACTCGTATTGAGGAAAATATTTCATAAAGAACATTGGATTTAGAAAATATGATTACAATGAAATTGTAAACTAAAAAAATTTAAAGAAAGAAAATTATCAATACGAAATATTTTAAACTAAAAAATAATCATTACGAAATATTTAAAACATCTTCATTACGAAAATTTAGAAAATATTCCTTACAAAAATTTAGAAAATATTCATTATAAAAATTTAGAAAATCTTTAAAATGAAAAATTTTTTGACTACAAAAAAAAATTATACTAAAAAATGTTTTTGGCTACAAAATATTTTAGACTACGAAAAATTTTAGGCCACAAAAAATTTAGAAATTGAAAAATTTTAGACATTTAACAAACAAATATACTCCCCCATATGAAATAGTGTTCCTTACTATGAGGATATTGATTTAAACAGGAAGTGAACCTGGATTTTTACCTTATGGTTATCATTCCTAACTTCTGTTTAATGTATTCAAATCTATTAGAGGGTAAAGACTTTGTGAAAATATCATCAAGTTGATCTTTCATTCTAATAAATTGAAGAATGATGTCTCTTTTTTGTGTGTGATTTTTAATAAAGTGATGCCTAATATCTATGTGTCTTGAACGAGATTGATTTGAAGTGTTTTTACATAAGGAAATGGATGTAGTATTATCACACAAAATTTATGTTTTGGTAAAACTCATACCACAGTCTGTGAGTGTGTGTTTTATCCACAACACTTGATCACAACAACTTCCAGCTGCTACATATTCAGTTTTAGCAATGGAAAGTGCTACCGAGTGATTCATTTTATATGAACAAGAAACTAATTAATCTACTAAGAATTGACACATTCCAAAGGTACTTTTCCTATTCATTCTACATCCACCAAAGTTAGCATCCGAAGAACATTTTAAAACAAAATCATTTCAAGAAGTGTAAAAGAGTCCAAGATCCATGGTTCCATTTATGTTCTGAAAAATCCTTTTCACTACATTTAAATGAGATTCCTTAGGATTGGATTGATATCTTGCACATAAAGATACTGAAAACATTAATTCTGGACAACTAGCTGTCAAGTAATGTAGAGTTCTTATAATAACTCTAAAAGATGTTTGATCTACTGGTTTCCCAACTTCATCAAGATCAAGTGAATTTGAGGTACCAATGGGAGTAATTATACTTTCAGTGTTGTCATATCCATAATTTTTAAGAAGATATTTAATATACTTATGTTGGGATATATAGATTCCTTCTGGTTTTTGAGAAATTTGAAAACCAAGGAAAAATGTTAACTCACACGTCATACTCATTTCAAACTCAGATTTCATTAGATCCGAAAAGGAATTAGTTAATGATTTCTGAGTTGAACCAAATATAATTTCATCAACATAAATATGAACAATCAAAACATTTTTTTTAAAATTATTTATAAAAAGGGTTGGATCAATATTTATTTTGACATAATTATTTCGAAGAAAAAATCATGTAAGTCTATCATACCAAGCTCGAGGGGCATGCTTAAGTCCATAAAAATATTTGGTAAGTTTATAAACATATTGAGGATGATTTTTATCTTCAAAACCAAGAGTTTGTTCAAAAAAAAATCTTATTGTACAGAACCATTAAGGAAAGCACATTTAACATCCATTTGGAAATTTTGAAATTGAAGAATGCTACAAAGGCAAGTGGAATACGAATAGATCCAAGTCTAGCTATTGGAGAATAGGTTTCATTATAGTCTATTCCATCTTGTTTATTATAGAATTTAGAAACCAATCTAGATATGTTTCTTATTATGATTCCATTTTAATCACACTTATATTGGAAGACCCATTTTACTCCCATAACAGATTTTTCCTTAGGTCTTTCCACCATGGTTCAGACTTTATTCATTTCGAATCAATTTAGCTCATTTTGCATAGCTTTTATCCAATCATCATCACCTAAATCTTCATTAGTGGTTTCTGGTTCTAATTGAGAAAGGAATGTTAGATGTTATAATTCATTCCTTAAGGAAATTCTAGTCTTTACAGGTTGATTCACATCACCAATGATACTATCACTAGGATGATTCTTTAGAAACAACTGATTTTGGTTTTTTAAAGCTTGTTCATCAACATAGGGTATAATATCTTCTAGGCTAAATGATTCAAAAACATTTTCTTGAACATTTTCCTTATCAGAAGGATCTTATAAAAATGGTTGATAACTAGTTTTTGAAAAAACATCCTATGATGTAGGTTGATGTTTTTTAAAAACAAAAAAAACTCAGTTTCATCAAATTTGACAAGTAATGTTTCTTCAACAGTACACATATTTTTATTGAAAACTCTATAGGCCGTAGAATTCGTCGGGTAGCCTAAGAAAATTACTTCATCATATTTTGGTGGGAATCTTGGTAGATTATCTTTTGTATTCAGAATGAATACAATTCAACCAAATACCTTGAAGTTGGAAAGTCTAGGTTTTCTACCATTTCATTATTCATAAGGAGTTTTATTAAGAAAAGTTCTAATCAAAACTCCATTCATAGTATAACAAACATTATTTACAACTTTAGCCCAAAAATTCATGGATATTGAATATTCACTCAACATGGTTCACATTATCTCATGAATAATTCTATTTCTTCTTTCAACAACAACATTCTGTTGAGGTTTTCTGGGTGCTAAGATGTTTTGAGTAATGCCGTTTCTACTTCAAAAAGTTTCAAAATCAGAATTTTGATATTCTCCTCCAGGATAACTATGAATTTTATCAAAGGAATGTTTTAGTTATTTTTAACATGGGCTATAAAACATTTTAATTAAGAAAATTCCTCAAACTTCTTTTCTATAAAATAGACCCATATAAATCTATTATAATCATCAACTATGAAAAATAATTAATATTTGCCTCCAATGGTTCCAGTTTGTGTTGGACCAAAAATATCCATGTGCACTAACTGTAATACATTAGTGGTTGAGACTTCACTAATGGATTTAAAACATGATTTATATTTCTTTCCATATTGATAAGGATCACACACTTTTGAAAAATCAAATCTAAGATCATGTAGATCCTTAACTAGTCTTTTCTTAGAGAGTTTTCATAGGATCCGAAGGTTACAGTGTACTAACCTTCTATGAGAAAACCAAGAATGATCTTTCATTTCACTAAGGAAAGGTAGATATTGGCTACTAAGGTCTTCTATGTTTAGTGTGTATACATTCTCTTGCCTATGGGAAGAAAGAATAAAATCTTCTTTGGAATTGTGTATTAATCACTTTTCATTCCTAAAATTTGCATTGTAACCTTCATCACATAATTGGCTTATGCTGATGAGGTTGTGCTTAATACCCTTAATAAATAAAACATTTGAAATAAAAGTATTTTCAATAAAAATGATTTTACCTATAACAATAATTTATCCCTTAGAATTATCTGTAGAAGTTAATTTTCCACCTTTCATCATGATAATATTTTCAAAGACGTTTTTGTTAACAGTTATATGTTGGGAACATCAACTATCCATGTATAATTTATTTTTGTGGCTACTATCTATATTTTCCTGAAAATAAAAGTGTTTGACTTTTGGAACCCAAACATTCTAAGATCTGGAAGAATTATAAAGAAAAATTTTAGGTATCCACATTTTCGTTGAAAAATATGCTTTATAAAAACCTATGGACTGGGTTTTGTTTAAGGAACAATTTTTTTCCCAATTCCCCCCACACGGACACTTAGTGCAGTATGGATCACTTTGAGGAACAAAATAATTGTTACTAAAAATAGGTTTTTAACTAGTATAACCAAATCCATAATTATTCCTTAGAGGCATAATTTGAGAATACATTTTATCAAAGATTTCCTTACCTATGGTAATATTTGAAAAACACTTCCTCACAGAAAATATTTCTAACTTCAGTCTTATAACTTTGTTGTTTTCTTCTAAAACATTTTTTTAGAACTACAGTTAGGCTCAAATTTTTTTTTAAAAAAATTACTTTTTCTAGATCCTTAATAAAGTTTATCCTTCTCATAATTAACCTCCTCAAGATTTTTTGAAATAATTTTAAAATCAAGGGTTTTCTTATCAAGATCATTAGAAAGATCTAACATTTCCATAGTAAGAATATAAATTATAGAGTTTTCTTTACAAATTTTTTTAACATTAGAATTTTCATTCTCAATAATCATAGCAAACCTAGAAACTTTTTCATAGGTTAGTAAAGTATTATGTTAATAAAAAAAAGATTCTTTATTTGGGGATTCATAATATCTACTATCACTATAATTTTAATTCAAGGATACATTGGTTATGTATTCAGCATTGTGTACATCAGCCATTAAGTAGTGATTTTCAATAGGTATCTTGGCTATTAGACCAATATTCTTATGTCCATAAGATTCGTACTCTAATTATTAATCAAATGAGTCTCCACCACTGGAACTCCAGGTGTGAATAGATTTCAAAACATTATTAAATTTAGATTTGTAGTGATTGTTTCTATTCCATTCAGAATTCTTTTCTTTTCTATCCTTTCCCTTAATCATTGGAAAATATGGTCTTATATGCCCTTCTCTTTTTCATTCATAACAGGTGACTTCTGAGTCTTTCTTATCCTTTATTTCTTTCTTCTTTTATCTGTATTGAAGGTTATTTTTTCTAACAGTCTTGTTCATTCTACGATCAATATTTTATAATTCGTTTTCAGAGGATTCACATCCACTATATTCAGATTGAATAACAACCTTCTTAGTTTTAGATCTTGTAACTCTCTCTGGAGTCTTAGAATTCATATGATTTGAAGGTGTTTTAAAAACAACACTTCTATTCCCATTCTTCTTCTTAATATTATCAGCATCTCCCTTCATTTTATTCTCATGTTGAAGAAGAGTTCCAAAAAGTTCATCAAGAGTGATTGATGAAACTTTATTATTTTCATCTATAGTTATTCTCTTGGATTACCACTCATTAGGCATGATGTCTATAATCTTGTCAACATGTGCCTCATCATCCAAACATTTTTCACCCATAGATTGTAAGATGTTAACAATAGTCATAAATCATTGTTTCAACATACATATAGGTTCTCTATAAGGAAAGAAAAAAACCGTGGTACTCATCTATAATCATAGCTCTTCTAGTTTTAATATCTTTGGAAGTACCAAAATGTGTAACTTCAAGTTTCTTCCAAATAAAATTTTCTGCTTCAAAAGATGAAATATGGCTATGTATATTTCTAGTCTTGGAACACAAAAATTTATTGCGTACCTTATAATTCAGATGATATTCAGACTTCTCTTGGTTTGTAAAAGTACTAACTCCAATGTCAGGAATCTTCTAATCACTAGTAAGCATAAAAAAAATTGTCCACTGCTGTGTTAATAACAAATGTCTTCATATGATCTCTCCAATATTCACAATCATTCCCATCAAAAATAGGTGGTCTAGTAGTATAATATTATCTATGGAACCAACAATCAATCCTGCCAGATTAAAGAAAATCTATTTCCACACAAACATGACAGTAATAAATTTTTTTAAACAAGGATAAAAATATCCTAAGCAAGGAAAATATAGAACAATGAGAAAATTGAGCAAGAACACTTATATGTGAATATTAGTATTTCAGAGACCTCCTATAGTAGCAATTGTAGGATCAAAATCATACTGATTGTAGAATTTAATGATGTAGATGCTCAGTATACAAGAGGGGGGGTGAGTTATATTCTTTAAATATTCTTTTGGGGCTTTTAATGATGGTAATGCTTAAAAATGTTAAACAAGGTAAATTCACAAAGCCCTTATGTTATATGGAACCAAAATTTAATCCTTCCATCTTAAATAAAATATCATTCCACAAAAACTTGTCAATGATAAAATTATGTAAACAAGGATAAAAATATCATAAGCATGTAAAATATAGAACAATGAAAAATATGAGAAAGAAAACTTATATGTGAATATAAGTAATTCAAAAACCATCCTTTGATACCAATTTTAGGATCGAAATGATACTGATTGTAGTATCTAATGATGTAGATGCTCAATATACAAGAGGGGGGTGATTTGTATACTTTAAAAATTATTTGGAACTTTTAAAGATGGAAATGTTTAACAAAGTTAAACGAGGAAAATTCACAAAGCATCTATGTTCTACAAACACGCTTGATTCTGGAAATGTGACTCCAAGAATGTAATTCTGAAAATATGGTTCCAGAAATGAACCTTAACCAAAGATTACAAGAGAAAAGATTCTAAATTGAAGCGTATAGAATCTTACCATCAGATTATACAAGTATAAGAAAGTATAAGATAGTTATACTTTCCTCATCAATCAAAATATAGAGGAAAACATGAAACAAAAAAAGTAACAAATAGTAAATCTTTTAACCCAAAGAGAAGGGTATCCAACAACCTTAGATAAAGGTCCATTGATTTATACTTTCAAAATAGTTTTTCCTACCCACACCTGGGTAAGTCCTCAATACAAAGATTAGAATCTATCTTGTTATCCCCGAATGACCTCAAACTTCATGGTAGTTGGCACCTCTATCTTCCAATCCCCGGAAGTCCCCAACATCAAGGTAGTCGGCACCTCTGTCTTCCTATCCTAGGAAGCCCTCGAATTTACTCAGGAACATTCATAGTTGCTGGAAGAAATTCTGAACAAGATTTTTAGTACGCAAAAAGCATGAAAATACCTCTCTTGAAATTACTTCAGTAGTATGTAATCTATAGAGTCATAGAAAAGTAATTTGTATGTTATGAGCTCTTTCAAATGAGCTCCTATTTATAGGCGCATCTTCAATGGTCGGATCCCTCATCCAACGATCATATTTTTCCTTGAACTTCAGAGAGAACTATGTCACTCAAAAAATGGTTTGTTAGTAACTAAATGCACAACATCATTGTATAACAAGAACATGATAAAGAAAAAATATGGTTTCTTAACCGAATTAATTTTTTAGAGTGTAAGGAAAAATGAATGTTCGGAGTATAATTAAAAACACATTAGGTGTTTATAATATATGAATACTCAGATTCTGTACTGAAAAGAATTAGGTACCTGAATTCTTTAGAATTCAGAGTCTTAAATTAGTAGAATTCGAAGTCTAAATTTTGTATCATTCAGAGTCTGAATTCAGTAGATTTTGGAGTCTGAATCCATACAAATTGGAGTCAAAATTTCAAGTAAATTTGAAGTCAGAATTCATATGAATTCGGAGTCTGAATTTCAAGGAAATTCGGAGTCTGAATTCAGTAGAGTTCGGATTCTGAATTCAGAAAGTTCAGAGTCTGAATTCTAAGAATTCAGAACCTGAACTCAGAATGTTTGGAGTACTAATTCAGAGAATTTAGAACCTGAATTCAGATCCGGAAAACAGAATGTGTTATATCTAAGTATATATAAGATTCCAAGGTTTTGGATATGAAACCAATTTTTTTACATAGAATATGAACAATGAAAACATTTTAAGGAAAAATTTCCTTGGGGATGGAAAATTTTCATTATGAAGATAAATCATTGGGGAAATAAAATTGCCTTAAGATAGAGTGTTTGTGATTTTCAGAACATGAAGGAATGTAAAATTCATAAGGAAACCTAATTGAATCAACAAGTGGGAAATAAGAATTTAGTTTGGATAAATGTTTGGTACTTTTCTGATAACTTTTATATTTTGATGAATAATTAAAAATACTAAATTTAAATTGAAAACAACCTTTTTAATCGAAATAATTTATAGTATTAAATTATAAGTATGACTGGTCCTAAAGTATAATTAGATTATATTTTTATCATTTAAAATAATTTAGGACATTATATGTATTTTTAAAATTTAATTGGACATAAAACACCGAAAAATATGTGGATAGTCTTTACTTCATAAAAAACCCACATTCTGGTTTTGACAAAGGGAATTAATTTTAAATTAATTTCTGCCAATTATTTATCTTGAATATAAACAAATGGATTTTATATTTTTAATCATAATTTCCATATTTTTTTAATATGTACATTTTTTTGCTCCAAATGAATAGTGAGATCAGTAATTATTTCTATTAACCATGGTTAAAGGGTAAATCAGGTAAATATGTGTAAAAAATATTATAATAATATAAAACTACCATAAAAAATAAATATTTCTATTGGATGATATATTTCTGACCATGGTCAAACTTGCGTATATTTTTTTTACCCCATGGAACCCCTTGGGTATGATAATGGCATGTTATAAGATTTAATTTAAAGTAAAGAGAAATATAACGTAAAGAAGTATCTCTTACTAAAAAAATTAATATATGGTTAGATAGTAGATATCATTGAATATAAAGATTAATTAGAAATATAAAAATATTTCCTACATCAAGGTATTTTATTTATAATTTTTATAAATTAATAAATAAATTTTTTATGACACAATGATCATGCAGTTGTTACATTATTAGTGAAATATTCAAATAAATGATGTTATAAATATTTAGATAAATATAATATGAATATTTTTAAGTCATACAGCTTTTTTTTGGATTATATTGAAATATTATATTAAATTAAATACATTTTAAAAAAAATCAATTTTTTTGACTTTAACAAAAGACCAATACAAAATAGTGTAAAAACTGACATAAATAAATTTTTAAAACAAATAATATTATATTAAATGATATAATAGTCCTAAAAATATAATATTACAAATAATTACTATTATAATTTTCAAATATATATTATTGATCCTATTGGGGTTATTTTTCAAACTTATTGTAAATATATTAACCCTAGAGTGTCAAAATATAAGAGTACATGGTAAGAGTTTAATTTTTTAACTAAAGGTTAAATCTAGAAAATAGGGTAAATTTTTTGACCAAAAAATGTGTATAACCTATTGGTCGAGAGTATTTTGACCCATCCTCATATTATCTACCAAATAAATCAATTTGAGGCTATTAAAAAATGAAAATAATGTCATAATAAATTAATATTTACAGATTTTTCCTAATGTGCCCTTCACCTCCCTTATAAAAGGGAACATACCTTTATCTTTAAACTCACACCTCTGAAGACTTTAGGATAGGCCAACCCATTACAATTTCTCCTCTGAACCTCCCTAAAATCATTATAGAGGCCTCAATTTGGTCATAGATCCATCCTATGCAACCCTTTTATTACAATCAATAGAAAACACCTGAAGAATAAGTAATTGTTTTATCAACCCTTTCAATGTCCTTTTCATCTTTTACGTCCTCTTTCTATATCGTTTCCATATAAAAATAATAAAGCTGGTATAATCCATATTGATTGATGTTATTATAATCATGGGATATCCATATTCCTCATTTTATCTATCTAACGAATAACAATATAACCATTCGTGCGTACATACGGCTTACCGTATCTACACCGTATTGTAATTTTTTATTGAACAATACTTTATATGGATGGGTATAATGATGAGTAAAATGGATATAAATAATTAAGATAACATTATTATTATTATATAAAATTAAAACACCATCCAAGTTCATAACATTTAACCAAAAAGGGAATGATGCCTTCGCTCGTGTGTACATACGGCCTACTGTATCCACGACAAGATGAGATTCATTCTCTATGTTAACCATTCAAGAATGATTATAATATACATATATATATATATTATGATTAATTATGAAATATATGACATAATAAGGCTACTTTAATAATATATATATATATATATATAAACATATATGTCATTCACTTATTTCCATACGATAAGAACACGGAAACAACGTCCATGCATACATATGGCCTACCGTCTCCATGAATGGTGTATATATATATATATCATATATATTTATATTTTGAATATATATGACATATAAATCTTATTATAAATTATTTATGTTTTCAAATCATGATCTATGTAATATTATCAAGAATAAATAGTCAAAGCATGTACGATAAACAAAGCGATTATTACCCGAAACATTGCATTAACAGAGAATTATTAATAAATGGGTAATATAAAGTCATAAAATAATCGTATATGATATCATAAATATTATTATGATTCTCATATAAGTTAATAATATGATTAAAAACATTATAAAGGTGTTTCAGACACATACATAGAGTATCAGACCTAAGGTATGGGTTAATTTCTCAATCTTCTAATTATCTAAGATTGTTTATGTGTAAGTATTTACTGGTACATATTTACAGTCCATGTCCATATTTCATAAAAAAAATTCAAAATGATACTTTTATTGTGGTATGGAAGGTAATCTTAAACTATTTCATCATTTTAAATGTTTTAAAATTTTATTTTTCAACATCTTTTTAATTAATATCCATGTTTTCAAAATTATTTTAAGGATTTATTTATATGGATATTATTGTTTTAAAATGTTAATTTAATTCAAAAGTTTCTAAGTGGTATGAGACACTTTGATTCATAAATATCTATTCAATTACTTCTTATAAATAATTTTACTTTTAATCTATTTCAATGAAGAAGGGATATTTCTCTCAAAGGGTTTTACAAATTATTTTCCTCTATATCAACATCATTTATTAGATATTACTCTTGATGGAGGTTCATTTATTATAATAAAATATTAAATATTGTATTAAAGAAGTTATGATATTTTTTACTACGAATGTGCTATTTTTACACCATTCATGGTTTATGGTTAAATTATTGACATTTCATATGCTAGTTTTAATACGAATGATTATTTTTTATTTCACCCTTTTCATATGAGGAATGTGTTGGACATAGTATGTGATGGGGGGGGTCCGGTATAGCCCCTCTATGCATTGGTAGGTTTAATTAGACAAACTAATGTCTTGGAACTAGGCCTTGAATGATTATTTTTGTATAGTCTTGGAACAAGGCCTTAACATAGTGGTTATGATGTCTGGCATTATTCATTCCCTCGTTATGAGATTATTTATTTATTTTACATGTGATTATTCAACTAGTATAATATCCATGTGAATGTTAAAATGGAATTATTTGATTTAATATATCCATATTATGCTAAAGATTATGTTTTTAAATTCTTTTGTTTTGGTTTTGTAGCTTGCCTAAAAATTTTATGCTCATTTCCGATAGCTTATACTATATTGTATATCTTTACTAAACATATGATATCATAACTTTCTTATGTTTTATTTTCCTAGGATGTCAGTAAGTGTTTAATGATTGATATGTGGGGTTATTCTTGGGTAATAATAGCCTTATGAAAGGATTATCTATACTTTATTTTATGTAAGAAATTGTAATTTAATGTTCATGTACGTAATCTATTTTCCAATAATTTTAAACCTTTCATAACTTCGGGACTTGTTTCCTTGTAATCATGAAAATTTATTTAAATAATGCACCAGATCTAGGCTTCTAGGGTTGGGTCGTTACACATGGTTTTGGTATTACATGAAATTTAATGTTACCGAAGTTAATTTGGCTGGAATAAAAACGTGAATTCATTTTCATTCATCCATGGGTTTGTATCAACGATATGAAACCACTAGTAAATAATCCTTCATATGAATCACTTTTGTGAAACACTAGGGTTAATTTGAATTGTGTATCCACCACCATGATCAGAGAGCCATCATGTCTTTAAAATGGCCATCTACTTCAACCATTTTCCTTTAAATGGATTTATGTTCATGATTTTGAGACATTGTTATATCTTATGAATGATTTGATAATTCCATGGGAGGATCAACTAAATATGAATCATTTCCATAAGTTAATTTGAGCACGCAACCCACATCCGGCCACCATGACAATATTATAATGTCATGTGATTGAATGATGATTGTCAGCAATACCACAGTGACATCACATGGTACACTTAATAATAATATTTCTTCTTCATCATAAGATACTTACACCTTTAGAATTTTTATTTATTAATTTCACACGTCAATACTTTGAGTTTATATATTTTTACATGCCACAAGATCATGTGATGTACTCGAGGTTATCCTATGAAGAAACCTTTGGTTGTATTCTTCCCCATAAAGATAGGATTCCACCATTTTAATTTTTATTTATTATATTAATGCATTAATGCTTCTTCAATCTGTCCAGTAACATGCCAAAAGATCAAATGTATCTATTGAGGAAATACTATAAAGCCATCTTCGGTAATCTTATAACTCATCACATGAAGTATTGGAAATATAAGGCCGTATTTTTCTCACATATATGAAATGTTATAATATAAATTCTCCACATGAAAACAATCACGTGATCTATAGAGGCCATAATGAGATGTATCATGGCCCATATGATTAAGGTATAACAATCATGTAAATTGATCATATATCACATGGGATTCTTAAAAACGATGTATCGTTACTTCATTAGAGGATTATGCTTTTGTATTTTTTATTTATTTTATTTAATTAGGCAATATTATGTATAAAAATACCATATTAAACCTTTATGTGATCATATGATATTAATCAAATGATTCTTTCTCCTCCTCGAGTCGATGTATGATGATCCTTCACCGTGAAAAGCATCACCATCATCGGCTTACCTCAACAAATATAAACCTATTCTCCCCATAATAAAGATTAATTTCATCAGGTGTTGATGGAGGGGATTATAAGGATATAAAATAGGATATGCAAAATAGAGGAGGTTGAGGATCAGTTACTTACCTCAAAGGAACTCTCCAGGTAATCATGAGCTCCATCACGTGACACCCTTCACGTGATTTTATGATGCTTAAAATCTCTCCCAATGATATCATGTGAAGGAACATGCCTTGAAATCCTCTTGTAAACCCTATATTATGTGTATCATTCCTTGAAACCCCCATGTTATGTAGTATTCCACCCATAGTTCGAGCATCCTGAATAGATAGACATTGATGAATGTCATATGTCTATGTAACTTCTCTATGTACCCTAGTACATTCTATCACGCGATCATTTAGTCTCATGATGTTTTCAAGCTATATTGACTCAAAATTTTCATACATGAATATTACATATTTTTAGATTAATATTCATTAAATTACATAAATATACACATAAGGACCATAATTGTTAATTTCTTTGGATAATAGTAAAACAATATTATTATTACATAAAATTTCATCAATATAACCACAAATATATTCAAAATAAGTACTCTTCATATAAATAACCTATTTAAAATATTCTTCATTACCTGTTCAATAGAAACATAAGAAAGGGTCACCTATGATACGTAGAAATAAAAAATAAGGGAGATATGGAAGTATAACATGAGAATAATCATTTGACAACATGATTATAACATTTAAAAACCATATCATTCCTTCCAATTATCATAATCATAAGTCATGACCTAAAAATTGGAAATTCATAAGACATGAATGATAAATAAATCCAAGAATATGGTCTATGAGATCCTAAAATTTTCATAAGATATAACATTATGGCATAGATAGAAGAATAGAAAATAATCTCCATGGTAGTCAAGGATCACTTCCAATGAAATCAAAGTGGATTGGGTTCACTCCCAAAACCTTCATAGTAGTTAAGGTTCACTCCCAATATTATCATGTTGGACAAATTCCAATATTGATATGGTTTCACTTTCCATTCCATTAATGTCTATTTGATGATATATAAATTTATACCCATTGAAATTTTTGAGATATTGGTCCAACACATCAAATAATGAAAATAATACGTATATATGACTCAATATAATTAGACATTCATCATATCATAACCCATGAATTGAAATGGGTTCAATAAACATTTAATCATATAATAACCTATGGAAAAGAGATAGTTTTCCTAATAATTTTATTATTTCAACATATCATAACTCATGGTAAACAAGTGAGTTCCATAAGAATTATATCAATTTAGTACCCATAGAAAAAAAATAGGTTTCATAAAAATCATATAATTGAAACCATTCATAGAAATAAGAAAAATTGTATCCTTTGTTCATATAACTAGAAAAATAATTAGTTACATGAAATTATTTTATCATATATGGATAATTATTCTGAAACATAAATAACTTGGAACATTTATTTAGGAAGATAAATTCTCCTTTAAAATAACTTTTTGAAACTATAAATATTTTGGGTGTCCTTATTTAAATAATATAATTGAAAAAAGTTTAAGTGAATCTTAAAAAAATAATTTTAAATTTTTAATGGGGAAACTAACTTTTCAATTTGAAATTATGTTTTAAAAAATTTATATATTTTCAAAATCATTTCATTTTAAAATGAAAATCAAAAATTATAAAGGAATCATTAAAAAAATTATAACATTTCATGATGATAATTCACATTATGAATTAAAAAAACATTAAATATTTCAAAAATTATTTCATTTTAAAATATCCTTAAAAATATAAATTGAGCATCAAAATAAATGACAATTGGAAATGTTTTTCATGTCGAACACATTATACTAAATATTCCTGTTTCATTTTTAGTAAAATTGAAACAGGAATTGTTTGATAAAATATATGAAGATTCCCTTCAAGAAAATTTGAAAAAGAATGAAATTGGTAAAAATGAATTTGAAAATTCATTTTTATTATTTAAAAATTTTTCTTAAACACTTTTAGAAAACATGGTGTTGTAAGAAAAATGGTTTTGACAAAAGAGAAAAATATAGTCAATTTCTCTAAAAAAATTGAAATCATGAGTACATGAAAAGTGGAAATTAATGGGAATATTTTATTCTCATTACATAACCATTTAATAACAAAATTAATTTTTTTCTCATTAAATATATAATAATATTTAATAATAATGAATATAATCATAAACAATATCAATAAATGATGATATTTTAAGAAAAACAATCTTTACCACCTGGGAAACATTGAATTATAATTCCCATGAAGGGATAAAATAATATGAAACATAAAAACCAATGAGAATAATTAAATTTATGATAATATATGTAAAACAATTTATATACACATTATAAAATAAGATTGGTGTATAACATAACTTGTGTCTCAAGGAAAGGTAATTGAGACAAAAATCACATACCCCATTAGTATTCATTAGACTCCAAATATACAATTAATAATAACATCAAATGATACATTAAATGACAATAAAGGAATTATATTGTTGATATAACATGTAAAATGGTTATTATATTGTCACGATCCCCTCCCACCAAAGATGACCCTCCTGAGATGGAAATGGTTAAAGGGAGATAATGACCCCCGAGTCCCGCCTTCAGTAGGCCCCGGGTTGGCGACTCGCACCAAGGGTATGAGTTTTCACAAATATGGGAGGCATTACCCTTTTATTATTTTAAGATCAGGAAATAGGACAAGTCAACCACCAAAATGGAAAAGAAAAAGTGTATTGAAATAAACCCAAACCAAACCCACATGCATGTTTAAAAAATATATAACAAGGTGAAAGTACAAGAAAGCTCAAAGTACAATACCAAAAGAAAACCAGAGTACAAAAACTGCAATAACTCCAACAGTCCGACTAGTAGTGTCCCGCACGGTCGTGGTAGTCCTCCTGGAAACCTGAAAGTAATCATAGGTTGAGCATACAAGTATACTCAGTAGGGAAACCTAAAGCTCTCCTCACAAGTGGGGAGACATCCTAATGTCCCTTTAGAACAACAGAAGAAACATAGCAAGGAATTCTATCCACCCAACCTTTCCAGCCACACTCACTAAAAACACAATCATGACAGGTAATAGTATATAAGTGCAAAAGTATTGGGTACCACGCACCATTTCCCATTTGTTACCTACTTTTCCTAACGGCGAACGTCCTGAGGCTACCACACTCTCCCCACCCGCACACACCTCGGCCTCACAACCATGTATCCTATCCACACACACCTGTGCCTCACAACCACGTATCCCGCCCACACACACCAGGGCCTCACAACCACGTATCACGCCCGCACACACCTAGGCCACACAACCACGTATCCCGCCCCCACACACCTGGGCCTCACAACCATGTATCCCGCCCACACACACCTGGGCCTCACATCCACACATCCCGCCTGCACACACATGGGCCACACAACAACCAATCCTGCCCGCACAAACCTAGGCCTCATCCCGAAGATTCTTGGGAAACAGTAAAACCTGCCCGAAGAGTCTTGGGCTTGAACCACCTCAATCTAAACCTACCCAAAGAGTCTTAGGTGTAAGGTCGCCTCAATCCTTCACAACCTAGGGGAGAAGGAGTAGGAAGGAGCTAGTAACTAAGGGAAAAACACCCTCTCCCATGAAATAGTAGTGTTTGGCACTAAGTGCTCAACATGGGTGGGGTGCGATAAAACACAAAAAGATAAAGATATATATATATATATATATATATATATATATATACCAAACACACAACCAAACCTATTGCTTATAAACAAAGAAACTGAGCATGTGCCTCAACACTACTACTACGAAGCATGCATACAACAAACAACCCCAACCCCATGTAGGATTTCACGTTTCAGTAGAAATAGTTTATTTAGTTCCTTAACTACTGGGAAACAATCCACAACCAACCACATCAATCATTCATAAAACATATCCCTGCCATCCACAAATAAAGTTAAGAAAACACAAGCAATACAACCAAGTACTTCTTATCAACCTTCCAACCCATTGATTATTACTCTCGTTCAATTACCATGACCCACCATTCATTAACTCTTCCACTTTTTATTTATTATTCACAACCCATAGTCCGTTCACATTCAAACCCGTCTCTGCAACCTCGCTGCCAACTGCCATAACCACAACCACACAGAAACCCGTACATCATTATCCCTTTAATACCATTTATCGTAGCCCTGCTGCTCGTTACCAACATAAAATTCATACCAACCCACAACCAAGCCAACTGCAGCCCCGCTGCTCACCCGATCCACAACAACCCAAAAAACACCCACATGTTCATTATTCCATTTTGTTTAACTGGGGTGATCACACAAGGGTTCCAGATTTTAAACAGCCAACTTTACGTGATTAACCAATTTCCACATTCCACGAAGTTTCTATCCATAAGAAAATCCAGAAGGAGAGGGTAACATTTAATTGTGTAAGAAAAGGCCCCCAACGACCATAATTTTTAGTAAGCATAAGATCATTCAATTCACAACATAATATCACTGGATATAAATAATGTCACTGCATTCTCAAACTTCCCATCCCCATTATATAATACAGTTATTATCTTTACTAAAACAGTTCAAAAGTTTTTCACGTAAACAAGAGAACACCCACCCCGCATGATGCAAAAATTAGAGAGATGAAGGTAAGATCCCTACCTCAACAGGTTCTGATCACAACGCTCCCCTGAATCAACTTTAGAATATGTCTGTTGGCTTCTGTCACTTCTTTCGGGTCCCAGAAAAACCTCCTCGGGTGGATGTTTGAAAGGAAAGGCCAAAGGGAAGACAAAATATCCAAGCTCGGAAGTTTTGCCTCGTCGTTACGATCCTGTGGCAGCTGATGGATTGTAAATATGGGCTCGGACGAAGAAGTTATGGAAGGAAGAGCCTTCGAGTCTCTTGGGAGAACTCTGCTCAGTGGAAAGGGGAGGAGAGGGGTGAGTTGAAAAGGAGGAGGGGACCCCTCATTTTATAGGCGAGAAAAGAAAAATTAAACGGCGTGTACTTTATGGTACACGACGTGTACTCGGTTATTTCACACGGCTTCCAACAAGGCTTCACGGCCGTTGACTGGTCAACACACGGTTTGAGGTTAACGCATACGCGGGGAAGGACTACACGGCATGTAGTTTGGACACATGGTGTGTACTCATTTATTTCACATGTCAAGGACACGGCTCCACCATGGCACACGACCATTGACTGGCAACGCGTATGTGGGGAAGGGCTACACGACATGTAGTACTGGACACACGGCGTATACCCATTTATTTCACACGGCTCCAACACGGCACACGGCCGTTGACTGGTCAACACATGATAACGTGTACGTAGGGAGAGACTACACGGTGTGTAGTATTGGACACATGGCGTGTACCCATTTATTTCACACGTCAAGGACATGACCTTTAACATGGGGTATACCCGGCAAGGGGTTACATGACGTGTACTCAAACTACATGGCGTGTAGTTTCAAAATTCTAGAAAGTGTGGGAAATGTCCATTTTACCCTCCAGAACACTTCGTGACCTTCTTTTGAAAAAGGAATGGGCCGGAGAGGTCTGGTCCATTACATTAGATACCTATTAAAACATTCTCTTCCCTGAGAATTAAAAAACCAACCCAGAGGAACCCAACATGATACCTCTTAGGATTCTCATTATAACAGGAACCCAACCAAAAACCATAATCATATGTGTAAGGAATTCCTTCTCCTATGTTGAGATATTAACCTCTTTAGGCGGCACTGACTCGCATGCACGGGTTTAATCGCATCCTCATTAATGTGTCTCGATTAAGAATTGGGTCATCCCACTTTCATACATTAGAGTTTTTCAACATGCACTACCCCCAACACCACACAACCAACACACTTCCCGAACACGTGGTGTTTGGGAAATTCCTTCTCCTATGTCGAGATATTATCCGATTTAGGTGGCACTGACTTGCCCGCACGGGTTCACTGACACTCCATGCTGAGACACCACGTGCCCAAGGATGTTTACTTCTTGCGTCAAGAACTTACACTTAGACAATTTCCCGTAAAGCTGGTGGTGTAGAAGGACTTCCAAGACCGCCCTGAGATGCTCAACGTTCTCCTCCTCTGATCTTGAGTAGATCAGGATTTCATCGATAAACAGAATGATGAACTGGTCCAGAAAATCTTGGATGAAAATGTTCATAAGTCCCATGAACACAACCGGTGCATTCATAACTCCAAACGACATCACTACAAACTCCAAGTGCCCATACCTGTACCTGAAATCCATCTTTGAGATGTCTCTGTCCTTTACCCTCATCTGATGATATCCAGATTGTAGATCAATCTTGGAAAACCAACCTTATCCCCTCAGTTGGTCGAAGAGATCATCTATCCTTGGAAGGGGGTAATGGTTCTTGACCATTACCTGGTTCAACCATTGGTAGTCTACGCATAGCCTGAGACCACAATCTGCCTTCTTCACGAACAAAACTAGAGTACCCCATGGCGATACGCTGGGTCGAACAAAACCCTTCTCCATCAGATCATCAATATGAATCCGTAACTCCTGCAATTCCGAAGGTGCCATCCAATAAGGGGCCATCGAAATCGGATGGCCACCAGGATGTAAGTCTATCCCGAACTCAACGTCACGTTAGGGGGTAGAGTCACAACCTCCTCAGGAAAAACATTGAGGAGCTCCCCAACAAACTCTGGGAAATCCATCATCTCTGTATCAGCTGGAACCATTGATAACCTTCCTAACAATGAAAGGATAGGCTTCACATGCTATCTTTCCACCTAATATCTCCTCTCACCAACAAAAGATACGCACTGCCCATCCACCTCAGAGAACACGACTCTTCTCCAGTAGCAGTCGATAACTACACTAAAGGAAAAAAACTAGTTAATGCCTAGGATGACATCGTATGGCTAAATCGATAACAGATGAAGGTCCCCACTAGATCGATGTTGTCCGATGTCATCCCACATCCCCAGAAAACACAAGATATGCTGGTCTCGCCTCCAACTGGTGTACTCAGCACCAGTGGTATGGAAAGTATCTCTACGTCTAGTCCCAAAGCATGGGCTAGACCAGGTGCAACAAAGGAGTGCAAAGTTCCTGAATCAAACAATGCAGAAACGAGAGTGCTGAACAAACAAATCGTACCTCACACCACCTCTAGTCATGCCGGAGCTATCAACTCTGCTGAGTGAAACTATCTATGCCCAGCTCCTCTGCCTCTCTAATGTTTTCCACCTCCCTATCAACGCCCTGGTCGAGGTCCCTGAGGAGCACCCTGAGGTCGGCCTCCTCCCGTAAAGTCTGCCCTCGGAAGAGCATGGTCATGCTGCTGCTGGAAGGGCCTTGCTGGAAACTGGTGCTGCTGAGGTGGGCACTGAACCTTCCCACCTCCACTGTACTGAGTTCGGATCAGGCACCAACTCAGAACGTTCCTGAAACCTCCACAAGAAAAACACTTTGGTCATGGGCTCATGAAAAAGGGACGAGGACACGAAGATCTTAACTGGAACTGCTGGGGGATACTCCCCACTGGCCTGAACCTGGAAGGTCCCATTAGAGGAGACTTGCTACTGACTGCCTTCCCCTTCGACGAGCCCGGCTGGATCCCCTCTCAGGGTGCACCTCCCAGTGAGTGCATCGTCTCTAAAACCTGTTCATTCTTCTATACCGCCAAGTACGTCGGAAGGGTAAAGGGGGTGACAGCATACTAGAGCAAAGGAAAAAGCGCCTCCTCCAAACGTCTTTCCCAAGTCTCCTCATTCAGAAAGAGATCGGGAGAAAAGTGCAGGAGATCCTTGAACTTGATTCCTAACTCTCGTACCGACATAATCCCTTGCTGAAGGGAGAGTAACTCCTGCCACTTCTCTTCCTTGATCGTGTAAGAAAGTAATTCCTCTCAGAATTCCTACTCAAAGTCAACCCATGGACCCTCTGCCTCTATCCTCTCTCCGAGGTAGAGCGTCCACCACTATCGCGCCGCACCTCTCAGCTGACTGACTGCTAGGGGAACCTAGTACTCCCACAGAGCATGAATCAAGGTAAAAGTGATCCCTATCTCCTCAATCCACCCCTCTGTCTCTGTATCCAAAGTACTACCCTCATACTTCTTGAGGGTCTGCCACTGAAAAGAACAGAGAGTCTTCTGCCACTGGCTATCTTCCTCCTCTCGGTCAATCCTCAACTGATCGACCGCCTGAATCTGCTGGGCCTCAGCCGTCTGAGCCACCCGGGGATGACGTCCAGGTTCCATAGCTATACAGTAAGCAAGGATCGCCTAATCCCAAGTAGTAAGGAAAAGCTCAAGGTTTTATTTTATCATTTTATTTCAATTTCTGTCCCATAACACCCAAATCAAGTAAAACACAACCATGATGATGCATGTACCTTCCCTAGGGTCTCTACCCTACAATCAATGTAGTCTCACTTGGTCGTTCGGTAGACTCAGAGTCCTTGCATCAGATCATGGGGGCCGTAAAATCACGTGTCCTAGCCGGTCTTCCCTGGCCTATGTCACGCACCAAGATTAACTAACATTGTTGCCCTATAATCACATGCAATTCTCACTGTGCCTAACTCCAGACTCCATCCTATCTCCCAACCATCACCTCTGATACCATTCTGTCATGACCCCCTCCCACTAAAGATGCCCCTCCTGAGCTGGCAATGGTGAAAGGGAGATAATGACCCCCGAGTTCCGCCTCCAGTAGGCCCCAGGTTGGAGACTAGAACCAAGGGTATGAGTTTTCACAAATATGGGAGGCATTACCCTTTTATTATTTAAATATCGGGAAATAGGACAAGTCAACCACCAAAAAGGAAAATAACAAGTGTATAGAAATAAACCCATACCAAACACACATGCATGTTTAAAAAATTTATAACAAGGTGAAAGTACAAGAAATCTCAAATTGAAATACCAAAAGAAAACAAGAGTACAACAACTGCAGAAACTCCAACAGTCCAACTAGTAGGGTCCCGCATGGCCCTGGTAGTCCTCCTAGAGACCTGAAAGTAAACGTAGGGTGAGCATACATGTATACTCAGTAGGGAAACCTAAATCTCTCGTGAATAAGTGGGGAGACATCCAAATTTCCCGTGAGAACAACAGAAGAAACCTAACGAGGAATTATATCCACCCAACCTCACTAGCCACACTCACCAAAAACACAATCATGACAGGTAATAGTATATAAGAACAAAAGTATTGGGTACCCCGCACCAGTTCCCATTAGTTAGCTGCTCTTCCTATTGGAGAACGTCCTGATCCTGTCACACTCTCCCCACCCGCACACACCTGGGAATCACAACCACGTATCCCGCCCGCACACACTTGGGCCTCACAACCACGTATCCCGCTCGCACACACCTGGGCCTGACAACCATGTATCCCGCCCGCACACACCTGGTCCTCAAAACCATGTATCCTACCCGCACACACCTGGGCCTCACAACCACGTATCATGCCCACACACACCTGGTCATCTCAACCACATATCCCGCCCGCACACACCTTGGCCTCCCAACCGCATATCCCTCCCGCACACACCTGGGCCTCATCCTGAATATTCTTGTGAAATAGTAAAACCTACCCGAAGAGTCTTGGACTAGAACCACCCCAATCGAAACCTACCCGAAGAGTCTTAGGTGTAAGGTCGCCTCAAGCCATCACATCCTAGGGGATAAGGAGCAGGAAGGAGCTAGTAACTAAGGGAAAAACACCCTCTCCCATGAAATGGGAGTGTTCGGCACTAAGTGCTATTAATGGGTGGGGTGTGACAAAACCCACAAAGATACAGATATATATATATATATATATATATATATATATATACCAAACACATATCCCAACCTATGGCTTCTAAATAGAGAAACTGAGCACGTGCCTCAGCACTACTACTACGAAGCATGCATACAACAGACAACCCCAACCCCATTTAGGTTTTCAAGTTTCATCAGAAATATGTTATTTAGTTCCTTAACTACGGGGTAACTATCCACAACCAACCACATCGATCGTTCGTAAAACATATCCCTGCCATCCACAAATCATGTTAGGAAAACAAAAGAAACACAACCAAGTCCTTCTTATCAACCATCCAACCCAATGATTATTAATCTCGTTCCATTACCATGACCCACCATTCATTAAATCTTCCACTTTTTATTTATTATTCACAACCCATAGTCCGTTCAAATTCAAACCCATCCCTGCATCCCCAATGCCAACTGCCATAACCACAACCACACCGAAACCCACACTTCATTGTCCCTTTAATACCATTTATCGCAGCCCCACTTCCCGTTACCAACATAACATTTATACCAAACCACAACCAATTAAACTGTAGCCCCACTGCTCACCTGATCCACAACAACCCACAAAACACCCACATGTTGATTATTCCATTTTTTTAACTGGGGTGATCACACAAGGGTTCCAGATTTTAAACATCCAACTTTACGTGATTAACCAATTTCCACATTGCTCAAAATTTCTATCCATAAGAAAATCCAGAAGAAGAGGGAAACATTTAATTGCGTAAGCAAAGGCCCCCAACGACCATGATTTTCAGTAGGTAGAAGCTCATTCAATTCACAACATAATAGCACAGGATATAAATAATGTAACTACATTCTCAAACTTCCCATACCCGTTATATAAGCCAGTTATTATCTTTATTAAAACATTTCATAAGTGTTTCACGTAAACAAGAGATCACCAACCCCGCATTATGCACAAATTATAGAGACTAAGGTAAGCTCCCTACCTCAACAGGTTCTGATCACAACGCTCCCCCAGATCAACTTTAGAAGACGTTTGTCGGCTTCTGTCACTTCTATCGGGTCCTAGAAAAACCTCCTCGGGTGGAAGTTGGAAAGGAAAGGCCAAAGGAAATACAAAGGATCCAATCTCGTAAGATCTGCCTCGTCATTATGATCTCATGGCTGCTGACGGATCATAAATCGGAGCTCGGATGAAGATGTTATGGAAGGAAGAGCCTTTGAGTCTCTTCGGAGATCTCTGATCGGAGGAAAGGGGAGGACAGGGGTGAGTTGAAAAGGGGGAGGGGACCCTTCCTTTTATAGGTGAGAAAAGAAAAAGTACACGGCTTGTACTTTATGGTATATGGCGTGTACTCGGTTATTTCACACGGTCTCCACACGGCTTCCAACATGGCTCTGCGGCCGTTGACTGGACAACACACGGTTTGAGGGTAACGCATACGTGGGGAAGGACTACACAACGTGTAGTTTGGACACACGGCGTGTACTCATATATTTCACGTGGAAAGTACACGTCTCCAACACGGAACATGGCCATTGACTAGAAACATGTACGTGGGGAAGGACTACACACCGTGTAGTACTGGACACACTGCATGTACCCATTTATTTCACACGGCTCCAACACGGCACATGACCATTGACTGGTCAACACACGGTAACGTGTACGTGGGGAGAGACTAAATGGCATGTAGTATTGTACACACGGTGTGTACCCATTTATTTCACACAGAAAGGACACATCCTTCAACACGGGGTATACCCGGGAAGGGGGTACACGGCGTGTACTCAAACTACACGGCGTGTAGTTTCAAAATTCTGGAATGTGTGGAAAAAGTCTATTTTACCCTACAAGACACATCGTGGCCTTATTTTGACAAAGGAATGGGCTGGAGAGGTCCGGGGAATTACATATATATACCCCAAAAATGAAATTATTGGTCGATTTTTTTATATTTACCCAAAAAATATAAGAGAGAAAATAAATCTATTTCCTTAAGTCTTGAATTTCATCATGCATGTTAAAAACTCCTGTATATAAATATAAGTTTATTATAGATCTATTATAGAAACATATTTATATATATAATAGCATATATTATTTAATTATGGTTATTCATTACATGTTTATTACACATTCCTTTTAAAAATTACATTTTGATTAATAACTCCTTTGTTTTTTATATATGTTTTCATTTGTTATTTTCATCCCTATTACATTTATTAGGGTTCAATAATCTACTGTATAAAAAATAATTAATAAATTAAATATTTATTCATAAAATATAATTCTAAGAAAAAATCAAGAAAGGTGGTTTTGAGAAATTACGTACGTTATGATCATGGAGATGGAAGACCGTACGTATGTATGAGTTTTCTTAAAATATTGGGGCCGAAGCCTCATTTATTATTAAAGATAAGAAAATACCTCTTTTAACTAGTTTGAGGGAGACCCATTACATAGCCCGAATTCCCAATGGGCATTTAGCCCATTACATAGCCCATAGGCCTAAATTTTGGGCCCACGGCCTATTCTATGAATAATACTGCTACAATACCCACGCTGCTACAGTACACACAGTACCTACTGCTGTTACATTTATCTTCTGCCACTAAAGTGACCTACCACTTCTACAGTACCGTCATTGCTATAGTACCACCGTATGCATGAGTAATGTTTCCATCTATCAAAATTTTTTGTGGAAATGAATTACGTAATGTTTAATCTTTTCAAAATGAAAATAATATCAAAGAAATGTATTAATTATTTATGTATTATTATAAATATCATACATTTAGTTTCGTGATGAAGAAAGAGAGTTACATAGCTTCAGGAAGGTGGTAGTACTTAAGTACACGAACGACGTTACGACCATTCAATGAGTGAAAATGTAGAAATAAAATGATATTTCATAATTTCTTAACGATTAATATTTCATATATATAATAATTTTTTAATTTAAATAACATATTTTCATTAAAATTATCTGTAGTATCTTCCATGTAATCGATTAATTAAGAACGAATTAGTTCATTTGATGAGAATATAGTCCGCCAAACACACGAGCGTTGTTATAGTATCCCCTAAGGAATGGAAAGTAAAAAAGCTATATATGATATAATTACCCAATAGATATAATTATGTTATAAATATCATATATATACTTTATATATATCATAATGACCAACATTGAGAGGTTGTAATGGAAAAAAGGAATGACATCAGCTCACAAGTTGGTAGTCTTTCATACACATGAATGATCATTTTATAACCCATTTGATGGAAGTAGAGATTATTTTATGGAATTATATTGAATTAAAAACACGTAAATAAATTTAGATAATGTGTTTATTATATCTAATTTTTAATAATAACGTAAATTGGTAGAGGAAGGAATAAAATAAAAATGCTCGATGAAGAACGTTACCTCTTCTTCAAGACCCCCTTAGGTTTTCGCCAAAATTATTACTATGTTGGATTTGATCACAAAATATTGCTTCTAGGATGAGGTTATGGATTTTGTTATGTTGTTTGGGAAGTTATTGATTGAAAAAAAGGATTTATGGTTTGAAGAGGAGAGGATATTAGGTGTCCTTTTATTCGTGATTTGAGCAGCACACATGTAATTTTTTGAAAAGTTAAAGTTGTAACCACGTTTTATTCACGAAACAAGGATCAAAAAATAGATTATTGTCAACTATTTGACATTATGGGGTCAAAATATTTTCAGAAAAAATTAAATACCCCATCTCCATTATCCCAAAGCCATTTGTTACTTTATTACATTGGAATAAGATACAAGAAATCGCATCCCAAATGACGAAATAGTTTAGAAGTTATGGTAAACTACGTAGATACACGATTCGTATGTTACATTTGAAAAAAACACTTTTTTAGAGAATAATTTAATTCCATCTAAAATATCGTTTCATAATAATATTTTTACACTTAATGGATTTTTGGGGAATGGAAATGAATAAGGGTGATCTCATATTCCCATTTGGTGTTACATATAGAAGAAGCTATCTTCAATCAATAAAGAATAAACTATATTGAAAGGTAAACTTATGGAAACCAAATTATATTCAATAAATATCTTTTATATCAATGTAAGATCAGGAATAAATATTATGTAAATTTTTTTAAATGGAAAAAATTCTATCTAATCCATAATTTGTGCACAATATGAATCCATGGATAATATCATAGTGAAAAAGTCATGGTTAAAAATTAATTCTTAATAAAGTAAATTCTTAACTATACGATTTCATGTCTCACAGGCACATGATAAATTTACTTTCAATTCCTTTCAAAAGAAATTTTAATCTTTATGGGTAAGAAATCTATTTAATTAGGCCAAATTAATAATTAAATGAAACTACAGATGCATCGAGGTGATTTACTATATACAATCCTCACCCGTTCATTCATTTAATAATCATTAATATTGTATTAAATTTTAATTTTAATTTATAAATCAAAATTCCTTATCAATAAAAATCTGTATTGAGTAAAAATATGTATTTAACATTATTTTTACATTTATTTAAATTACTTTGAAAGTAAACAATATATATCAAAATAGTGTACGACTTAAAAATTAATAATATCCATGATAAAGATAATATTTGTATTTAAATGAAATTAAATCATGAGTGATTTATTATTATATATTAATAAAATTGGTAATATATATATAACAAATAAAATAAATTAGTTTCATAATATTAAAATATTCCTTAAGGAATTGAAATTGAGATGAAGTCCATTACCACTTTCCAATCAGTCGAATCGTATTACCCACGAAAGAATAAAAAAATTTAAAAAAATTTATACCATGATAATAAATAAATTCTTGATATATAATTTTAAATGGTCGTTATTTTCACCAAAAAAATGAAATAAATTCAAAATATATAATGTGTCCCACATAAATAAAATTTAGAGGATAATCCCTTACCGTGAACTTTCCATTAGATGAAGAGGATTCTAAATTATGTATAACGGTTTAAATCGTGTTATAAATTAAAAAAAACTATATTTATATTTTTTATATAATATATTATCCTATTATATCATTTTATTAACCTTTCATTAATATTCTTCTACTTTTTCATTGTCTCGGGCATTAATTTCCCTGTTTTCTTACCCATATTTTGTCATAAATTTATCAGTTATTTTGAATAGGATAACGGTACGTCATATTAAAAATTATTTTAATGTCATAAATGTTATATTTAATTATTAAATATCGATTTTGAACATTCATTAATTTTTCCACATGGAAAATTTTTCACATCGCAACATGGATGCGATAAGCATTATGTACGCACGAGCGATGATATCATTCCATAAATTGGTGAGATGGTAAAGAAATTGGTTTATATATTAATTTTATAGAAACAATATTTCATATATATTAAATATATATCCATTATTTTTATCATTATACTCATCCATGAAAATATTTGATGAAAATAAAATTACACTACTGTATAAAGACAGTATGTTGTACGTTTTCATGCGCGGTACTTTTATTTTTTATAGGATCGATGAAAAATGAAATATATTTTTTTCACAATAATAATAACATCTTTGTGTATATATTATACATTATATATTAATTTAGGTTGGAAAAAACAAATTAATATGATTTATAAGGAAAAATAATTTTGATAAAGTTGACAAAGACGATTACCACTTATACAAAGGTTATACTTTATAACTTCTCATAAGTGAACTAGGGTAGGTATTTTGGAAGGAAACTAACCTACAAAACATAAATAAGTATATTTATAAGATAAATTTGTATTTTTTTTCTAGTTATATGGCTCATTGTGGAGTAAATATGTGAAGGAGGATGTTCCCCTATATAATTGATGTGATTCCACTTTTATAATTTCTACAAAAACTAAATAATGAGATGTTTATTTATTATAAAATGTTACTCAAAATTGATAGGGATTCAAAGATAATATTTTTAGGGTTTTAATCTCGTCATCCAATATAATTTAAAAGAATATGTTTCATTTTAAACCATATCATTTTGATTAACACCTTGGTTATTTTTTTACCTTATCAATGGTAACCATTATTTTAAATATAAAAGGTTAATATTGTAACTAGAAAGTGGAAAACAACTCAAAAAATGGAATATTTATGATATTTTCAAATATATTACATTCAAATCTCTAAATATAATATTTTCATGAATTTTAAATAATTTCGTAAAACATTATTTTTTGAAATTATCATTAAGGTCAATTTTATCATTGTTAATTAAATTTTACATCAAATACATTTAGAAAAAGGGGGACTCGAATATTATTTTTACAAACATCTATACTATATCATATTGATCTGAAATGTGTTTATAGACATGAACTTATAAAAAATATATCAAAATTATTATTTTTAAGATCAATTATTTTGTTTTCAGGTTAGATAAATAAATACAATTTTTTCATTACATAAGTATTTATGGTAATTGTGAAATTTATAAAAAATAAAAAATAATATGATGAAATTAAATTTATTAATCCCAAAATAAAACCATATTTTTATTAATATATTAATTTTTCCCCAATGGACATAAAAATATATTAAAAAATATAGACTAATATTTAGCAATTATCCTTTATTTTAGTAATATATATGTATTTTCAAAGAAAAGTATCCACTAAATAACAAAAATTATATCCTTAGGCGATAAGGGTTGAATCATATCATTCAAATAAATATTACATTGAATAATTATAACCTTATCACATAGATTTAACCTAAATTGTTTGAATTTACACATTATCAAGGTAACGAAAATTACCAACATTACTATTAATACTAACCAAAATTAAAAGGTACCCATTTAATAAATTTGGACCTTCAAAATAAAAAATAGAATCAATTTTTAAAAATTAAAAATATATAATTAATTTAATTTAATCTTAAATTAACCACACAAAAAGGAATGAAAAACAGTTTTCTGGAAATCAGTATTTTCATATAAATAAAATTGATTGTTTCATAAAAATTGGTTTTTTCCACCATTCATTAGAAAGTCAATATTTTCTAAAAAATACAAAAAATTCACCATATGATCATTTTAATATGATTGTTTCAATAATTATATTGTTTTTATGAAATATAATTTACTAAATATTCATAAATTGATTATACTATTTACTCAAAAATTGAAAAAATATGAAGATAATATATTTTCTAAAGAATAAAATTATTTTACAAAAAAATAAGTGCCTTTTTAAAAATAATTATATAATAAATTAACAATGAGTTTAAAATTATTTTATTCCATAATGTGGAATATATTATTCATTCCATTCAATTCAATGTCTAGGTTATATGATGACATAATAATATTTCATTATTCGTTTATGCAGAGTGTTGCATGAAATGTTATATATCCAAGATATTAAATTTAAAAAGGGAAATATCATAAAATTTTAGGGTTTTAATCAATGTAACACCCCAAGATTTCATAGTACGTTATTTCTTCAATGTAATTCAATAACATATACTACACACAACACTCAGTTCAAGCGCACCACGACTTACCAAAATAGCCGTTCAAAAGAGGTTATGAATATTATTAACTAAATTTTCAACATTATATAATCCTTATAATTTTAGAATAATTATTACGAGTTTCTTAAAAATAATGAAAAAAATCATTTTTATCAGATAAAATAAGTATTTTTTAAAAAAATGCAATTTTTCCACATTCCAATGGCAAACCCTTTTTAAATCCCATATTTGAGACTTTTATATATTAAATTTGACAAAATAAACTTTTTCTTTAGAATCAAGATATAGGCATTTAGTTTTAATAAATTTTTGTTGTTTTTTTGATAACTTTCATATTTGTGTGAATAGTGAAAAATACTTTAATTTAACTAAAAACAACTTTTATAATCCAAATAATTTGTAGTTTTAAATTATAAATTTTAATGGTTTGGAAGTATAAATAGAATATATTTTTACCATTTAATCTAATGTTATTAATTGTAAATAATTTCACTTTGAAATTTAACATAAACAAGTGTCAATCTTTTGTTAGTTATTATTTCTTAAATACACACTTTTTGGTTTTGGCAACAGGATTAATTTTAAATTAATAAATACAACTCTTATTTTTCGAATCAGTTAAAATAGACTTAATATTTGAATTCCGAATATCAAAATTAGATTAGGGTGAAATTTTTGTATTTTTCTGAAAACATTCAATTTTGGAGGAATAGTTAAAAACACTAAGTTATTGGTTAAAACTAACTATTTATTTAAATAATTATTTATTTTATTTCAATTTATTTTAGGTAAAAATAGATACATAATACCTATATAAGTTAAATATGTTTCATTAGAGTCATTTTAAAATAATTTTAGATATATAAAAAGATTATTGAACCTTTTACCTTCTTTTACCCACCTCCTAGGAGAATTTGCAAATTTGCATAAAACATAATTTTTCTGTTTCTGTGAGTTGATTTTAAAAAATATGAGAGACATAGTTAACCTCATTATGTAAAATGTGGTTCAATAAGATGAAAATAATTTTTGGTGAATTGTAACTTTTAAATTTTATTTACCGCAGTTAAAGGTAAATAGGGTAATTCAAGGTAAAAAGAATATTATAATAATACAAAATTACCTTAACACTTGTCCTGACCTTATTAGTGGAGTCATGGGAGACCATGGTAATCCGTGGGTCTATTTTGGGACCCCATGGCGCCACTTATGAATGATAATGAAACTTTATTTTAATTAACTTAAAGTAAACCCAAAAATGACATAAAAAATATCTTTTAGTAAATAAATTTTTACATGGGTTTATATAAGTCATCATTTAGACTATAAATATTCATTGTAAAGATAAAAATATTTCCTACATTATGGTATTTTTTTATAATTTTTTGACATAACATAATGTAAATTATTTCGGACAGAATAATAATGTAGTATTTATCTAATTAATTAGTGATTTAAATAAATAAGATTATTAATATTAAAACTATATCCAAAACCTATCGAATTCATATTAGAGGATTCTATTTCGACGATGAATCATCTTATCTTATATTTTAATTAGTTTTGGACCATTATAAACTGAAATCACTATATAATAAAATAATATTTTTACACTTTCCTAAAGATCCCCTCCTCCCCCTTATAAAAGGACACCACTTCTAACCCATTCCACACACCTCTCAAGCCCCCTGGCTCATCCAAACCCTGCCCAAATATGCTATCAATATCCCTATATTAATCCTATAAGCCTTAACTTAGGCATAAGTCACTTCAAAAAGTCATTTGGGTTCAAACAAAAGGAAGTTACCCAAATTAAAGGTAACGGTTTCTCTTAAATTCTTTTATTTATTTTTTATTATTTTACTTCTCCAATCCCCCTAACCTATTTTTATTCAGTTATTTTATATCAAAACCAGTATCCTAAATATACTAGGATGTTGTTATGAGATTTATTTGAACTACACTTACAAAATCCTCCATCTAATGGGTGAAGAACATACTATTTCTGTGGTTGGAAAACTAATGCCTCATGAAACGATGATTGTTCGATTATCTCCTAACACCTCTCATGGTTGAAATTAAGATGGAAATATATTTATATATGATATATATATATTATTTTTATTTTTTATTTATGCGTCTGTATTTTCCATTTATATCATACCTTTGTGGTTTCCATTATGGGTAAAACGTGATAATTTCATTTGAGGTAGTGCGGACCACCACCCCCTCAAAGTGATATGACTTGTTGATGACTTATATGGGATGTATAAAGTATGGAGTTAATGATATTATATATTATATTGTATTGGAATTATAATATACCTATGTATAATTATTTTCTAATTCCATTATAATACAAAATAGAAATGAAATTAGCGTTCATGCGTACATACAACATACTGTCTACATGAACGGCGCATTTCATTTTTTATCTCCAAATGTTATGCACTGTTATAAATAAATATATATACTAGACATATATGATATATATGAAATCTAAATGAGTTAAATTATTATATATATAATAAACTTTTGACCTCATGGACAACTTATAATTATAACTAGTTCATTTTTTACTCATGTTCTGAACATCGAAAAAATGTCCAATATGAACTCAAATAATTAACTAATTATTATCACAAGTTAATAAGTGATATAAAAAGAATAATAAAATTTAAAATATTATTAATCAAGTAGAAATTAACTTATGTTTATAGTTCAAGAAGAACAGGGAACATATGAGTGAGTCAAGTCAGACACGTTGTAAGGGGTTTCTTATCTCACTTTTAATTCCGTGAGATTTCCATTTTTCACCACTTATTTATTGAATGTGGTTTATTTTGTATTGCCATTTGATATATATTATCTTGATTCTCTTTAAGTTCATGATATTTTTTGATTCATTTAGTGTTTATTGACTATTTTTCATACGACTCGATTGATTACAATGATGTAAGGGTTATTTCCTCAATCTCATTTTTATCCAATATTGTTCATGTGTAAGTATTTTTTGGGACATACTTATCATAGATACCCATATTTTATGAAAATGATTTCAAAAGGAATATTTTATAGTTTTATGGGAGGTTTTATTTCACTATATCATCATTTTAAATGTTTTAAAGATTTTTCATTCTCAACCCTTTTAATTGATGTCCATGAATTCAAACTGATTTTAAGGATTTATATATAAGGACATGAAAGTTTTGAAATGATAATTATTTTAATAAGTTTCAAAGTGGTATGGGAAAAACAAATTAAAAAATTATTTTTAAATAATTACCTTTATAAATTTTGTGAATTTTAAATGATTTCATGAAAACAATGGTATTTCTCTCAATGCATTTTGCTGATCATTTTCATATATGTCAACATCATTTAATGGATTTTAAACTTTTTTGAAGTTGATTTATTATGACACAAATCTTTCATATTTTATTTAATGTTTTGTTATATGTTTTACTATTGATGTGTTATTTTTATACCATTCATTGTTTACGGATAAAGTATTGACATTTCGTATACTAGTTTTACTACAAATGTATACGTTTTATTTCTAACTTTTCTTATGATGAATGTATTGGACTAGTATGTTATGGGTTAGGGACCGGTAAAAGTAATCCCTCCGGGTTGGGGTCCAGTTATATCGGACCCTCTGGGTTGGAGTCCGGTTACAGAGGCTCTCTAGGTTGAAGTCCGGTTATAGAGGCTCTCCGGGATGGAGTCCAGTTATAGAGGCTCTCTGGGTTTGGGTATGGTTATAGTTATCCCACAGGTCCTGGAACGATTCCTTGACACAGAAATTATAGTCTAGTACTATACATTACCTCATTTTGAAATTAGTTATTACATGTGATTATTCGAATAGTAGAATATCCATTTGTATGTTTATATAGTAATTTTTTATTTATTTTATTCGATATTAGGTTCAAGTTTGTGTTTAAAAGGATGTTGTTTTATTACACATCTTACCTTAAATATTTATAGCTTCCGCTCAATTATTTACCCTTACTAAGCATCTGAGCTCACCCATTTCTTATGTTTTATTTTCCCAAGATATGAAAAAGCTAGTTATGAGTGAATTGAAAGCATAATCTATGAGTTTTGGGTGTTTCTAATGGAATAAATTACTATTGTTTTTCTTTTAAAGTTGTGATGTTTAACTTAATGTATGTAATATATTTTCGAAGAATGCTAAACTAATCCATCCTTCAGGACTTGATTAAATTTAATGATGCCAATGTTATGTAATAATGCACTGGATCTGGGTAACTAGGGTCGGGGTGTTAGAGTTGGTATCAGAGTAATTTTAGCAATAACCTTGGAAACTAGATTTAGATAAACTCTGATTAGTGGACATTACCCTAAGATAGACTTTGAGGATTAGTATAGAATAACTTCCTATAATTTTGTTAATGTAAATATTTCATGAGTTTTCCAAGAAAATACATCCTTGTCTGGATACAAGCCTATAGTGGGGGATTTGGCACAGATGTACCTAGGGGTAAAACCCAAAAACCCTACTTTGAAATAGACTCGAACGGGAACTCGTGCACGACAATGGGACTTGCTGCACTCTTTGTTACGACACTCCCAGGGAATATACTTAGGATAATTCTCATTTTCTTTACAAATCATTATGAATGATTTACGAGTATATACCTCCTAAATGAAAATATTTTTATGATTATGGATTATATCCATAAAATGTTCAATTTATGATAGGTATTTTCAAAGTTTGGAATTAATCATTGCAATTCATAAACTGACCCAGTGTATGCCATTGTATAGAAATGGGGCCCAGTAGAAGGATGGTTAACTCCAGTAATACATATGATCTAAAGAGTAAGAAGGGCAATATCTTTCACATTATTAAGCCAATATTTAGATGGTAAATAGTCTCCCATATATTCTCAACATATGAAGAAATATTATCATGTGTCAATAAGATAACTAAAGGCTTTTTTGAGTCTTATGTCTTTGAAGGGAAGTAATAGAAGAAAAGGATGAAAGAGAGAAAGATGGATAATGTAAAGAGGGAATAGAAGGATTTTCTCATAATTAATAACTGTGGAAAGAATCACCTTGGTAAATTCTTAAAGGGAATTGGTGTTTGTTATAAGTGTGGAGAAAAAGGACACCATGTATGTGATTGCAAGGGTAATAAAAAAGTTTCAAATGTACAATGCTTCATATTCAAGGAGTTGGGACACTATGCGAATCAATGCTCAAATCATTATAGTATACCCCAAATGTTGTTATTAGATAACAATAAAGTTATGATACTACCAAATATGAAGAGGAATAATTAGATTTATTACGTTGTTGTTGAAGTATTGTGTCATTTGAGTATTTTTTTAATGATGTACATGTTATAAGAATTATAGAGTATATAAGGATTATACTATAGTACTATTTCATTAAGGACTTGAGATGGTGTGGAACCACGAAAAGTGACTCAATATCCGGTTAATTTTTTTGAAAATATATGGTTGGGAGAAATATAAACCATAATATGGTTCTGATACACAGGTAGTGATTTTGTAATAATTAATGATTGATATGGATAAATTATATTGGATTTTCCTGACTACAATGAAACTAATTAATGATTTGTGTATTCCATCATTATTGGAGTTTACAAAATTTTTGGATAGAAGGAGTATATCTAGTATTATATAAAGAATAAGGGATCATTAATGTAATCAATAAGGTTTTATGGTAATTCAGGATGTTGCAGTGTTTAAAATGAATACCAAATGAAGGTGTTCAAATGTTATTACGTGGAACAAATGATATTCATTGTGTTTACCTTCCTTATAAATTTTGGATTGTGAGTCTAGATAAAATTATTTTGGATAAGTCTAGTTTGAGATTATTTTTGGATTTTCTTAAAAAGGACAACCCGAAGGTCCGGAGGCAACCTGTCACTTCTAGTAAGGCCGCGAGACTTGAACCCGCACCCAAAGGGTGAAAAGGGTGTATCACCTACCACTGGCCCACATGATGTCTTGGATTGAATAATGTAGTTTTTCTAAAAGTTCCGGTAGATAAATTATAAATTCATTTTTTTAACCCAATACGAATGGGATAAATAGAATTTTTTTGTGTTCTATTATCTTTTAGAGTAAAAGATGAGTTTGTGGTAGAAATTAGTTAAAGGATATAACTCTACATAGAAACTATATATTTTTTCTTCTCTTAATCTATGAAAAAATTAATTCTTAAACTTTTGGTAAGGGATCATAAAACTAAAAATGTGTTATCCCAATACTTTATAATTTTTTGAATCGATGACATTTTAAATCATTAAAGATTGATGACTTTGAGGCCCTAAATTCAACAATTGTTTGTGACTGATGACCTCAATCACTCCATATAATTATTTACTTTTTCCTCCAATTATGTGTCTCTAATTTCAAATAATGTTCTCCTAATCGTGATCATAATTTGGTATTGACTTTTTCATTCCCCTTTTCGTCTTATTAAGACTAAATTTTTTTAACCCAATTTCTGATGTGGGTTTTCCCAGAAAGGTATTTTCTATTTTTAACCTTTTACTTTAGAAGAAAAATTTCAAATTGTAAGGACTCAATTTATTGATGGAGTTAATAATGTAACACCCCATGATTTCATAGTATGTTATTTTTTCAAAGTAAGTCAATAACTTGTACTGCACGCAACATCGATTTCAAGTGCACCATGACTTACCAAACAAGCCTTTAAAAAGCGATTATGAATAGCGTTAACTAAATTTTGGACATTATATAATCCTTATTGTTTTATAATCCTTATTATGAGTTTCTTGGACATAATGAAAAAAAAATCATTTTTTCAGATAAAAGAAGTATTTTTAAAAAAAATGCAATTTTCACACCTTTTAATGGTGAACCCTTTTTAAATCCAATATTTGAAACTTTTTTATTTTCAATTTGACAAAAATAAAATTCTTATTTTGAATCGGGACATAATAATTTAGTTTTAATAAATTATTGGTGTTTTTCTGATAACTTTCATATATTGGTGAATAGTGAAAAATACTATATTTTAGCTGAATTGTTTTTTAATCCAAATAATTTGTAGTCTTAAATTATACATTTTAATGGTTTGGAAATATAAATATATTATATTTTTACCATTTAATCTAATTTTATTCATTTGAAATAATTACACAATGAAATTGAACATAAACAGTATCAATCTTTTGTTAGTTATTATTTCTTTAAAACACTCTTTTTGGTTTTGAAAACGGGAATTAATTTTAAATTAATAAATGAAACATATAGGTTTTGAATTTGGTAAAATAGACTTAATTTTTTAATTCATAATATCAAATTATCTTAGGGTGAAATTTTGGTATTTTTCTAAAAACATTCGATTTTTGATTAATAGTGAAAAACATGAAGTTATTGGTTAAAACCGACTTTTTATTTAAATAAATATTTATTTTATTTAAATTTATTTTAAGTCATAATATATACATAATAAATATATAAGTTTAATATAATTTATTGGATTCATTTTACAATATGTTTAGATATATAAAAATTTTATTGAACTTTTTTTTCGTCTTTTACCCACCTCCTAAGAGAATTTACAAATTTGCATGAAACAAAATTTTTCTATTTCTGTTAGTTGAATTTCAAAAATCTGAGAGACACAGGTAACCTCATTATGTAAAATGTGGTTCAATAATATGAAAATAATTTTTGGGGAATATTACCTTTTGAATTTTATTTATTGCGGTTAAAGGTAAATAGGGTAATTCAAGGAAAAAAGAATATTATTATAATAAACAATTATCATAAAACATGTCCTAACCTTATTAGAGGAGTCATTTCCAACCATGGGAATCCTTGGGTCTATTTTGGGACCCCATTGATCTACTTATTGATGATAATGACACTTTATTTTAATTAACTTAATGTAATGGAAAAAATGACATAAACAAATATCTTTTAGTAAATCAATTTTTACGTGGGGTTATATAAGACTTATTTTTGACTATAAATATTCATTGGAAAGATAAAAATATTTCCTAAATTGTGGTATTTGTTTTATAATATTTATACATCAAATAAAGTATGTTATTTATGACCCAATAATGATGTAGTATTTACCTCATTAATAAATGATTTAAATAAATAAGATTATTAATATTAAAACTATATCCAAAACCAGTACAATTTTTATTGGATGATATTATTTCGACCATGAATCATCTTATATTCTCCTTTAATTTGTTTTGTACCATTATAATCCTAATATCACAATATAATAAATAATATTTTCACACATTCCTAAAGGGCCCCTCCTCCCCCTTATAAAAGGACACCACTTATAACCCATTCCACACACCTCTCAAGCCCCTTGGATCATCCAAACCCTACCCACATAAGGTCTAAAGATCAATATATTAAAAATATAATCCTTAACTTAGGCATAAGTCACTTCAAAAAGCCTTTTTGGTTCAAGCCAAAGGATGTTACCCAAATTAAATATAACGATTTCTCTTAAATTCTATTCATTTATTTTTTTTATTTTACTTCTACAACCCCCCTAAACTCTTTTTATTACTTTAATTTATGAAAAAACCAATATACATAATATACAAGGATGTTTTTGTTGGAAGTATTAGAACTAAACTTACACACACCTCGATCTAATGGGTGAAGAACATATTGTTTTGGTGGTTCGAAAATAACACCTCACGAAACGATGATTGTTCTATTATCTTTTACTGCCTCTCATGGTGGAAATTAATATGAAACTATATTTATATATTATATAAATATTATTTTTATGTTTTCTTTGTGCTTCTGTATTTTCCATTTATACCATACGTTTATGTATTCCATTGTTGGTAAAACGAGATACTTTCATTAAAGAAAGTGCGGACTACCGCCCCCTCAAAGTGATTTGACTCGTTAATTACTTATGTGGGATGTATAAAGTATGGAGTCATTGAAATTATATGTTATATTATACTGTAATTATAATATAATTATGTATAATTATTTTTTATATCCATTAAAATACAAAATAGAAATAAAAGTAGCATTCATGCATACGTACAACTTACCATCTCCTTGAACGGTGCTTTTCATTTCTTATCTCCAAATGTTATGTATTCTTATAAATAGAAATATATTCTAGACATATTTTATATATATGAAATCTAAATGAGCAATATCATTATATAGATAATGGAATTTTGACCACATGGACAATTTATAATTATAACAAGTTCATTTTTACTCAGGTTCCGAACATCGACAAAATGTCCGATATGAACTCAAATAATTAACCAATTGTTATAGAAATGTAATAAGTGACAAAAATGATTAATAAACTTGAAAATATTCTTAATCATGTATAAATTCACATAAGTTTATTATTCAGAAAGTACAAGGAACATACTATCAAGTCAAGTCGGACACGTGGTAAAGGGTTTCTTATATCACTTTCAATTATGTGATATTTCTATTGTACACCACTTATTTATTACATGTGGTGTATTGTGTACTGCCATTTGATATATAATATCATTATTCTCTTTATATTCATGATATTCTATGATTCATTTGGGGGTTATTGACTATTTTCATACGATTCGTTTGATTACAAGAGGTAAGGGTTATTGTAACGACCCAAAGTTTTTCAATGAAAACTCCCTTATTATAAATATGTCGTAAAATAACATGAAAACACAACAAAATGAACTAAAAAGTGATAAGAAACCTTTAAACATAATTTTGTCACTTCTATGTTTGGAATTTTGAAAATCCGACATTCACAGTTGTGTTCAATATGATTTTTGGAGTCTAATGAAACAAAAATAATTTTTGGTGAATAGTAACCTATCCTTATGAATAGTAACTTACCCTTATGAATAGTAACATTACTCTTATTAATAGTAAATAAGAGTAACATTACCTATGAATAAAAGAATAAAATTTAGACATCTTAGAAAGTGACGATTTGACCTTAGTAATCATTTTTGGTATTTTATAAGTCATAAATAATTAATTATATTTAATTAATTAATTTAAAAGAATATTTATTTCCCTGAAATGTATTCATAAATTATTGAATCAATTTCTAATAGTTTTTAGATAATTTTATTTGACCTTACGTAATTTTTGAAAGAACTATAAAATCGGTTTTAATCTTAAAAACTGTTTTTTTAAGTAAATTATGATTTTAATTAAATATTAAATTAATAATATTTAGAAAATTATTTTTGAAAAATGGAATTCATTTTTGGATTCTACACGTCGAAAAATGGTTGGGGTAAATTTTTGATATTTTTCTGAGATACTTGAATTTTTTATGAATAGTAGAATCCGATAATTCACAATAAATGCTACATAATGTATTATTTGAGTCATTGATGATGTTCTGCTGATGTAAGACCACTTGGTTCTGGATTACATTATAAAATTACTATTATTGATCATCCATGACACACTATTACTTGTCTTAGGGGAAATTAATAATCTAATAAATTTTATATTAAGGAAACCCCTCTTCCCTCCAATATAAAAGCCACCCTTCACTCCCTCATTTCCTCACACCTCTCAAGCTCCAAGACTTCTCTATAATCTGCACAAAAATCTTCCCTAGCACCTCCCCCACATCAAAAAGCTTCTGGTCTCATCAAAATACCAATACTAGCTTCCTTAAGGAGGATCTCAAGAAGAAGATTTAAGAGGTAATTTCCCTCCCTCTTCTCCTTTAATTTCCTTTCAAGTTCAAATTCTTTTCTTGATCTCTCACCAACTATATTCATCAAAATTGTTTTGTAACTCTAGTATTATAAATATAATTTAATTTTATGATTCTAATGGGTTATTATATCACCCCACACCCTTTCCCTCTTCCTTTTATTTTATTAAAGAGAACGTTGTTCATGAGGTGTTAATTTATCAACTTCAAAAACGACATGCTCTCTTTTTCCATTTCTACCTTCATATCTGGTCATGAAACCATTTTTATGGTTGAAACAGAATATTTTATATGTATTATGTTCTATTTTATGTTCTGGAAATAACCTATGACCATATTACTATGTTAAAAGTTAAAACAAGTTCGTTGTGATCCAAAAAACCGCTCAAATTAACCCAAATAACCATCATTAAATTCTTATCTAATGATTCATCCACATGGATCTAATATAATCCATTATAAAATTATTAAAGCTTCTGTAATATAATTAATAACATGTAATATCAGTTCTGTAAGTTTACTCATGATCTACCCAAACTTCAATTTAAGAATACAAGTGAACCACTCAAGAAAACCATAAAAACGAACATCCCCAAACAATGTTTTTAAACTCTATAAGTCATCCAAGGAACATAATATGACATAATGAAACCATAATTAACCCTATTAATGCACACATTGTTCTGGATTTCTAATTAATGAATATAATGTCATTATAAAGGGAATTAAATAGAAGGACTCATTCGGTTACAAGGTAAGGGGAAATCTCGAACCCAATTTTCTTCCTTCGGGTTCTCCCTCTTTCACTCCATTTTTTATATGGTTACCCATAAAATATCATTTTTTTATCATTTACTTTTCTTTTCTGGAATATACATGTTTTTCACTAGTTTTTATGTCCATCAAAATGTTTTCCAAAAGAACTCTTCTTTCAAGAACTCACCTTTTACCTCTCATTCAAGGTTGATAGTTCTTGTATCAAGTATGTTGTTCCCTCTTTCTTTTCGGAACCCAAATATTATGAATGTGTTATTATGAAATGAAACCCATTCCTTCTCATGGGTTAGTTATGTTCATTTATGTTATATGTTAATTGTGGCATGGATGATAAATGATAATGTTATGATGTGACGGGTGCACCCGGAATTATATAGCACAATATGAATGTTTAAATGTGACGGGTGCACCCGGAATTATACAGCGCTCCAATGCATTGGGTAAATTGATTAATCTCATGATTAAATGTGAAATGATGTGTCAAAAATATTCTCTCTTGGTTTACAAGTTTGTGTTGTAGTTAACCACTAATACATGATGTTTCATTTTGATGCATTTCCATACTTCGAGTCTATTTTTTATACTCCTCTCATGTTCATGATATTTTTCCTATGTTATGATTATGCTCACCCCATTCTATGTTGTTATTATCTATCTTATTACTAGTCTTCTAGATCACCCCTTTTGATGTATATCCTCATGTGGCTACATGTACTAAGGAGAGGACAAGTGCCACTAAGATATTAGTGAAGAAGAAATTAAATAAATGTTTATGGTTGATGTTGTATTTGTTATGTGTGGTCCTAGTTTTCCCAAGACACTAAACCTTTGGATCCTCTATGTGTAATAAAATTATGTTGTTTATCATTGAAATGATTTAATAGTATTGTAAGGAATGTCTGAGATGCTATAGTTGGTATCATAGGAATGGTTTAGTTAATTTGGGGATTAGGATTAGTGAATCGTAGAGAAAACCTACAACATGAGACTAAGTAAAAATTAGCACACAAGGATTTTTACCTAAGGATCCCATATGTTATTTTTTTGGTATAATTGTTTAAATGAATAAGTTATTCAGGAATTGTTTACTTATGTTTTGTTCTAACCTTTTCTATTTTAGAAAATGGTTGGAACCAAGAGAAATCATGCCAACAGCTCATGCGAGGGACAATGCAACGATTGCCCGAACGACATCCCCAATAATTTGGGAGGTGGAGTTCAAAACTTCATGGCGATGATTACCCAATTATCTCAGGTTATAAAAAATATCCATAAAAATGGGTAACATCCTCCTTCACCAAAGATGGAGCAACTTTCTATTGAATGTTTTATGCGGCAACGACCACCGACGTTTAGTGGATCTTTCGATCCACTAGTTGTGGAAAAGTGGGTTAACTTCATGGAGAAGATCTTTTCTGTGCTTCACTATTCTGAGACGGAGAATCTGACTCTATCCGTCTATCGTCTATATGGAGAAGCTGATAAATGGTGGGATTTTATTAAAAACACTAAGCCAAGGGAGGAAATTGAGGAGATGGAATGTGAAGTCTTTAAAATAATGCTTCTTAATAAGTATTTCCCAATAACTCTTCGCACAAAAATGGAGAGAGAATTTATAGAGCTTAAGGGAAAAGAAGGAGAATCTGTCACAACCTATGAAACAAATTTCACAAGGCTTTCAAGGTACGCTTCGGGTTTTGTTATCAACAATGATAGAAAAATTGATAGATTCTTTAGTGGATTAAAACCACACCTTCGAAAGGCTATTGCAATTCGAGACTTTGGGAGTTATAAAGATGTTGTTCGGTGTAATCTCAAAGTGGAGATAGAGTTTGGAGAATGGTCTCATGGAAATGGTGATAAGAAGAGAAAGATGGATTTTCAAGCTGGTGGATCTAATGAAAAAGGTGGGAAGAAATCAATGACCCACATGCCAAAAATGTGGGAAGTTGCACAATGGGAACTGCCTCAAAGGGACGGGGAAATGCTTCAAGTGTGGGAATGAAGGACACCATGATCAAGAGTGTCGAAAAGACACGAAAAGGAGGGATAATGTAGCCGATTAAAGGAGAGAACCACTTGTGGTTCAATGCTACAACTGTAGGGATCTAGGGCACTATGCAAACCAGTGCACTAAACCTCGAGCCCTCGAGGGTAATCAGCGTCAGCAGCCACCAAAGCCAAAGGAACAAGGGAAGTCTTATGCCATCACTACTATAGAGGTGGAGCATGATAATTATGCCGTACAAGGTACACTTCCTATTCACTCAATAATGTAAAAAGTCTTATTTGATTCTGGTACTATGCATTCCTTTATATCTTGCAAGTTTTCTAGAACTATAGAATCGAAGCCCCGAATCCTTGAAGTAGAGATATCTGTAAAAACACCAAGTGGTGCAATCATTGAAACCCAAGGGTTTGACTCTTCTCCTGTTGACGTATGTGGGATGATTCTTCTGGAAAATATCATAATACTTCCCTTGGTGGAATTCGACGCTATAATGGGAATGGATTGGCTCTCTTTAGATAGAGCACATATCAACTGTCGAGAAAAGAAAGTATATTTTCATATTCCAAACCATCCCATGCTCCTCTACAAATTCAAGGAAGATCATGAATCTCCTTTGATAAATCCTTCAATGGTGTGGGTGTTGATTCCCTATGAAGAAGCATACCTCGACCAAATGGTTGAGTCGAAGGAAAGTTCCAACCTTGAGGAAATGCACGTCGTGAGGGAATACGGCGATGTATTTCTAGAAGAGTTACCCTGAATTCCCCCGGATCATGAGGTAGAGTTCTCAATTGAACTCATACCAGGAGCTAATCCTATCTCGAAGTGTCCCTATAGGATGGATCCTATTGAACTGGAGGAGTTAAATAAGCAGCTGCAAGAGCATTTGGACAAAGGGTTCATACGCCCTAGTGCATCGCCTTGGGGTGTGCTAGTGCTCTTTGTGAAGAAGAAGGATGGAACCATGCGGCTGTGTATCGATTAACGAGAACTCAACAAGATCACCATAAAGAATAAGTATCCTCTCCCAAGGACTGATAACTTTTTCGATGAGTTAAGAGGAGATCAATACTTCTCAAAGGCGTATCTTCGTTCTGGATATCATCAGGTAAAGGTGAAGAATGAAGATATTCAGAAGGCTTCCTTCCATACAAGGTATGGGCACTATGAGATTTTGGTGATTCCCTTCGGACATACTAATGCCCCTGAAATCTTCATGGATTTGATGAATATAGTCTTTAGAAATTACCGCGACAAATTTGTGGTAGTGTTTATCGATGATATTCTCATCTACTCCAAGAGAAAGAAGAAACATGAAGAACATCTACAACTTGTGTTGGCAACAGTGAGAAAGGAGAAGTTGTACGCCATGTTCAGAAAGTGTGACTTTTGGATGAATCAAGTCACATTCTTGGGACATGTGATCACAAGTGAGGGAATTTCTGTGGATCCTTCAATGAAAAAGGCAATTGAGGAATGGCCCAGGTCCTCTAGTGTCATAGAAATCTGTAGTTTTCTTGGATTAGCTGGGTACTACCGACATTTTTTGAGAAACTTCTCACGATTTTCAAGCCTACTAACAAAGTTAACAAGGAAAGGGGTAAAGTATGTCTAGACGGAAGAATGTAACGGAAGCTTCAAGGAGCTAAAAAGATGGCTACTCACTACACCTATACTCATAATACCAAAAAGTGGATAAAGTTTTGTGATATAAAGTGACGATTCAAAGAAAGGCTTGGGTTTTGTACTCATGAAAAATGATAATGTGATAGCCTACGCCTCATGACAGGTGAAGATCCATGAGCAGAACTACCCGACGCATGATCTAGAGCTGGCAGCTGTGATTTTTTCCTTGAAAATCTGGTGGTACTACCTTTATGGAGAGAAGTGTGACATATACACAGACCACAAGAGTCTAAAGTATATATTAATACAAAAGGAGCTCAACATGCGACAAAGGATATGGTTAGAGCTAATCAAAGATTATGATTGCTCTATTCACTATCATCCTGGAAAGGCGAATAAGGTAGCTGATGCTATAAACAGAAAAGAACATGCTACTATATCCATGTTGTGGATTGAGAAAGACCCAATCTTCTTGGATATGCAAAGGATGGATTTGGAAATCATAAGGGCAGGAGATACATCCTACCTTGCCCAAATGATTGCGTAACCATCCATTCAATAGAAGATTAAGGAATCACAAAGGGATGATGTGGAGATACAAAAGAGGGTGAATGCATTAAAAAAAGGGAAGCTGCAAGACTTCCATATCGACAATGATGGTGTGATTCGGTTTGGAACACGGATTTGTGCGCCTTCATCACCCGGGATAAAGAAGGATCTATTGGATAATGCACATAGCTCAACTTTCTCTATCCATCCTGGGAGTACCAAGATGTATCATGATCTCTGAGAACACTTCTAGTGGGATAACATGAAGAAGGATATTGCGGAATATATATCAAGGTTCTTGGTATGTCAGCAAGTTAAAACTCAGCGGAAAAAGTCTACAGGTATGATGCGGTCATTGCCTATACCCATGTGGAAATGGGAAAATGTTACTATAGACTTTGTCACGGGTCTCCTGAAGACGTCAAAGGGGAATAATGCGATATGGGTTGTGCTTGACCGACTCACCAAGATTTCCTATTTTATCGCTATTCGGGAAGTCTTCTCTCTTGAACAACTTTCAAAGATATATGTGAAGGAAGTGGTGAGACTGCATGGTGTTCCACTCTCAATTTTCTCTGAACATGATCCAAGTTTCACATCTATGTTCTGGAGGAGCCTTCAACATGCTTTGAGTATTGAATTAAATTTTTGCACGGCCTATCACCCCCAAACTGATGGCCAGTCTAAAAGGACTATTCAGACGCTTGAAAATATGTAAAGATCCTACTCTCTTGAATTCAAAGGTGGTTGGGATCAGCATCTCCCATTGGTTGAGTTCTCATAAAACAATAGCTTCCACTCGAGTATTCAGATGGCTCCGTGTGAAGCTCTTTATGGGAAGCGATGAAGAACTCCAACCTGTTGGGATGAAGTTGGAGAAAGAATGCTGCTTGGACCCGATCTTGTTCAAGAGATGATAGAGAAGGTTCAAGTCATCCAGAAACACGTCAAAGCTGCTCAATGTTGGAAAAAGAGCTATGTTGACAACCGTCGACGGGACTTGGAGTTTGATGTTGGAGATAAAGTCTTCCTTAGAATATCTCTATGGAAAAGAGTCATGTGATTCGGGAAGAAAGGGAAGCTAAGCCCAAGGTACATTGGCCCCTTTGAGATCCTTGACCGTATAGGATTCATGGCCTATCTTCTAGAACTTCCACACAATATGGCTCAAGTTCATGATGTGTTTCATGTATCACTACTGAGGAAGTACATACCAGACCCCTCACATGTACTAAACTCAGAGGTGGTGTAGCTGGAAGATGATCTCTCTTATGAAGAGCAGCCAGTAATGATTCTAGATCGGAGAGATAAGGTTCTACGCAACAAGACAACCCATCATGTCAAAGTATTTTGGAGGAACCATATGTTTGAGGAAGCAACTTGGGAACCATAAGAGGCAATGAAGGAGAAGTACCCTCACCTGTTTATGTAAAGTGAAATTTCAGGGGCAAAATTTCTTAAGGGGGCAAGAATATAACGACCCAAAGTTTTCAATGGAAATTCCCTTCTTATAAATATGTCGTAAAATACCATGAAAACACAACAAAATGAACTACTAAGTGATAAGTAACCTTTAATCATAAGTTTGTCACTTCTATGTTTGGAATTTTGAAAATCTGACATTCACGGTTGTGTTCAAGATGATTTTTGGAGTCTAATGAAACAAAAATAATTTTTGGTGAATAGTAACCTACCCTTATGAATAATAACCTACCCTTATGAATAGTAATATGACCCTTATGAATAGTAAATAAGAGTAAAATTACCTATGAATAATAGAATAAAATTTAGACATCTTAAAAAGTCACAATTTGACCTTAATAATCATTTATTGGTATTTTATAAGTCATAAATAATTAATTATAATTAATTAATTAATTTAAAAGAATATTTATTTCCATGAAATGTACTCATAAATTGTTGAATCAATTTATAATAGTTTTTAGATAATTTTATAAGACCTTACGTAATTTTTGAAAGAACTATAAAATCGGTTTTAATCTTAAAAACTGTTTTTTAAGTAAATTATGATTTTAATTAAATATTAAATTAATAATATTCTGAAACTTATTTCTGAAAAATTAATTTCATTTTTTGGATTCTACACGTCGAAGAATGGTCGGGGTAAAATTTTGAGATTTTTATGAGATACTTGAATTTTTGATGAATAGTAGAATCTGATAATTCACAATAAATGCTAAATAATGTATTATTTGAGTCATCGATGATGTTCTCATGATGTAATCCAACTTGTTTCAGGATGAAATTATACAATTACTATTATTGGTCATCCAAGACTTGCTATTACTTGTCTTAGGGAAATTAATAAACTAATGAATTTTATATTAAGGATACCCCTCTCCCCTCCACTATAAAAGACACCCTTCACTCCCTCATTTCCTCACACCTCTCAAGCTCCAAGACTTCTCTAAACTCTTCCCAAAAATCTTCCCTAGCACCTCACCCACGTCCAAAAGCTGCTGGTATCATCAAAAGACCAATACTAGCTTCTTTAAGGAGGATCTCAAGAGGAAGATTTAAGAGGTAATTTCCCTCCCTCTTCTCCTTTAATTTTCTTTCACGTTAAAGTTCCTTACTTGATCTCTCCCCTCCTATATTCATCCAAATTTTTATTTTTAACTCCAGTATTGTAAATATACATTAATTTTATGATTATAATGGGATATTATATCACCCCACACCCTTTCTATATTCCTTTTATTTTATTAAAGAGAACGTTGTTCATGAGGTGTTAATTTGTCACCTTCAAAAACGACATGCTCTCTTTTTCCATTTCGACCTTCAGATCTGGTCGTGAAACCATTATTCTGGTTGAACCAGGATATTTTATATGTATTATGTTCTATTTTATCTTCTGTAAATAAACTATGGCCATATTACTATGTTAAAAGTTAAAACAAGTTCATTGTGATCCAAAAACCGCTCAAATTAACCCAAATAACCACTATTAAATTATTATCTAATGATTCATCCACATGGATCTAATATAATTCATTATAAAATTATTAAATATATTTTAATATCATTATTAACATGTAATATCAGTTCTGGATGTTTACTCATGATCTGACCAAACTTCAATATAAGAATACAAGTGAACCCCTCATGAAAACCATAAAAACAAACATCCCCGAACAATGTTTTTAAACTCTATAAATCATCCAAGGAACATAATATGACATAATGAAACCATAATGAACCCTATTAATGCACACATGGTTATTGATTTCTAATTAATGAATATAATGTCATTATAAAGGACATTAAAGAGAAGGACGCATTCGGGTACAAGGTAAGGGGAAATCTCGAACCCAGTTTTCTTCCTTCAGGTTCTCCCTCTTTCACTCCATTTTTGATATGGTTACCCATAAAATATCATTTTTTAATCACTGGATTTCCTTTTCTGGGATATACATGTATTTCATTGGTTTTTATGTCCATCAAAATGTTTTCCAAAAGAACCCTTCTTTCAAGAACTCACCTTTTACCTCTAATTCAAGGTTGATGGTTCTTGTATCAAGTATGGTGTTCCCTCTTTCATTTGGGAACCCAAAGATTATGAATGTGTTCTTATGAGATGAAACCCTTTCATTTTCATGGGTTATTTATGTTCATTTATGTTATATGTTCATTGTGGCATGCATGATAAATGATAATGTTATGATGTGACGGGTGCGCCCGGAATAATATAGCCCAATATGAATGTTTAAATGTGACGTGTGCGCCCGGAATTATACCGCACTCCAATGTGTTGGGTAAAGTGATGAATCTCATGAGTAAATGTGAAATGATGTTTGAACAAGATGCTATCTTGGTTCACACGTATGTGTGGTAGTTAACAACTAAGACAAGATGTTTCATTTTTATGTATTGCCACACTTCAAGTATATTATTTATGATCCCCTCATGTTCATGATCTTTTGCCTATGTTATGATTATTCTCACCCTATGCTATGTTGTTCTTATCTATCCTCATACTGGGCTTCTAGCTCCCTGATTTTGATGTATATCCTCACGTGGATACATGTACTAAGGAGAGGACAAGTTCCACTAAGAAGCTTGTGAAGAAGAAATTAAATAAATGTTTATGGTTGATGTTGTATTTGTTATGTGTGGTCCTAGTTTGCCCAAGACACTAAACCGTTCGAACCTCTATGTGTAATACTATTATGTTGTTTAACTTTGAATTGATGTAATAGTATTGTAAGAAAAGGTCGGGATGCTATATTTATTTCCTCAATCTCATTATTATCTGAGATTGTTCATGTGTAAGTATTTTCATGGACATAATTATAATAGATACCCATATTTTATAAAAAGGATTTCAAAAGGAATATTTTTAAATTTTCATGGGAGGGTCTATTTAACTATATCATAATTTTAAATGTTTTAAACTTTTATCTTTTAAACCATTTTAATTAATTTCCATGTTTTCAAAAAGATTGTAAGGATTTATTTATATGGACATGAATGTTTTGAAATGATGATAATTTAAAAAAGTTTCAACGTGGTATGCGACAGTTTTATTTAAAAATCCCTTTTAAATGACTACATTTATAAATTATGATAATTTTAAATGATTTCATGAAAAAGGGGTATTTCTCTAAATGATTTTTACCGATCATTTTCATCTATGTCAACATCCTTTAGTGGATTTTAAACTTGTTTAAAGTTGATTTATTATGATACAAATATTCCATATTGTATTGATTTTTTTGATATGTTTGACTGTGGATGTATTATTTTTATTCAATTCATGGTTTATGGATAATGTATTGGCATTTTGTATGCTAGTTTTAATACGAAATTTTATGTTATATTTCAACCTTTTCTTATGATGAATGTATTGGACTAGTATATTCCAGGTTGAGGACCAGTAAAAATAATCCCTCTAGGTTAGGGTCTAGTTACAGCAGAGCCTCTGGGTTGGAGACCAATTATAGAGGCTCTTAGGGTTGGAGTCTGGTTACAGAGGCTCTCTGGGATGGAGTCCGGTTACAGAGGCTCTCCAGGTTTGGGTCCGGTTACAGTTATCCCAAAGGTCCTAGCACAAGGCCTTGACACAGAAATTATAGTCTGGTACCATATATTCCGTCATTATGAAATTAGTTATTACATGTGATTATTCTACTAGTAGAATATCCCTCTTCATGTTTATATGGTAATGTTTGATTTATTTTTTCCATATTATGTTCAAGTTTATGTTTAAAAGCCTATTTTTTTATTACACATCTTGCCTTAAAATTTTATAGCAACTGCTAAATTATTTACCCTTACTGAGCATCTGAGCTCACCACTTTCTTATGTTTTATTTTCCCAAGATATGAAGATGTTAATTATAAGAGACTTGTAGGAATAATCATGTAGGCTTGGACGTTTCTAATGGAATAAATTATTGTTGTTTATATTTTAAAGTTGTAATTTTGAACTTCATGTATGTATTCTATTTTCCAAGACTGCTAAATTGATCAGTCCTTCGGTACATTATTCCATGTAATCATGCCGATGTTATGTAATAATACACTGACTCTAGGTAACTAGGGCCGGGGCGTTACAAACAATATATTTTAGAAAAAAATTCCACATTTTAACCCTTATCATTTATTTTTAAACCCCACAATAAACTCATTTTTTACTTTAACTGTGATAATCAATTATTTCCTTCTTCACTATTAATTTTCCCCAAAAACTAATTTTACATTTTTAGATAATATAAAAACCATTTATTATAAACATTTAATCAACTTTTAAAATATAAATTAATAATATTTTAAATAATTAATTTGAAATTAATCTCATAAATGAGACGTGAAAGTGAGTCTTCAAAGAGAAAATTTTCAAATGTTTACCTGGATTATATATCAAAACATCAATATAAAAATGATTCCAATAAGATAAATTGTGTTAATAGATGTATAATTTAAATAATTTTACACTAAAAACAATTTAAAATATAATTTAATATTTTAAATAATTTAAATGAAAATGTTGTTTTCAATTATGATTAAGTATCTTTGACTATTCATCAAAAAATTATTCATTTCAAAAAATTCACAAAAATTCACCACCAAATAACATAGATATTATAATTTAAATATTATTTTCTTTTTCAAATACATTTTTTAAATGTTCAAAAAATTAATTTTGAAATAAATCTAAAAAAATTAACAAAAGTTCTTTTTTGGAAAAAAAATTGATTTTTTCTTAAAATTGGATATATACTTATCTCATTTATAGAAAAAAATTAGATGAATGTTAAACTTTTAATTTAATATATAATATATTCATTTAATTAAAATCATTCAAAAAAAGTGTATTTTAATTTATCGAGTAAAAAATTGACTATGGGCATTAAAAAAGTTTTTCAGAAAAAAAAGTATTTCATTTATTTTGAAATGATTTTAATTTTCATTTATAAAGAATTGGTCATAGATGAATTTATTTTATATACATGTCTAAACCATTTATTCTCATAATTAGTTAATCACATTCATACACATCATTTCAATAACCAAAACATTACAACCATATATAATATTTTAATAACATTTCACGTTCTGTTTAAACTCATTGTCGTATGTAACACATGATAATAATAGTGTTTCATGTAACAATATATATAAAAAGGATAAAATAATTTGAAAAAAATTTAAAAATATTTGGGGTTTTATATTCTACCCCCATAAAATGAATTTGTACCTCAAAATTCATCTCATTCATCAAAGGTTTAAATTTTCAAAATTCATTCATTGAATCCCATATCCTAAAATGGTTAATAAAAAATCCCATTTAAAAATATAAATGGAAATTTAAAAATGATATGGTATAAAAAATAATCAGTTTCAAAATATGAGAAAATGGTTGGGAAGTAAAAACATGAACATTGGATAAAAATGGACAGCCAAATACTTATAGAGAGTGATATAGAACACGGTAAGGTGAAGGTTAACGACCAAAAATCCATAAACCAAAGAGGAATGAAAAAGATTATTGATCTAAAAAATTGATGATAACATAAAACAATTATTTTTGGATCTGTTTCCTAAAGATGGAGAATTCATTTTCCATATAGTCTAATAACTTATGAAAATTTACATACATGATTTAATTTATTTATATGCATAATATTATCATTTTTTATTCCTTGATCAACTTATTCTTTATCTATTACAATAAAAGATTAAATTTTCATGTCTTAAGAACAAAATTACATTTATAAAATAAATATAAGTAAATGCTTCCATCTATAAATAGAAAAACATTAGCATAGTTTAACCAATATTGATAAATATTCATTATTGAGTATGTATGAGCCTGAAAGGGGAACAACGCACCTTAGGGTTTTCTCGTCACCGCCAATCTCCTTGGTTGGGCTTCGATTCTCCCTTGATCTCCCCGGCGTGTTCACGGTGTGGAGATTTCTTCTACGGAGTGGGTGTCCAGGTCGTCGAAGGGTTCGAGGTCGGTTTATAGATTCTCTGCGGCGTCGGGTGTGACCTGGTGCGGCGTTGGGGTCATGGTCCTTCTCTGCGATGATGGGGTCTATATCTGGTGCGTCGGGGCCGAGATCTAGTGCGTGTCAGGGTCATTACTATTCTTCGCATTTGGGTTTCGATTCGGTGCCTTTAGGTATGGATCTTGTCTCTATGTGGTGTTGGGGTTATGTTGTGGTGCTCATCTGGAGTTGAGATCTATGCATTGTGGGGTTGATCTGGTGTGGCATCGATCTGGTGAAGCTTCGGGGTCTTGCTCTGATCTCTTGTGCTTTTCTTTCTTCTTCCACGGCGATGGGGGCAGCCTGTTCTTCTACGGCGTGGAGTCGTGATCCGGACTTCAAAGCGAAGGAAGTCATCTTCCAGTGCCATGGCGAAGGGGTTGTTCCGTTGATTTCACCACGACTGGCTGGGGTTTCATGGTTGTGTTGTGGTCTTTTCTTTCAGATTTGAGGGTGGCGACGGGTGATGTGGTTCGTGGAAACAGTTTTTTCTCTTCAGGTAATGTCTGTGAGATGTTTGATTGGTTGTGAAATTGGTTTTCTACCGTGGTGGTTTGTTATTGGAGGTGATATGGATGGTCTTTGGGGAACCCAGACAACCTACAAGTTTTGATTTAGAGGAGGATAGAGCTGACTGTCATCACCGTGCATGACTGTTTGGACTTGGAATATTAAGAGGGTATGGTGTTGTCATCGGTATTGGGCCCGTGCATTTTTCATGGGACAGTTTTCTCATTAGCCATGCTTTGGTGTAGGCGTGTCTTAATGATGTTGATGCTGGGATGAATCATTACTTTGTGTCTTGTTCTGGGTTTCATCCCTCTTGATTTTCGAATCTTGTTAATGTCTGGATGTCTTGAAGTCTTGGTTTTCCCCCCATTACCCTTAAAAGGGGGCTTATCCAAAATTAATAAAAAAAATTGGCCTTCAAGCCTTTCAGTCATTCATAAATAATTATGGGGAGAAGAGAAATTGGGTTTCGTAATGCTTAGGAGATTCGCGAAATAGGATCTTAGATGGTGAATGTCATGGTAACAATAGTTTTGAGGTGGTATTAGCCAACTATTAAGAGAAATTGGGTTTCGTAATTCTCATGAGGATCACCACGATGAAAAAAAGGCTATCATGAAGTGGCCATAAACTGTCGGACTTGCATAGGGAACATCAACAACACTCACAATTGAGGTTCTCATCGGACTCAATGAGGTACCATCATAGAAATTCGCAGTCATGGTGTTGAGGGATCTTTGTGAAGGAACTTCATCAAATAGACTGATCTGGAAACATTAGTGGCTATTTGAGTTTGAATTAGCTTCTAACCAGCAAAGAATTTGACAAAGCCTTCTATAGCATTATTTATTTTCAAACAGATACCGCCCTCAGAACGGTAGCCAACTGGAAAAAAAGTAGGGTTAGATTCTGATAGTAAGTTTTCAAAAACAACACGGTCATGAAGCTAGCTCATGGGGCATGTGAGATGATAATGTGTCATGAATCTCAATAAGGTGAAGGTACCCAAGAAACTCTGGTGGTTGAATATGTGATCCATTTCCAATAATTACAAGAGAGTGAGAATTACACCTTTTTAACAATAAATAAAAACTCATTAAATGATTGGCATCCCAGATAGAGGAAGCCTAGGAGACACTAGAATATGTGTGCCTTCAAGTGGCTAAGCTCTGAGCCTAAAAGGATCAGATATAGATAAGGTCTAATGAGATTTAATCAATTGTTATTTATGAAGATAGGGAGCATATGAACTGGTAGGAAAATATGTATTACACACGAGAGTGGGTTTTAGAGTTAAATCATTCCATTGAAGGAGTGGATCCCTAATAGCCGTTTTTTTCTAATCCAATGAAAAATACATTTCTTTCCTACCTCCTTATTTAAATTGCATGCATTGATATATTTATTTCTTTATTTAATTAAATAATATCAATCATATAAATATTGAAACTAATGATCAATCCCTAAGATCACATGGTCATACCTGGTGGGATAAATAAGCGATGCTCATATAATTAACTAATTTTAATATTAATGTTCCATCCAAGAAACCAATAATCGGGGTCTACTATTGTTGATAGAATACCTTGAGCATTTGGTTTTAGAGGGAATATGACAAGAGAATAGGGCCCTATAGATATCCAAATTTTATTTTCCAAATGTTCTCCAATACACCAGTAGAAAAAGATCAGGGGAATTAGAATCAATTTGAACAAAAGAGAAGACGAGAAGTCTGAATCACAATGAAAAAAATCATGAAATCAATGATGATGGTCCTCCAATATGAGGTAAATGCAGTCCATAATCGAAATGAAGTATCTGTACTTCCAATTTCAAATGGGTGTAAACAAATTATTTCTAACCATTAACCCTATTTGAATTGGGCCAAAAAAATTGAAATGTCTTCCAAATTCATCTAGGGAATTATCCCAGAATCTTAGGTGCGCCAAAGTGACCTAGGACCGGACTGTTAGGGGGTACCTTTAAATGTGAAAGATGGTGAGGATCCGAATAAAGGACATGAAAAAGAATGCATATAGATAGATTGAATGTCTAAAAGTATCCCAACACTATTGAAATTATTCAACCATATCCTATAGAACATAGGTGCTGTTGTGTTGGTCTGAAAAAATATCCAACCGATATTTTAGAAGAGTGTTGTCTCAGATGTTGAGTGATTGCTGAAGACGTGGTCAATCTGTTAGATGACCAGAACTGTGGGAGAGGACCTCTTAGGTGAGGGCTTAGGTTGATTTCATGTTTCACATAATGAAAATGATGATGTAATGTTCATTGTTTAACATCCTAATATGTGGATGATTCATATGTATTTTAACATCATATAGTGAGGTTGATGTATAGAATAGTTTAATGGGATATGACCTAGATGTTACACATAGTTTAAGTTCATATCGTTTAGACCATCAAAAATATTTTAAAGTCTTGTTACATAGACTATAAATTTTGTTCCTATAATGTTTGCATTGCATGAAGGATATGAACCTAATGCGAACAAGCCATAGGAGGACTGTACAGAACACAAATACTATGGAATAGATGGGTAGGATATATATGTGATGTGGTGAGTGAAAAGACCCAACATGAACAAAGGACAAGAGGGCCTAATGTCAAACCACACATACTTTATGGGGATATTAGTTTAAGGTCATAGAGTTTGGAACAAAGACAACTTGTATGGATAAATCATGTTGGTACCCACCCTACCAAAACTCATAATCCTACATGATCTATGATCGGTGTAGGAAATAAGAAATGGTATATTGGTTTTACCTTTTATGTGGTAGTGCAATTCGTGGGTTGAACAAATAATAGAATCCCAGCATGATACAAAAACATTGAATGGGGGATTAGTCGAGACATTCAAGGTCTAAATGAATGGTGAATGGTATGTAATGGCTGATTTTTTACCATATTCTAACACAAAGACCATAGCCACACCAAACAGAAATGGGGTGATCCAATTTGGGATGAATTGTTGAACATTTTCAAAACATAGGATTAACTACTTACTACCAAAGATCCAATGGGGTGTTGGCCAAAGACGGGAGGTGAGACAAAATAGTATGAGACCATCACCATCAAGGGGTATGTCTATAATTAAATCATGATGGAGAAACCAAATAAAGGACCTGATGTGTGGGATTAGCACATCAGAGAGTGAGATTCAGTCATAGGCATGAAAATAGTTTAATGTTATATTATATAGACAATGGAGGGTAGTTTAAATTCATGTTTCTCAGACTAATAGGAGATTATTAGTCTTGGGGTATGTATAAAGTAGGTGGGAGGAAAACCCCAACATGAATGTGGCTAAAAAGGATCATGTATTGTACACACACCTTAAGAAGAATGAAGGCCAAAGGAATGAAAAGGTGTAATGAACCGGTATTTGGGACCAAGATAGACGGTCTATGCATCACTAAATATCATGTAATGATGGTAATCATGTTATACACAGTTCTAAAATTCCTTGAATTTTAACATCATGCGGTAAGGATGTGGGGAATAGTTTTATGTTATGGAGAGGACATTGAATCTTTAGTTTAGGGTCATAAAAATGGACTGTGGGGATGATATATTCCAATAAGAAATATGTAACATTTTTTCATGAGCCCACCAAATGTAACTGATGACCATAGAGTCCTCATTCAACATCATGTATTCCAAAGAGTAATCTACACACAGTTTAATGTCCAATTTATTAGAATATAAATGAAATGGGGTGAACCCAAAATAGGGGATATGTGTGGTGTGATAGAAACAACTTTACAGGAATGAGGTCCAAAGAGGCCCATTCCACAAAAGAAATTATCATAGAAAAAACCTATGAATATTTTAAAGTGATAATTATTGGACTTCAGTGCCCAATTTAAGTTCATGATCTTGGGAAGTAATCTCCTAGTTTATGGTCTTAGAGTTCATACCATAGGGTTATGCTGATTTTTCATGTCGGTAAAAACCATACCAAGGATCCAAATCTTACGTGGTCCTTACCCGATGTAGTAAACAAGGATTGAGAGGATATCTATGACACATGGAAGTGCATAGTAGGGGAATGGAGAAGATAGATCAAGGATGTCCCAGAAAAAGATGATCAACCTAATCAATATACAAAGTTGGAACGAGGGGTAATGCCATGTGTACCAGAGTTCCTCCTAGAACTAAATAGGTGCAACACGTGAACCACAATGTTTGGTATTTGGGACACAATGTGGGTGGAATAACTATGGAGGATAAATGCTGGCCTAATTTGAAACACAACATCCATATCATACAACTTGGGGATGGAAAATAAAATTGAGGGTCAGATACTAGCCATATTAAACACATAAGACCTACCTCAAAATGCCGCTAAAAGTCCTCTAGAGAATTGTCCCAGAATGGTATGTGAGCAATACTGACCAAAAACCATGCTGTTTGAGGGTACCTTCAAAAAATAAAAGATGATGAGGACCCAAATAATGAGACACATGAATCATAGAGATATAATTAGAGAATGTCCATTAAAAATACAACAAACTATGTTTTATTCCATAGTGCATCTAAACACATTATTGAGGCATATCAGAGGTTGAGGGATTGAATTAAGGGAATATTACTTAGGAGGATAGTTGTTTATCATAAAAAAAATAGGCTGATGAACCTAGGGATGGACCCAATGAAATTATGTGTGGGAGTTATTTTTTATCCTCTAAGGATGGGAATCAAGCTACACGATGTTCCTGAATGTTTCGAAGTTTAAAGAAATGTATTAAGAATGTTGGTTATGATGCAGTTTATCAACATGTGGGTAGGATATTGAGGGAGAGGTATCTCAAATGGGATGTGTATGGTGTGGAAAAATAACCCAATGTGAATGAATACCAAGAAAGTCCACAGCAAGCCATTCATAATCCAAATAGAGAACTCAGTCCAATGGGTCTGAAAGGATGGATGATCCTGGGGATGGACCCAGATACAAAATCACTTGGTGTCCCAACCTATCCAATAAGGATGATAATCAAGCAACATATAGTTCTATAATGTCGTACAATTTAACATCATGTGGTGAGCACACGAGTAAAGGGGAAAATCACAGAGGGGAAGGGGTACGTGGTTCGATTGTTTTAAACTCATTGCAAATGAGGACCAAAGTGGTCTCATATAAGACCACATGCTCCAATGAAATTCAGTCCATGGGGATGAATGTATGAAAATATCAACGGAACATGGGGAAAGACACAAAGACAAAATTTATAGGAATTCCAACATTTCCCATAATGACGGGAATCATACCATACATAGTTCATGAATTCCACGCAATTTAATGCCATGTAGTAAGGATAAATGAAAGGAAGTGTATTCCCAAGGGAGGAACATGGTCAAATTTTAATAAATTGATGATAATGAGGACCAAAGATGTATCTTACCACACAACAAGACCCCTGTACATTCAGGCCAAGAGACCTATGATTTCATGGAATTTTAGGAATCTAGGACAAGAAATGAGGAGAAAAATGTCTGTTTGCTCCTATATATCCCATGAGAATGGGAATCAGGCCATATGCAGTTATTTAATGTCATATAGTTTATTGTAATTTTTTTAGGATGAAGGTAGGATCGGAATACCCATGGAAGGTACATGGTTCAGTTATTTTAACCCAATGTGAATGAGATTCAAGGTGGTTTCATCACAACACTAAACACTCCCAAGGGGATCCTAGGCTGATAATTTTTTAAAAAATATGGTTAGACCATATAAGAAATGTCTAGGTGTCTCTATGTATTTCATAAAGATGGGAATCAATCCATATGTAGTTGTTAGGGATGATATGGTGAGTGACCAATGCCAAACACAACTCCCTTTAATATGAGTACATGGGGGTGCTATGCAGCTTAATATCATGTAGATATGAAATAGTAGTTTAACATCATATTGGATGGGGTAGTTTAATGTCATGTAGGATATAGGGGATTCATGTAACTTCACTTTATGCTAGACATAACTGCAGTTTAATGTCATTCTAGATTGGGAAACTCAATTTAATGTCATGTTTCTTAGACAAAAAAGATAATTGTTTATGGTTTTAGAACACAATGCATAAGGTTAACTATCATCATAGGGGTGTATAGTGGGTTAGCATAATGAAACCTGAATGAATGAGAATTAAGAAGGTCTTAGCACTATACCACACACTCCTGATGAAAATATCATGTGATGGGGCTGAAAATTTGAACTATGAGCATGATCGTAGACTAAATGTCTAGAAATTTGTACATATCTCGTGAGGATGTGAGTGAATCCATACCGTGTTCACGAAGAGAGAAGGGTGAGTGACCACATCCAAATGTGAGACCCTTAGATATGAAAACAACAGGGTTCTATATAGTTTAATATATTTTAGATAGGATGAAACAATTTAATGTCATGTGGGATGGGACATTTTAACATGATCTAGGTAAAATGGGATCAAAGAATTTTTATGTCATTCAGGACATAACAGTTTTTAATGCCATATAGGATATGGAACCACAGTTTAATGTCATGTATTATGGAAGAAAGAGATCTTAGTTTATGGTTTTATAACTCAGACCATAATATTTAGCCACCAACATAGGGGTTTGTAGTTTGGTGCCATAAAGAAACCAGACGTGAATGAGAACCAATAATGTCTTAGAACTATACCACACACTCTTTAGAAAAAACTCATTCCATTGGGATAAAATGATGAATTGGCAGGTGGACCATAGACAGAATATCTAGGTGTTCCCTTGTATCCCATGTGTATGGTAATCAATCCATACATATTTCATGAATATGGAATTGTGAGTGACCAGTGACAAAGGTGACATAGTCTCAGATGAGGAAATGGAAGTGACATGTAGTTTGGCGTCATGAAGATATGATATAGTAGTTTAACGTCATGTTGGATAGGGAAGATTAATTTCATTCAGGACAAAGGGACATTGTGCAGTTTGACATCATGTGGTACGTAATAGTAGTTTAACATCATAAAGGATGCATGGACCCCACTCATGTGAAACACTATTTGAGGAACTTAGCATTGGTGGGAGGAGTGACTCACTCTCCATCCTTGGTGACCAAAGAGTATGCACAATTAGGGTAATCCTTGTGAATAATGTAGTATCCTTCCCATTTTGTTCCCAACATTGGTGGATTCCTTCCATGTATCATCAGAGTCCTTAGAGCCAATACCGTATCACCTTGAAGGAATGAGTAGAGGTGAACCTTCTTTTTGAAACCAATAGATATATTGTTTCTGTGCCTCTCTAGATTATGCAATATAATAACCCTTCCCTTAAATTTCACACATAAAACTTAATTTATTACATAAAATATTCACTGGATACAAAATACGATATTGAGAGGTCTACTATCTTTGGGGCATATTAACATTACATAAAAACTTAAAACATGAAATACACCTCTTTATTGAATACTTCTTTTACATGACCACACACATTCCTTCGTACTTATCATTGCATGGGATAACCTGAGGAAATTCATAAGAAAAGGGTGAACTAAAAATACAGGAAAGGGAGTAAACAAGGCATAACCTGAAGAATACAATACATGTTATTAAATATCCATATCTATGGAGAATAAGAGAAACATGAACATAAAGGCACGATATAGCATGATTATCATAACATGGAAATGTTGCATCAACATTTAACATGATATTAACATGATCCAAGGATCATTTCACAAATATCATGAGTAAACATTAATTGACCTTTAATTAGCATGATCAAACCCTCATTTCACTTGACGTATCAAGATACTAATATTTACTCGATGCATTCGAGTGCTATTAAGGCACCCTTCTTTATCATTTCATTTCATGCGTAAGTGTGTCACATGGATCATATAAAATTAATTAATTATACATCATCATTTATTCCATGATATAAGGAATCTTTAATTCATACATGAAACTCTATAATGAATAATTAAATTCCCATAAAGGTGAATACCCTTGATAGTTAAATGGGCATGTATTCACTACACAATGACTTTGGCTTGGTAAATCGTCGTGCAATTTTGGCAGCATAAAGGCGTGACATAAGAATTCATAAAAAATAGTTGATGGGAGAGGAAGAGGTGTATCATCATATTTATATGTAACGGACAACGAGGGTTTCATATATATACATGCCCCAAATTATGTAATGCAATTTAGATTCATAATACCAAATAATTTCCTGGATGTAAATGAGAAGAAATAAATTCATTAGAGAATTTCGACATGGTAACTGGTGTACATGGGAGGAATTAATGAGAGATAAAGAGGTATATCATCAATAAAAAATAAAGAGGGTAGTATGGGATAGGTTAAAAATCATTCCAAAATATTTTTAATTGAAAACAAAATGGTATGACAACGTAATGAAATTTGCTCAAAATGAGAAAGGAATAAATCCCTTACATGGAAGTGTGATACAAAGGATTATGGGAGGCTTGAGAGAGGATTATTTGTAGATTGGGGTTCCTTGGGAGGATACTAGAGAGAGGAGGGGGGGTAGGGACGTGATAAAAGGGCTTTGAGTGAGGAGAAGTGGGAGCTTGGGTGGGTTTATATAAGAAAATAGAGATAATTGTTTATTATTTAGGTTTTGGACAACACACATTAAAGTAATCAAAACCAAAAACCAACCCAAGGTTTTTTCACATAGTTTTTGAAAAGGGGGAGTGAAAAAACATATTTTATAATTCTAATGGATGAAATTATTAAAATAGTAGTCTTGATTTAGTGTAGGTGGGTCACACTCTCCAGGAAGTCATTTTAAATAGTAATATGTTTTATATGTTTTTAAGGGTCCACTATGGAACCATAAAATTAATAAAACAAATCTAAAATAACATTATTTTAAAGGTAATACATATATGTTCTGAAAATCCTTTTTTAGTATTTTAATACATCGTTATTGGGTCATTATGATGTAATAAAATACATTATATATTTAAATGGTTTTTAATTTTTACCAAAAAATTCGACTGTGTCAGAAAATTATGAAAAATTCACCGTTGGATAATCTATACATCTTGATTCCGAAAATAACATTCATTTTATCTGAATAATTTTCTAAATATGTGAATATTTAATTTTAAAATAAAACCCAACATTTATAAAAAAATTAATGGATTTTGGAAAAAATAGCTTTCAAATCATAATGAAAATTACAATTGTATTCATAAAAAATTATATGATCAATTATATTTATGAAAAATTAATTTAGTAATAATATCTTATTAAAATATTATTTATTTCAATTTTCCATTGACATGTCAAAATATATTTCTTAATTGAATATTAACTAAAAATAAAATGTGTTCATTAAAATCTATTTACAAAGTAACAATAATAAAATTAATGTATAATCTATAAAAAATAATGTGTATAATCAAAAGGCTAGGGTTTTCTTACATAACCACATAAAACACCCACATAAGACCTAAGGGTAAGGTGTGCGATGGTGACAGACTCTTGGGGAGGCAAAGATAACATCGCATAGGTGGTAATCTCTATTAACTTCCACTTCTCTCGTTGTCGATTCTGTTCATGCTTAATGTGTTGAAACTCAACTTGGTCTTAGTCATGAGCAAAGCCCAGTGATGATACCTTCTTTATAAGCTCTGAAAATGGTATTTGTATGGATCAATTCTACTAGATAAGGTCATCGATTCATTTTTTTTGAGTAAATTGGATTTAATAAAGCCCTATATTTACACTAATCACGTGGTCATTGTTCAATGTGTAGTTTAGCAATGATAACAATTCTTAAATGAATTTTAAAATCCAAAAACATGAAACCAAGGAAGTGAATATGTTATAAAACCATTTTACATAATAAGACATTTAATTGGATCAAGATGAATTTTCATTAATAAATGTTTGGTTCGTTACAATATTCCCCCCTTAAGAAATTTCACCCTCGAAGTTTCATTTTACCTCACTAAAACAGATGAGGGTAACTTTGCTTCATCACTTCTTCTGATTCCCATGTCTTTCTTCAATATTGTGTTTTTTCTATTGCACCTTGGCAAGGGGAATTGTCTTATTTCATAGAACTTTTTCTTTATGATCTAAGATCTTCACTGACTTATCTTCATAGGAGAGGTAATTCTCTAATGTTACCACCTCTGGATTGAGTACATGCAATTGGTTAGGTATTCACTTCATCAAGAGTGATACATGGAATACATCATGTACATGAGATAAGTTTTGTGGGAGTTCTAGTCGACATGCCACCATTCCAATGGAATCGAGGATCTCAAAAGGGCCAATGTACCTTGGAACAAGAAATCCCTTCTTTCCAAATCTCATAACTCTCTTCCACAATGATATGCCAAGGAATACCATTTCTCTGACATCAGACTCTAGTTATCATCAATGATTATTAGCATAACTCTTTTGTCAACTCTGAGCAGCTTTAATGTGTTACTGGATGGTTTTAACCTTCTCCACCATTTCTTCGACCATTTTTGGACTTTGGAGTTTTTTCTCCCCAACTTCATCCCAACAGGCCGGTGTAATGCACATATTCCTATATAGGGATTCATAAGGATACATTTGGATGCTTGAGTAGATACTATTATTGTAAGAGGAATCAACGAGAGGAGGATATTGATCCCATCCTTTTTTATGTTCATTGAGAATGCTATCAACTTTTACTCATGTGTTGGGATAGTCTGCTCAGATTGACCATCAGTTGGAGGATGATAAGATGTACTGATGTTCAACTCAGTATTCAAATCATGCTAAAGACTCTTCCAGAACATAAAGGTGACTCTTGAATCTCGATCTGATATAATAGATAGTGGTACACCATGCATCCTTATCACTTCTCATATAATTATATAATTTTTATATTAATGTTCCATCCAAGAATCCAATAATCGGGGACTACTATTGTTGATATACTACCTTGAGAATTAGGTTTTAGAGGGACTATGACCAGAGAATAGGGCCCTATAGATATCCAAATTTTATTTTCCAAATGTTCTCTAATAAACAAGTAGAAAAAGATTAGGGGAATTAGAATCAATTTGAACAAAAGAGAAGATGAGAAGTCTAAATCACAATGAAAAAAATCAGGAACTCAATGATGATGGTTATAAAATATGAGGTAAATGCAGTCCATAATCGAAATGAAGTATATGTACTTCCAATGTCAAATGGGTATAAACAAATTATTTCTAACCACTAACCCTATTTGAATTGGGACAAAAAATTGAAATGTCTTCCAAATTCATCTAGGGAATTATCCCAGAATCTGAGGTGTGCCAAAGTGACCTGGGAACGGACTGTTAAGGGGTACCTTTAAATGTGAAAGATAATGAGGATCCTAATAAAGGACATGAAAAAGAATGCATATAGATAGATTGAATGTCTGAAAGTATTCCAACACTATTGAAATTATTCCCCCATATACTGTAGAACATAGGTGTTGGTGTGTTGGTCTGAACAAAGATCAAATCGATATATTAGATGAGTGTTATCTCAGATGTTGAGTGATTGCTGAAGACGCGGTCAATCTGTTAGATGACCAAAACTGTGGGAGAGGACCTCTTAGGTGAGGGCCTAGGTTGATTTCAAGTTTCACATAATGAGAATGATGATTTTATGTTCATTGTTTAACATCGTAATATGTGGATGATTCATATGTTTTTTAACATCATATATTGAGGTTGATGTATGGAATAGTTTAATGGGATATGACCTAGATGTTACACATAGTTTAAGTTCATATCGTTTGGACCCTCAAAAATATTTTAATGTCTTGTTACATAGACTATAAATTTTGTTCCTATAATGTTTGCATTGCATGAAGGATATGAACCTAATGCGAACAAGCCATAGAAGGACTGTACACAACACATATACTATGGAATAGATGGGTAAGATATATATGTGATGTGGTGAGAGACAAGACCCAACATGAACAAAGGACAAGAGGGCCTAATGTCACACCACACATTCTTTATAGGGATATTAGTTTAAGGTCATAGAGTTTGGAACAAAGAGAACTTGTGTGGATCAACCATGTTGGTACCCACCCTACCAAAACTCATAATCCTACATGAGCTATGATCAGTGTAGGAAATAAGAAATTGTATATTGGTTTTACCTTTTATGTGGGAGTGCAATTCGTGGGTTGCACAAATAAAAGAATCCTAGCATGATACAAAAACATTGAAAGGGGGATTAGTCGAGACATTCAAGGTCTAAATGAAAGGGTGAATGGTATGTAATGACTGAATGTTTACCATATTCTAACACAAAGACCATAGCCACACCAGACAGAAATGGGGTGATCCAATTTGTGATGAATTGTTGACCATGTTCAAAACACGGGATTAATTACTTTCTACCAAATATCCAACAGGGTGTTGGCCAAAGACGGGTGGTGAGAAAAAATAGTATGAGACCATCACCATCAAGGGGTATGTCTATAATTAAATCATGATGGAGAAACCAAATAATGGACTCGATTTGTGGGATTAGCACATTAGAGAGTGAGATTCAGTCCTAGGAATGAAAATAGTTTAATTTTATATTATATAGACAGTGGAGGATAGTTTAAATTCATGTTTCTCAGACTATTAGGAGATTATTATTCTTGGGGTATGTATAAAGCGGGTGGGAGGAAAACCCCAACATGAATGTGGCTAAAAAGGCTCATGTATTGTACACACACCTTAAGAAGAATGAAGACCAAAGGAATGAAAATGTGTAACGAATCGGTATTTGGGACCAAGATAGACAGTCTATGCATCACTAAATATCATGTAATGATGGTAATCATGTTATACACAGTTCTAAAATTCCATGAATTTTAACATCATGCGGTAAGGATGTGGGGAACCGTTTTATGTTATGGAGAGGACATTGACTCTTTAGTTTAGGGTCATAAAAATGGACTGTGGGGATGATATATTCCAAGAGGAAATATGTAACATTTTTTCTTGAGGCCACTAAACATAAATGATGACCATAGTGTCCTCATTCAACATCATGTATTCCAAAGAGTAATCTATACACAGTTTAATGTCCAATTTATTAGACTATAAATGAAATGGGGTGAACCCAAAAGAGGGGATATGTGTGGTGTGAGAGGAACAACTTTACAGGAATGAGGTCCAAAGAGGCCCATTCCACAAAAGACATTATCATAGAAAAATCCTATGAATATTTTAAAGTGATAATTATTGGACATCAGTGCCCAATTTAAGTTCATGATCTTGGGAAGTAATCTCCTAGTTTAAGGTCTTAGAGTTCATACCATAGGGTTGTGCTGATTTATCATGTTCGTAAAAACCATACCAAGGATCCAAATCCTACTTGGTCCTTGCCTGATGTAGTAAACATGGAGTGAGAGGATTTCTATGACACATGGAAGTGCACAGTAGGGGAATGGAGAAGATAAATCAAGGATGTCCCAGAAAAGATGATCAACCTGATCAATATGAAAAGGTGGACAGAGGGGTAATACCATGTGTACCAGAGTTCCTCCTAGAACTAAATAGGTGGAACATGTGAACCATAATGTTTGATATTTGGGACACAATGTGGGTGGAATAACTATGGAGGATAAATGTTGGCCTAATTTGAAACACAACATCCATATCATACTACTTGGGGATTGAAAATAAAGTTGAGGGTCAGATACTAGCCATATTAAACACATAAGACCTACCTCAAAATGTCGCTAAAATTCCTCTAGCGAATTGGCCCAGAATGGTATGTGAGTAATACTGACCAAAAACCATGCTGTTAGAGGGTCCCTTCAAAAAAGAAAAGATGATGAGGACCCAAATAATGGGACACATGAATCATAGAGATATAATTAGATAATGTCCATTAAAAAACCAACAAACTATGTTTTATGCCATAGTGCATCTAAACACATTATTGAGGAATATCAGAGGTTGAGGGATTTAATTAATGGAATATTACTTAGGAGGAAAATTGTTTATTATAAACAAAATAGGCTTATGAACCTAGGGATGGACCCAATGAAATTATGTGTGGGAGTTATTTTGTATCCTCTAAGGATGGGAATCAAGATACACGATGTTCTTGAATGTTTTGAAGTTTAAAGAAATGCATTAAGAATGTGGGTTATGATGCAGTTTATCAACATGTGGGTAGGATATTGAGGGAGAGGTATCTCAAATGGGATGTGTATGGTGTGGAAAAATAACCCAATGTGAATGAATACCAAGAAATTCCACATCAATCCATTCACAATCCTAATAGAGAACTCAATCCAACAGGTCTGAAAGGATGGATGATCCTGGGGATGGACAAAATAAAAAATCACTTGGTGTCCCAACCTATCCAATAAGGATAATAATCAAGAAACATATAGTTCTATAATGTCATACAATTTAACATCATGTGGTGAGAACACGAGTAAGGGGGAAAATCACAGAGGGGAAGGGGTACGCGGTTCGGTTGTTTTAAACTCATTACAAATGAGGACCAAAGCGGTCTCATATAAGACCACATGCTCCAATGAAATTCAGTCTATGGGGATTAATGTATGAAAATATCAACGGAACATGGGGAAGGACACAAATACAAATTTTTTAGGAATTCCAACATTTCCCATAATGACGGGAATCATACCATACATAGTTCATGAATTCCATGCAATTTAATGTCATGTGGTAAGGATAAATGTAAGGAAGTGTATTCCCAAGGGAGGAACACGGTGGAATGTTAATAAATTGATGATAATGAGGACCAAAGATGTATCTTACCACACCATAAGACCCTTGGACATTCAGGCCATGAGACCTATGATTTGAAGGAATTTTAGGAAGCTAGGATAAGACATGAGGGCAAAAATGTCTGTTTGCTCCTATATATCCCATGAGAATGGGAATCATGCCATATGCAGTTCTTTAATTTCATATAGTTTATTGTAAATTTTTTAGGATGAAGGTAGGACCAGAATACCCATGGAAGGTACATGGTTCAGTTATTTTAACCCAATGTGAATGAGACTCGTGGTGGTTTCATCACAGCACTAAACACTCCCAAGGGGATCCTAGGCTGAGAATTTTTAAAAAAATATGGTTAGACCATATAAGAAAAGTCTAGGAGTCTCTATGTATTTCATAAAGATGGGAATCAATCCATATGTAGTTGTTAGGGATGATATGGTGAGTGACCAATTCCAAACACAACTACCTTTAATATGAGTACATGGGGGTGATATGCAGTTTAATATCATGTAGATAGGAAATAGTAGTTTAACATCATATGGGATGGGGTAGTTTAATGTCATGTAGGATATAGGGGCTTCATGTAACATCACTTTAGGCTATACATAACTGCAGTTTAAATTCATTCTAGATTGGGAAACTCAATTTAATGTCAAGTTTTTTAGACAAAAAAGATAATTGTTTATGGTTTTAGAACACAATGCATAACATTAACTACCATCATAGGGGTGTGTAGTGGGTTACCATAAAGAAACCTGAATGAATGAGAATTAAGAAGGTCTTAGCACTATACCACACACTCCTGATGAAAATATCATGTGATGGAGCTGAAACTTTGAACTCAGAGCATGACCGTAGACTAAATGTCTAGAAATTTGTACATTTCTCGTGAGGATGTGAGTGAATCCATACCCTATTCACGAAGAGAGAAGGGTGAGTGACCAGTTCCAAATGTGAGACCCTCAGATATTAAAACATCAAGGTTCTATATAGTTTAATATATTTTATATAGGATGCAACAATTTAATGTCATGTGGGATGGGACATTTTAAGATGATGTAGGTAAAATGGTATCGAAGAAGTTTTATGTCATTCAAGACATAACAGTTGTTTAATGCCATACAGGATAGGGAACCACAGTTTAATGTCATGTATCATGGAAGAAAGTGATCTTAGTTTATGGTTTTATAACTCAGACCATAATATTTAGCCACCAACATAGGGGTTCGTAGTTTGGTGCCATAAAGAAACCAGACGTGAATGAGAACCAATAATTTCTTAGAACTATACCACACACTCTTTTGTAAAAACTCATCCCATTGGGATAAAAGGATGAATTGGCAGCTAGATGATAGACGGACTATCTAGGTGTTCCCATGTATCCCATGAGTATGGTAATCAATCCATACATATTTCATGAATATGGCATGGTGAGTGACCAGTGAAAAAGGTGGCAAGTCTCAGATGAGGAAATGGAAGTGACATGTAGTTTGGCGTCATGAAGATATGATATAGTAGTTTAACGTCATGTTGGATAGGGAATATTAATTTTATTCAGGACAAAGGGACATTGTGCAGTTTAACATCATGTGGGACATAATAGTCGTTTAACATCACAAAGGATGCATGGACCCCACTCTTGTGAAACACTATTTGAGGAACTTAGCATTGGTGGGAGGAGTGAATCACTCTCCATCCTTGGTGACCAAAGAGTATGCACAGTTAGGGTAATCCTTGTGAATAATGTAGTATCCTTCCCATTTGGTTCCCAACTTTGGTGGCTTCCTACCACGTATCATCAGAGTCCTTTGAGCCAATATTGTATCACCTTGAAGGAATGAGTGGAGGTGAACCTTCTTTTTGAAACCAATAGCTATATTGTTTCTGAGCCTCTCCAGATTATGCAATATAATAACCCTTCCCTTAAATTTCACACATAAAACATAATTTATTACATAAAATATTCACTGGAAAAAAATAAGAGATTGAGAGGTCTACTATCTTTGGGGCATATTAACATTACATAAAAACTTTAAACATGAAATACACCTCTTTATTGAATACTTCTTTTACCTGACCACACACATTCCTTCGTACTTATCATTGCATGGGATAACCTGAGGAAATTCATAAGAAAAGGGTGAACTAAAAATACAGGTATGGGAGTAAACAAGGAATAACATGAAGAATACAATACATGTTAGGCAATATCCATATCTATGGAGAATAAGAGAAACATGAACATAAAGGCACGATATAGCATGATTATCATAACATGGAAATGATGCATCGACATTTAACATGATATTAACATGATCCAAGGATCATGGCACAAATATCATGAGTAAAAATTAATTGAACTTTAATTAGCATGATCAAACCCTCTTTTCACTTGACGTATCAAGATACTAATCTTTACTCGATGCATTCAAGCGCTCTTAAGGCACACCCTTCTTTATCATTTCATTTCATGCGTAAGTGTGTCACATGGATCATATAAAATTAATTCATTAAACATCATCATTTATTCCATGATATACGGAATGTTTAATTAATACATGAAACTCTATAATGAATAATTAAATGCCCATAAAGGTGAATACCCTTGATAGTGAAATGGGCATGTATTCACTACACAATGACTTTGGCTTGGTAAATCGTTGTGCAATTTTGGCAGCATAAAGGCGTGACATAAGAATTCATAAAAAATAGTTGATGGTAGAGAAAGAGGTGTATCATCATATTTATATGTAATGTACAATGAGGGGTTCATATATATACATGCCCTAAAATATGTAATGCAATTTAGATTCATAATTCCAAATAATTTCCTGGATGTAAATGAGAAGAAAAAAATTCATTAGGGAATTTCGACATGGTAACCGGTGTACATGGGAGGAATTTATGAGAGATAAAGAGGTATATCATCAATAAAAAATAAAGAGGGTAGAATGGGAGAGGGTCAAAATCATTCCAAAATATTTTTAATTGAAATCAAAATGGTATGACAACGTAATGAAATTTTCTCAAAAATGAGAAAAAAATAAATCCCTTATATGGAAGTGTGATACAAAGGATTATGGGAGGCTTGAGAGAGGATTATTTGTAGATTGGGGTTCCTTGGGAGGATACTAGAGAGAGGAGGGGAGAGTAGGGACGTGATAAAAGGGTTTTGAGTGAGGAGAAGTGGGATCTTGGGTGGGTTTATATAAGAAAATAGAGATAATTGTTTATTATTTAGGTTTTGGACAACACACATTAAACTAATCAAAACCACAAACCAACCCAAGGTTTTTTCACATAGTTTTTGAAAAAGGGGAGTGAAAAAACATATTTTATAATTCTAATGGATGAAATTATTAAAATATTAGTCTTGATATAGTGTAGGTGAGTCACACTCTACAGGAAGTCATTTTAAATAGTAATATGTTTTATATGTTTTTGTGGGTCCACTATGGAACCATAAAATTTATAAAACAAATATAAAATAACATTATTTTAAAGGTAATACATATATGTTCTGAAAATACATTTTTTAGTATTTTAATACATCACTATTGGGTCATTATGATGTAATAAAATACATTATATATTTAAATGGTTTTTAATTTTTACCCAAAAAATCGACTGCCTCAGAAAATTATGAAAAATTCACCATTGGATAATCTATAAATATTTATTCCAAAAAATAACATTCATTTTATCCAAATAATTTTATAAATATGTGATTATTTAATTTTAAAATAAAATCCAACATTTATAAAAAATTAATGGGTTTTGGAAAAAATAGCATTCAAATCATAATGAAAATTACAATTGTATTCATAAAAAATTATATGATCATTTATATTTAAGAAAAATAAATTTAGTAATAATATCTTATTAAAATATTATTTATTTCAATTTTTGATTGACATGTCAAAATATATTTCTTAATTGAATATTAACTAAAAATAAAATTTGTTCATTAAAATCTATTTACAAAGTAACAATAATAAAATTAATGTATACTCTATAAAAAATAATGTGTATAATCATAAGGCTGGGTTTTTTTTTACATAACCACATAAAACACCCACATAAGACCTAAGGGTAAGGTGTGTGATGGTGGAAAACTCTAGGGGAGGCACATATAACATCACATAGGTGGTAATCTCTATTAACTTCCACTTCTCTCGTTGTCGATTCTGTTCATGCTTAATGTGTTGAAACTCAACTTGGTCTTAGTCATGAGTGAAGCCCAGTGATGATACTTTTTTTATAAGCTCTGAAAATGATATTTGTATGGATCAATTCTACTAGATAAGGTCATCACTTCCTTTTTTTTGATTAAATTTGATTTATTAAATCCCTATATTTACACTAATCACGTAGTCATTGTTCAATGTATAGTTTAGCAATGATAACAATTCTTAAATGAATTTTAAAATCCAAAAACATGAAACCAAGGAAGTGAATATGTTATAAAACCATTTTACATAATAAGACATTTAATTGGATCAAGATGAATTTTCATTAATAAATTTTTAGGTCGTTACAATATTCCCCCCTTAAGAAATATCACCCTAGAAGTTTCCATTACATCACTAAAACAGATGAGGGTAACTCTGATTCATCACTTCTTCTGATTCCCATGTCTTTCTTCAATATTGTGTTTTTTCTATTGCACCTTGACAAGGGGAATTGTCTTATTTAATAGAACTTTTTCTTTATGATCTAAGATCTTCACTGAATTATCTTCATAGAATAGGTCATTCTATAATGGTACCACCTCTGGATTGAGTACATGCAATTGGTTTGGTATTCACTTCATCAAGAGTGATACATGGAATACATCATGTACATGAGATATGTTCTGTGGGAGTTCTAGTCTATATGCCACTATTCCAATTGAATCAAGGATCTCAAAAGGGCCAATGTACCTTGGAATAAGCATTCCCTTCTTCCCAAATTTCATAACTCTCTTCCACAATGATATGCCAAGGAATACCATTTCTCCGACATCAGACTCTAGTTCTCAGCAATGATTATTAGCATAACTCTTTTGTCAACTCTGAGCAGCTTTAATGTGTTACTGGATGGTTTTAACCTTATCTACCATTTCTTCGACCATTTCTAGACTTAAGAATTTTTTCTCCCTAACATCATCCCAACAGGCCGGTGTTATGCACATATTCCTATAAAGGGATTCATAAGGATACATTTGGATGATTGAGTAGATACTATTATTGTAAGAGGACTCAATGAGAGGAGGATATTGATCCCATCCTTTTTTATGTTCATTGAGAATGCTATCAACTTTTACTCATGTGTTTGGATAGTCTGCTCAGATTGACCATCAGTTTGAGGATGATAAGTTGTACTAATGTTCAACTCAGTATTTAGGGCATGCTAAAGACTCTTCCAGAACATAAAGGTGAATCTTGAATCTCGATCTGATATAATAGATAGTGGTACACCATGCATCCTTACCACTTCTCTAATATTTATATGTGCCAGTTGATCTAATGATAAATCATCTTGAATTGAAATGAAGTGTGTAGTCTTTGTAAGAAAATACACAACAACCCAGATAGAATTATTTCTTTTGTATGTCTTTAGATGTCCGGTGACAAATTTAAAAGTGATGTTCTCCCATTTCTAGTCTCGTATGGGTAATGATTGAATCATCCAAAAGTTAATTCATTAACTATAGATTTTCTGGACACATAGTTCGTCCCAAATCTCACAATTCCTTTTTCATTAACATTGATCTCCATGGATATCCCTTTTCTGATAGTTTCCACTTTCTTCGGAATTCCCACATCATCCTTTTGAGAATCCTTTATCCTTTACAAAAGAGACAGTTGAGAAATCATTTGTGAAAGGATTGATGATATTCATTTCTTTATGATTCAAATGTTCATCTTCATCAAATATAAGATTTGACCCTTTTCAATTTTCATCAATGATAGAATTATTGGGTCTTTTCTACATAGATCACCCACAACATTACTCGCTTTACCAGGGTGGTAATGGATTGAACAGTCATCATCGTTGATCAGATCTAACCATACTTGTTGGTGCATGTTCAAATCTTTCTGTGTGAATATATAATTGAGTGTTTTGTGATCCATATATATTTCGCACTTCTCCCCAAAGAGGTAATGTCACCCAATTTTTTTAGTGAATATTACTACAGCTAACTCCAGATCATGTGTTGGATAGTTTTTATAATTAAATTTCAATTCCCTTGAAGCATAGGCAATGAAATTTTCAATTTTCATCAACACACATTCCAATCCCTTCGTCAAAGTGTCACTGAATACCATAAAATGTTCTCCACTTGTGGGTAGTGTGAGCACAAGTGCAGTGATAAGCCTCCTTTTCCACTCCTTGAAGGTATATTTGCATTCATAACTCCAAAAAATAACTTTAATTGCATTCGAGTTAGCTTAGTAAGTGATTTGGACAATCAAGAGAAATTTCTCACAAATCGGCGATAATATCCCGCTAACCCCAGGAACCTAAGGATATTCGTTACCGATGTTGGCCTTAGCCATCCCACAATAGAAGCTTCTTTGGAGGGATCCACATATATCCCATTTCTTGAGATGATACGACCGAATAATGAGACCTCATTCAACCAAAACTGACACATGCTATACTTTTCATAGAGCTTCCCCTTTTGCAAGGTCTCTAGTACAATGCTTAGATTATTCTCCTTGGTTTTGGATTATAATATTATATCTTCTATATGGACTACCACAAATTTGCCTAGGTAATATCTAAAGACTCTATTCATCAATCCCAGCAAGATTTCTGGATAATTAGTGAGTATGAAAGGCATTAAAATGAATTCATAGTGCCATTATCTGGTACGAAAATAAGTCATGGGGATATCCTTTTTATTCACCCTTACTTGGTAATACCCCAAATGAAAAACCACCTTGGAGAAGTTTTATGATCCAGATAGTTGATCGAGAAATTAATCAAGTCATGGAAGAGGATACTTGTTCGTTATCCTTATTTTTTTGAGCTCATGGTAATCAATGCAATAGAGCATTAACCCATCTTTCTTCTTGATGAAGAGGACCGGTTCACCCCATGGTGATGCACTTGGGCGTATAAACCCTTTATCCAAATTCTCTTGTAGTTTTTTATTCAAATCTTCAAACTCTACAATAGCCATTCTACTCAAATTATTGTATATTGGAAACATCATAAGTATAAGATCAATTGAGAATTCAACATCTATTCTAGGAAGAACACCAGGAAATTCCTCAACAAACAGTTTTGAAAATTCTCCCACATTAGTTATGTCGTCAATGATAGATTCTTCTATAGACTCAATCATCTGAAAAAGATATACGTCCTCATAGGACAGTAATATACACTCTTACAACGATGGTTCTAAATAAGATTTATCCTCCTCCTTGAACTTGTACATAATCTGGGGCTCGATTCTCCTTATGGAGAGTGATTTACATCTAAAAACAATTTATGTTGGATCAATATAAGGAAAGTCAATCCATTCCAATAGTTTAATAAAATTCCACCAGATGGAGTATGACGAGGTTCGTTGGGTTGTTCAATCCTCAGAATTTGACAGTGGATGAGTTATATTCATGGGATGCAATGATTTACCAATTTTTCATTGTCATCAACATATTTAATTCCATGATTTGTGTGGGTGATTGGATTTTTCTAATAAACATTCAGGATATAATCAAATGTGTAGAACTAGAATCAAAAATTAATTTCTCTATTCATGAATGAATTACTAGTGTACATTTAACAACTTCATTATTAGGGTTCACTTCGGCCGTAGTGATGGAAAAAGGTCACCCTTAATGCCTTAGAGGTGGTTGGTTGCCTATGAAAATCCTTGTCTTAGGGAACTCGTTTTCAAGGATCCCTAGTTCATTGCAGTTTAAGCAGTGAAAAATGCGTTGAGGGTCAAATAGAGTATTCCACACCTCTGTCGCAGCCGTGGGTTTTTATTTTCGGTATTTAATGGCTAGGAGCCCTTCTCTTCCACACCTAAAGCATTTCTTTGTCCACTACTCGCAATTTACAAGGTACGTATTTTCTACCCCTTTGTAAAGTAGGGTGATCTATTTACATAGCACTGTTGGATTTATCCATTGGACCTCCAGAATTAAATTCCAACTTACACTTTATATCCCCATCATACCCCTAAAATTTTTCGATCTCCATTTCGACCATGAGGGAACATCAGACAATTTCCCCATATCTCTCAATGTCACGGATCATTATAAATTTCTATTGGCTAGGTTTTAACCCACCAAATAAGTGGTGAACCTTGAATTCAGGGTTAACCACAATTTTAGAGGTCTATCGTACAATCCTTGTGAAGTTCCCCTCATACACACTGATGGATTCGTCATTTTTTTTCTTGAGGGAAAGGAAGTACCATTACATTTTAATTCAAAGGGTGTGAGGAAAACATTTTCTGGAAAACCTTCCATTCCAAAACCTCGATCTCCTCCTTAGGCTTCAGGTTTTTGATCAATGTCCACTACAGATAAGCTTCACCCATAATATGATAAGATGTTAGAAGTATATTCTCTGGTTCAGAACATTGAAAGATATAGGAGATATTCTCAATAGATTTGATCCATTGTTACATGATTTAGGGATCATATGATCCATTAAAATTAGGATTCCATTGTCTTATAAAGATCTCGATGGAGGATTTTTATTTCTGGGGGGGGTTGAACATTCTTCTTGACCCATGTATCTATTCAAAACATGAGCTAACTGAGATATTATTGTGACATCGTTTGTGATTCCCACTCCCATCAGACTTGGAATATCATTAGAACAGTCATCACATTGATCTCCTCATCAGTTGTTAGCACGAGTCCTCTTATTACCAGCCATTTTCAAGAATAAAAGGAACTTTTGGGGTAACACATAATGGGAATCCAATGAAAAAAAGGATAACTTATGAATTAAATTTATTTCCTAATATTAACTATGTTATCTATTATCTACTTCAAAAACATATATTCTTAGGGTAATTTTTTTAATTTCATTAATAATGGTTCATACTAAGCTTATTAATTTACCAAAGCATATACCCCAGATGTTATGTAACCAAGAGTGCAGTAAGGCCTATTGTTGGGCACCCGTTCCCATTCCAGTCAAGCTCAAAGTGGTGTTTTCAGGTTTTACCCCTAGATACACATGTCCCAAAGCTGTCTCTACCTACTCATATCCAGAAATGGAGGTATTTACTTGATAAAACAATTAATCAATACTCACTAAAATTTAGGGATGTTTTTATTATACTTAGTCTTATCCCCACGACTTTAACTAGGGTTATCTAATCCTAATGCCACAAATACCTAAACCTATCCTCTGATACCAACTATAACAACCCTGCTCTTTATTTCACACATAAACATAATTTATTACATAAAATATTTACTTGACACAACCTATAATATCAGCAAGTATAGTTTTGTTGTGGATTAGGAACGTTACATAAAAAATTAAAAAATGAAATACACATCTTTATTGAAAACTTCTTTTACTTGGACACACACACTCCATCGTACTTAGCATTGTGTGGGATAACCTGAGGACATTCATAAGAAAAGGGTTATCTAAAAATCACAGTAAAGGAGTTATCAAGGCATAAAATAATGAATAGAGTACATGTTTAGAAATAGGAAGATCAATGAATCATAAGAGAAACATGAACAACAAGGTATGATATAGAATGATTATTAAAACATAGACATGTGGCATCAACATTTTGAAAGATATTAGAATGATTTGAGGCTCATTGAACATTGAGAATGAGAAAAACCTCATTTCACTTGAAATATCATGATACTAATCTTTACCCAATGTATTGTATCGCTATCCGGGAGCACCACTATTAATCATTTCATTTCATGCATAAGTGTGCCACATGCATCATATAACATGGATTAATTAAACATCATCATTTATTCCATAATAAAGTAATGTGGAATTCAAACATGAAACTATATAATCAATATGTAAATGTCAATAATTTTGAATACCCTTAATAGAGAAATGATCATGGTATTCACTACACAATGAATTTGGCTTGGAAAATCGTAGTATAATTTCTACTGCATAACGATGTGACATAAGAATTCATAAAAAATGCATGATGAGAGAGAAAGGGTTGTATCCTCATATGTACATGAAATGGACAGTAAGTGGGTAAAATAGATACATATAAAAACATATTTAATGGAATTTTAATTCATAATACAAAATAATTACTTGAATGTTAATGAGAAGAGAGAAATTCCTTCTGGAATTTCAGCACAGTAACAAGTGTACATGGTAGGCATTAATGTTAGAGAAAGAGATATATCATTTTTCAGACCTAATTAGGGTATTATGGTGGAGGCGAAAAATCATACCTCAGTATTTTTAATTGAAAAAAATGGTATAACAACATAATGAAATTTGGAGAAAAATAAGAAAAGAAGAAATCCTTTACATGGAAGTGTGATCCAAAGGCTTAAGAGAGGCTTCAGAGAGGATTATCGGGAGCTTGGGGTGCCTTGGGAGGATACTAGATAGATTAGGATAGATTTAATACGTGATACAAGGGTTTTTAGTGAACAAAAGTGTGATCTTAGGGGGTTTTTATAAGAAAAGAGAGGGAATTCTTTATTATTTATGTTTTGGACAGCACACAATAAACTAACCCAAACAACAAACTAACTCATGTCTTTTCCCATGGTGTTTGACAAAGCGTAGTGTAAAGCATTATTTTATAATGCCAATGGAAAAATTCTAAAAATATTATCCTTTCTCATGTGGACGTGAGTCACACTCTCAAGGAAATCATTTTAAAAGTTAAAATGTTTTATAATTTTTGGAGGGTCCACTAAGGCACCATAAAATTATTCAAAAAAAAAACTAAAATCATATAATTTTAAATATAAAACATATATTGACCAAAAAACATTTTTATAGTATTTTATCACATCACAATTAGGGCATTATGATGTCATAAGACACATTATATATTTAAATAGTATTTAATTTTTATCCAAAAATTTGACTGTCTCCGAAAATTATGACTAATTCACTGTTGGATAACTTCAAAGTCCTGATTCCAAAAATAATATTCATTTAATCTAATTTTTTTTTAAATATGTTAATTTCAACTATTAAAATAAAATCCAACATTTATTAAAATATTCATGGGTTTTTGACAAAAACAGCATTGAATCCTTAATAAAAATTACAATTATATTCATAAAGAAATATAAGATCATTTATATTAAATAAAACATAATTTAGTTATAAAATTTTATTAAAATATTTTTTAATTAAAAAGTCCATTGATTCATCAAAATAAATTTCTTAATTGAATATTAACTAAAAATACTATTAGTGATTCGAAATCTATTTACAAAGTAACAATAATAAAATGATTGTATATTCTGTATAAAACTAATGTGCCTAATCATAGTTATAGGGTCATATTACATAACCCCTTAAAACACATGCACAATACCTAAGGGTACTTTGTGAAATTGTAATAGACACTTGGTGAGGGTTAGATAACATCGCTTGGATTGTCATCTCTATTAACTTCTACTTATCCCGTACGCGGTTCCCTTTAAGCATAAAATATTGAAGCTTTACTTGGGCTTGGTCAAGAGAGAATCTCAGTGATGCTACCTCTTTTTGGAGCTCTAAAAATTGGGCTTCATATGGAGAAATTCTACTATATGGGGCCATCTCTTCATTTGTATGATTAAATTTGATTTGATAAAGCCCTATATTTATACAAATCATGTGGTCACTATTCAACTGCTATATTATAAATAGTTAAAATTATTAACGGTATCTTAAAATTTAAAAAACACTAAACCAATGATGTTCTTATGTTATATAACAATTTTACATAATAAGACATTTAAATATATTAAGAAGAATTTTTATTAATAAATGTTTGGGTCATTAAATGAATGGCCGAAAGCCTTTTCTATGTGAGGAATTATGGTTCATCTCAATAGACTTCTGCTGCTCTTTCTAACATATGCTGATTGTAGTTAGTTTTAAAGAATGACAAAAATGTAATCTCAATGGCTAGGACCAACAATGTTTTGTACAATATGAAATAAATGGGCACCTTGGTGGAATTTTGAGTTGTCTTCCAATAATCCCAGAGATCATTGGGTAGTCTTTTTCAGAAAACACTTATTATTTTGGCCCCCATACTCTATATAATTTTGGAGAGGGTTTCTTGAATACCTAGATCTATCCATTTTCTATCTTATGGTAGTGAGATGTGTGGTTGGACTTAATGTTGTACTCAGAAAACAATTTATTCATCACAACTACTTAGAAATTGGTTCCATTATTTGTGAGAACTGTGTAAGGGACTTTGAATCTATGGATGATGTTGGAGCTCATGAAATCAATGGTAGAATGGGACATTAATTCCTTGAGAGGAACTGCATATACCTACATGGAAAAGAAAATCATGGAAATTAGGTTTAACCAACACTGAGAAGCTATCACTAGAGGATATGGTCCCATGAAATCTAGTCCCCAGAACAAAAAGGGTCAAGATTACACGGTGTTATAGAGGGGATCACGAGGTCCATGCACAAATTTGGAATGGATTTCACATGCATGGAACCCTTTGGATAACTCTATTCATTCATGGACCATGTTAGTCCAAAAGTACCCAACCATTGAATCTGGTGGAAGCGTTTCAACCCTACCTAGTGATATTTGTAGGAATATGCATGAACATCCTACATAACATGGGGGATCTCACCTCCTTGAATACAATGGAGGTTAACTCCATCAAAACCATTATTTTTTAATATCTGTTAAACGTTGGGACCATTCGGGAGGGTGAAATGTGCTGTTCGGCGACAAATTTGTTCAGGTACGACTCTGTCGGTTGGGAGATTTATATATTTGATGTACTCCACAAAAATAATTCTCCAATCAGTGGTTTATTCTACTGTACCAGGGGGAATGATGGTCTTGGTGTGGATTCACCGGTGGTTTTGTGGCTTACATACTACCTATCATTATCATCCAAAGTGACACGATGGAAGACCTTTCAATGTGCCACATGGATAATAAAATCATCATTTCTAGGCTCTGCAAGAGATGTGGCAAGGCTGGATAAATCATCGGCTCGACCATTCTATGACCATGGAATATGAGTGACCTCTGGCTAAGAAGGGGATAGGTCCAATGGATTTATAGTGTGATCTAATAGGGACAGGAGCCTTGGTTTCTTGATGATATAGTCACCATTGATTATTTAAATGACTATATTAGATTCCCCCCTCACATTTAGGCTAGGAACATCAATCTAGATGGCCAACATGAGACTAGTGATGAGAGAATGATACTCTACCATGTTGTTGGTGCATCCTTTGGAAATCTAGAATGAATAGGGACTATGAGGAACCCTCAAATAGAAACTTCCCACATGGAGCAGCTATATCCACTTAGAGGATGGCCTCATCGGGAAATTCAATATTTAGGGACTACTCTATGGGGGTTGGATGGGCGGTTTAAAAATCTACCAGTTCATGTCCTTTGACAGTCTTCTATAGTATGAACATAAATTCGAACTACTGAAGGACCACTTCCCACTAAGCTACATGTCCTATTAACAAGGGGATTTTTTTAATACACATTAGAGGATCCACGCAGGACATCAATAGTATATTGCGATGTAACTTCTACACTACAAAAAATAGCATGAGTAATATCCTCTCGATGGAAGAACATATAATCTCTATATCAAGGAGCATGCAACTGTGATAGTAAAAACTATTATATTTCCCTTAATTACTCATCAGGGAGAGAAGGGTGCAATGATATCATTCCAAGTCAGTCACATAAATGACTAGTGGCTTTTATGAGATGGGTGGCATCAGAACCAGAGGATACATAAGATACTACTTGATCTCTTCAAAAGCATTTTGGCACTCTTCGTAATATTCATAGACGATGGCTTTCCCCATAAGTTGGGAAAATGTCTTACACTTTCAAACCAAATTCATGATGAATTGGCATATGTAGTATAAGTGTCCTTGAAATCCTCGAAGATATTGAAGGTTTCCCGAAGGTGGAATCTGGATGATAGGTTTGATTTTATATGGATCAATTTAAATTTCTCTCTATCTAATGACAATATTGGGAAACATTCAAGAGTTAACCCTGAAGGCACACATAAAGGGGTTCATATTTAGATGTAGGGTGAATATGAATCTGAACAATGCCTCAAGATCTCTGAGATGGTCCTATCAATGATGTGATTTGACCACAAAATATTCATGTTGCATTCCACTTCTGTCCCTTCAATCGGTTTGAATATGCGGTGCATAGAATGCTGATAAGTTGATCCAACATTCTTTATAATGAAATTCATTATGTGGTAAAAAGAAGTAAACTTATGGTGATCTAAATATGGTGGAAACTTCTACCTCAGGGGCCATTTTGATATGGTTAATCCAGAATACCCTTCCATGAAGGAGGGATACTGGATCCCAGTGTTGGCGTTGATCAATAGTTTTATCACAGGAAAGGGAAAATCATCCTTTGAACAGTGATGGTTGAGATCTCAAAAGTTGATAGAGAATCTAATCTGTCCATTCATATTTCAAAAGGGAACTATGTTGTCTAACCACCTAGGGCTCTGGACTTCCTTAATGATGTTTTTTTTTCAAGGTCTTATCAACTTCAGCCTCGGCCATTGAACCATGATATGGGTGCATCTTCTTGGGATGCTGATTGAACTAGATATGACTTACCATGAGACCAAGAATTTGGATGATTATCGGAGTGTCTACTCCTAGAATCTCTTTACAACACCAGAAATATACATCCTGATGCTGCTTCCAGAAATTCACATACTGTGGTTGTTCCTCTACTAGAATGGTTATCCTGATCAGTGTTGTCTTCAGGTCTACATCATTGTTGAGATTCACCCTTAAAAATGCATGGATGGTGGTGGATACACCATCTTAAAATGTGGTAGGAGTGTCTTCCAGATCCTATTCTTCATTGAGTTAGAGGATCATCAGCCAGAGGAACCTCTTTGTGGTTAGATGTACCTAGAGAAAGGTTCCAACTTGAGTGGTGGTGGAATCAAGAGACTCATTCATTGTTGAAACCATGGAAAAATTTTATCTTCCCTCTTCTATAAGGCCTTTGACCAAGGAGTCCATTATTGATAATATTTAAGCAGTAGAGGCATGTAATCTTATGTTGGTTCAACCTGGCTTAGTAAAAAAGAAAGTATGGCATATTACTATTGCAATGGGGTGAACATCCCGATACCTCACAGGGGTAAGGGGGCACTGGTATCACTCGATCCTAACTTGTATAGTAGGAAGAAGTAATCATCCAAAATTATATATACATGTGAATGCATTTATCATTCCTTCTAGAGAAAACAAATAAGTATCCCAGGTCTAGGATTGTGTCCTCCAACCGGTGAATCGAGAGGATGAAAGCATTGTCCTTTTCTATGCATCGGTCGGCCTCAACGTAAGTATTTTCAACATCCTTAGTTTTTTATCTGTTTGTACTTTCACCAATAATAGTTGGAATCTTGGTAGTGGTATTTCAAAGATACCAAGGGAGATGTATCTCCTTGAAGCATTCCCACTCATCCTTTGGGGTAGTACAGGTGTTATTGGTAAAACGAGGAGAGAACTACTATGCGAAAATAGAGATAGAGCCTACCCATTAGTGCAATGTAAGTGGTATCCTACGAGGAAACCACAAACACACTTCTGACAATCAGGTAACCTAACAAGGAATTTTGTCATATTTTTTCACAAGACATGTGATTTTCACTTTTATATCCTTTAAATTTCAGGTTAGAGTGACTCAAATCTACTTCTGTTAGTCCTACGATGTTGAGCATTTGGGTCATGAAGAGATTAATACCAAAACCTATGTTGAAAAGACATAAATGGGCATCAACTCCATTTAATTGGATAGTGATGTAAATTGGATGGATTATCCCTTATACAAAAAGGGAATTTGACGTCTTCTAAGAATGATATGATGGATTGGATTTCTTCTCTCTTAGATTCATCATCATGGAATGCTTATGTCGCCACTAAATCTGTCTCAAATTGGAAGGGGATTTTAAAAGTATCTATGAGGGTTTAATGTGGATATTATAGTAGGTGTAATACCTCAAGTATCGATAGATATTCTAAAATTTTGGAAAGGTGATTAGGAAAATCATACTTCTATGTTATGTGCTTATTTCTACCGGTAGGAAGTTTCTATGTGGTATGAGGAATGAAGAGTATCACTGGTCAATCTAGTAGGTTATGGATGGTTCTAGGAGTATCTCACTTATCCCTAGATTATCCACATAATATTAATTCTATCTGACTTTTGAATGACTATGGTCTATCCATAGTTGGGTGTGGATGATCATGACATGGTCACAATAGCACATCCAAGTCGAGTAACACGCACAATAGTGGTGAGGAATTTGATGAGACAAGACGAGAGGACCGTGCATGTTGATAATTGTAGTTAACATGTTTCCTAGACTCATTGGAATGAATGGATTGGAAAGAATATCTAGAATTATAATTAAAATGATTTGTATATCCATGACCATGCCAACGATGGCATTGATTGGGAACATTAGGAGGACCTTCCTGATGTTCCTTTTCCCTGTGAACCATCTGAAGGTGCAGTGATTCTACATTATTCAATAAGGTATACACTTGATCATCAAATGAGGAATACTACATTATTGCATGAATTCTAGAAGAAACTCCCTTATATTGGGGCATGAATTCACCAAGAGTATGAGGCAGATTCTGCATGAGTGGGGGGATTTTTTGGTTTCATCGCCGGTTCCTTCTCTTCTAAGAGCCTCGAAGATGAGATGTTGGTGCAATAGCGGTATCTATTGGAGGTGTGATGGACTTGGGAAGCTTAGGATAATTCCAAAAGGAACTAATTATACCATTAGAGTCAAAATATTCCCTTCAATCCAACCATTCATCATAATTTCTGGAGCGATGGCCAGATACCTTCATCCATTTATCTTCATTATCACTATCAGGATTTGAAGAGATGCATGCCACATGTGCCTGAGAAGAACCCAATTTGATGATATTTTTTTCAATAAGTTCTAGTATCCAATATTTAATATCATAAAACTATTTTAATACATGTAAAAGGAATCATTGATAGGAGAAATAGTCAGGGTGACCAATGAGATTAGCCTCCTGGGCCCTCCTGTATTCTGAAAATCAAAGGATTCCTTGATCCAAGGAACCTAGGAAATAACTATGGACAAGAGATTCATAATATGAGTATATAGAGTTTCTAATATCCAATAAATAGACCCTAGGATCCTATTCATGATGAGGGGATGTATCCTGGTGAGGATGTGGAACCTAATTGTATCATTTAGGTGGTGGTTCTGGATTGGGTGGCTCCAGCTGATTCTTAAGCAGGAAATACTATGCCTGAGGCTAGGCCTAAGTTTATTACCCTCAACAAGGCTACGTATGTGGATATTATTGTAATTTCTCTTGTGTTTTAGGGGAATCTTCCTATGTAATGGTATAATTTTTCTCATTAGCGGGTCTTCTTATAAGATCAGTGGGACGATACGACCATGCTTGTGTGGCTGGTAGCAAGGCTTCCTCTAGGCGGTGGGCCTTTTAGAGAAATCCTAAAAACCACCAAAAAACAATGTAATGGGGGATTGTACCAGTTAAGTCTTAAAATTCCCCACTCACATCATTAGTAGATTCTCTCTAGTCACTGGGATATTGATTGAATATATGAGGCATTTCCACCTAGTGAAAAGGTCAGCAACTCGCTCTTCTAGTCTTTTCATGCACATGAAGAGGTCTGAAGTACTATTTTTGAGGGTGGTAGAACTAAACTAAAAACAAAACTTCATGTGATGATCTTCCCAAAAAACTAAAAACTCCGTGGGTAATTAGAATAATTATATTAATGTAGGTTATTCTATTGTATATACGAAGCACCCAAGCTTGGAGGCTTCCTACTACGCTGGAGTTCCCATCATGGGTCCACACCTTGTAATACTTTTGTCCAAATACTGGAGTTTATCATCTGTTACATTGAAATGGGAGAATATAGGATTCTAGATATTTGGGTGTACAATATTATCATCCACCCATTCTAGATATGTCTTCCCATCAGGTGGGATTTCCACCTGTCATGTTTAAAGGGCCTTGTGGTGGGAAATGAGAGCATCCATCCGATCACCTGGATGGGGATTCCCATCTTGGCATTTATGATTGATCACCAGTGCATTATAAATCTCTTTGACATGATATGAAGTATCAAAATATTGTATAGTGGCTGGTGGAATGACCTGAGAAGCTTCTGGAGGGATGGAATGAAGACAGACAAGAGGAGCTGCTGGATGAAAGACATTTAGAGCTGGGTCTCGAGGAATATTCCCAGAAAACATGGGCAGATTTATTGACGTATAACGTGGTCATATTCCATAATCTCCATACTATACCCTATCATGGTATATTGGGTTTTAATGATAAATGGGAGGCCACTCTCCTAGAAGAGCATGTTCCTACCTATGCTGCCACTGTGCGAAACAAACAGGGTCATACCAAGGATCAATATAGTCTATGCGACATTCTACAAGGCACTCGGCATAAAGATCATTAATAATATTTTTCTGTTCTGTGAGATATTGATGTAATGTGGCCCTTTTGAGACCATCATTTATCTTCATCATTGAACTCGATGGGCCATAGGGCCTAATGATCATAGTTTTTTTCCTTTTCCCTTATAGGGGCCTTGACTGGGAGTGAATGACTCGGAGGGCTCCACATAGCCAAGAAATTGTCTTTTTTTGGCGAGTGATAATGCTCATGTTTGTGTGTGCACATGATACTATGCTACCTCGGGATGTGATTAATATTTTCATGACCCTCCTTGGTATCCTTTTCCTTAAAAGGATTAAGGTCAACCATGTTTACCATGAATATTCCCAACATCATGTTCTCGATATCACATGACAAGTCGGGTTGACACAGGATTTGAATGGAGTAAAGAGATGAATAATTCTCCCATCCATGGATCTATATGTGAATGGATTCCTCATCAATAATTATATAGATTACAAAGAAGCTATGGATGCATCGTTTCTAGAGGTACTTTCTAAAATAAGGGGATGAATGGTGCTGAGCCACGAGAAGTGATGCTAGGTCAACCCTACAACACTATTGTCCCATATAGTCAAAGTGCACCTGGATATTTGGATAATCCAACTGATGGTTCTGGAAAAATAAAATTTTCACTGAGATGGTTTTATGGAACCACGTGACTTCTTCCTAGGTGGTAGACTTTGGGATATGAAAATTGGGAGTATAATTCATCCAGAACATCTCAGAAAATTGGTCCACCGAAAGTGTGTCCCAAAAACTTCTACATTCAGAGGTAGTGGTCCATCTCTGGATTTACCCATTAAATGGATATGGGTGGATGAGGAAATGGATATTACATTGCTATAGACTAATTTAGTGGTGGACTATCCTTTGTAGGGAACTTCGTATTATCTGAAAACTTGATGCATGTTGGGTCGTCTCTTAAGGGCGGTACTAACCACATCATCATTTTCCAAAAATATGGGGTTCTTATCACCACTTTGTTTGACAATATAGAGGATTATGGTGGAGTATCATAATGGTTCTCATTTTCTATCGATCTTCTAATGAAATATTCATGATCTCATGTTGAGGTAGAGAATGATCCTGGTGATAATAGAGAGTACAGTCTAAAAGGTCCTTGTAAAAGAGAAAAATATTCCTCCTCCAGCATGTACCTATGTTGGGTTTCATTGATCCGATGGATTTAACTTTTTTGAAGGAAGAATCCTAAATTCATAGATCTTACCCTAGACAATGATATAAAGGTTTGGGTTGGCATTTTCATAATTGAGTCACTTTATGCTTCAGAATCGAAAAATTGAAATGGATTGGAAACGATTTGGAATTTCTTAGAGATCTTCCCTTAGCCATGATCATTCTTCCTTCTACCTCAGGATAGGTATTCAAGGTAGGTAAGTTATATGGCATGAGGAGGGTCTTCATGTGGGTTGGTACTAGAGTGGTAGGTCCCCTTCTTGATCGGAATGGAATACGGGGGAGGAATTCCACTTGTGCTAGATGGGATATGGGGAGGACCTTCTTGTATATTTCCGTTGGAGTAGAGAATACCCCCCGTGGGACTACTGTGAGAGTGGTGAGGACATACATGTCAGTTGTGTTAGAAGGTATTACCTCCTCAAGGGTGATAAGGGTTTCGAGGAGAACCTTAAAAAATATAAAACGAAACAGAAGGTGGACCTCTATGCTGATGATCCTGTGTATAGAGGGGACCTCCGTACTGGTCATCAGATACCCGGGGAGGACCTCCACAATTAAATGTACTGGAGTACGGTGGACCTCTACTAGAGCTCATGAATGCATGGGGAGGTCCTCTATGTACGATGCATGTAGCACAAGGAGTACCTCCACATTGGTTGGAAATGATAGTATGTTGAGGGACTTTATATAGATCAAACTGGACATGGGTAGGACCTTTGTGTTGACCATTGATTAAGCGGGGAGGGTATGCACTTCGATGGCTGATGGAGTGGGGTGGACCTCCGTTGGATCTGATTAAAATATGGGTTGGACCTAAATACTGATAGGTTATGGAGGAATGAGGGAATTAGATCTGGTCCAAGATGTTACGAGGTGGACCTACTCTTTAGATTGGAATGACGTGGAGAAGACCTTTTATTTGATGACCTATGATACAAGGAGGACCATTGTATCTAGAATCATAGGCATGAGGAGAACATCCACACTGGATATTAACAAGAGGGGGAGGGCCTCGAAATTCACTAATATAATTAACATGGGGTGGTCCTCCATGTTGGGTGCAAGAGTATAGAGGACCTCCACTCTGGCTACTGATGGTAGGGGGAGGACCTCTGTACTAGATCTAATCATCATGGGTTGGCCCACGATGGCTGCTGTATGTGCCCGCAATGGAAAGAGACAACCTAGCCTGCCCTTGGGATTATGGAGGTCTCAATTTTGATCAGGAAATGGTGAATCCCTACTCCGCAGTGGTACAGATCTAATATAATGCGACCGGGATGGAATGAGACACTAGAGATGTAGCATAGGATGACCACTGATGGTTATCTTCCTACTCCTAATCCTGATGTTGGCATCGGGTTATCCAAAACCAGGTCGGCAGTGCATGGGTCTAAACAACCTATTCATTGACCAGAGGTATAAGCTAGTGGAATTGATGTGGCTTGTTGGGAGCCCTCAATGGAAGCTCCTAGGAAGATGTCATGGCTTGTATGACTTAGACTTCCCTCTCCTATTTAGTGTAGGGTAGTGATTTATAGAAACATTATCACGGGAGGCTATGACATAGTGGGGAGTGGTGGCTCCCTACATGTCCCTTGGGATAAGAGGGTATGTAGAGGCACAAAATCATTCAATTCATAGAGATCTATATATATTATGGTAATGAACCCCTCCAGTTCATACCATCAAATGAGAATGTCTTTCACCCTCCTCTTAACAAATTATAATGGATGAGATGGGATGTGGGCAGCTGGTAGCTATGGATTTGGATAACATCATGGAAGAGGTGGAATCATGTGGGATATTCATATTGATGTTCCCCTTCCCTTACATCTATAGGTAGGGGGTGACTGGTTTCCTATTACTCTGGTACAACAAAGTAAGAAGATTCAGCTATCATCACAAATACTAGGAAATCAATACCCAATTCTTTAGCATCGTTCAGTCATCTATGGCTATATAGATAGATCCCTGAAGAACATGACACATATCATAATTCCCAATGATAACTGCCCCAAATTTTGGTGAGTTCCATGAGAGGCCCATGATTTTTATGGCGGGACCTGTTGTGAGATAACTAGATCTAAAGACAGAATAATCTGCTGATGTCTCAAATTCTACAAGTTTCATGTTTTTAAAAAGTGATTAGTTTTATGTTTTCCATTTCTATTTCTGACGCTTTTTTTCGGGGCACACCATAAGGATGTGTCGACGCTTGCTGATGATGCATTGTACCCCTCAATCCGACTTTCCAAAGGTGGGTGACATTCATCACTTCTTTAGAGATATTTCCCCCTTGATCAAAACTGGATGAGCAGATGTTTGTATCTCAATTATTGGATCCCTCTTTGGTATTTGTCTCATAGTTCTAGTATCCCTTATAGATTATGATATTGTTTTGAAACTTTTCATGAGGCCATATTTTCCATATTTTGTTTAATTATTTTTCTTCTATAATAACATTCTCAAGGGACATGTTAGGGAAAGAACATTCATTCAAGGGACAAGTCACATTGGGTATCATAGGCATGTCAGGATACTTCCACATTAGAACCACTAAACTCTCTTATCATAGGGATTCTAGAGGTTGTGGAAGCCCGAGGAATCCCACATCAATTGAGGGGTATCTTCTTATATTGTAGGCATGTATCTTTGATTTTCCTCATCTTATGATGTTTAACATGGGGAATTCCATGATTTTAACATCATTTGGAGACATATTGAACTGATCATAGCACTTATGATGTCAGATCAGATGGGTACATCCCAATGAGGGATCACATGGAGGGTTTACCAGGTGGGTGGATCAGAACACCCAATAAAGAGGGACCTCAGATGGTGTGTTCCATAAAGGAAATATTTAAAAATGTAATGGTTGGTCTATAAATCACTAAGGATGGATCAAGTATGGTGGGCCCCAATGAGGTGGACACCATGGTTTACCATTGGCTGGGATTTAACCTTAGGGAGGCTTATTATGTACCCTGTATTGAAGATAAGGATCAAACCCCACATAGTTTGAAGGGTTGATTTTGGGATACACAAGGCTAGCTTCCCATTTTATGATTATAACTTATGGTTAGATGAATAAGGATTCTACATGTCTTACAGATAGTTAGATTCTAGGGTGCTTCCTTGAGTAGCGATTGGATGGTTGATGGGACATACGTGCTAAAACAACCTATATAGATGGAATGACCCCGCTGGGATGTGGATTTCTAAGTAAGAATCATGAAAAATTATGGAGGGTTGTGCAAATGGGATAGAGTTAATGAGATGGAATTTTTGTGAGGGTGGATTTGTGGTGGAAAAGGGTGTGATGAGTAGCCTATGGAGGAGATCAGGAGAATAGAGAACATGGATGGGGTCCATGATGGAATGATCCTCCTTATTCATAGAAGCCCAAGGGAAGGACTGGGTTGGAAGCTGGTGATGGGATTGAACCTCGGGAAGGATTCTTATATTTCATAGTGGCTTGGAATAAAATTCTAGATAGTTCAGATATCCCATGTAGTTTAACATTATATAGTAAGGGTAGAAGTGGAACATTGTGAATATGATGGTGTCGGGATTGAAACTCAAAGAGGATTCCTACGTACCATGTTTAGAAGACGGGGTTCAAATTTTGTGTAGTTATTATGAGGGTGAGGGTCTAATGCACTACTATAGAAAATGAGTATTGGTCTGGAAACCACAATGGCCGGATTAAGAAGATTCACCCAAAGGAAGGGGCACTGAATTTTACCATTGGTTGGGATTGAACCTCGTAGAGGCTTCTTACGAACCTTGTTTAGAAGAAAGGGATCAAAACCCACATATTTCAAAAAATAGGGGAATGGGGCTAAACATTGTGGTGGAATAGGGAATTATAGCCACTTTTAATCTCCAATCCCAAGTGAGTCATGATAGGTGTGAGAAAAAAGAGTTACCAATAGACTTGTTGAATGTGTTGCGAAAGATATGGCCACAAGAGTTGATGGGGGCTCATACACTCTAAAATATCATGGGGAAATGGAGATTGGGAATTACTACTAGTGGGAGGCAAGTGATGGAAGTTATATTGTGTGAGGAGGATCTCATTCCATGAGAGGAAGATATCATTCCATTAAGGGAATATATCATTTTGTTTCACTATTTCACAGAACGCCCTATCAAGAGGTTTGGGGGCTTACACGGTGACTTCCCAAAGAACACATGGAAAAAAAGCCCAAAGGGAGAGAGTGTGTGAGAGGGTACTGGTGCCCATCCTCTTTCAAGTCTTCTTGGACATTACACACATGTGTAAGCCACATTTTATCATCATTTATTTAGGATGTTGGTACAAGTCCATGCAACATCATGCATCTCGAATGGTGACAACTCAATCCTCACCACTATGATTTACTGTACTTTTAACGACCATCACATAGGGAGGTAAGGAACCATTAATTCCATGATACAACGGGTTGGGGAAGTGGTAAATTTTTGGGTCCATGTTATCGTAGATATGAGAAGAAAAGATACCTATTAACATACCTATGCGAATAAGCATTAGGTAGGGAAATGTGACATGAAACAGTGCATGCAGAATAATGAAATAACATCACACAATCCTTGAGGACCGTGTACGAAATGATTTTACAAAGCTTGGGGGATTGATAAGAGGTGATTCATAATGAAAGTGTTATTTATGATGGAATGGTGCTTCTTGAAGGAAAGGTTCTTCATGAAGGAAAGTTTCTTCTAAAAGGAAATACTCTCATAGATCTTGCCCTCACCTTAGCACATGGCTCATTATGAGAAGAGTGATCCAAGAAGTCTTAATTCTTATTGGATCCTGTAGAAACTCCAAGGTGGTCCCTATTTTGGGAAGTGTGGAGGACATAGATAAGGTAATCCCTAGCATAAGTAGGTGACATGAAGAATAAAGGAAATCATAGATCATGATGCTCGCATAACATGGGTGATCTATTTTTCTCTCGGGTTCAAATTGCTCAAGATCTTCACAAAATGGGATCTCATAAGGTGAATGGTTGGGGATAAAATAGTTATGATGGGGTATGATCCAGCTATCTATAGGAAATGAGGCTTCTTATGCTTTAATAGATCTCTACGAATAAATAAATGACACTGGGAAGTGGTTGGACTCTGTCAGACTCATGGAGGGACCATCAATGTTTCTCGTGGCCTCAGTACTCATCGAAATGGTGGAGGTAGCGTCACAAACATTCACAATCATGGTGGAGAGGTGTCTTCACAAAATAACATTACAAAAACAACTACTTAAATGAACATTGGGGTCATTTTTGTTTGAATTATCTTAGAACCATAAACAAAATTATCCTTTTCCATTGTTGTAGTATTTTGGGTACCAATAGAAACATATGGATATGCACTCCACTTTTCCATGGAAACTCTTTGAGGAGTGGCCTTTAAATGAACATGTGGCCATGAACCCCACTTTGTAATGGAAATAATATTACATTCACATTAATAATGTCATGAAATCATAGAAAATTCCACTTTATCATGAAAATACTACCTATGTATGTCAGTTTTAACATTTGGTGATGTCTTGAACAAGTCATCATGATCATATGAAGAAAACAAGAACTGGTCAATTTGTTCATGTGATAAAATCTCAAATACGTTTATTTGATCATTAAAATACAAACCTAACATGTAATATTCAACATGATAATACATAACTTACAATTTACTTTAATTTTGGGAATAATTATCAAATATGTTTTTGTGGTAACATGATAGTCCTTAGAAATGTCTAGTGGGTAATCAGGGCATGTGAGGTTGACACCCCAGACATATTAGGTGAACACCCTTAGACATGTTTGGAAAATTAACATGATATGCCAATACATACTCCTATGTTTCCTCCAAAAAACCAAGACAAATCCATACATCTTAAGACATGTCAGGAATATAGCTAGGAAATGTACATGCATCCTCATACATGATAGCTAAAAAACTATGAAATGTCAAATAAACATCCAAGACATGTCATGAATTTTAGGAAAAGACCCTATTACATGTAAACCATGTCTGGGAGTCACCTGAGAACACCCACCATGTAATCTATTATCGATGAACCTTTACTCAAGTACATTACATTACATGGGGAGTGTCATTAATGGGTAAGGGTTATGAACTCATGTGACCCCATTCATGTCATGCTATCAGATATTCCCCTAGATTATACCAAAAATATTTTAAAAACAATCTATGGCCATCATCTCTTTTTTCATAAAGTGAAATAAAAATAAATATAACATAGAAATACATTGTGGTATATGTACAAAAATTTTGTAAACCTCAAGGATAAAAATAATCACTTTGATTGTAATCACCTATCCCAACCCATCAGCATGTCAGGAGTATTTGAACTGTGAGAACTCTGATTCATATCCATACATGATATGTATGATTTCTTCTTAAGGATTAATCTCTAGTTGTAATCAAAATTAGTGCACAGACATTCATATCGTAGAAACTCTAACCCATGGGACCTAAACAATCATGTAGGTATATCATTCCTTCTCATCCATCATCTCATTGAGAAGATAATTAAACTTCTAGGAATATGATTCTTGTTACATAACAGAAAATTAGAATGCCTTCATAAAGTATGATCTCTATATAAAACACTTCATCATGGAAACCCCCATTATATATTTCCCAGGTCAACATGAAGTGACTCTAACCACGTGTTATCCCTTTTTATTAGAACTATCACAAATCACATGGGATTAGGGAGTTGAAATGATCAGGTCACTATCATTATAAATGTCCCCCAACCATGGTAAGCATAGTGTGTATGCCTCATTCTGTGACATGATACAAATTCTTCCATACAAGGGAATCCACCATAGCTTAAGTCATGTATTCATTCCAACATTAGTCTAATCTAGTGAAATAACCCTCTTGTCTACTAATTTTTTATTACCACCAATAAATAGTTTGATGGAAGATCCAACTAAAATGACACTAATTACTTTTATAATTAGAATACCTAGGATTCCTTCCTAAGGATAGATCTCCACACATAGTTCCTAAGTACCATCATGTACATCCTTTCTACATGAAATTAAATAACACGTATTGGAATTAAACTAAATACATGGGTGTTGGTTTCATTTAGAAATAAGATACGTAGGAAACCTCATGAAGGTTCAATTCCATAAATGAAAACTTAATTGACTCACTGTATGGTAGTAAAATATATTGTTCATGGTTATATGAAATCAAAATATAAACATCTACACATTGAAAACTAATAACAGAAAACACTTAGAGATCCTCATATCTATGTACATTATCTTTTCAATTGAATCCACATTGCATGAAAAATGATTTATCATCAAATAATCCCATTAGGGTAACTAGTATTGCTTTAGGATCTTGATGTGATTTATGAGCATACCTTAAATTGGTAATAGAGTCCTATAGTAGGCAATATTTCTCCTAAAATAGGATGTAATGTTCCCAACCTCCCTTCCTCCTAACCAATTTGAGTTATTAATGGTTTTTGGATATGAAACACCAAATTAATACTTTTAATTGGAATTTTTTCCTATACCTTATAATGGATGTGGTGAAAATTATGAATTTCCATGAGAAATTAAAATCCAAAACCTTATGTGAATGATTTTCAACCATGTGTGAACCCCAAAATGCCAATAATAATACGCCAATCTTAAAACAGGAAACAGAAATGGTAAAACCAACAATAAAACATGTAATGACTGAAAAAATGAATCATTTTAGGCAAAAATAATAATTTTTCATAAACATAGGAAAGCATACCATTACCATGGAAACAAAAATGGTGAACAAGATGTGAATATATCAATTAATATAATGATCTGTTGACCAAGCATCAAGCCATTTTTTTCACCCCATATGAAAATGAAAATCATGAATCAAACATGAAATCATTTAATAATAAAAAACAATTTGGTTCCAATTAAATATGAAATTATCATCATGAAAATTATATTTGAGAAATATAATAGAAATTGGAATATGAAATTACAGTTGTGTTACCTATGCATAGCTGATTGAACGTGTCTGAAACTTATTATGATGCACTAAATGGTGACCTTGTTCATTATTTTAATTTTTTATTACAAAAATTATTCTCACAAAAATCATGAATGAAGATCATCTCTTCTTCAAGTGAATATTATGGATACTCGGATATACTAGAAATATCCATTGGTTGAAAAACAACCTCACCCACTCGATGCCGTCAGCTTTGGGTGGTGAACACAATGGTTTGGGAATACCACATTCATGGTATGATACCAAACCTTGAGGAGGAATATAGAGTTCTCCATATAATAAATATAAATTATATAAACCATTTATGGAATGATTAAAATAAAATAGTGGAACATGTCACCACCACCAATCAATTTAGAATCTTATCCCTAGAACAAGGAAATTAACACATTCATTATCTTTCGAATGTGTTCCATGGAGTCAACTATGACTATATCCATGATTTGGGGCTTCTTATGAGGAATATTTTCAAATTCCATCAACATCATTAAACCTTTATTTCCCCCAAGTTTACTATTGATAGAACCACCTAAAACAATGTGTACCCTAGAAACTCATGCACGGGTACCAGGGATGTCTATCTAGGTGCAGAAAGATGTGGATAAATGGGATTGAGATGATATTCAAACTTCAATTGATGAATCTCATCGACATAGTCCAGTGGTTTCTTGAATGAACTCTCATGTCTCTGCCCACATAGATCATGTTTTCACGCATATTACTATATCCACCATGGGTGAGGAACCTATCCCATCCCCTATGAATGAATCCCATTGATATATTCCATATAAACTAGTAGGATATTAGTGGGATTATATCCCTTCTTCAATCCAAGACATCTAACAATATATCATTGAAAAAAAGAATGTGAATTTCTATATTCTTGTACTCACTCTTCAAAAGTGTCACTACATTCTGAAAATATAATTATAGATCAACCGACGTATTATGGAGATGGTTTACATATAGTTATAAGAACATATTCTTATCCTAAAGGAAATAGTACCATATCACCATGGTCAACATGAATATGTGTCTATTATGGAGTAAGTGCTCATTGTTTCTCCCAACCAAGAAGATTATCATGAAATTATAGTAATGGATGAGGCATAGAATGAATCTTGTCCCAATATTTAATAGGTCTCACCAGCTCAATTGGGAAAATTCCTTCTGAATGTGTAATATTACAATAGAAAATGCCATTGAAATACTCCTAAGGAAAAACATATGGCTCATAACTCAACTCTAAATGAGGTTCTTTAGTAAAATATGGAAATAAAATTAGAGAAGGATCATATCCTAGACAATGAAGCTACATGGAATATTCTAATATCATATTGAATCCAGACAAATATCCCCACATCTGCCGATGAATGACTATGAAAAAATCCTTTAGAGGATATAAAGGAGGATGTTCTTATACCTTGTCTAATTCAAGGGGTCCATCAGAATATATAAATATGGAATAAAAAATTGAATCAGGATCGTACCCATAATTTAGAAAGTATTTTCCAACATATTCTATTAACCACCAACATATAGGATCATATTCATGCTAATCATAAAAAATCTCACCGACATAATCCAGTAGCTTCATATGAGTGGGATCATATTCCTATAGCACCAAAGGATTATCATAAAGTTCTATAATCCATCATGATATAGGTTCATATCCCTACTCAAACCTAAAATGTAGGTTGGAATATTCCATACACAATCATGAATGAGGCTCACATAATTGATCTTATAAACGCAGGAGTTTTTGAGATTGTATGATTCATTTCTACAACACTTCAAGGGTCTGTTGAATCTTCAACCAAAGAAGAAGATAATCATTACCTTAGTAGTATTTTTCTTCATATTGAAGAGATGGATCACATGGACTTTACTCCTAATGTTTTTCATGGAAGTCATATTCTTTGTAATATCTTTCTCAGATAAGGAAATTATCAACTGGACCATTCACCTTCTGATAGAGTGGTTCTAAAAACCCAGAGAACATATTATAAAAGGTGATCAAAACATCGAGGATAATCTTCAAAGACCCCAAAACACCCTGAGATGGTAGGGTGAATCATGGTGTCAACATTTTTTTCAAAAGTGATATATATTATTCCCATGCTGGTAGGAACTTATTAAACCTATCTGATGATAATTAATAGTAAAAAAAAAGTTACATGCAAGAGTCAACAAAACAATATTATGTGGTTCACCACTAAGGGATAATCCAAGGAGCATACACCAATAGTGTGTCGGGAATACCTAAATATACTAATCTTCTAAATTTGTGGAGAAAAAGTTAATAAACAACCACTCAATTCTAGGCACAATACCTTTACAATATTTTATGGATAGATCCCTCCATCCATTGGAACACTTCCACAGACTCCCCCTAGCTCACTACCTTAGGAGGAATCCAAAAACAGTTTATGGAATTTTATGTCGCCTCATCTTAATTAAATAAAACTTCCTCAACTATAAATAGACTCTCTATTATAGTATTTCTCATATTATTAGATATAATCCGTTTTTCTACCCACTGATAGTTCATTAACCATTCCTTTGTGAACTTTCTTGTTTCCTTCGTGAACTGTGCTGCTTCACATACCACCTTCGTGTACCACCTCTGAAAAGTTTTTCTACATACTTCTTCTGTTTACTACCTTCTCATAACTCTTCTTCTCTATGGACCAAATCCTACACTATGAACTCTCTTTCATGATCCATCTTTATTGAATCTTCCCTGATTCAAAAAACGTTTTCCTCTACGGTCTATAGTGCCCCATAAAACCCCTTTTGTTGACTATCTCCATGGACTCCGTCTTCTTTCGTGGAATCCTCCTCGTGAAACTCTTCTCCTTCATGGGTTTTTCTTTCTGTGATCCACTTTGGAATTCCCAGAATTCATCACATATGTCTAATCCAATTCCCTCTTTATAATGAGAGAATTAGTGAATCATATATAGAAAAATAGATCAAAAAATACTGCTAAACCAATTCTACAAAATCTTCTATGCGTTATGGCCACCAAGTACTAGGCTTCTTCAACAAAATATTTTACATTTAATATTTCTGTACCACCTTTTTTCCTTTATAGATCCGTAAATAACCCCCTTGTTTTTGTGAATGATCATCCATCCCATGTACCAAAAGCATTCCGCAAACCATTTTCCTCCAACAAACCGTATGCCTCCCCAAAAAATATTTTCTCTATGTTTTCCACGTACCTTTCTTTGTTTTCTATTTAGTGATGTTATATAGAGGCCTTCCCTTTTCCAATTTCATCATTTTTCCACGCACCTCCTATGTGGTCTGCAAATTTTCCTTGACGGTCTGCATACTATTCACTCTTACACAAATATCCTTCTTTTTCCAAAAACAATTTCCTAATTTTGAGGCCCATGCATTTAGAAAAATTTCTTAAATGACACCACATTCAATACTATTTCCATATTAAATTGCAATACCCCTTTCCTTTTAAACACCGTGATCTTACATGTGAGGATTGAAAAAAAACACAAACTATACTCCATTTAAAATATAGAAAAACCTTTCTTCCAACAAACTGTATATAGTTCCCCATTCATTATTAGTATAACATCACCAAAATCAAGAGGAGACCAAATGAATAAACCCAAGCATCATGACTAGGCAGAGGAATTTAAGTATGATTAATAAGAGGCTGACCTTGATATATGGAGAGAGAAATATGAAAATACTCGCTACCATATTCTATCCCATAACGATTTTTGGTTATCAGATCCCAGATGAAATAGAGAAGGAGATCATGCGTTAACTATATTTGAACATGTAGATGACTTGTCGATATTTAAATGATAGACACCTCCCTGATCCAACACTTTTGAAAGCCATAATTCTGTGATATTCACTTTTCTATTAAAAAAATAACAAGTATGAGGACTATGAAAAAATATTTATATGATTTGGACCATGTATATTAGGATGTAATATTTGAATAATGGTCTTGATCTTTGATTTAATGGTATACAATTTGTTGTTCCTTATTCGTAAATGGAGATATTACCCAACCTCAACCAAAATTTTATCCAATCCACTAGATAGCCAAATAAAGGATCAACCATAGGTCCATGTGGGATCAGAGTCGACCACACCCACTGGGAGCCAGTCCAAAATATCCATATAATGGAGGAATAGTGACTGAAATTATTTTTTGGGACCATGACAAAGAGGGAATGAGATTTAATCCATGCACAACATGGTATGAGGGACCATGGGGTCGATTCCTGGTTGATGGTGTGTGGGGGTGGTATGAGTGTGAATCATGATTGTTGTCTTGATGGAAGAGTAGACACTTAATGGAATATAAATCAAAGGGAGGTACATACAATGTTTTGATTTGGGAAATTATTTCAGGTGGATATTCTTCATCTGTATTAAAAAAACAACCAGATATAAGAACATTCATATGATCATTCCAACTAATGATCTGATCCATCCATTAACTTTTGTGCATCACGAGAGTGAATTAAATAAATATCATGATGCATAAATTCAAACTGATCTGATGTAGTGTGACACTATCATCTTCAACATCCTTCTCTTCTAACACCTTCTCTCACTAAGGGTTTCATATATTGAGGAAACTCAATGTTTCACACAAGACCACTCAATGATCACCATAGCTATCCATCTCTATCAAATGAAACTTTGAAAACCATGATGTATGTTCCTAAAATCAAAATCATCCTACCATTATATATATGATCCATCACATAAATCCCATAACAATAATAAGTTTCATCTCAAAAGTTCTTTAAAAAATATAAGAATTTGTTAGGTCCACTAGGCTTGATACCGTGAGAGGAGGGGTGAATCAGGGTATGAAAAATTAAAACAACTTCCCCTTTTGATGTTGTTTTTTTGTTAGACAAAATTATCTCTTCTCTCTCCTTCCCATTGTAGATTATGGATGAATCTTAAAGCATGTACATGACGTAGAAATTTTACTTGGATCACCCTTATTGGGCTGCGTCCAAGGATCATACACCGATGATGTGCCGATGTACCAAATCCACTGTTAGCGAACTTTTGTTTACAAGTTCTAAGAGGAAACACTATCCCTGCTGGTGTACAAGAATTTACAATTTGAAAACTCACTAGTCTCTCTTCTGAAGTTAGAACACTACTTTGTCAGAATATCCACTCACAGTTTAAAGGCTTGTAGATCCTTTCATTAGCTCTACCATGTGCATCCTTCACTATATATAGATTCTATGTTAATGTTCAAATTTCATCCACTGATGAATAACCTTTTTCCACTGATCACTCAATAATAACCGCTGCAAATAACTTCCCAAAGCACCCTACTTCACGAAGCACCCAAATTCGTGAAGCTCAAACAAGCTCTCGTGAAGCCTCTGCCTCTTTGCAAGGAACACACCTACACAGAGATCACTAATTCGCATGGCACACTACTTTTTATAGATCATTCCTTCACAAATATCAACCCTTCATAGAGAATAAGAAATTTTAGAGCTGATGTCATCGCAAAGTGACTTTTTTCACGAATATCAAAAAGCCAATGTGAAACACACATCTTTCGTAGAGCTAAATTAGCTTCTTCGAAGATCCTATCTTTTGCAGTGCACACTGACTTCAGGATCCTATTTTGAGATTAGAGAGAAAAAAACTTTTCTTTTAAAAACACTCTACTTCTCCCAAGGGGTTCGAGTCCTATTTATAGGCGATTCCACCAACTTGAGAACCTTCACCACGAAGTCAGCGCCACATCATCTAAAATAGAAAATCTCAAAAACAACCACATAAATTATCTCTATATCATGAAGAACCACATAAAGTTTTGAATTTTAGTGCTCATCATAATCATTGAGAATTCCGTCAATTCATTCACGCTGTCACCACAAACCTTCACCGCAATTATCTTTACCTCTTCAGTTCGCAATGCTAGTCGTAATTGTGAGGAACACTGTCAACACTATTCATGTCTTTGAAAAATCCACTTCATGAATCCAATTTTTGTAAAACTCAATAATTTTACATATTTTGATGAGATCTTCAAGGAAATCGAGTTTTCGCAATGCTATCCAAACTCCAAATTTTGGACCCCAAAAATTTCGCAAACACTGGAAAATAGCACTACCTTGTATTTTCTCTTTTTGTACCACCTCTAGACCATCCAATACTTTTTATGGTTATTTTTCAAAACCAATTGTCAACAAAATCTCTATATCTTGATAATTCACCCTGAAAACTTGCATTGTCATCAAACACAACCATCACAAAAATTCTACAATGTTACCTTGAGGGATTTTTTCCCAAAAATCTGCTCCTTTCAGTTTGTTGACAACTCTTCTCAAAATTATTCTCTGCACCGTGATACCTCACTAATGATCTTTCCATCATTTACCACCAATTGCCTCTTGAAATTCAAATACTGGAAAATTATTCACTCACCACATACTCTAAGCTCACATGTGAAATGCTCGGAGTGAGAAACGGGTGTACTATAAAATGTCCATCAATGAATCACTTAATTTTCGACACCAATCATTGATGCCTTAAAGATGTATACATAATTCTTTTGTCACAAACAAAAGATTTAGTGACATCTAATCATTGACTGATCACATCAAGAATCATCAGATTTAAAACTCCCCCCTATATCATTGCTCTCCACTATCTTATTGCTCCACCTATCCGCTTCTCCCCATGTCTTTGAATAAGAAGTTTTCTACATTACATTTCCATAGTTTTCCCCCTTTAGGAGTCACTATTTCTCCTTGTTTTTCAAGGAACCAAAATTTCATTCCTTTGTGGTTTGAAACATTGGAAAGAACATAGATTAGTAAATTATAGAAAAGAACACCATACCAAGGGGATATGGGGTCCACAAAAACACTTTTTCTAGTGTAGGTAGTCGACTAAACTCCGAGATCCATCCGATACTTGTCAGAAGATTCCTTGGGTAAGTCCTTTTTCATAATGTCTGCAACCTATAATTCTGTAGGCACATACTCCAACTTCATGATTCCCTGCTCATCTTTCCGCTTTATAAAATGATGATTTTTTCCAATTGTATTTGTCCTTGACTGATGGATGATATTTTTTATGATATTTATATTACTTGAGTTATCATACTAGATTCTGATTAGATACTTCACTTCAACACCCATATCATAATGCTACTGCTTCATCCACAATAATTGTGTGCATGCTTGAGTGGCCAAAATATACTCTACTTCCACAGTTCTCAATGAAATGAAATATCGCTTCTTTAATAGCCAATAAATACACAATCCTCCATGATAGAAAGAAATTCCAAAAGATTATTTGATATCATTCGATAAACTGGCCCAATATGCATCTATATATCCCAAAAACTCTGGCGGAAATTTTTCATTATACATCAAGCTGAAATCCACAATTCCATTCATATACCGAAACATTTTTTTCGTGGAAATAATGTGTATTTCATTGGTATTTCTTTGATATCCTGATGTTCTTGTTTTGGTGAAAACAATATCATGTCTCTTCTCTGTTAGGTATAGTAAACATCCAACAATCTGTTTATATTCTGTGATATTAATTTCCTTTTCCATCATCATCTTTTGATAATTTCATCTAGTTAGCAACTGAAGTCTTCATCACCTTGTATTTTTCCATTCCAAAAATTATCATAACCTCCTTGGCATATTTGGATTGATAAATGAATGTGTCATTTATTCCTTGTGTCACCCTTAAACCAAGGAAAACTTTCAGCTCTCCAATAATTGACATGTCAAACTCACTTATCATGAATTCATAAAACATTCTGCACTGAGATTCATCTGATTAACCAAATATTATTTCATAAACATAAACCAAAACCATCATAATTTTGTTACTATTTTTGTTGAAATAAATAATGTAATCAACTCCACTACTCTAGAAACTAGGATTCTTCAAATACAGATCAAGCCTTCAATACCATGATCTTGTTGCTTGTTTCAACCCATAGAACACCTTCATTAGATGAAAAACCATGTTCTAATCCTCATGAATGTGAAAACCATATGGCTTCATGATATACAATTATTCCTCTAGAAACCCATTCAAGAAATCAGATTTGACATCCATCTGGAACACTTTGAACATTCTTTGCACTGTGATGGCTATGAATATTCTGATTGCCTCTTGCCTTGAAACCAGTATAAATGTCTCATCATGATCTATTCCCTCTATCTGGGAGTATCCTTTTCAGACTAGTAATGCTTTATATTGAATCATCATTCCGTATTCATCCATATTATTCCACTAGACCCATTTATTCATGATGACATTCTTATCTATTTTCCTCAAAACAATCTCCCACATCTGGTTCTTCTCAATCTAATCTAGATATTTATTCATATCCTGAACCTAATTATCATCTTCATCTGCATCAGCAATGCATTAGGCTCTATATAAGATAAGAAAAATGTATGTTGTAGTGATTTCATTCTTCATGTATGAACTCGTGCTAACTAATCACTAATGATATTCTTCCAGTAAATTTCAGCTCGATTCCTTGGATTCTATACAGATATAGATTTTACTTCTACATGTTCATCATCATTTTCTTTTTCTGAATCAGCACTGTCCACTTCTTCTCCCGATATGTTGCTTTCCTCCTCATCACTTTCATCAAGAAATTTTTCACTAATTTGTGAAATACTATCTTCATTTTCCACTACAGGTACATCATTTATCTCAGCTAATTATTCCCAGCCTATGGCTAGAACATTTGTATTCTTTTACTTTTCCATAGTATCCATGGAATATCCCCGCATCTCCACGTGAAATAATTTCCTATGTTTCTTCTTGTTGATGAAAAATCACTTAATTCCAAATATTCGAAAGTATTTAACTGTTGTATTTTTTCAATACCACATCTCATACAGAGTCTTTCCATTCTTTAGACACAACAGAGCTATGTTATAAATTTAGACCGATGTCAGCATTGATTACTTCCGGAACCTCTCTTGTAGGTCTTTTTTTATAAGAATACATGTTTCCATATTGTAGATGATTATTTTTCTCTATTAAAAAAATCCTTTCTGTTGGGGAGTTCTCACTAAGGAAACATGATGCCTTATCCCATATCTCTTGAGATTTTCTTCCACTTGACTGTTTGTGAATTTCGTAACATTGTCAGTACGAACCTTCAGAATTTTCTGTCCAATAATCCTTTTAGACTCCCTCCTGTACTATTTTAGGAAGATGAACGCATCAGACATATGGGAAATTACAAATACAAATTCCATTATACTATATTCACCAATGAAAAGAACATAGTACTACTTTCCATCAATTTTTCTTGGTGTGATAGGCCCAAAAATATTAGCATGCACCAATTTGAGAACTCGTGTTGATTATTTTCATTTTCCTTATACGTCTTTCTAATCATATTCATTTGTTGGAATTCATAACACATCTGATAAATATCCCATGATAAATTAGATAGATCTATAGCTACATCACACTTTAAAAAATCTACCATGTATGGCTAGCATATATGACCAAGTTGTTTATGACACAACTTGTTTTCTTCCTCTCTAGATAGAAAGCACATATCTTCTTCTCCACTTACCAAGTAGGGATTCACCATTTTCAATTTTCCTTGTAAGATCAATATACCATCTCTTACCTTGATGACACATGTATTATTGGTAAAATTTATATAATGTCCTGAGTCACACAGTTGACTGACACTGAGCAAATTGTGACGGAGACCTTCTACAACAAAAACATTCGGAAATTTTATTTCCTTTCCCCCAAATCTGGCCTTTACTAATCTAATTATATTTAGGAATTCACCTATTACAAACTTTACAACTCCTTATTTTCCATATTTTATGCTTGTAACCATATCCTTGTTTCCTGACATGTGAGACGTACAACCACTTCCAAGGATCCACACACCAGAATGGTCTAATACTTTAAGGGAAATTTCATAAACCACCGCCTTCAATGTTCTCTTCTTCTTGATCCATATTTTTGTCTTCACACCTGGTATATATTGAGACCTTTGATCATCCTCAGAGTATAATGGATCGGATTCATCTTTCAAAGCTGCAAATCTATTTTTCATTTTCAACTCACATGTTGGTTTATCGATCTGCTGCTTGGGAACATTTGGATTTTTCTTTGGCACATCCTCCTCTATGTTCGATGTATAGTATATTTCCATGTTCCAAAATCCTCCGCATAAAAAATAGTGTCCATTGAAATATGTTCTAGAGATTCATTCACTGTTTGGCATCTACAACTGTTCTTGTGCCCTTCGGTATCTTCTGTCGTTAGAACAAAAAATTTGTGAGTGTCCCATATTTCCACAGAATAATATCTGATGAAGGGCACATTCCTACGTGTCACTTCTGTACTTCCAGTATTTCCTTAGGTTCCTTGAATTTTCTGATTATTCTTTGTACCCAAATCAATTTCCATTCTTGGAATGGATTCTTGAGGTCTGACTTCAACCAAGATTGCTTTATATTTCATATTGAGCCCCAAATTAACCTTAACATCTGAGCTCGATTACTCCTTCTTTCCTACTAAATTACTAGGCTTATATTTTAACTTTTCAGTCATGTGAGTTCTATGCTTTACTGATAAAATGCTGGGAATCAAAAGTTTTTCTTGGTCCTTAAATTTTTGTCGCGGACTGGAAACTTCTCCTTCCTGTCCATCCATATTCTTGATTTTATCATTCATTGTGTTGTTCAAGCCATCGTTCTCCCTTTTCTATACTTCAATCTTTATTTTATACTCACTAAATGATTCTGAGTCCTCTGGTGTTGATTACCGGAGTTTTTCAATTTCTTCCATCAACTCGGACTTCTCTTCTTCCTATTGTTGCATATAGAGTTGGGCATCATGAATAACCTTGTTGCCTTTATTTTTTTTATCTCAAAACATATATCTCTTTAAGAGAAGCCTCTAACTAATCTTTCATATCAAATATTCCTTCAAATTATTCTTCTTCATCAATGTTGGTTTCTTCCTTTTTGTGAGTACTACTGACAACTTCCACCATAGAATTTTCTCCATGATCTTTGCAGTGTTTAACCTCCTTAACCTCTTCAACCTAAGACTCATTTGAACTTCCAAATTCATGTGAAAGAAGATTATTCTTCTTGAATAAATTTCTCTTGAACTGTCTCTTCCCTTTGACAGAGGATAAAGACTTCTTATTGGGAATTTCAAATTCATCATCATCCTTATCATCATCATGAAACTTTTTAGGGAACCTTTCAGCAAGATGACCAACCACTGCACATCTAAATCAGGATAGCGGAAGTTTCCTTTAAACATTCCTTCTCCACTTTTAATATTTGAAGAATGGAATGAAATAACCTCATCAGCCTCTTCTTCTTCCTGAGTATCATCAATGGTGAGATACTTCATTTCCTTGAATGGATCATCTTTTTATTTACCCTTTTCCACACCCTACTTATCATCGTTCCTCATTTCATATGCAACCAAGGTATTGTACAAATTGTCCAGTGTCAGCAGTTTCAGATCTTTATCTTCCAGTAATGAATCTTTTTTATTGAACCAAGGTGGAAGATTCCTCAAGATGTGTTTCACGATTTTTAGGCCTTCAATGACTTCTCCAAGACCTCACATATCTTCCACAAAAATATTCACCCTATCAAAGAATTAATTGACAGACTCATTCAGGTTCATTTTCAAATCCTCAAACTTATTCCACAACACTTGTATCTTTGCCTCTCTAACATTTCTATCTCCTTCAAATATATTGAATAGATTTTCCCACATAGCATGTGATGTTTTGGCATGAAATCAAAATCGTATAAAGAGCATTGGATAGATATCCCCCTAAAGTATTAATTCCCTTGGCCTCAGCATCCAATTATCTTCTCTCGTCTTCTTATAAAGAACCACTATGAATGTCACATAAGATTCCATTAATTGCTACTATAAACACATACATTATCAATTATCAGAAGTAGTGTTTCATCCAATTCTTCTAATGCATAAAATTATGTGATTCAAACATCATAATTCCCTTGTGATTGGTTACCACCATTAAGAGAGAAACATTGTTATCAACCTTTCTCTTGCATACCAATTGTTAGGTACACTAGGCTAGATACCCTGAGAGGGGGTGAATTAGGGTATGAAAAATTAAAACAACTACCCCTTTTGATATTGTTTTGTTGTTAGACAATACAATATCCTCTCTCTCTTTCCCATTGCAGAGTATGAATGAATATTAAAGCATGAACATGACTCAACAATTTTACATGGTTAACCCTCACTGGGCTACGTCCAAGGACCATACACCATGGATGTTCCGATGTGCCAAATACAATATAAGTGCACTAATATTTACAAGTTTGAAGTAGACTCACTATCCCTCCTGGTTTACAACCATTCAGAATTTGAGAACTCACTTCTCTCTCAACTGAAGTGAGATCACTGCTTCTTCAAAAGATCCACTCTCTTTTTGAAAACTTGTATGTCCTTTAATTATCTCTACTGAGTGGATCCTTCGTTGTATGTAGATGATATGTTGATCTCCAATTTTCATCCACTAATGAATTCCCCATTTCCAGTGATCACTAGAAAAAAACTGTTTAAAATAACATCGCAATGAACCCTACATCGCGAAACTCCCAATTTCACGAAGCTCAAACATGACTTTGCAAAGTCCCTACCTCTTCTCAAAGAACACACCTTCGCAGAGCTCACTGCTTTGTTGGGAACACTACTTTTCAGAGTTCAATCCTTTCAAAAATCCTGACTTTGTATATCCTAGTCCATCACAGAGAAAATGTCGTCACAAAGCGACTTCCTTTGTGAAGCTAACTGAGCCAATGTTGAACACACTTCTTTCACAGAGCTAGATTAGCCGCTGTAAAGCTCTTATCATTCACAAAGCACACTTCCTTCACAAACCTCCTTTTCAATTCGAGAGCTAAAAATTTTTCTATGAAAAAATTTCTACTTCTCTCGAGGGCGTCAAGACCTATTTATTGGTGATACCACTTACTTGAGAACCTTCCACGCGAAGTTAGCACTACGTCAGCTCAAATCACAAGACTCTGAAATTTCTGCTGAAATTATCTCTACATCGCGTAGTAGCATTAAAATTTTCAAATCATATAGCTCATCATAATAATGGATCATTCTGTCAATTCCTTTGCGCTTCCACGACATGTCTTCGACAAAACGCTCTTCACCTCTACAGTTCATGAAGCTTGTCATAATCATGAAGAACACCATCAACATTATTATTGAATTCAAATAATCCACTTCATGAAGCCTATATTTCCAAAACACATTCCATTTCCATATTTCTAAGAGATATTTAGGAAAATTCACTTTTCGCATTGCTCACCAAACTCTAAATTTTGGACTCCAAAAATTAAGCAAACACTGGAGAACGGTGTCACATTTTAAATAATATTTTTGTACCACCTCTAGATCATCCATTACTTTTTCTTGGTTCTTTGTCAACACTAATTGTCAACAACATCTCTGGACCATGAAAATTCATCATGAAAACCTACATTTTCATCAAACACAACCAACTCAAAAATGATGCAATGTTACCATGAGGCATTTTTTCCCAAAAGAGTCCCTCACATGACCACCTTCTAATCAAGTTATCAAGTGGAGACAATCGCTAAAATTGGAATGAGAAGTTTATGAACATGAGACCCTTCTACTATCTTCATGATTTTTATCTGAATTAATTTAGAATTATTATCATATAATACGCTCCATTATAGAAGCAAACCAAAATAATGAAGTTCACGTGAAGCCGTATAATGATCGTTTGATGATCTCGATATGCCTCCACTTCTTTATCCAACACAAATAGTGTAATCCCCATGAAAAGTGACTCCATCATCACCTTCTATCATCCTATAAATAAAAAAAATACCATTCAAAATAGACACATGTTAGGATAGGAGAGGGAGTAGTGGAGAAGGAAAGTAGAGGAATGAAGCATATTGGTGATCACCCCCAAAGAACATCTTTAGGTGACTGGGAGAACTTACAACATGAAATTTTGATGGTAAGGTGATCACATGATGAATTGGGGCATTATGTGATTCCTCATTTAGTGGAGGTATTCATGTAATCCTATGATACCCAATTGGATATATGACTCCTCCAAGATGATCCTTCATCTAGACATGTATCCTTGATGTTCACCTCCTATGCATTATCACATGTCCTCCTGTGAGACCCCCTTCATGTCATGTAATTGCATGAATAACATTGGATCATGAATTTCATTGGAATTTTTTCCTACTACAACTATATTATCATAAAGTACTAGAAATGTAGAAGAATCTTGATATTAATTTATCCATTATTCGCACGATGTTGAAAACCCCATGGCCTCATGATATAGGCATGTATCCGGTAACATGCCTACCTCGACATGAACTTCCATTTCATAATACCACTTTTTGGTGTGAAAAATAATCATTTTCCAATTATCATGCGGCCTTAAACCCATTCCCTTGACAGTGTGTCTCCATTAGGTCTACATATCCCAGTTTTACATACACCATGCATAAAGGAAGTTATTTTTTTTTTCACGATGCCCCCTACTTGGTCTTTTGATGCCTCACTACTCGGGCTCAGGGCATAGATACAAGACCCATCACAAGGCCTTATGATGGTAATTAGTATCACATGAGTTTAAACATCATGCAGAAACCAATCACTATGAAAGTAACTTTGGCATTGGTATAAACCCGTAAACATACCCTTTTTCTTGAATCCTATGCTCCACGAACCCTCACCCATTATTTAGTTTTCACTATGAAGAATATGTGCACGTTTTTAGACTCCCTTGCAAGTCCCATCTGATTTCATGTGAATCACATGAACAATGGGTAGTCATGAGAGTGACCTTGGACATCCATACAAGTCCATGGACAAGAAATCCTTTCATCGTGCATTCCTAGTGGTGTATTCCCTCATCATCAAGACTCAGTCATGCATCGTTTCCAATGAAACAATAGGCATAATTATTTTGGACATGTCACATCAATCCTATGGGGTGCCCATTTTCCATTTGAGTTATCCTAAAATTTTTCTCGAGTCCTCATCGTGTTACTATCTTATGAACATTTGATCATATGATTCATCACCTATCTTGTAATGCCCTTATGCGGCCTTGGACTATCCAATTTCATCATGTGTCAACCCCTTAACATGTCTGCATTATCGCAAGATAGAATTTGGAAAATTAATGTTGATCATGCGATATCTCATTAACTTAACAGCATTTTCATCTGATATCTTGAGGAAAAGTCATAACAATACTGCGAAGCACCCTAAAATATCCCAACATGATTATGAAAAGATATCTTATATAATGAACATTGACCATGTGAAGTATTTTTTGACATATCATAATAATCATGTGATTTCCCATAGAAATTTTAGTATTGTCATGTGGAAGACCATAGAAATTTCTACTTTGATAATAGAAATAATATCCAACATGTCATCTTTTATTATGTGGAGACATCCATGAAAAATCAATTGATCTAAAAGACACCCTTGGACAGTCTTCCATGTCACAATGATGGCCCAAAAATATTTAAGAGGCTATCATGAAATGATCAGCAGGAAACCAATAAATTTCCATCATATCTCCTAAGACATGTTAAACTCAACTGGCTGACCCACTTAGAATCATGTCATGTGGGACCCAATCAAGAACCTTCATCTGTATTCCCATTTTTATAAGGGAAGTGTACATGATGGGATAAGGTCACATAATCTTGTGATAGTGTTTGATCATTCTCTCAATAATTCCCACCATGTCATTCCAAGCATATATGGAAGACCATGAATTATTTGAACCTCTCTTTATCTGTTAGAGGATAGAGAATTAATATTCAAAATGGAAGCCCAAATGTGTAAGCATCAATCAATATGTCATTAAACCCGGTATAATTCCTTATAATTATTGAATCATGGAGGAAAATAACAATGTATCTGATAGTGATCATTGGAATTATCCCATTAGAAGGTTAAGAGATCAATGAACTACGAGAACTATGATTCTTATCAAAACATGATATGTAGGACACCTCTATGAGGCCCAAGATACAATAGGAATCCAACCATGAGTAAGCCCCTAACATTCATTAAACCATGGGTATAACAATAATGTATCCGATCAGTATCATCTACATTAATTCATCATTTTGTTAGGGATCTAACAAACTATGAAAATGTTGATTCCTTTCCTAACAGGATATGTCTGATGCTTCTTTGATGCTTGAGCTCCAATGGGAATCCATCATAGAGTAAGCTCATAACATTATTGAATCCCTAGGGTTAATAATAATGTCTCTCAACATGATCATCTACCTTCACCAATCATTGGGTTAGTGATCCAATTAACAATGAGAACATTGATTCCCACCATATGTGGGATACATAGGATGCCTTCTTAAGGCTTGAGCTCCAATGGCAATCCACTTTAGAGTATGTTCTCTCACGTCTATGAAATTTCAACTTTCAGGTTCCAATCATTTTCAAAGGATGATAATTCTACCTTATCCAAAAGTAGATGAAAATATGGATGATACATGTGCATCATTTTAAGTATCATTTGCGATCATGCCCTTGATTATATCAAACCCATCAGTGGGTTAGGGACCAATAAACTATGAGAACATGGATTCTAGCCATATTCTGGATAGGTATGACGCCTTCACAAGGATCGATCTCCAATGGACATCCACTTATGTGTATGCGACTTCATGTATTCTAAATTTCAACCTTTAGGCCATATTCATTCACATAGGATGATCATTCTACCTCATCTATTAGAATATGAGAATATGAATTATACCCAAGCATCATTTCATGTATCATCCCTAAGAATGAACTCAAGTACCACAAACCCATGAATGGGTTAGGGATGAGCTTACCTATAACGAATCTTATTCCTATTATAAAAAGGATATTTAAGATTCCTTACTAAGGCCCATGATATATACCATATCCTCCATGAAATGGTAATTTTTACCACTCAAAGAGAAGCATTAATATGTAATCACCACACAAATATCATCTCATGTAATGAGTCTGATTTTTTTATATTTATTGTTTCTCAGAAAAAAAATTCTGTTATTTCTTGTTTATCCCACAAAGTATGACTCACAAGGTATTAATGTATAGAAATTATTGGACAAATATCATGATGAAATTTCCCCGAAATGTTATATCCAAAATGGGGTGTATATTAGATTACATCCCATATCCACTCAAAGGTCTATACTGTAGAAAAAGAAATACAGTGCTATTTTATATGAATTACTTCTATATAAGGTCTTTATGGTTGTATCTCTCAGAATGATGGAACTCATATGAGAACTACATAGACTCTAATTACTATTTTATAAAGGATATGTAGGATTCCTAATTTTGGTTTTATCCCTATATTTTCATCCCAACCACATGATCTTAAACTACATAGATATGTCCAGACACACATTCTTAAAATATGCCAAACGAACTACATGGGTTTTGATTCATGTATTCACATTATATTTAGGATGCATCATAGTGGTAAAATCCTATATTCACGATACCAACCACCTACCATGATGATAATAATATTCATATTTACGAAATATGGTCACAACCTTAAGCATTATATGTAAATAAGAGAGTGATAGAGACCTTGTGATACCCACATAATTGTGTCTATCAATACATGTTCCTAGTAAATCAATTCAAATAGGGGTAACCATCCCCGCATTAGGGTATGGTAAGTATTTCACAAACTGATCTTAAATATATTAGAGATTCCCAATGCAGAAAATAATTCCCACCAAAGGGTTAGATGAGTCCACCCTCCCATCATCTCGACCAATTCGAGTCCCTAAACATCACTGGGTATAAAACCCAAATTTATTCCATTACTTTGGGAATTAGTTCATTATCTTTTTATGGATGAGGTAATGATTGGGAGTTACATTAAGAATATAAATGGTGAATATACATTAATGATTTTCCAAAAAATGAAGACCTCACAATCAACCATCAGGCAAAACTGAATCCACCTCGATAGGGGTTCCATTTATATCATTACTATTGAAACAAAATGGTGAACCCCATGTGTAATAATTTAACCATATATTCCCCTTAATGGTTCAAAATGGATAGATTTTTTACATCCCATCAAGCCAGTTTATGTTGTGATCATTTCACAACCAAACAGTGAACCCGACACACTTATTTTTTCTATGTTGAAACATGGGTATAAAATGGGATACCTCATTATGCATTAATAATAAAAGTAATTGATTGATAATGTACTCTTAAATATGATATTTTACTAATATGTTTTCTTTTTTCATCTTCTAGAAATTCCAGATTCCTTGCAATGAATATTATATCATTGAATATGCCAACGTACTATAAGATCACTAGAAATGATGATTTGGCCTCGAGCCCCCAATGTATGTTTTCACCAACACCCAACATACAATAAATAAATGTTGAATTTATTGTCATGATATTTCCACATCAGGAACTCCATCCTGACATTGGAATCATCCCATGAAATCATTTTGATAAGGAATTCTCATTGGTTGTATCTCCTAAAATAGGGCACAAGAGATTATGTTTCCCTTGATTTCATATTCAACCAGTTTGGGAGAATATCAATAGAGAACAATAATTCATAAATTCCCTACCTCATGGATTTCCATGAGAATAATAATCATCTCAACATAATCACTCAAGAGTTACATGTAATGTATCGAACCCAGATGCCATGAAATAGTGCCCCCAGTCTAGATGGACACATCGCCTTAAGGAAATCTCCCTAAATTCCAAAGTCTTTTCACTAGAATAAAGTACCTAGGGTGTTCCTATATAGGGATTATACCTTCAATACCAAAGTTTACTATAGAGTAATATCAATAACCAATACGTATAGGAATAAGTATAACAACCAAACAAGATCTAAACAACAAAAGACTGGTATAATAACAATGATGGTATTTATTTTATATACATAATGATGATACATGTCATGTGTCTAATAAAGAAGCTAAAATAGTTAATCATTTTACATTAAAACATATGTATCCAACATTCCAAATGAAAAACATGTGGTATCCTGGAATAGAATCATGAGCCTTACCCTGGTCCCATGATCCCATAATCCTATGAAAGACTCAAAATCAAAAATCATTCTGAGGGTGATTTCCCCTTTCACTACCTACATCCAAATAGTTGATTTAGGTACCCAATTTTTTACCTAACATGATGTGATATACAATCATATTAGGTAACCACACAAATATCTATACAATTCCAGTTTGTGTAATATAATAAGTAAAATAGCATGCTAGAAACAAAGCAATCAATATGAAAGTAAAGTAACAATAGATTAGCTATAAAAGTAATGTGTCACTACATAGAAATCCAAGTATCCCTTGAAAACATGTTTCATATCAAATAATAAGGCAACTATTAAAAATATAAGTATCAAACATGACCTCATATTACACCCATATATGTCAGGCCATCCATGGCCTTTCTATATACTGAGGCATCAGAGTAACACCAACCGAGTCATTCAACCATGAATACCATATTTTCTACAGCCATATCATATAATAAATGTTTAGAATTATGAAGTTATATATTCAATGTGTAGAAAAAAAATCATCCACGTCGACTCCCAGGAGAATCTCGATGGAATCTCAGAAACAAAATTGTTTAGAGTTCAAGGAGAATGTTAGTTGATGATGTCATAAATGATTCCAAGAAAGATGGATCCAAGGGTATAAATTCCAATGTCATCCCCCCAAATTAATACCCGAGGATCATACGTTATCCATGGTGTCCCCTAAAACATTCAATACCCTTAAGAGAAACATCAATTACATCTAGTGGAATCAATTATCAATAGATCCACTAACCATTTCATAAGAATCCAATCACAACCCATGATTATACCCACAGATTGGTTTCAAATAACATTCATAGGAAACCAATGAGTATGCCCAATAATTTATCTGATAATAAACAAACACACCTCATGATTATACCCACTCATCAATTCATTTGATCAGAAAGTCACATTGGGAATCTAGGTTCCATATGAATCAGTTAATCCAAATCATTAAAATGTAAAGGAAGAAAACCATATTATATTAATCAAGATAAATTAAATTTAATTATAATTATTCTTCCTCTAACTAGGAATTCATAAAAACACATCCCATGGATGATTTGAATAGTCATAAACAAGGTTACTTCATATGGATCACCTCATGAGTGGCCTTTGGTCGGTGCAATAACCTTTAACCCAGCACCAAGGATCCTAAGATAATTTCTAAAAGGAACAATTACATTAATTAAATGCATCATTTCAATTGTAGGGATAATCTAGAAATTATAGTAGGAATAAGAATATATGTTGGCCTAATAAAGCTATAAAACCAATAAGAAAATGAAAATATCACCTACTATAGATCATTAGTAGAGTTATTATCAACTTTCAACTCATTATTTGACTCAAATAAGAGAAAAAATAATGAATGAAGAAGATATAAATAGGTAATATAAACATACAACTAAATAGTGTATCCAATACCAAGAAAACCAATAACATAACAAAATTAATTCAGTACTCACCTATGTGAATCCAACTACATGAGTGGATCTTGTATCTGAGATCGAAAGGAGGAGTTACCTAAAATAAAAAATAGTCACCATAGGGAGATTCAAAGGGATGACATTGTTATGTGTGAGAAAAATAATATAAATAGTTTATATTTTAATATATTTAGTTATGTTTAAAATAATAATTTTACACAAAATTATACTGTCGCATTGTTTGGCCCCATGGTTTGGCCAAACCGTGTGCCAATCATGCTTGTTTAGCTATAGGGAAGGGAAAATCACATGGTATTTTCACAATGTTTAGCTAATCATGTGCAAGCCATTCCAAAATCCATTTTCAAAATTGAAGAGGTTATCACATGGTCGTGTGGCCAAAATCACATAGTATACTCTAAACATAAGGACTCCCCATTATCTCTTCCCATGCCTCACACAGTTTATCATACCATGCTACCTACCATTCACAATTTTAAATGACCATGTGCTAGTCCAATTTCTCCCAAAAACATTGTAATAAGCTCCGAAGAATCCTTGGACACCACTGATACCTTCTTGTCCTCAAAGGGAAGTCACATAAGTCCATATTTAAACATTCAAAAAAATAATTGACTGAATATAAAGGACTTGTACCAGAAGAATAAATTGGGTTCTTACAATCTTCCACCCTTATAGAAATTATTGCCCAAATTCTTCTTTCATGGGAGGCCAGGATTATTTTGAGAACAACATCACCAACTGAACACATGTATCATCCTACATCAACCATGTTTGATCCTATAAATGGTCATGCTACCGTAGCACCCATACTAATGGAACTGACTGGCCTCAAATAACCATTTTGATCATGTCAATGATATGAATCATATAATCCTCAGAAGAAACATCAACATGCTTCTCAACCTCCTTAGGTTGAAAATCCTGAGATAGATCTAAATGATAGCGGTGTAGATGTGATACCTGGAAGGCTTTGTGCATGGCTCAATACCTCTAAGGTAATAGAAACCGATAGGTTTCAAATTTTACTCTACCCATAATCTCAAATATCCTAACATATCGTGGTGAAATCTTACCAAATTTCTTGATCTCATTAGGTTATAGCCTCTATGAAACATGTATGAAATCTTGATCCCCGACCTCGAACTCTATAGTTCATTTATGAAGATCTCTGTTGGGTTTATATTGAGACTGTGCAGTAGCCATTTTCTTTTGAAACAAATGGAGCAGCTCAGAAGTCTCTTATATGAGATTTAGTCCTACTAAAGCTTCCTCCCCTTCCTCTAACTTGAATAGGGGTGATCAAAATTCCGTCCAATATAAATCCTCATAAAGATCCATATGAATAGTCACCTGATAGCTATTATTTTAGATGAACTCAACAAGGAATATATGCTTCTCCCAAGAGCCCCCAAAATATAGGACGAATTATCACAAAATGTCTACAAACACCTGTGTCTCACGCTCTAACTAGACATCAGTATGAGGGTGGTATGTTGTTCTCAAAAGCACTTTTGTTCCCAGTTCCCTTTGAAAACTCTTACAAAAACAAGACCTACAATAGGTATCTGTATTTTAAATTATATTTCATGGTACCCCATGATATCTTTATATTACACAAATATAAAACCTCTCTTTCACATCCACATTGATGGTCTCCTTGATGGGAAAGAAATGTGAATCCTTTATGAGCATGTCAATAATAAAATACACAACATCATTACCCTTAGGAGGCCTCAGTAATACGATAATGAAATCAATAATGACATCATCTCACTTAAACTCCAAAATAGGAACCTTCTATAAAATCCCAGATAATTGATGATGTTACACCTTCACTTGATGATAGGTGCAACACGTCATAACAAAATAGACTACATCTTACCGCATACCCATCCACAAGTGTTGACGACGTAAGTCATTGTACATCTTGCTGACTCTGGGATGCACTACCCTAGAGGACGCATGAAAATCATACATCATCTCCACCTTTATGTCCTTCTAAACCCAAATGTGGCCATGGATACACTAGATATCATCCTCACCTACTGTCCAACCATGTGGTCGGTCCTCACCTGCCACACTCTCCCATATAGCTAGGCCCTCTGAATCTGATAGCTGCCTCAACCTCACTCTGTCCAGTTTTTTAGATTTTATAGTTAAGTATGAAATATAATTCTTCCCTGGAATATTTTTCACTTCCAAGTGCATCTCAAAGAACAAATCCCTAATTTTTCACAAGCTACTAGCATGTTGAACTACTTGTATCTAATTCCTCCCAATTAGTTCATCAACCACTGTATTTCCATTACAAAATGTGTAGGAAAGATTTAATTCAAAAAGAATTAGGTATTGAACTTACCATAGATTTATTAGATTCATACAATTCTCTATTAATATATACTTGATGATTTTGTGGTATGTTCACACCAAGAAACTCTCTCATAGTAAATAGTGTATTCAATAGAGAAAAACATGAACAACCATCACAAACTCAAGATCATGGATATGGATGTACTTTCCATTTGTAACCAACAATTGAGACCCCTATTCCATGACTCCACCCCCCTTTATCAGCACTACTCCAATCTTGATTCTTGATGCATCATAATACATAGTGTATCTCTAACACTACTCTGGAAGTATTAGGACTGATACTGAAGTCAATCATGCTTTTAAATCTTGAAATGTTATCTCGTATGTATCTAACCATTCAAAATTAACACCTTTCATAGTCAACTGCATCAATGGTATTCTTAAGAATTAAAATTACAATATGAAACTACTATAATAACCAACAATCCATAAGAAACTCAATATGTCAAAGATGTTATTAGCCTGCTCATATGAAACTACAACTCTAACGATATATAGGTTAAATAATAATTATGTCTCTGAGATGATGTGACCTATGAAGTAAATATGATCCATCTAGTAGTGGAACTTTGTGAGAATAACATATAACTAATTCACTATCTATGTATTCAAAATTATCTCAAGATATTTGTCATGGTTGTGTAAATTGTGAGAATACCCCAAGATATATTTCACAAAACCCACCACAAACAAATTTATATATGGATGGAATAATCAGTTCATCAATCCCATGAAAACCACTAGTGCATTCGTGAGACCAAATTACATAACAAGATACTCATATAGATCATCCCTATTATGAAATAATGTACAAGGTATGTCTGAAGGTCGAACACATAACCAATGATATCTAGATCACAATTTAATTCTCAAAAACACTTGATCTCTTCAAAAAAGATCAAACATATCATCTATCTTTGGTAAGGGATATCAGTTCTTAACCACCATCTGGTTTAACTTTCGGTAATCTATGAATATCCCTTGGGTATTATCCACCTTTTGTAAAAATGTATCGGAGAACCCCCTAGAGGTGTGTGGGTTCAAATAAATCCCATTAGTTCTAAATAATTTAGTTGTCTTTTGATCTCAGTAAACTCCATCGTAGCCATCCAATATAAGGGCCTGGATATCGGTGCAGCTATGGGAACTAGATCAACATAGAACTCTACATATCTCTAAATAGGTAATCTTGAAGAGGTATCCTATAACACATCAATGAAATAATCATCTATCATAATAAATCCCACTTGATGCACTCCCAGACCATCCATATAAAAACTAGAAATCTAAGAAATCATCCCACCTTGCCCGTGTTGTTGTGGTCTAGCTCTGCTCTCATGGACATCCCATTCACCCATGTGAGTATACATTGCACCCATTGGTGTTGTGAGATTCACCCTATGGTGATAGTAGACAATTTAATCTTGATAAGCTACTAACTAGTATATTATGAGTAGGAATTAAAACCCTACCATCTCAAGGACATACAGATTCTTGATGAAGTCATACACACCAACCTCAAGGGGCACTCCATGCATTGGAACACACACTCCATTCTAATTCCCAAGTGTGTGTCTAGAATCATAAAAATCACAAAGGATAGTATATGAAGGCCAATTATTCTCACCATAGGTTCAAATATAAAACTATGTGATTCACCAACATAAAAAATATAAGATTCAATATTATTGGATACTATGAGAATACATCTCACCATATAAGGCCTAATGCCTTTCTCCTCAGAGGAAGGCTGTAAAAAATAGATCCGTCCTGAACCATAGCCCTACGATACACCCTCACTATGCAGAGTATGCCCAATCTGATTTCTTGGTGTAAATGTTGTCTAGATGCCTTGGTTGTGACCACCATAATGTTTTCCAGATCAAAAATTTCTGCTCCAACTCCCTACTTGATATAGACATAAGAAAACCCCTCATAAACCTTTTTTCTGAGATGACCACTAACACTCACTACTGAAGGTAATTTCCTACAAAAAATTTATATGTGGCCCATCCTGCCTCAAGCTCAGCACTCGAATGGGTCCTGATCACATTGATTCTTACTATGGAATCACCATCCACACTAATGATAGAAAACAAAGCTACCATTACTCAATTCATGAATGGTACTCATTTTATGGGAACCCTTATAACGTCACTTACAACCACTGGATGTTGAGATACTAGGTTGAGAGACTATACTTCTCTACTCTTTTCCCCCCACCTTACCTTAGGTTCTGCTCAATAATCAGCCCCTGATTCAAAATTTCAATAATGGAGGTCCATCTAAACAGGTTAACCTAGATCTATAGAATGCGAGAGACCTTTATCGAAGCATCTATCCCTCGATAACACATCACTATGGTATGTCAGCACAAAATGATACAACTCTATAAATCATGTCGAGTAATCCATAACTATTATCATGCACTGCTATAGACGTGTGAATTCACTAGCCCACCATGGCCTAAGAGTCTTAGTGTAAAAATTGTCATAGAACTTGGTTTAGAAGTCATCCAAAACCATTTTTGACATCCTATTATCTTAGCTATGTACATCCCATCAATTATTTTCTACCTCATATAGAATATAATTCACAAGCTTCACTCCCCTCTTATGCGGTGTATCCAGATTCTCGATGATCATAAGTGTATTCTCCAGACACATCTTAGAAAACCTATGAACCTATGTCCCTTAAAAACATGGGATGTTGTCTCTATAAGAACGCACAAATTAGCTCAACCATAGATAATTTGAGCTACAGTGCTACCTAAAAGGTCTACATGAAGCGATAGAATCCCTCATGGAACTGTTCCCCAACAATTTTTTCTAAAGCCACAAATTCTTCCAAATATGGAACTAAAAGAGAATCCAGCAGTATCCCATTTCCCACCACCTCATATGTATGGGTTTTCCACCCTCATGGAAAATTATTGGGGTCCTTCATGTTATAATTCATCTATAATTCCAAACAAACACCTCAAAAAATAATGATATCAAGGTTTATAGATCAAAATCATTGGACTGTTCAAATCCATCCTAAAACAAGGTCATTCCGAATATCCTACTTATAAATCAATAAATTTAAAAATAACATCCACCAATAACCAATATAGGCACTACCTATTTCCCACTCCAAATATTGCTTTATGTTGAGTCTATGTTTATTGTTTCAATTTTCAATTTAAATTAACATTCAGTTCATTATATTTCTTAGTTACATTTAATATTTAAACCAGATTATTTGCTAATTTCAAATCCATTATATCCCATACTCCTCATGAACCGAAGCACTACTTCCATATAATTCACACCATATCACATTCACTTTAAAATATTGGATAAACATTTATGCTTCTTTCCATCCCATAGGGGCCCATACTCTTTACGAACTGAAATATGGCATTACATTCTCTATCAACAACAAAAAAAACTTTCACAAAAAAAGGTACATATATCAAAAAACCAATAAAAATAGCATTAAAATAAACAATGCATCGTATACTACAAGAAATAATGTGTGGAACATGATTTTGAGAATGTAATTAAAATGATGCATGAGATGCAATACTCTCATGTCGTCGAGTTGCAATAAAATAAAACCGTCAATTGTATCTATAATAACATCATGATTCAAGTGCATCACCCAATGGTGGAATCAAATCAACTATGATTGTCAAAATCCAGAAAATAGAAATTTTCAATTCAAGATAAAGTGTATTTTTCCTATACATGGGTTAGATAGACATAAACACAACTCATTAAAAATTTACAATTCATTCATATCATTGAATAATTTTACCAAATAATAAAACTGAAAAATAAAACCTCTTATATCACATTGCAACGTCCCAGACTAGGATTCCACTCAATAGTTCCTCACGATCGGTTGAACACATGGCCTTACCTGCATCTCCCCAAACAATAACAACTTCAAACTAGCTGCGAGGTCTTAGGGTGTGTCCTTGGGGTGACTATTCCCTCATTACTAGAGGGTAAGACAATGTAATATCAATAACCAACAAGTAGTGGAAGCAGTATAATAACCAAAAAAGATGTAAATAGTGAAGGACTGATATAATAACAATTCTAGTATTCATTACATATATATAATGATGATTCATTTAATATTCCGACTAAAGGATTAAAAATAGTGAAAAATCAGTAGAAAACTATACATGTATCCAAAATACCGAAAGACCAAGAAGTATTATCCTTGAATAGCATCATGAGCCTCAACCCGATCACGTACTCTATTATTTAGAAGAATGACTCAAAATCAAACATCATATTGAGGTTTCATTCACCCATCTCTACAAGCATTAAATATTTTGTTCAATTACCTTGCAATGGCCCAAAGAGGATGTGGGATACAATCCAAGTAGGTAACCACCCAATGTTCTATACAATTCCATGTTATGCAATATACTAAGCTAAACATTTTGGAGTCCAACAGGTACAAAATGTGAATGTAAAGTTCTCATGGCACAATTCTAACAAGACATTTATACTACATATCCATACATGGAACCCTATAAAACAAGTTTCAACTCATATAACAAGGAAAAAATAACGAACAGAAGTAACCAACACAACATTCCTATAAAACATTACTTATCATGTAAACCATGGCCATTATCTTTAGTGAGGTGTCAGAGAAAACATAGTTGTGTCACTCATCCAAACATACCATGTTTATCGTGGATGTGTTGTATAATCAAATTATTAGACCTAAAAGGGCCAGATCTAAGGTGTATAATACCGTGGATTACTCATTGAGTCCCAGGAGAGTATCAATAGAAACATGATATTAAAACATGTTGGATTCCTATGATAATTTAATCGGAACATATCCTATATGATTCCTATAAAATAAAATACAAGGGGTAGTGAGGTCCACGGAATTCCATGGAATCAAGATTAAAGGTTCATAATCTATCCAAGGCTTCCACTACAATGTTCAATACCCATAGGAGAAACATTTATTCCCTCTAATGAATTCAATTATCATTTTACCCATTTAACAATTAAAATTCATCTAATCACAACCCATTAGTATACCCACTCATTAACCACAATTCACATTCAATGATAACCAATGAGTATACCCACACATTTATCAAATAAAAAAAAACACAATTGTTGTGTATAACTACTAATATTTACATTTTAGAACAAAGTTACATGCACAATTCAAGTTCATTTAATTTACATAATCTAAATAATTAACATGTAATGGAGGAAACCCATTTCCGATTCAACCAGTTCAATTCAATTTAATTATAATTCTGCATCCTCTATCTTAGATAACATGAAAATACAACCCAAAAATTATTTAAAATTGAAAACTCAAGGTGAATTCAGGTGGATCACCCCATGGGTGGAATTTAGGTGGGGAAACAACCTCCAACCCAACAATAAAAAACCTAAGGGAATCCCTTACAGGTCTAATTCTTGTAATTCAATTTATCATTTCAATTTTCGAGAAACACCGGAAATTCCTATGGGTGGAATAATGGATGCTAGGCTAATAATACACCAAAACCAATTTGAAAGGTATAAATCACCTTCCATATCTTGGTAATAGAGTGGTCATCAAGTATAAACTCCTGATTTGACTTAGATAAGGATAAAATTAAGAATAGATAAAGAACCTATAAATAGGGCCCAATATCCGACACATAAATAGTGTATCTGATACAATGAAAAATGAAGAATGAAACAAAAGGAATCGAGTACTCACTGATGTGAATCCAAAGATATTATAAGCTATTGAATTAGAGATCAGATGGTTGATTTACCTAAAATCAACGAATAATCACCCTAGGGTGCTTCAAAAGGATGAGCTTTCTGTGTGAGAGAAAGAATATAAATAGGTTAGATTTTAATATATTTAATTAATAGTAAAAGCCTAACATTACTTAAAAATATAGGGTCACAATATTTTTCCACACAGTTTTGTCATATTGTGTTCCAAGAAAGAACACAGAGTTGTATGGAATGGAACCGTATATGGTTTTTCTACATGTTTTGACAAACCATGAGAAAAGTGTTCCAAAACCCACTGTAAAAATTGAAGAGGTTGACACATTGTTGTGAGGCCAAAAAAAGATGTTTTAATTTGACTTTGAGACCTCATTCTACTCTCTTCTCTTCCCTCACATAGTTTATTAGACCATGTATCCTTCCCTACATGGATTGAACTAACTATGTGGCTTGCCATTTTCATCCCCAAAAACATGATTCGAGCTCTGAACAATCCGTGAACACCCCAGATACCTCCATTAACTTAAAGGGTGTTCACATAAGTTTATATTTAAATATTAAATTTCATAATTGATGGAATATAAAGGATATATACCTTTATAAATTATTGGGTTCTTACACTGTCTTGGAGGGTTCCCATCTATTTTAGTCTTCAGCATTGATATACGACCATGATTCCACAATGTGCTACATATGAGGTCATCCCAACACCAACTGTCCATGTTGGGGAATACAGAAGGAGATCCATCTAGGGGTATCAAAAAAATGTGGATTATAAAAAGTATCATATCCCTTATACCACCAATCCCTCTAAGGCCCAGTGGTTTATCATGATATTTTCCTAGAATCAAACTCAGATCATCACTATACAGGAACTACTGAATTCATCACTAGTATCCTTGAAATCTCAATGATCCTAGGGAGCATCCCATATTGCTGGTTTGGGATCCTTTTTATCATATTTTTAAATGGGGGAATCTTTAACATAGTCACCGACCTCCCAAATGGTAACAAGGTAACCAACACCTCAAATGGTAAAATGGGAACTAACCACCCAAATGGTAAACCATGCACTGAACCAATGAACGTGATACACCATCGAGGAGGAGCACCAGCCCACATAACTCTTAGTAAATATGATTTCAATCATATTTAAGGATCCTATTTATATCAATATTATCACACTCATAAAGAGTTCAATAACACCCTCTTGTAGTCATTCAAGTCATAGATTGTTAGCCAACCCTGTGTCGTTGCCACATGAAATGCAGGCTTAGTTGTGTCTTTCATGCATTTATAAAAGGTTCTTCAAACCATGATGGTTTTTTAGATGGAAATTAAAATAAAGAATACGGTCAGTTTAATTTGTGTATTCAGTCTCTAGTTCCCACATTGGAACTCCCATTATCATCCACTCACCATACAATCGAAAACGGAGAGGGTAATTTCATGGTCTATACCAACCATCCCCTTGAGGATGATAAATAATTTTCTATAGGAGACTAGATCTCCCAACTCCAATGCGAGAATAAGGATATCTTGTAAATTAAATTAGTAGTACTCCTCATATATCTAACTCAGGATGATGTACCATTTCCTAGTTATAGAAGACTACCATTTAGTGAAGTGCCCAAGCCCATAGGGCTTGTGTAATTTTCATATTTTTCATCCCCTCATTATGAAAAGTCTAGAAATTGTTCTCACTTTCTATAGCCCACATGGATTGGTGAACTCCCATATTTTCCACATACTCATTGAGGGGATTTTGGAAACCATCTGAAATCATATGTATCTATAATACCTCTACGAGATTATGGGTATTTTAACCAATGGGAAGGGTCTGCATCTTCCAAGACTCCCAATGCTTCGACACCTACCAAGGACCAAATAAAGACTGAGACTCTATACCCAAAGCTCTATACTCAACCGGGAATCCATGTTAATGGAGTAATATATAACCATTGGGATAAGTAACATTCTCACTCATCTCTTGAGGATATATATGGGAAAATATATTCTTTCTAATCAATACATGTTCCTCGGTACTTCAACTATACCATAGAAAATGGTTTGATTGACCTCCCATAAATGAGAAATTTGAGTGAGGAATGGGTGGTGGGCCCAATAATCATTTCCCTTACCATCAACATCTTGGGAACAAAATAGAATACTTATTTTCTTCTAATGACTTGATCCATTCATACATAGAAATGGGGATATTAGAATCACTGTTACCAAAATCCCCACTACAATCATCTAATCACACTAAATAGGATGCATAGGTTGTGAATTTGAGCTTGAGCCACATAACTCCCAAGGATAAATTACCACCATTCAATTAAATATTGAAGAAAATATATTCTTTACAAACAAATAATGTCTCTGAGTTTAATGATTATTCCATGGAAAATGGTTTGATGGTACTCCCAAAAATAAGGAAGTTGAATGAGATAGGGTTGATAGACCATGAGAACCCTTTCCCCAACCCTTGACATATCAGGAATGAAATTGAGAGATTCTTTTTATTCATGGATTGGATGGAGAAATAGGTATGTTCAGGCTAGATAGAGATTAAGGATCCTGAAACTCGTGAAATATGAATATGTTTTATCCAAGCCCCACAAGATTAGCCACTCTTTTGATTTGTTATTCAAAATTGTCCTTGCCGCAACACATTGAAAGTACTTATCAATCATTCGTTCGCATCATGTTAAAATGGAATGGAAATCATCCTTAACATAAGACATTAAAACTAGATTACCATAATACTTATAGAAATATGGTAAAATTTTATAGCCATCTTCCTTACCATATGATGTTAAAACTACATGGCCATTACCCTTACGAAAAGACGTTAAAAATGCATGGCCATCGTCCTTACCATGATACATTAAAACTATGTTCCCAACATCCATAATGAAAGACGTTAAATTTAATAGAAATCATCCTTACCAAAAGTTTTTAAAATTAATGGATATATTCCTTACCAAAAGATGATAAACTACATAGCCATCATCCCAACAACATGATGTTAATATGTATGGCCTTCATCCTTAAATCAACATGTTAGACTGCATGACCATCATCTTTACCACAAGACATGAAACACATGGTCATAATCCTTACCAAAATACATCAAAAAGTATTGATATTGTCCTTACAAAAAGTTTTTAAACATCATGAATCACATCCTTACCTCAAGACATCAAACTGCATGGCTGATTTCATTTCCACATGACATTAAACTACATAGGTTTTCTATAACTATTTTTTTCATGATTTACTTCATAATGAGATAGGTATGTATTATTAGATCCTATATCTTAACCAAACACAAATATTCACATCCTTACCACATGATTATTAACTTCAAAGAGGACGTACCTATCACATGATAATAGACTATGTGGTATCTTACTCTCTTGGAGACATCATCAGCATCAGGTGGAAATTTTATTTCTGAGAAGCACCAGTGATATAGTGAAATATTAATCCTAGATATATTAAAAAATAATAAAACCCCCTCATATTCATGTTGAGGGAATTATATGATATGTCACCTCCCAAAATAGTCATATTTTGACCTAAAGGTCCCCTTTCCACAATGCTGAAAGATGGGGACCAGAGAGAGTAGTCTCATACCCCTACTAGTTATTTTAATTCCTCTTATCATATATAGAAATCAAGCCCAAGGTAGGTATGAATCCATGCCACCATGCATAAAGTCCATATGCATATTTCAGTGGAATAAAGAGGATAAGAGTGAGAGTATATCCCATATTCAACCAAATGTATTGTGGGGAGGAGAAATATTTCTTTTTGGCACCACAACTGGTTGGGATCAGTTAGTGGTTTCCTGGGATACCCAGATCCTTTGAATTTCTTTTGGGAGGATAGCTTGCATCCCAGTTTTACTAACACATTTTTGAAGGAGGATCAAAAAGTGGTGTTCTTCCTAATTGTGCTAAATGAGGTGGCAGAGTCTTGCATGTTCACGACTTCCAATTCTGGGTGTTTATCCTTGAAGGACTTCCATTGGACTATGGCCCCTCAAGAGCAGTGGGATTTTTAGAGTAGTGTGGCCTAGTGTGGGAAATGTCCATAAAAGCTCATCTTTCTTACTTGGAGGGTAAGACACCATGGGGTGCCCATAAGTGGAAATGTGAAGAGGATAGGTGTCAGCATGACCTCTAAATTCCACTACTGCACTGTGCATAGGGAAGAGAGCATAAACCACCTCTTTTTTAGGGTGAATGGGCTATGGATGTCTTGGGTTTTTTTGGAGGATTTATTGGTATCCTTTCCTACAGTCTGTCCAAGGCACCCTTCATGGATAAATGGTTTCATGGGTTTCACATCCCGAGACCAGAAAGGTAGGTGAAAGCAGTGATTCTTATTACAGGTTGTTGGTACAATTGGAAGGATATGAACATGGATAGTTTTGAAGGAGTTGCATCTACTAGAAGGTCGGTTTTTGTGAGATTTAAATATCTTCTTATTAACATGGTCTGCGGGTTCGACAGATGGCATGAGGCTCTCTCTTGAAGAGATTTATAAACAAATGAGGTGGTAATAGGTATTTCTATCTTAGGCGACATGGGTCACTGGGTGCAATGGACTCCACCAGCTATGGGTCTCAAGCTAAATTTTGATGGCTCTTGTCTTGCGGGCATGATTCACAGAGAAGGGGTGGTTTGGGATTATAGGGGTGACACTCTTCCTGATTTTACTGCTTTCCATTGGAGGGGAACCACAATTCATGATGATGCCAGAGCAATGCATATGGGTCTGAGCTTATGTGTTCAGGAAAGCATATCCATCGACCAGGTAGAAACTAACTCCATGGTTATTCATGATTCCACGAATGAAAAAGGATCCACCACTGGTCTATTTATTTGTATAATCTAGAGATGTAAATTCATCTTTAGTAATAACAATATTTGTGTGTCACTCACGTGGCATGAGGCCAACAAAGTGGCTGATCATCTAGCATCCATGGCTGTAGTGGATCATGTATCCAATGTTGTTTGCTTTTCAAATGCTCTTCATCTTCAATCAGAAGGTGTTAATCTAATTGTAGGGGATCAACTTGGTCTCCATTATTTTATACCCCCTTAGGGTTTCATCCCTGGACATCTATTTTTGCTTCATATTAATAAAAATTTATCTTTTGAGTGATTATTATGAACAAGTGGTTACTCGGAAGAAAGATCATATCCTTGCTCATATCCATAAGGATTATCGACATATTCCAATAACAGTTGAAACATTAGGACAAAGATCATATCTGGGTTCAAATTGGGGATCCCCAAGTGAGAGCGGAACGTGCCTTAGGATACGATCAAATTCCTAACACAAAAGATTGTAGATATATTCAAATGGATCAAGATCATGCTCATATCCTTGTTCTTGGTTGTACTCGGCAAGTGAGAGCAGCACTTTCCACGGGATATGCTCATATAACAGTTATAAAAAAAGACTAGTGATATACTCTAAATTCATGGTATCTTTCTCAAATCCATGTTCAGGACAATTATCTCTAAGTGAGCATTTCAAATTCCTCATGAGATGTTCATATTCTTTTCAAAAAAATCTACACAACATATGAAAATATCTTATAGGAGGATTATCATATCCCTATTTCCATTTCGAAGGTTCATCGACATATTTTGATGGGGAATCCATCATTCAGAGGAGGCTCATATTACTATTCCAACCAGGGTTCTCCATGTTTGAGTGGATCATTCCTTAGGATGGGAACATAGTCCTATAAATGATGAACAGAAACATATTTCAATGTCCAAGGATAGAGCTCATATGATTTTTTCACTAGACTATTACCAATATATTCTTGAAACCTTCATAGAGAAAACATATATCCCTTATAAACCCCAAATGGAAGGATATAATATTCCGTACATGATGCAGAGTGAGGGTTAAAACCTTGACCTACTCAATTTTAAGATCCCTTGAGGTTGTTAGACACAAATTCTTAACACCCCAAGGGTTTTTTGACTCTTAAACCAAAACTGAAGATTATCTGTACCATGACCATCCTCTTCACTATAGTTTGTAGATAGATCGCAAATACTCTACTCAGCATCCTCCATGGTTAACCTCCCAATGGTGAAATCTTTCCCTGAAAAAGAAATAATCCCTTTTCCCATACACCTTTTTATAGATAGGTGGTCAAAATATTAGACACCTTCTTATAAAGAGGTGATCAAAAAAATTAGTATCCTTATTATATAAATATTCCCACAATACCAAGATTTACAATATATAGTTCCCCAATCATCCATCAGTAATACTTCACCATGGTCTGTAGGTGACCCAGAGAGGAAACCTCTTTGTTCTGTATAGGTAAAGAAACATAGCTCTGATGAATAAGCAGCTGACATGGATACATGTGGAGTGTTAGCCAGAAGAATCCTCTCAAATGTTCCCAGACCCATTTCCACATCCAATTAAGAGATTAAAAATGGTTCAAAAATGGATTTCTTGAGTTCATATTAACCACGTGCCATTAAACTATACAGATTTGACCCTAACCCAATGATTTTAGGTTTTATGAAGTTCATCCTAACCACATTACATTAAACTGTACAGAGTTTGTCCTTACCACATGACATTAAACTTTACATATGCCATCGTAACCCCAAGATGTTAAATTTTATTGAAGACAACCTAATTAAATGAATTTAATCTATATAGAGATCTTCCTAGTACAAAGTCGTTAAACTATACATCATATCATGTCCTAACCACATAAATCTAAACAATATGAAGCAAGTCCTCGCTGTATGACATTAAACTTCCATGAAACATGATCTTACTAATGAATCAACATACATGAGCTAGATCCATGAAAAGGAATGATGAAATTCCCCCATACCCATGTGTGAGTCATCACTACATAAGGAACCTCTTCATACAAGATCTATGAATGGATTCATACATTCTATCAAATGATACATTTGATGCCTAAACCTATTTTCCTAGGTCCAAACACAATATTCCATTTATACAACTTGTAATACTCATCATTTCCACATGATATTAAATAAAAAATCTGAAATCCTCATTACATGACATTAAATAGAATGGATCCCCAATGGTTCATCTTCATTAAAATCGGGTGGCCTACGTCCTTATTGTTTGTCATTAAGTGGCACAACTAGTTTCATTCCCAAGAAACATTAAACTAAACATATTTTCTAGAACTATGGATGGATTAATTTTAATTATGATGAGATATGTAGCAATGACTTGATAGTATATATTTTTCCTGTAACCACCTAATAAAATTGACCTCAATCCATGCATTGCTTTCCTCTTTATGTCAATAGGAACCCTGGCCATTCCTTGTTTCTCACACCAAGAATTGCTCATGTGTGCTTATGAATTTTTCTAGGGGATTCAATATAAAAACTAGGAATATAATCTCATGATAGGGTTATCATGGCCTTGAATGCAGGACCTTAAAAGTCATATCATGAGTCTTCATCGAATAGTGTTAAACTACACAGTGGAAGTCTATTTCATGATATAATACTGCACATTATTGTGAACATCACTCAATAAGACTACTATGGTTAGTGAATAGTCTAATATCACACCTATGTTCCATAATAACTACATATACATTGATTTTGACAACTGTGGAATACATAGTGATGCCCATATTTCCATCTTTGAGTCCAGCCGCAATACCCCTTTTCATGTTAGAAATCCAAAATCCTTTCCATATGATGTTAAACATCATGATTCCCCAAGAACTATGTGTGTATTGATTCTTGTTATCAAAAGATATATAGTGGTGCTCAGAATCTGAAATCTCAAGACCAGCTACAACAATCGAAAGAAAAAATTCTCTCTTTTTTATACGGGGCCGACCTCTGCATAGAATTTCTTGTTCAAGAACTTAATTTGGTTTGATTATTGCTTTAGAAAATATGTAGTGATTTATGGATCTCCAATTCTAGGCCTAGATACGAAAACAAATAAAAAAATTCACCCCAAATACACATAGGATAATCTATACGATCCCATTCTTTCAAAGTATTAGTCAAATCTATGCAAAACATTTCATGAAATATATGTTAAATAATTTTTCTAATTGTTCTCACATTTTTCCTCATGATATTAAAATGAAATGAAAATTTCCTGGTCACATGACATTAAAACGACACAACAAATACATCCTTACCTCATGGAGTTAAAATACATAGAAAATTTCCTAAACTCATGACTTTAAAATACTTGTAAAAAAGTATGTCCCCATTGAATGATGCCAAACTATGTAGAAAATCACACATAATCATCCTAGATTAAACTACCACAGGATCCTTACCACATCCATTGCACATCAATCTGTATACAACCCTTCCTCTATTGAGTGCCTCATGTTGCCGAAAACATTTCATGGACCTTGGAAAAGAAATGAGATCTCTTGGTCCATCTATTCTATTGAAAAAGAAGGGATTTAAACTACAAACCATATACATCTTGGAATAATATAAAGGGACTTCTGATTCTTATGAGTCTGACATCATCATGGAGGAACTCAGCACCTGAGGGTGATCTAGTTCATCTATGACATGATTTCCACATATCATTACTCATGAAATAAGAACCACAATATGTTTTTTAAAACATTTTCATATCTTTAATATATGGATGTTAAAGTTATCATGACCTTGGGTGTCCTAATTAGGATCTTGTGTAACATTCCCTGTATCATCTCCATGTACATCATGACTTTAAACTACTTACACAATGGTAAAAGATATACAACCTTAAACTCAAACCTATAATATTCCAAATTTAATGACCTTAATATTCATGTAAATGAGACAAAGAACTTTTCATGTTGAAATCTAAGAAAGGGAAAACTATGAAAAATTAAATTCTTTGTTGACTAAACTCTTCATCTCAAGAGTTTAGGGAAATAATAGGGCACAAATAAATAAGGAATAAAGTTGATAGGGACTACATCTATGCACTACTAAAATTTCATATATACTCGTTTGACCGCCTAGTATTGTAAAAATTTATAGTAATGGTTTGTAACATATCCTTGTAGTAATAATGTGTTGACTGGGAAGCGAAATAAATTTTAGGGTACTCAAATATTTATTGAATATTACATTTTCCATAAATCAAAATTCATTATTTGAGCACCTTAGGTCATTTTAAACTATTCATGTCCCTGAAAACAAAAATATATCTCCCAGTTCGACCGTAATATTGATGTAGAAGGTCTTGGACCAACTAACTAGAGACATCTTGGCCCAATATAAATGGATTTCAAATTCTTGTGAGACTGATGTCACGATGGTAGAAGCAAACACATAAGAGTGTTGTTGATCATTCTCGACATGATTTACCCATAAGTTCCACATGACATGATCACTTTTGAACATAATTTATAATTCCCTTAACTAAAATATTAATGTGGATTCGACACCCTTTCCAATACATCACCATGATTTGTACCCTTTATCAAAGAAGAGATTAAACAACTCATTCCTCAATAGTTTTATGTAACACATCACATCATTCGAAACCACATGGAATTGGACTTGAGATTCACATTAGAAACTAAATCTCCTCATTGTTCCAGAGACTTTCCTAGATATCTTTCCTTATATACCTAATGTCATTGGTTAGATGCTGGAGACTTCACAAATCTTTCATTTCCCTAAAAAACGTGTGGGGATCAACTCTACAAATCCATAAATGTAATCATTATGGAATCCTGTATAAGGGATTGGAACTATATATTATCAGAATATCCTTCTTATAGTTAGGTAACTCTAATTATTTTGAACACCAGTGACACCATGATAGAAGTCAAAACCATATGGTATCTTAGATCATACGTGGAATGTATTCCCCATTACATTATTCATTGATTCAAACTCCTAGGAACTTGAATTACAGAACACATTTTCCAACATTCTAGGTGGCCTCTTGATAACCTATATTTTCTACACCCCCATATTACCCCCATAAATCATCCATGAACCATTAAATATAGTGGTGACCCCTTTTTTGGTCCATGATGACAATCCATATTGGATTTTACCTACCATCTAGATTATCTCCCACTTACAAGAAAGGAACTCCAATCATCACGAGTCCTAGAAACACCATGGTAGAACTCAGAACCTCAGAGTGTTCTGAGTTATTCTTGCTCGATCTACCACATATTTTCATATTCATCAATCAATTCCTAGAAGTAATACATTAAACTGGATGGAATCTTGTGGTCCATACTATATGAACTTGAACTACAGCACATCAAGAGCTCTTTCCAGTCAACCATAAACTAAAAAATATTTAAAATGTAGAAGACACTAATCTGCAGTACCGAAAAGGTCTGAGCTAAAACACTCAAAATTATAAAATTTTTATGGTCTAGATTGCATGACCATCAAAAATACAAAAAATAAAAATAATTCTCACATTGTTGAATCACCGATAAGAAAATATTGGGAAAATTTCAGTCTCTAATCACTAGACATCTGCTCCGTTTGATTTACGATAAATTGAGAATTTATAAAATGGAAGAGGCATAAAAATAGTTTTCGGTCAAAAACCTATAAGAACACCACCTAAGAAAAATCCAATTCAATTCCCTCTAGTAATTCCTCCTTATGAATCTTAGGAAAATGTGAGGGAATATTAAATAAAGAGATAAAAAGGTTCTGGGGCCCACTATATGGCCTTAGTAAAAATCAAGATATGATCACTAGTTCCCCTAACTTAGGAAGAAGATAGATCTTTTTACCTTCTAGATGGATAATGATCCAATATTGTCCTTTAAAATAACACAATCTCAAGATAGCTGGACCATGTGAATTAATGGTGAATTTCATGTTAGTGGGTATTCAGAAAACATTCTTAGAAGAAACATGTTGTATGTTGAGAACTCTAATCCATGTAATTAGATCAATTAGTGTTACATACAAAGGATGTGTATCAAGGATGATCCAAGAAACATCTCCCTCCAAACATGGATCTCTACCTAGGATTTTATCACAAAATAGTGACATTCCCTTTCCAATGTATGAGAAATATATAAATAAGGAAATTCTTCATATAGTTAATTATCTATAGACCTAAGTTCCCTATGCTTGACTCGGATCTGGAAAGGTCGTAAACATTATAACTACATACAACTTGATTTCCATTATCCTAGGATATAAAGCGATATCCAAGTACCTTACATTGGATCCAGCGATGGGTTTCATTTCACCCAATCCCTATACCATTTTTGAATTTATACACATTCCAAATTCATGGTATCCATATATTAAGCCAAATACACATCCTATATTGGGTATATTCTTGATCTCATGGTATGAATCATGCTCTTTATGTCACCCAAATTTCATTGTTCAACATAATCAAGACTGATACTCTTAGAAATCTTAATATCAATTCCCATATGATTTTCATATATACGGTAAAGTGATCTGTTTTTCCTTGTAATGATATAATTTTCACCCTAATCCAATACAATTCTAATGTGGAAATTTTCTTGACACACATAATTTTGTGATATGTACTTTTCCATTAAATAATTTAGAAGTACAAAGACTATGAAAAAATAATGATATGATTTTCACCAAGTTTGTTGAGATGGAATCTTTGAAGAATAAGTTATGGCGTAGATATAAGCGAGTACACATTGTTGACCCTTATTCATATTTAGAGATATTCAATGCCCTCAGCTAAAAAATTAGCTATTACACTGGCCAGCCAGACCAAGGATTGACCAAAGACCCATGTTGGACCAGAGTCAACCATGCCCAGTGGGAGCGAATCTAGGCCAGCCTGAGGAAGGAGGAAAAGAACCCATAGGAATAATGAGGTCCCAAAACCTAGAGTGCACAAGACCTAAGTAGTTTATAGCATGTCTTGAGTGCCCACAGGGTCAATGCTTGTGTGGTGATGTCTGTGGGTTGTATGGGTGCTGAACACCATTGCTGTTTGGATGGAATAAAAGCCACCAAGTGGATTATAAAAATTATTGAGGCACAATGAACATATCATTATGGGACATGATTTTAATCATATATTGTTCATCAATCATAAACACACACCGAATATAATCATATCTGTTAGATATTTCCTCTAGATGATCTTAGCCGTCTGTTCAATATAAGGCATCATGAGTTAGAATTAAATCAATCAAATATTTTGTAAATTCACCATGATCCCACACATCATGAGAACTTCATTTTCAACCTCCCTCTCTTCTTCAACTTTTTTTTGACACTATTTTATCATAGTGATTCAAATTGATGATTCAAGAATGACAATTTGGTGATCACCATGGATAGTTGTCTCCACCAAACGAACCCAAGAAAACCAGAATGGTTTTTTCTTCATTCGATGTCCTCCAAACATCCTGTACACAAGATTTCATAAGAATCCCATCACAAGAAACTATTTCATTTTTCATGATCTTTCACGAGAACATTAATCCATCACGCAACCTTTTTCATATCACGTGATTGAGTGAAGACAACCAATGAAATCATCATGAGAATTTTATGACTGTGATACCCTTCCTCCTTCAATAAGATTTATATCTGAAATAATTCAGAATTATAATAATATGATACAAGTAATTATAGAGGAAAAAAAACAATTAGGATCATGAAAAGATGTATCATGGTCGCATTATGATCCTACTATGTCTCCACTAACTCATTCAACACATACAACATCCTCCCCATTAAATGTGGAACCATCATCTGCCTCTTTTATCCAATAACTACCTCTTATACGCTTCAAAAAATTCACACAAGCTGAGAGTAGAGGGATCAAAAAATAAGGAAAGTAGAAGAATGAAATTTGTTGATGATCTCCCCATAGAACCACTTGAGGTATTCATGAGAACCTACTATAAAATATTTTAAAATTCTAGAAACTACATGATAAAAAAAGTTTCCTATGATCCCTTGTTCATTGGATGTTTTCACGTGATAATGTTAATTCCCATTGGGTTCGATACTCCACCATAAATAACCTTCACCTAGACCAGGAGTCCTAATGTGAACCTCCTCGCCATGATCACAAGGTCTATCACGATACTTCCCTTGGGTTATGTGATTTCATGAATAAAATAAAATCATGTGATGAAATCACATGGGTTCCTACTAAAACTGTGTAACCATACAAAATTAGTAGAGAATAATTACCCTTCGATTGAATAAGACATTTTTTTAGTAGGCTGCATTCCCATGATCTCATTATATTGGCATGCAGCCCCAGACATACCATCCTTGAAATGAATTTCCCTTTGAACTTACCCATTTGGTTTCAAAAATGACTCATGCACCTACGCTCATGTGGCCTTAAATCTATTCCCTCAATCATGTGGATACCTCAGGTCTTCACGACCTTATTTTATACACCCCATGCATGAAAGGGGTGATCGTTCTATCAATCCCCATGTTTTACCTCATGATTCCCCCCTACATGGTCTCATAGAACATATAAAGGACATATATCTAGAACTAGTGATAGTCATGAGGATCTAATAAGTTTGGGCTTCGTGTGAGAACATTTTTTTGTGCATGTGACTATGGAGTTTTTGTAAAACATTAGACATATCCCTAGTTGTGCATCTCATGTTCCATGAACCCTCATTCACGCTCTTGGTGTCATTGGGATTCCTCTATTCATGTATGGGGACTCCTTCCAAACACCCATCTAAGTTCATTTGAATAGAATGAACAATGGGTCATCATGGAAGATCCCTTTGACATGCATATGAGTCCAAGGTAATGACATCCTTTTACTTTGAAATACCTATGGTGTACTCCACCATCATTCACACTCAAGTATGAACAATAGAACATGAAACTAGAGGAATAATTCATTAGTATAGGTTGCATCAATCCTCAATCATTATCCCTTTGTCTTGTGAGTGATCCAAATTACCTTCAAGAGATCCCTTATCATAACTCTATTAGAAACATTAGATCATGTGATTCATAATTGATCTTCGTATTCCCTTATGAAACCATAGATATGGAAAGTCAATAAGGGGAAATCCCCTTAACATGTCTTCATCATCACAATAAAAAATCTGGGAAAGTAATGTTGATCATGTGATTTTCCATTGAAAATTTATAATTTTCATGTGGTATCCTAAGGAGATGTCATATCAATCATATGAAGACCCCTAGAATTTTCTTCCACGATTAAGTAAATATATCCTATATAATTCACATTTATCATCCTATGGAGTCTTAGACATGTCCTAACGATCAGAAAATTTCCCGTAGACATTTCAACATTTTCATGTGGATTACCCCAGACATATCTTCTTTGATAATACAATGTATCTTGGAATGTACTCTTTGATTATGCAATGACATCCTATAAATATCAACTGATCATGAAGACGCTCTAGGATGTTTCTTCAACGTTATATTCATTCCACTAAAATGTCATACATAAAATCAATAGATGTTCTACGAAAAAACAAGACCTTTCAGGATGATATCTTAGTACATTTCAACCTTATCTAGAAGACCTAATTATACTCATTTCATGTGGGCCCCAACCATAAACATTTAGATATATTCACATTTTTATAATGGAATTTTCCTTAATGGGATACAGTTACGTAATCAAGAAATCATTTTTGAATCATTCTCTCAAGAGGGACCTCCATGTCATTCCAAGCATCTCATGTAGACATTGCATAGTCTCCATCTCACTTTATATATTACAAGATAGAGAATGAATATTCCAAAGGGAACCCTCATTGTGTAAGCCTCGATCAACATGGAATATATCCTGGTAGAATCCCATATCATTCCTAATACCTTTGGGATAAAAATAATGCACCAGAGTATGATCATACAACTTATCCCATTATTGGGTTAAGGGATAAATGAACTATAAGAACTCTGATTCCTGTCAAAACAAGATACATAGGATGCCTCTCTAAGGCCCGTGATGAAATGAGAATCCATCCAAGAGTAAACACCTAATATTCTTATAATGTAAGGGATATCAATAATTTATCTATCCATGATCATATACCTTAATCCGCCATCTAGTTAGGGATCCAATAAACTAAAAGAACTCCGATTCCTATCCAAACAAGATACTTAGAATTCATCTCATAGGCTCGAGTTGTAATGGATATCCATCCTAGAGAAATCCCCTAATAATAATAAATCCTCTTGGGAGAAATATTTACTCTGAGCATGATAATATACCATAACACATCATTGGGTTAGGGATACAATAAACTACATGAAAAATGATTCCCTTTATGGATATGATATATAGGGTGCCTTCCTATGGCCCGAGCTCTATTGTGAATCCAATTTGGTGTAAGTCACCTCATGTCTTCGACATTTTAACAATCAGGGCCCAATCATTCTAATTGTATGGTCATTATACCTCATACATTAGATGATGAGAAGAGGGATCATACATGGGAATCATTTTATGTATGAGTCATGTTCATTTTCTTGAGTACCTCAACCCCATTAGTGGGTTAAAGACCAATGAAATATGATAAATCATATTCCTTCCATAGTTAAGATATGTCGGATTCCTTCCTAAGTTTAGAGGTCAAATGGGAACCCACTTAAGTGCATGTCCCTTCATCTCTCTAGAATTTCAACTATCAAGACCCAATCATTCTCAAGGGATAATCATTTTACCACATCCATCTACATATTAGAAGAGGACACATACACAAGTATAATTTTACGAATGAATCCTAATCATTACCAAGAGTACCTAATACCCAGCAGTGGGTTAGCGATGAGTTAAATTATGATGGATCTATTTTCTGTTATAAAACATGATACATAGGATTACTTACAAAGGCTTGATCGCCATAACATATCCTCTATGGTTTTGATAAATGTACATTTAAAAGGGAAACATTAATATGTAAGTTTCAGATGGATATCCTCTCGTGTAACGTTTTATATCTCTTGTTATCTCTTGTTTCTCACACCGAGTATTAATCGTGTGGGCTTAGTGACTGTAAATTGTTGTACCAATAGCCTGATCAAAATCACCCCTATAGTGGGATATCCTATTGGGTATAATTTAGATTACATACCATCTCTTCTCACATGGATATACTACTGAAAAATTAATCAAGGGTAGTTCTATAAGGATAAGTTCATTTAAAGCCGGATTGGTTGTATATCCCACAATATAGATTCCTATATGATAAATATATAGAATATGTTTCCTATTTTAAAGATTATTTTAAGGATTCCTCATCAGGTACTGAGCCTTATATTAACATACTTCTCACAATACATTAAACTACATGGATCATTCTAGACACACGTCATTAAACTCTCCCAAACAGAACTATGTAGGTTTTGATTCATGTTTTCACAAGATACATGGGACTCCTCATAGTGGCACAATCCCAGAGACAAGACCCCAACTTCCTAACTAGATGAAAATAAACTCTATATTTCTTTAATATGGTGATATCCTTAAGAATCATAAGTAAATAATAGAGTGATGGGGAACCTTTGATACACACATAGTTGTTCCTAGAAATAAATCTTCCTAATCAGGACATTGATGCAGGGTTAAATAGTATTGTATTAGGTTCTAGGATGGATTTCACGAACATATCATAATTCCATAAAAGTGTCCCGAAGTAGGCAACAATTCCCCTCAAAAGGGGGCGATGAGCCCAACCTCCCATCATCTCGACCAATGAGACTCCCTAATAGTAATGGGGTCCAAAACCCCAATTGGCCAACCACATTTGGAAAGAGGGATTTTACCTAGTTTTTTATGAGGAAAATATTTTGATATTATATTAATGATGATAACTGTGGAACAAATTTATTGATTGTGAAAGAAATGAACCCCACAAAATCAACCATTGGGAAAACTCGAATCCACCTCCACATGGGTTCTCAGTCATCTATGTCCCATCGAAACTAGGATTCGAGGGTCAAGTTTAGCAAATAATCATTGTCTATTATTATATGTACATAGTTTTTATCCCTAGGGAATAGGAACTAATAATGGAAAAGTATAGTAAAAATCTACATCATGCTAACTACCATTTCACCATAACACTTTGAAACTATTCACTAAATCCATCATAGATATTTATATCCAATGATTGTGATTGTATTGATAATTTCACTTCATTGTATCCTCTATATAGAAAAACACTCCTGATATGAAATATTGTATTGGCATAGTTGTATGATATATTAGGGGACTAGGTGATGCGTGATTTAGTTTGTCAATACAGCAAGACTCCCCTACTTTAAAGTAGCAAAGTTGTCATGAATGGAGGGAGAGTACCACCAAGAGACTACAAATATAGTCCCAATAAAAAATGGGAATTCATTTCAAACGAGGAAGTCGTAGTTTTGGTGTACCTGATAGATTCTTATAGAAAACTAATATCATTATAGGAAACCATTTATTGAACCCATACACAAGTACAATTGTGCCAAATAAAACAGATCATAATAGAATCCATCTAAGTGCGAACCCAACCTAGTTGTATAGAAACATTTCGACCACAAACTCCTCCCATATTGTAGTAAAGCCATGATAAGATTTAGGAAATGACATCAAAGAATAAAAACAATCTCTATCTCATAGGGATGAGGAAATATTTATCTCAATATCAACCACTAGGTTATTCAAACCCCAAGAGGGTCCTTGAGAAATTAGTAGTGGTTCTAGATCAACCCCATCCCATAAGTCTAGGGGAATTTATATCTTCATTTTTGTATCATTTCCATAATATTTATGAACAGAATCATCAAATCCTCAAAAATAGCATAAAAAACATTCAATGGAAACCTTGAATTGTCAACATCCCATAGGTAAAGGGGGAATTTTTATCATAACCATTACCATAGAAGTAATCATTATTATCTTGTATTAGAGGTAAATATCGATGGCTGACATAACATTTTTACACCTACCAAGAGACATATCTTTTCTATTTAGGGCCCATTCCGAAATAATTACAAGAAACCCCCTCAAGGTCACTATTCAAAGGCCATTATAAGTGAAAAAAAACAAAAATAAATCAAAATCCTTAAGTATAGTAAACAAAAATTGTCTAATATAGATATGGTCCAGATAAATTTCACTGAAGAAACCCAGAAAGGAGGATTAAGCATTAAAAAAGAACCATATATTGTGAAGATTTATGGGATAAATACCATTTTCTAGTACACATCAGGTAATAACATCTACCATAATCTAGAAAATAATAAAAAAATATAAAAAATTAGAGTTATTCCATGTAGGAACATTTCCTTGAGAGGTAGGTGATCCAAATGCAAAAACAGAGGTTGTATTCATCATTTCAGGGAATGAAATAAAACCTAGAACCTATGAATGATTAATTTCCACCACAAAGGATGAATATTTCCTAAGAAAAAGATAAATGTGTTTCCATATACCATTCACACCCTAGAGGAGTGAAAATTCCCTCCACATATGAATGGTGGGTACATTATCAGAATGATATACAAAACTATCATACAAATCAATGAGAAACTACTCATGTTAAATATTTTAAATGGGTACCATCTCCAAACTAAAATGAATATCACCCCTCCCACACATAAAGTTAGATATATTCTTTATAAAAGAGTGGAACATTAACATCAATATCGCTCTAGATCGAGGAAACTATTGTATATAAATGAGCAATATGAGGATGAATGTTATATTCCCCCATTACGCTGACTCACTCTCCCTTGTCAGCATGTTCATTCAATCCTATCATGGATTTTGAATTAGAGGTATATGTAAACCATGAAACCACCTTAAGAATGGCCTGCTCCCTATATATTATATGTGTTCAAGATACTGATACCTCTAGAACTCCATAACCCGATTGAATCCATGGATTCTTGAATAGAAGAAATAGAATGGCGATGCACCCTCATGTATCCCTAAAAAGAAGCCATGTCCCAAATAGTTTTATGAAAAATGACCCTCAACCCATTTTATCAATATTATATTCTCATCCTTTCATGGTGAGGAGATCCAAAACGACATCGCAAACACTTTGTTTACTAATGTGGCCCCATTATGAACACTGTAGATCAGTATGAGGTTAAAAAAACTAAGGTGTTTTCTATATATTCATGTAGATCCATCCTTCATTTGGTACTACATCTTTCTAGAATAATCCTTCACACAATGGGAACACCATAATCATAAATTCCTTTATCATATCAGCTCTAGATTATTAAAAATGGTTATTATATACCTCATTAATTAAAAAAATTAAAATGATATTGTTTCTACCTTCATTAAACAATGGAAAGATTTAAACAATTCAATATGTATCCCTATCTCATGTGATAAATTGATATAACTCTAGGTGGAAAATATCTTGGATGACTTGGAAACTCCTTTTATCTCAATGAAGTATCCAGGAGGATTCAATGAGTTTACAGAGACTGGACAATGCCTAAAATATTCCATTCAGTGGACCTATGCTAAATCTCAACCCATCATTTTGGCATGAGGAAAATTACTTAGTAAGGAGGATATAGAATTTTTTACCCTAAAACATGTAGTAGTTCCTATTCAAGAAACCAAGAACTCCTTGAATCATTCATTTCCTCTAGCCGAGAGAAGGAATCAACAAAATCACCCTCATCCAAAATAAAAAATAGATTCGGGTCACCCATGATTTTAAGAACAAATAAATAATCTATATTTCTTTCAAAATGAGTAGTTTCCATAATATTAACTTATATCCATGTAAAATAATGAACTTAAGCTATCGGAGCACAATAAACCTAATGAGGACAACCACAATAATTATACTGACTACTACCCATTCCATTGGAGGCTAGGTCACACCATCCAAGATTAATTGTTCTTCAATGATGAACATTAGAGTATGGTTGATTCCATATAAGTGATGGAAGATAAGGCCCTATCTCAAGTGAACTATGTATCCAAAATAGTTACTAATGATGTCAGTGGTGTGAAAGGAGTTTAGTCTCGGCATGGATAGAATGTGTAAAAATGTAAGACTCAAACTATAGTTGACTAATGTCCTTCAACTCTAAGAGAACATTTTAAAAACAAATATTGGTACATTGGTATTTTTCATTGAATTCAAATCCTATAGGAAGATATAATAGTCATACATGGTAAACGACATAAGATAAAGAATCATGTCCATCTCCCGTACAATCTATGACTCTTTCAAACTTCTTTCCTTAATGATTCAAATAATGCAAACTAACCCCCAAAATAGAATTGACAATGAATGGAGAGGTAATTTTTTGTTCTATTAAAATATTTTACATAACATATCTCTTATAATATTTAAAATACACCTTAAATTACAAGTTCCCATACCAAATATGGGAGATAGATGTCAAGGAAGTTGGATTCAGCGATATGGGAGATTGTGTGGGTGTGGTCGAAGACAATAATTCAGTCAAATCCTCATGGAATACATATATGTAGTTGATACCCATGGGAGAGTACTTAAATAATCCCAAAAAATAACATTGATTCCTCATTCAACTCTATTTATCATTCAATGCCATTCCTTTTACACAACCAACTAGAAGAGGTGTGATTGTCTATTCTGTCAAGACAATGGAGAAGGCTTGGGAGCCATACTCCATAATAAATAGTTTCTCCTTCATCATTTTCTAATGAACTAGGCCCATCCACCCCAAAAAAATGAATCTCCTAAGCCACATAATATTAACAAACACCACCTTAGAAGGTATAGTCCTATGGCACAAAATTATGAAATTATGAAATAGTTTTTATTTTCCCTACCATATCTCTAAATCGTGGATTCTCTCCATAATCGAAAAGATCTTAGATAATAACTTATCAGAGCCCTTAAAAGACCATAGAATTTTGATATATATATAATTATGTCAAAGGATTACTCTGGGGGGACTATTCCATCCTAATTTCATATCACTATAATAGTTATAGACCATGACCAGGAAGAAGTAATCAATGGAAATATATGACCCCTATACGTTTTAAGAAAACACGATAACGTTGAAATCCGAAGATATCTTAATACCAAGGGTTTCAAGATCCACCTTATCCCAAATCAGACCCTCCTTCATTTTGGATATAATAATGTGGACCTGTCTCCACTATTGATGATCATTAAATGTATGGTAAGATAAGGGAAAGGATACTAAAGAAGTTTATGCTCAAGGATCAATTTGGGGATCTCACATCTAATGCGGAGTTCATAGTAATCCATGAAAACACATCATATAATGTCCTTCTTGGAAGAACTTGGCTTTAAAGAAATATAGTGGTACCTTCAACATTTCATCAATGCATGATGTTCCCACAACGATGGAAAGGATTGTATATTACATTTTGATAGTGACCCCTTTGAGGATTGTGAATCCATTTATGTTAAGGTAAATTTATATAATAAGAATGGTATACAACCAATGGTTTTAGATTATATATAGTTTGCATATCCTAATGGATTATGGACTACCTTTATGAATCCCTATATTATGTTTGACAGTGACTATATTTTGAATATAAACATGGTCAAGGAAGCTTATTCAGTCGAAGGAAACGATTCTAAACAAAAAAACTAACTACCTCATGTTCATGTTATATCCACAACATCAGATGAAGTGGATTCATCAAAGTGATATTATAATAATTTGTAATCAAGACCTGTGAATTATCCTGTGAAATTAGAAAATATTAAATATTCCCTCAGATTGGCCACCATGTCTGATAAATCCTCCCAGGACACAAATTAGGATGAAAAAGTGTATGCCCTCCAAAATGCCTCTGCTAAATTTGAGGAAGTCTTATCATCCATCATCAATTACCATAGGCTAGTGAAAATGGAAATATAAGAAGACCCATGAACTACATTGATTAGTCCTTTCATGAAAATTAAGGATAAAAATATTTATATTTCATTTCTCAAGTATTGTAGATATAAATATTCTTTGACAAATATTGAGATTCCAAAAATGAAACCTGATGTGGATATTCATCACATATGAACCCTTGATGATCATTGAGGTTTCAAGTATGAATCCAGGAGGATAAACCCTTCTCATTCTTCTATTTTATAATCAGGATTTGAAAAATTGATCCTATCCAAATTTGTAGATTAATTGTAGTACCTAAAATGGTTTTCTAAAATATCCCCCACTAAGAAAAAGAATATAAAGGTCATGGTTTTTATCAATTTCAGACACCTTAATTGAAATTTCCCAAATATATATTTTTCGATTAAGATAACTGAAGTTTTAATCGATAAAACTACTAGCTTCCTAACCATTTCCTTCTTTATATGGGTACTGAGGAAAAAATTAGATAAAGATATCCCCTAATGATATAGAATCCTCTACAATCAGCACTCCTCAAGTGATCTTTTTATATCAGGTCTAGACCATTAGAATAAATAGTTTTTCCACCACATTCTAGCATTACATGAATAAAATATTTAAACCAATCTTGGTATGAATCCGGGAACGTTATGTTGATGACCTAGTAGTTAAATTCGGACAGTGATGTTATCACCATAAGGATCATCAGACAATATTTAGAAAGTTCCAACAACATAGTTTGAATTTAATTCCCTAGAAATACGATTTCTATGTAATGTCATTGAAATTCCTATGATTTGTGGTACACCTCCAAGGAATCAATTTCAATCCTAAAAATAATAGTTCAATCCTATAAATATCTCATCCTCGGAATAATAATGAACTGAGGGGGATTCCTGGGAACCTCCATTGTATTCATGATTTAATTGCTAATGTAGTTGGAAAGTCACCCCCTTAACAAATTCTGGGAATAAGGGATTCACCTGCTAATGGAATTAATACATCCAAGAATCCTTTGATAATATAATATAGTACCTAATACATCAACCTGTCATGATGCCACTAGGGGAATGAAGGTTTCTTATCTTATATGTGGGTACCATGAAATAATATCTTTGTCCCATACTTGCACAAAATCGTGATGTGGGGAAATAAAATAGCCTCCACAATCTCAATCAAATGATGTTGTGTATTAAGACCATGTATTCTAATATCAAGAATATCATCCTCAGACTCATCTTTACTATTCAAATGATGATGCGTAACATGAATGGTCAGGAGGTCCACCTATTTTCTCATATTTACCCATTCAATTATATCCTTGGATTCCCTATGTTGATTGGGGGTTAATACCAATGGGTGGTTCTTTTGTAACAATACTACAAATATTTATTTCATAGCAGGCAGTGAAAGGCCATTCCCAATCTGATTTACATGCAGCACATCCCACACCAGAAATAAAACCAGTAGAAAAAAACATCATGAAAAAAGGGATTTCTAGGACCACATTACTCCATCAATATGGGAGATGTATTTTTAAGGTACCTCTTGATTCGAAATCGGCATGATAATGGAAACCTAGAATCTTAACTAGGTTTGTCTATGGATTTTATATCATTCCCCATAAAAATAAATTTTTCCTTCTTTTTCTCAGTGTATGAATGTTGTAAAAATAATGATAGGGAATACCATGACCTCATTTATTAATTTGAACTATCATTTTATAATAAGATATAATAAATGAACCACAATGGTTTTTCCAAGCTAGTGATCAAAAAAATCAATTTTTATTATTCCATCAGAATGGAATAGTTTGTCCATATAATCATTTATGCTAGAGTTTGGATGGAATAATTTCATTTTGAACTATTATTTCCTCTTATACCTTGATATGAAAATTCTCATGTCGATGCACTGGTAATTAAACCATACTGATACCTAATGTCGATTAAGACAAACTTGTTTTGCATATAATGAACTGAAGGGTTTTCTCATTATTCATTGTTTGTGACATGTATGAAATCATTTTGTTCAACCCCTCCCCTGAAGATGAGGACCCAATATCCAGCCCTATATAGATGGGTCCCATTTTCTATTACCTAAAAAATTGTACACTCCCATTATATCACACCAAAAGGGAATAGAATCGAAACCAATAAACCCACATTTCCCTTATGAATGGTCCAAATGAGAAATTATTTCTATACAAATGAGGATTATACAGAATCCTCATCTAAATTTTAAAAGAATTATATATTCATATCATCATGGAATAAGTCTATTATTGATACTATGGTTCTCATCAGTATGAGACCTAAATCAACCACCAAATTATAAGGCTTGGTTACTACTAGAAAACAAAAATACATGACTATGTGGAATTAACCTAGAAATATGATGCATGTAAGATTCATGAAAACATCATCCATCAACACCCATATTTTTTAAATATAGCTAAATATTTCTATAATATTTATTTATAGGGAATGAACATTGTGGGGCCATATCCCCTAGCCAAATCTATGACGTTTAAGTGAATCCTTATTACTAAAAACTTCTTGTAAAAATGGGTTGAATAAATAACCCTCAATAAATTTCGGAAATGAATATCTTTAACTTTTAAAAGTCTAATATCATAATAAGAATGGGTGTATGTATAAATATATTTATAGAATACGACAACAAATTCTATTCTTCTTAATTGAACAAACTGTACCAAGGATACAACATTTATTCCAACAATTTATCACACTAAAAATTAGTCGAAAATGGACAGATGGAGTCCTTCAATAAGACAGTAAAAATATATTCCTGAAAATATTAAAAAATTAAAAGATATACTATCTAGATAAATTCCTTCATGATTTATTGTATTACCATACCACCACATGCACTACCAAATAAGGAACTCTATTTTCATTGGTCTATGGACACAAAGAATTGTATGTCATGGAAGGGAAGTTTCCCTCATGTTGAATGTCTATATGTGGAAAAATATCATTTGGGAGAAATAAAAAATGTGGCTTGATTATTTTTAATGGGTCGATGATAAAAAATCTTGTACACTTCACATCCTCAAAGTTTATCAGAATATGATGGTAAGAACCTTCAATAAAAAGATTATCCTTTTATCACTCAATAAAAAATGGTATTGGTTCTCCAAAATCTAATTATTCTAGGAAGGAAACATCCAAATGCAGAATCCATTTATAAAATACATTACAGCATACAAAAGGTATATTCCAATGGATCTTACAAATTGTCCATAATTGATGGAGAACATGTTACACCCCCCCAACAAATGCAATGTTTCTCATGAGTAACTTTTTACAGCATCCATCAAGAACCCTTAAGTCCTAGAATAAATACATTAAATAACATGGAATTCTATATCTTTACTGAATGATGTCAAACAACATTGATGAATTCTTCACCACATGATGTTAAACTATACAAAAGGAAAACTTTTAACATGATGTTAAACTGCATGGAGAATGATACTTCATGGACAATTAACTACATATGAGAAAGATATGTGCCAAAATAAAATGAACTATCCATATCCCTATGACTGAATCAAATTCACATAGATAATTTTTATAATCAATAACTTTGTGTGTCATGATTCCTACAATCATTAGATATGATGTCTTGCCCAGATTTCAGATCTTGGGTCCACCTGCAACATAAATGAAAAAAATTACTTTTTCAAGGTATGGTTCAGAACTATGTGGAGATTTCAACATTAAAGGACTTTGTGTGGCTTCATTCCTCCAGTCACATGATACATAGTGATTCCCATATTTCAAATGGTGGGTCCATCTAAAAAAATGGAAAACATCCCTCCATTATGTATGAGACGTACCTAGGTGGAGATATTAACTTTCAATACCAATGTTTGGATTGATTCCCACTAACACAAGAAATATACTGATTATAAGATCCAAAATCCTATGTACATCCCAATATAAATGGGAAAAAATCACCAACCAACATATTATTCAAAACTATATAGTACAATTTAAGAACTATGTGTTGACTGATTACTATTACTATAAGTTTTTTAGTGACACCCATATCGAAAATATTTGTCTTGTTGCAATATAAATAGTAAAAAAATGTTCCCCCTCTCTAAGTACGGTTCTATTATGCAGAGGAGATTTTATCTATTACATAACTACCTGTTATATGAATACTATTACTATTGGATACATAATGACACCCAGATCCCCAATCCTGAGTCCAACCACAACATATATAATGGGAAATATGCACCCCTACCTACATATGGTTATGTATTATGAAAGGAACTATAAAATATCTATGTGTGGCTTGATTCATGATAATATTGGATATATATTGATGAATTGATCCTCTATTTTTGTCCTATAAAGGTGTTTCCATCACACCAAATCATGATCCTCTTTGAGAGACATATCCATGTAGTGGCTCCATTCCAAAAAATAAACTATGAACAACCCCACATATTTTTCATAATGTACTCTCTAAAGACTTAATCTCCATCCTATTTATCCCTTAATTCCAATACCTAGCATGTATCATGTTATATTATGGAACCTACAATGCCTCTCTGGATGATGGGATTGATAAATTTCATGCATATGAACCCACATCATAGCTGTATAATGTTAAAATGTATGAATAAATCATAGCCACGTGATGTTTAACAACAGAAAAGGTGGTTTTCATTCCAAAAGGATATCCGCATTATGGTTATGTATTCAATAATTGCATGTATTATCCCTTGGCCCCATAAATGTGTCCAATACATGTTTTTGAAGCCTTTAGGCTGCTCCAACCCTTATTTTATATTATATTCCCCATGAACTAAAATCATATCTTTTATATCTTAGTTGATACCAACCTATTACCAAAGTTGATATCCTTCTCATAAAACCCTATATAACTTGGGATACCCTAAACTATGTTCTCCCCTATAGAAAATAAGTAAAAGAGATTAATTAATCCAAAATGAATCTTTTAGGATTTCATTGCGAATATTGAAATACCTTAGATAATGTGTCTAGTTGGTGTGTTGGTCCCTCTAGAAGGTCCCCCTTATACCAAGGATCTATTTTCGTAAAAATGTGAAATATTATCTTCTTCCATTATATATGGTTGACCTGTACCAACTAGGTTCTACCCCTACATAACTAATATATTCTTATGTCATGATTTACAGTAACATTTACCAAATTTTTCATGGATATTCTAATACCCCCGACATTACTCATCAATTGAAATCAAGATTATGACATTCTATTCATATACACTTTAATTTCAGGGTATGTATCCCCCATGATAACCTAACAACCTTATGTTTTTAAATCCATTTTGAATGCCCCTTTTTAAAATTCATGCGCCAAATACATATCATCAATTTTCACCACATATAAGTAGAATCAATAATGACTCATTGTTTTATGCCTCTATATTGCAAGACCAAGCTGTAAGAATATAAACTGTATAGTGTTTATATCAGAACTACATGTGGCTTGATTGTTACTACCACAATATATGTAGTGACACCCAGACCTAAAATTCTAGGTCCATCCATGATGCAAGGGATGAAACATTTAAATTTGGGTTAGACCTACCTAAGGGATACTCTAATGTTAGAAAAAAGATTAGCTTAATTATAAAACTGTGGGATATGTAGTGATGCATGTATCCTCCATTTCAATCCCAACTTCTAATTCTCTTAATTCATTACCATGTCTGTAACAGCCCAAGATTTTATGAAAAATATTCTTTTTAATTTTATTAATGTCTTGTGTTGTACGCTACACCAAAAGGAGCTTGCACAACACACATCGTTGACTTGCCTTGCATTACACGCAATCGCGACCTTCCTCGATAGCGTGTGTAGTACGCAATAACGAGTTTCACTAAACAGCGATATGCTATTAAAATGTTATTAAAACTAGCCGTTATGAATAGTAATAACCACTTTTTGAAATTTTGTAAATTTTATTTTTCAAAATGGATTTCATTTTTGGATTCGGAGTATCGAATTTAGCCTAGGGTGAAATTTTGGTAATTTTCGGATAACTTTCATATTTTGATGAATAGTGAAAATTACTAAATTTTAGATAAAACAACTTTTTCAATCGAAATAATTAATAGTGGTAAATTATTAATTTGAGTGTTTTTAAAGTATATTTAGAATATATTTTACAATTTAATACAATGTTGGTCATTGGATGTAATTTCACATTTAAACCAGACATAAACAAGTGTTAGTCTTTTGATAGATATTGTTTCTTAAAAACACGCTATTTGTTTTAACTACGGGATTTAATTATAAAATTAATTAATGCAACTTCTATGATATGAATTTGGTAAAATAGACTTCATTTTTGAATTCGGAATATGAAATATAGCTTAGGATGAAATTTTGGCATTGTTTTGAAAAACATCAATTTTTGATTAATAGTGAAACTACTAAGTGGTGGTTAAAAAAAATAATTTCTTCATAAATCTTAATTTTACCGCTTCTGTGAATGGAATTTCGAAAATCCGACAGACACGGTTGATATCAGTAAGTAAAATGTAGTTCAATGAGATAAAAATAATTTTTTGGTGAATAGTAACTTTTCACTTTTTTTACCGCGGTTAATAGTAAATAGGGTAACTAAGGGTAAATACGATATTATTATTACCCTAACACATGTCCTAATTATATTGGATAAGTGTAATTCGACCAAAAACAACCTTATGAATAAAATATGACCATTTAGGCCCACTTGGATTAGATTAGGACATTTATTATTAATTTATTTAAAGATGGGTTAAAATAGTTAAAATCAAAGTTTAATAAGTAAATAATTTTTAATATGGGGTTATTCATAAGATAAATTCGACTATAAATATTCATTATAAATCTAGAATGATTTCCTACATGATGGTATTTTATTTTAATTTTTATACATTAAATAATTTATTTTATTTATGACACAATGATGATGTAGTAATTATCTTATTAATGAAATATTGACATAATTGATGTTATAAACACCAAAATAAATGTAATTTAAGACTTTTTATGAATTCCACTAATTTTATAGGTTACTATGATATATTAATTTTGATTTAATCAACTTGGTTTGAACATATAATTCTGTTATGACTTTCACAAAAATCATATATCAAATAGTGTCAAAATTGACACAAAATAGTTTTTAAATAAAATATTATATTATTAATTGTTATTGTATTCATAAAAATCTAAGGTTCGGCCAAATGACTTAGATAAGGATATATATATTAATAATAAACAATTTGGGGTTCTTTTGGCATGTTATAGTAAGTGTATTAACCATATAGTGAAAGAAAAAAAAAGACACGGTAAAAGTTAAATTATTTAACTTAGAGTTAAATCTAATTGATAAGGTTAAAATAATACCCTAAACTTGTCTAAATCATATTGGATGATAGTATTTCGACCCATCCCCAATATATATTCGAAATAAGACCCTTTGGAACCATTATAAACCGATTTTGACATTAATATAAAATAATATTTTGAGGTATTCCTAAGGTGCCCCTCTCCTCCCTTATAAAAGGACACCTCCTCCCCCTCCTCCCCACACCAATTTGAGCACTCAAGCTCGGCCAACCCCTGCCAAAATCCCTTATCCACTTCCCTATAATAATCCTAGAGGTCCTGGTCTTTTCCAAAGACCAATCTTAGTTCCCTAAGTGGAGGATTGAAGGAGGCATTTCAAAGAAGAGGTAATATCCATTACCGATCTTTTCAATTTCTTTCTTATTCAACTTCTTCTTCTTTAGTTGTTTCCTGATAAAGTAATAACATCAGTATTACTTACATACTGATATGTTATTATAAATATGAAACAACCCTAATTCACCTTCTATCCATCCTATGGAAAAATGAAATCACCGCGCGTGCGTACGTACGGAATACCGTCTCCACGCCGTGGTGTAATCTATTTTCCATCATAACCTTACAAGGATGGGTATAATGGTGTAATAAGTAACTATATATGATTATTATAAAGTGATATTGATACTTAAATAGTCTACATACACTTCAACATAATTCCATGACCATGTGAACGATATCATCGCTCGTGCGTACGTACGGACTACCGTCTCCACGACGCGATGCGATTCATTCTCCATGTTAACCATTTAAGAATGATTAAAAAGTATATATAAGAAATAATAATGAAATATATGACATTATAAAGATACTGGATTTACGTATATATGTATATGTATGTCATCTACTTACTTCCATTCAAGACAATAAGGAAACAAAAACAGCGTTCATGCGTACGTACGGACTACCGTCTCCATGAACGGTGTATTTCATTCCATTTATCGATAATTATATATATATATATATATATATATTCTGAATATATATTTTACATTATGGATATAAGTAATCATGGTCCAAGTAATCATATTAATAATTACAGGTTAAAAACACGAACGACAAATGAGACGATTTTACCCAAAACGCAACTTTAACATGAATTTACAAAAGAACAGGTAATATAAAGTCATAATTGGACCATATATGATATAAGAACAATGAATATGATTCTGGAATAAGTCAATAACATGATTTAAATCATTATACAGGAGGTTCGGACACTTACAAAGCAAGTCGGACCTAAGGTAAGGGAAATATCACAATCTCATTTTTATCCGAGATTGTTTATTCGTAAGTATTTACTAGGGTGTATTTTATCATCCACATCCATGTTTTCTCAATATGTAATATTATTTCCATCCACCTACAATTGTTTAAATCCTATTTTACCCTTCGGTGAGTTTTTAGTAAAAGATATGAAAGGAATCTTTTGTCGTTTTTCGTACGAGGTACTTTTTGACTTTTCCGACAAAAGTACGAGAAGAATGTTTTTTTAACTTATACGGCATGAATGGATTTCTAAAAAATTATTTCCAAGAAGATTCCTTTACTAGTATTCAAGTTTAATTTTAATCAACTTCTTTTATTTTAAAATTGTATGACATGTTAAGAAAGGAAAAGTGTTTTTGAAGTAGAAAGGATATTTTCCTCAAGAATGAAGTTCAAGTATTTTATCAAAATTATTTTTCATCTAAGATAATAAAAGGGTTCTGTTTTTATCCCAATTATTACATGGATTTGATTATGTTGTGATGGAAACATTTTTATGAATTCCTTTATCTTATATGAATTGTTTTATGATGTCATGTTGTTTAAGAATCCCATTTTTATTACATGGGTTATGCGATGATGTATGATTTATGATTATGTGGCACACATAAGAAAGGATTCATTATAAGATGGGTGGGACCTATATCTCCCTCCAATGCATTGGGTAAAGATTTTATATCTCATGAGATAGTCATGGCTGGAACGGAAGGTTATTTCGGTTCAGTGATACAGGACTGAAACGAGGAGTGAACTCGGTTCAGAAAGGGACTTTGTCCACTAAGATAGTCTTGGCAATGAGTCGTGACTAACAAGAAATGATTTTCCAAGATTATGTGTGCATTCCACAAAGTTTCAAGTTTTATGTTATGATTATGGGGATCTCATTTTCACTTCTATGATTTATTCCATGTTAATATATTATGATCTCTTTTGCAGGTTTTGATTTTCAAAAAGATATGATATGATTTTTATTTCCTTTATTTGCCCTTGCTGAGCATTTGAGCTCACCCTTTTATGTTTTCTTTTCCCCCGGATATAAAGAACGGTTTTAGGTAAAAAAAAGGAAGATCTTTATGGGAGATGTTGATGATCTTTCACCACGATTATAAGATTTTATTCCGAGTTTCCAAAGACACTAAACTATTACGGTCCTTGTGTGTGTGTTTTTGTAATGTACTAAGTATTCCGAAAAAGTAATGTAATGTACATGTACGTCAAGCTTCGGGTCTCTACAGTTGTTATCAGAGGAAAGGTTTAGTCAACCTTTGGAAACTAGGATGCGAGATCTTTAGTGAGATCCCTAGAGATATTTATAAGGTATGTCTAGGGATGTCCCTAAGGATAAGTATACTTATAGGATACAGTCCTAGAACTACGGTAACGATCATATAATTTAACCTAAGATGTTAGATATTGAGGATACTCCACATTTATTATGTTGTTTTCCCTAGAATGATTTTTTCCTCTCACACTATTTTTTTTGGGTTTTAGAAAATGGATGGAAACAAGGTGATTCACGATAATGGAGGATATGCTGGACAATGGAATGATATTTTTCATGAGCAACCAAATGAAATGGGATTTGGATGTCCAAACATCATTATTATGCCGAATCAGCAATCTCATAATATGATTAATAAAGTAAAATTTGGTAAGTTTCCTGACTCGGCTAATAAGAGAAAGATGGAGTTTCATGATGATCATAGAGGAAATAAAGTTCAATTTCCCCTATGTAAATAATGTGGGAAGAGGCATCAAGGAGAATGTTTCAAAGGAACTGGAAGATGCTTTGGGTGTGGAAAAGAAGGACACAAAGCCAGTAAGTGCAAAGGAAAAGGTTCAGTTAACACTAGGGATGAGGATAATGGTATTGCTACGACATCAACAATGGTTAAATGTTTTAAATGTGGAATGTACGGGCATTATGCAAACCAATTCCCTAAAGGAAAGCCTCATGAAGATAATCAGTACGGTCGTATGGGAAGTATTTATGTTGATGATGATGAAGAGACTACAAATGATATGTAAGATGAAAGAATTGTTGAAGCTCGGTCAATGGTTTAAGAATGTAGTGGAATGATTACATGTTTATCATGTGTAATGTTGTATAAGAAATCTCATGGTACTATGGAATAAAGAGACATCTAAGGATTGTTACACTGTTGTCTTTCCTTGAGTTATGAAAGTGTATGATTAATGGTACCACTATCCATGAAAGGTAATTTAGATATTTTTGGAATATAGATGATATGCGCATAATGAAGGAATAATAAGATAATGAGGTGTTTCATTGTATTCATGAGCTCATGACTGATATAAGGAGAAGGTTATATCATGGTTTGAGTATAGAGAATTTTTGGATTGTGGTATGTGGAAAGAGTTAACTTTTTACTGCATTCATGTTTTCACTAAGGTTCAATGGGTATTCAAGAGAATACATGATTAAGGCCTTTGAATGTTTGGAATGTAACCAACAAGACATATCTTATGATATATGGGGATCAACGATGGTATTAAATCTCTGGTAATCGTTTTCACTATATTATGAGAGTGGACTGCAGTCTTATGGATAAGCCTAAAGATTAGAATGGATTATGTTGGACATATGTTAGTATTGTTTAAGGATAGAAGATTTTCGATATTATTGATGGGATGTTATAGTAAAATAGCTTTAGAAAAAGGACAACCTACAGGACGGGCGACAGCCCATCGCTTCGGACAAGGATGTGGAAATCGAACCCACAACTGAAGTGCGACTGGCCTTTATTGCCTACTATTGGCCTACAGGAAGTCCATGTTTAGTAGAAACTAGTTTTATTATATTAAGCAGTATGATATATGAAGTAGAAGTCCATTTTAGGAACCATATATGATTAATCTCACTATAGAATGACTTATGTAACCTTTTGTTTGAGACAGATGGAATGACCCGTAATTCTATCAGATAATCTGCTAACACTTCACGAATAACAAATTCAACTTCATTTATTTAAGAGATGAAGTGGAAATTGTTAAAGGCACGAACAACAGTGAGATTGTACCAAAATAAAGTAAGTATTTATTCAAATTCAAATTCTTTAACTTTAGGGAAACGATCTTGAAAACCAAAAATGTTGTCCTAGTGATCTTATATCTGATGAATCGGATGGTACCTTAGATCGTCACAAATTTATGGCTTTGTGATTGCTGGATTTTCCATATCCATGTTCACTACCACTCTCCATAAGAACATGATGGTTAGATTTTTCTTCCATATCCATATTTTCACCTATGTGGAAACCCAGTGATTAGTTTATTTGGGTAACCGTTAAGTTTCATACTTTTGTCTTAAAATATTGGTTTTGGTATTCCTTTTTACTATGTGGGTTTCTATTAAAGAAACTTTCGAATAGTAAACCATTTATAACCCCGACGAATTTCGAGGGCGAAATTCATTTTAAGGGGGGTAGAATGTAACAGCCCAAGATTTTATGAAAAATATTTTTTTTAATTTTATTAATGTCTTGTGTTGTACGCTACACCAAAAGGAGCTTGCACAACACACATCATTGACTTTCCTTGCATTACACGCAATCGCGAACTTCCTCGATAGCGTGTGTAGTACGCAATAACGAGTTTCACTAAACAGCGATATGCTATTAAAATGTTATTAAAACTAGCCGTTATGAATAGTAATAACCACTTTTTGAAATTTTGTAAATTTTATTTTTCAAAATGGATTTCATTTTTGGATTCGGAGTATCGAATTTAGCCTAGGGTGAAATTGGGGTAATTTTCGGATAACTTTCATATTTTGATGAATAGTGAAAATTACTAAATTTTAGATAAAAACAACTTTTTCAATCGAAATAATTAATAGTGATAAATTATTAATTTGAGTGGTTTTAAAGTATATTTAGAATATATTTTTACAATTTAATACAATGTTGGTCATTAGATGTAATTTCACATTTAAACCAGACATAAACAAGTGTCAGTCTTTTGATAGATATTGGTTCATAAAAACACGCTATTTGTTTTAACAGCGGGATTTAATTATAAAATTAATTAATGCAAATTCTATGATATGAATTTGGTAAAATATACTTCATTTTTGAATTCTGAATATGAAATATAGCTTAGGATGAAATTTTGGCATTGTTCTGAAAAACATCAATTTTTTATGAATAGTGAAACTAATAAGTGGTAGTTAAAAAAAATAATTTCTTCATAAATCTTAATTTTACCGCTTCTGTAAATGGAATTTCGAAAATCCGACAGACACGGTTGATATCAGTAAGTAAAATTTGGTTCAATGAGATAAAAATAATTTTTTGGTGAATAGTAACTTTTTACTTTTTTTTACCGCGGTTAATAGTAAATAGGGTAACTAAGGGTAAATATGATATTATTATTACCCTAAAACATGTCCTAATTCTATTGGATAAGTTTAATTAGACCAAAAACAACCTTATGAATAAAATATGACCATTTAGGCCCACTTGGATTAGATTAGGACATTTATTATTAATTTATTTAAAGAAGGGTTAAAATAGTTAAAATCAAAGTTTAATAAGTAAATCATATTTAATATGTGGTTATACATAAGATAAATTCGACTATAAATATTCATTAGAAAGATAAAAAGATTTCCTACATGATGGTATTTTATTTGTAAATTTTAGACATTAAATTATTTAATTTATTTATGACAGAATGATGATGCAGTAATTATCTTATTAATGAAATATTGACATAATTGATGTTATAAACACCAAAATAAATGTAATTTAAGACTTTTTATGAATTACACTAATTTTATAGGTTACTGTGATATATTAATGTTGATTTAATCAACTTGGTTCTAACATATAATTCTTTTATTACTTTCACAAAAATCATATATCAAATAGTGTCAAAATTGACACAAAATAGTTTTTAAATAAAATATTATATTATTAATTGTTATTGTATTTTTAAAAATCTAAGGTTCGGCCAAATGACTTAGATAAGGATATATATATATTAATAATAAACAATTTGGGGTTCTTTTGGCATGTTATAGTAAGTGTATTAACCATATAGTGAAAGAAAACAAAAAGACACGGTAAAAGTTAAATTATTTAACTTAGAGTTAAATCTAATTTATAAGGTTAAAATAATACCCTAAACTTGTCTAAAACCTATTGGATGATAGGCTTTCGACCCATCCCCACTTTAGCTTCGAAATAAGACCCTTTGGAACCATTATAAACCGATTTTGACATTAATATAAAATAATATTTTGAGGTATTCCTAAGGTGCCCCTCTCCTCCCTTATAAAAGGACACCTCCTCCCCCTCCTCCTCACACCAATTTGAGCACTCAAGCCCGGCCAACCCCTGCCAAAATCCCTTATCCACTTCCTTATAATAATCCTAGAGGTCCTGGTCTTCTTCAAAGACCAATTTTAGTTCCCTAAGTGGAGGATTGAAATAGGCGTTTCAAATAAGAGGTAATATCCATTACCGATCTTTTCAATTTCTTTCTTATTTAACTTCTTCTTCTTTAGTTGTTTCGTGATAAAGTAATAACATCAGTATTATTTACATACTGATATGTTATTATAAATATGAAACAACCCTAATTCACCTTCTATCCATCCTATTGAAAAATGAAATCACCGCGCGTGCGTACGTACGGAATACCGTCTCCACGCCGTGGTGTAATCTATTTTCCAGCATAACCTTACAAGGATGGGTATAATGGTGTAATGAGTAACTATATATGATTATTATAAAGTGATATTGATACTGAAATATTCTACACACACTTCAACATAATTCCATGACCATGGGAACGATATCATCGCTCGTGCGTACGTACGGACTACCGTCTCCACGACGCGATGCGATTCATTCTCCATGTTAACCATTTAAGAATGATTAAAAAGTATATATAATAAATAATAATGAAATATATGACATTATAAAGATACTGGATTTATGTAAATATTTATATGTATTTCATCTACTTACTTCCATTCAAGACAATAAGGAAACGAAAACAGCGTCCATGCGTACGTACGGACTACCGTCTCCATGAACGGTGTATTTCATTCCATTTATCGATAATTATATATATATATATATATATATATATATATATTCTGAATATATATTTTACATTCTGGATATAATTAATCATGGTCCAAGTAATCATATTAATAATTACAAGTTAAAAACACGAACGACAAATGAGACGATTTTACCCAAAACGCTACTTTAACATGAATTTACAAAAGAACAGGTAATATAAAGTCATAATTGGACCATATATGATATAATAACAATGAATATGATTCTGGAATAAGTCAATAACATGATTTAAATCATTATACAGGAGGTTCGGACACTTACAAAGCAAGTCGGACCTAAGGTAAGGGAAATATCACAATCTCATTTTTATCCGAGATTGTTTATTCGTAAGTATTTACTAGGGTGTATTTTATCATCCAAATCCATGTTTTCTCAATATGTAATATTATTTCCATCCACCTACAATTGTTTAAATCCTATTTTACCCTTCGGTGAGTTTTTAGTAAAAGATATGAAAGGAATCTTTTTTCATTTTTCGTACGAGGTACTTTTTGACGTTTCCGAAAAAAGTACGAGAAGAATGTTTTTATTAACTTATACGACATGAATGGATTTCTAAAAAATTATTTCCAAGAAGCTTGATTTTCAAGTATTCAAGTTTATTTTTAATCAACTTCTTTTATTTTAAAATTGTATGACATGTTAAGAAAGGAAAAGTGTTTTTGAAGTAGAAAGGATATTTTCCTCAAGAATGAAGTTAAAGTATTTTATCAAAATTATTTTTCATCTAAGATAATAAAAGGGTTATGTTTTTATCCCTATTATTACATGGATTTTATTATGTTGTTATGGAAACATTTTTATGAATTCCTTTATCTTATATGAATTGTTTTATGATGTCATGTTGTTTAAGAATCCCATTTTTATTACATGGGTTATGCGATAATGTATGATTTATGATTATGTGGCACACATAAGAAAGGATTCATTATAAGATGGGTGGGACCTATATTTCCCTCCAATGCATTGGGTAAAGATTTTATATCTCATGAGATAGACATGGCTGGAACGGAAGGTTATTTCGGTTCAGTGATACAGGACTGAAACGAGGAGTGAACTCGGTTCAGAAAGGGACTTTGTCCACTAAGATAGTCTTGGAAATGAGTCCTGACTAACAAGAAATGATTTTCCAAGATTATGTGTGCATTCCACAAAGTTTCAAGTTTTATGTTATGATTATGGGGATCTCATTTTTACTTCTATGATTTATTCCATGTTAAGATATTATGATCTCTTTTGTAGGTTTTGATTTTAAAAAAGATACGATATGATTTTTATTTCCTTTATTTTCCCTTGCTGAGAATTTGAGCTCACCCTTTTATGTTTTCTTTTCCCCAGGATATAAAGAAAGGTTTTAGGTAAAAAAAGGAAGATCTTTATGGGAGATGTTGATGATCTTTCACCACGATTAGAAGATTTTATTCCGAGTTTCCAAAGACACTAAACTATTACGGTCCTTGTGTGTGTGTTTTTGTAATGTACTAAGTATTCCGCAAAAGTAATGTAATGTACATGTACGTCAAGATTCAGGTCTCTACAGTGTCCCTTGATGAGAACAATATTATTGTGGAGACCCTAAAAAATACCAAAATGTGAGTGCCCCCCACGTATTTCTTATCATTGACTCTCATGTGGATTTATAAAATGTCCAACATTATCCTATTTTTCACACTAATCATGAATTATGTGAGCTTAGGGAACCTAGAAAGTCACTCTGAATTGTGTGATTGAGGTGAGTTGTATCCAAATATTAGGAACCACATCCTATATTCCTGACATTAAATAGAACAAAAACATCCCAGTCACGTGATGTTAAACTACAAGATAAGAGGTCTCCATAACGAATAGACCATCCCTTCTGATTATTGTGTACTCCAGAATCAAATGTTTTATCCCATCACCTTGAAATGATTTCAATACACACTAGTGTATCCTTTAGGGTTCTTAAGTCATTATTAATCATTATGTTATCCATGAAATGAATTTATATATTTGATACCTAAGACTATACCAACCTATTCTTCAATTTGATATTCATCTTTTGGAGCCCCAAAGATAATGTCCTCCCCTGGTCAAGGTAATCCCCTATTTCTAACTAGTAACATTGATTCGTTAATGCACAGGGACTATGCTAGATTTTTATTGAGAAAAATATTATTCCAAAGAGAATTGGTCTATATGATGACTGATCCCAAAGGAGATGTCCCGCTTAATCCCAAGAGTTATTATCCTGATAGTGTGAAATAAGAACTTCCTCCATTTTTAGGTGTGACTTTTACCCACTAGTTTCCACCTCTAGTTAGATCAGATATTATTTTGTTATTATTTATACCTTTTATAACCCAAATATTCATAAATATTTAGACACTTTTGATGTTACACATATGTGATTCATATATCAAACTAAAATTATGACATTGTATCTATTTACCCTTCCATTTAAGGGTATATATCTTCTATGAAGACATAGATTCCATGAGATGGTTACTCCTCTCAATGATACATCTTAGTTTTGTGATGTTAATCTTCATGAAATTTTATTATTCGCATGGATTTAAACTTAATGGAATAATCCTAGATATAAAAAATAAAACTACAAGACATATGTTCTATCAAACATGACCTAAAGTTTCTTATATTGGTCCATCATATCCATGAATATGTATGAGGGATGAACATTTCACATCCATAGTGGAATGAAATATGGAAATATACCATCAATATATATAATCATGATCTATTTTGATGACCCCTTAGATGTCCTTGATTTTGAGACTCTCTAGGGGAAGATAAAAAAGATGCCATTATTCCCACTATATGAGTCATATCTATGTTGAGGGATATCCTTAAAGGAGATTAATATGGAATGATTTCTTCACATAGAATATTAATAGGGATACCTAGGTAATCATAGCCAAAAAATTTCATATACATCTATTTAAATATGTATATGTAATGATGAAATGATCTTCCTATGTACAAGTTAGATCTATATATTGTTTACTAGCAAATGAGATAAATAAACAGTAAAAGGTGTCCAACATATGGATACCCATAAATAATCATGAGCATTGATAAAAGGTTCTTCTAAAATCTAAATTATCTTGACCTATGAAAATTTTCCCCAAGGATATCTTGTACAATTTCATATTGTTTCCAAAATCCATACTGTATGGAATAAAACATCAAGGAATACATCCTCATTTCATTATGTTAAGCTATATGAATAATATTTCTCTGAAACGTGATTTTAAAATGTTCATGCCATCATTCATCATCACTCATTCTCAAAAGACCATAAGATCCTGGCCCTTGTTATCCAAACTTCTGGGTGCCTCAATCATCAATATAAAAACACAAATCCATAAACAACAGTTCACTTATTGAGTGTCTTGATTTTTTAAAAACCTTTTTTGGACAATATCAAAGGACAACCAAAATCGAGGGACCCTTTTTTTACTACGAATGTTTGTCCCTGGTTTATGCATATAAAATCACAACAGTTAGCCAAATGTGTCTTTATCATGATAAAAGGGATTCTGATTCTTGTGGGTCATGATATCATTATAGTGGATCTCATCACTATAGAATGATACATGATCATACTTAGTGTGATTTTACTATACCATTACATATAATTTGATAACCTTGAGCATGAATTACAATATTCTCATTCTCTGATTGGGAAGGTGTTAGGGTAATTATGACCTTGGTAATTCTAATTTGGCTATTGGGTAACACTCCTATTATATCATGTCTATGTGAATCATGAATATAAAATACACACACTTTGGTCAATGTTATACGAGATTAAATTTATCCTTTTATGGTTCAAATCGTAAGACCCAAAAATTCTATAATCAGAGACAAAAAATATGTCAAGCTAAAAAACATAAAAATTTACGTCTGAGAAGAATTAAATAAAAGGTCACCAAAATATTTACCTATATATTTTAGGAAAAATTTAGAGTGTAAGAAAAACATGTATAATGCTCATATAGCCCATATAGCGCACCTAGTAAAATCATTGAAATTATTTCGGGATCCCGCAGTCTAGAATAGACCTAGAGTGAAAATTTATCATAACCCATCACCATGATAACAATTTCAATAAATATTGACATAATTATTAGGGTTTATGAACCCTTCTAGAATATTAATCATTCCATAACCCCCTTATTATTATTGAATTCTTAGATGACACTCACAAATTTCTCAAGTTAATATCCTTATCTATGAACCCGAAGGACATTAGGACCCCATTTATTTGGTTCTCCCCTATTTTGTATTGTAAATAGAAAATGATTTCTTTAGTGGTACCCCTATAAGATTAACTAGTGAATAACAGAAATCCCTAAAGATTGTGATTAGTGTGTGTTTCAATCCCATAGGAAGGCTCCCCCATAAACATGTGAGATATTGTCATTTATTTGCATGATACTAGCCTCCGACATTAATGGAAGTCACCTTATACCCACTATTACACATTTTTAGATACATCATATATTCATATAAAATTATTTATAATCCCCATAACCATAATATTCAAGTGGATGTGACATCATTGTTATTATGCCATCGTGTATTATATGATTTCCAAAAGTAAGAGCAGCATATTACATTCTTGATTTTTTGATGACCCATAACATGTGACTCAAAACCACATAGTGTAGGACCCAATACATTCAAACATAATTATATTAGCCGATATGGTTCTAGAACCCTTATTTGAAAGTTATTTTCTCTATATACTCCTTCAATGTCTAAATGCATGAAACATAAAAAATATTTATGCCCCTTATAAATAAGAGGGACCCCTATAATAAACTATGAATGTAAGAAATATGGGATCATGCATAAGGGAATTTTTCCCCTTAACTATTTGTGTAACCTCGTTGTAAGAAAGAAACTCCATTCCTCCTAGACCATGACAACCTGTGGTGGACCTCATCACCATAGGGTGCCTTGCGGTCATCCCTAAAATGTCTTACCCATTCAATATTCACTAGATTAAAACTTATAAATGTGTTATTTAGACATCTGATATCCCAAATATCCATGTGGTATCAGTATCTCAAATATTTAAACATATATCAAACAAAATATTAGTAAGGATATAGGGTTTTACGATCCATCATGGATATATATATGATGTTTTCTCTGTATGAACACAATTTTCTAGAGACTTTCATGAACATTAATTAATTATAATATCAATTAGGAATGTTGGGTATTTCATGGAAACTCGTTCATCATAATTCCATCAATGATACATGAATAGTGATAATACTAAATGTGGGTGGTTCATTTATTTATTTGGAAATGAAAGGGGGTAGTTTTGGGAGATCTTTTATGGGTTCTATGATTCTAGGGATCATCATCTTTTTTTAGTGAAGAAAATTCTATTTGTGCGGAGGAAAAGGCCATGGCCACTGGTATTTCCTTCTTTTAGAACATCAAAATCCAAATTGTGGAAGTTGAATCTTATTCTACTATATTTTTATGGGTTCTCCAAGAGAGGGATTATTAATAATATGAAATTATTTATATTCTCTATAACTTTAGAACATACAATAATTAGAATACTCATGTCAAACATACATGGAGAGAAGGGAATTGTATTACCGATGTGTTAGCCAAAAAAGGGAGGACATGAAATAGATTGAATCTTTAAATTTGGACGTGGACTTTACTTACTGATTGTAAGATCAGTTTTAGGAATGATTCTATCAGTATTTATTACATTGAACAACCTTGAGTTTATAGGGGCTTGTATGCTTTCATACTCTTCCTGAATAAATTTTTTATTTTGATTCAGTCATCAATGTTTCAGGTTTCTCACAACCTTCATGAATACCCACCCATTACTACCAAAAATATATTTTCTGATATAGAGGAAATAAAACTACCCTAATAGATGGTCCAAGCTAGAAGACCCTATACTACAACAACAAAATGATTGAACTGAATGACCATAAAATATTTAAACAAAATTTCCAATATAAATTTCCATAAATGACACAAATAGAAGGTTGAGGATAAAACCCCTAAACTAGAATAATGGAATGTACAATCTAGATGAATAAAAATTACTAAAATAGACGGTCCTAGATAAAATAATATAAATTTTAGTAAAATAAGATCCAGGATAAACGAAAACAAACAAGGGAACTTGATTTCCCATGAAAAAACCTACAACAAAGTATGGTCCATACTAGAATAACCTAAATTACATTTTTTTTTCTGGATTTCAAGACCATAAGAATCTATTTTAAAGAGAAATAATTCTTGACAGGTTAAAAACCTGAAAAGAAAACCCTATAAAAAGTCTTGTCTCTTCTCACTAGACACACACTATGTGTGATTCAGGAATCATCGAGAACTCATGAAATGGAAATTCTTTAAAAAAATATTAGTGTGAAACCCTGTAAAGGGTGTCATGATAAAAATACAAGTCCATTCCTAATAATATTTCCCAACATGAAACACAATAAAAATCTTGTAAAATATAAAAAAGGGAATGAAAAGATTCAAATATTAAAAACACCATTATCCATCCCTGGAAAATATCATGCTACAATCGCTAGGTCCTCTAACTGAATAAAATAATGTAGCACACCTCTATTCATCATGACCCATAAAAGAGTTTATAGTCCTCACATGCATTAAAATTACATGATTTTGGGTCCATATTTCATGAACATAAATTTAATTAATTTTCATACTCTATGTGTCCAAAAATGTTATATGAGAATCAGATCTTCAAATCATGCCCACTAGAACATGGGTCCCTTCAAATTATTATTTCACAATGTTATGAAATATTGTTCCATAAGTACAAGCTAGATATGTAAAGAATATTTCATTATAGGTTTCTTCATCCATGAAACTATGTACCCAATGCCTGTGTTTTATCTTCATAAGAGTTCATCTCATAATAATTAACTTCTTGATTCCAAATACTTTGGGATATCTAGTGATGTCCAAGTTACCTATTTTAAATCCAAAAACATGTTCCATTACAACTACTCTCTTTTCCGTCATTTAATTTAATAAAATTATAATATTATGATATACATTCCCTAATACATGGATACAACTTTACTTATATTCAACCAATAAATCAAGGTTAAAATTTTCTTCTTGATAGAACCTGAAATCCAATAGTCAAAAAAACATGAAAAATCCTATTATAGGGATCAATATTAAATTCCATTATATGTTCAAATACATATTAAAGAGATCTATGTTTACCATATAATCAAATTTATTTCATTACTATTATATCCAATTTAACTTGGTGTAATTTTATGGAAGCCTTTACCATTTGAGATTTTAGATGTCTGAAGCTCATGGAAATACATTTCAGATTTTCCATAGAGGACATTGATGTATAATCCTTGATGAAAAAATGATTAGGATTCATTTTTTAAAGAAACTTATTTTTTGGATCTTATTTCCCATTTCATACTTATATTTTTTAGTTATTTAATATTTTCTTTCAGAAAAAAATTTCCCATCAAAGATAACAAGACATCTGACACAACCAATGGAAAATGTGGTAGTCTCCACAATCATGCTCAGGATCCAGCACAACCTTTCATCTCGATGGCCGAAGATGGTTGATTCCTATTTGGGATGCGTAATTATGTGTCATAGCCTATGAGGGTTCCATTGTATCTGTTGTAGGAGTAAAACCATTTTCTGGATCAATAAATCTCTATCATGAATTGAGTTATTAAGAACACTCTAAGCAATCACCTAATCGATGTGGGCCATGAAGATGGTTGTGGAACCAGTCCTCTAAAAAAATATAAAACCAAAACTAAAGAAGCTTGATCAATATGTTATCATCCATCTGACCCCCTCATGTGATCTTCTCCATCCTAAACCCATCCAATAAATGCAATTACACCACTGGTTTGATCTGGAGACACCCAATGTCAACTCAATTGCATTTCATCCATCGGGACACCGATTCATGATGAATCAATCCATCCCACCCAGGAAAAAATTACTATAGAATTCGTTCATGAAAAATGAAATGTGTGGGTCTATTTGAAGCAATGGTAAAGCCATAACATGATTATCATATATTGATCCTATGAGTGATAATGTATCATGAAATCATGTACCCACCAATCCACCTTGCATGAACTCTATGTCATTCATGCATGAGTTTGTTTCAAAGAAAAGAAACCACAATCCTGACAACCTTCACTTGAAGCAATAATGTTTTTTTCTATGTATAACATGATTTTTGTATCCACCACCATGATACGTGAGCCATTGTGACTTTAAAGGGGACAACAAATTCAACCTTAATCCTTCAAATAGATTTATATGTTCTAATAAGAGACATCCTTCTACATCTAAAGGAATTGATATTGCTAAGGTATTATCAAATGAACCTGAATCATCGTGTGACGTTATATCAATCACATGACCCACTAGAGGCCATTATAATAATATTAAAGATTCATGTTCTCAATGGATGGTAGTCATGAAATACACAGTGACATATCATGGTTTTCCTGGAAAATATATTATCTTCTCCTTCATGGAGGGATTCCTCCATTGTAATTTTTATTTACTATATTCAAGCATGATACCTTTTGGAAACCATCCATTAATATGTCACAACCTCATATGAAGGCCCCAATGAAATTTCACAAATCCTTATTTGGCTGTATTACACCCTATCATAATAGGATTTCATATTTGTAATATTTATTTATTATTATAATGTGTGAATCCTTTAAGATTAAATTTATTGAAATTCCACAAGATCATGTGAATCTATGAGGAAATCAAGTAAATCCATCTTTCAATGTCTTCTACCTAGTTTCATGAATAATATGATAGTCAAGTCAATGATATCCTTCTATAAATTAAATTTTAAAAAATCGATATTACACATGAATCTAATCATGAAATTTTTAGAGGCCATCATGATATTTATCTGGTTTCATGTGATTGAGGGATGATGATCTAGAGAATGAAGAAGATATCACTTGGTTCACTTTAAAAAATATGTCTTGACTTAATGGGAGGCCTCCCCCCTTTTAATTTATAATAATATTATCACATAAATACATCACATGAATAAAAAATTCGAAGCCTTCATGTGATCTCATGATGTTAATCAAGTGATTCCTTTAATCATCTCATGTTGGTGCATGAAACGCCTTCACCGTGTAATGGGGAAACATCCTCATATTACCTCCTCCTATGAAAACAATATATACATTTAAAAATATACACATGAGATGAGGGGGAGAGTGAGTGTGGAATAAAGTTAAAAATGTAGAGAATGATAACAGTGGAGTGTGAGGGCCAGTTACTAGCCTCAGAGGAACTCTCATAGTAATCCAAAGCTCTATCACATAATACCCTTCATTCTATCACATTTTGGTATGAATGTCATATGAAACTATCATGTGAATACATGGGCCTATATATCATCATGTAATCATTTTTTATGTGAATCATTCTCTCCAACATGCAATCATGTGGGATTCCAAACCTAGTTTGAGTGTCCAGGAAAGAAGTCCCTAAACATGTGTCCCTATTACATCTATCACATCCATGATACATTGGACAACTAATCATGTGAACCCTTAATCTTGATATCCTTTTACAGATCCCTAGAAAAGTCATCCTTGACATGCAGGCTTGTTAAAATACTCCCCTTGGTCACATAATGTCGTTATAGGGATAGGATACCCCAAAACATGAATATGAATCCTTGGACATTCACTCTCCTTTTCCACAAAAACATTAGGAGGGGTGTCCATGAAATGGAACATAGTACATGCACCCCTATTTACCATGAAAATATTTTTCCATGCATTCTGGTCATGGTAAGACTTTCTGATGAAATTTATATTTATCACGAGAAGACATAGAAGACGTAATATCCCAAAACTAGGAGCTCATAGACGGTTCTGAATACCAATACATTGACATAATTTACATGGAATTTCTCCCTGAAGGATCGAATATTTTAGTAGTCTTAATAAACTGTATACATAGATGAAACATCAATTACAATTTAATACACAAATTACAATTTATTTTTTAACTATAATAACATAATTCTCTCTGGAATATCATTTAACATCATACCAAGTACTCTTCCAGGAATCCTAGGGAAAGGAAAAAAATTAAGGGTTCCCTTAAATGGTTAGTAAGTGTTAAATAAATGGGATGTAATCATTGATAAATGAGCATAATCAATATTTAAAGGTAAATAACTAAAATTGAATTCCATTAAATTAACATTACAATAATGGTGAGACAATTAAAATCAATATGGAAAGGTAAATAACTGAAAAATTATTCCATTTAATCAATTTCTATGAATGAAATGTGTCCATATATTATATCGTATTTAAAATCTCATGTATACTATGAACTAAATTCAAATTCAATAAATTATTAATTATTAGACATCATTTTTCCTAGGTACGTGAAAAAATTACCATTAATACCATTCACAAGACGGTTTATAACCTAATACTATCAAGACCATTCATAAGAACATTTACATCTTCCTTAGTTATAAACATGTACGATTAGTTTCCAACTGATTTCATCTCATTATACTACTAATCCATTGAGGTAATTACATTAATTGGTCTCCAACCTGTTTCATACCAATCCATAACATTCCTCGTATATCGAATAATTTATTTAACCCAAAAAAAACGTTCTCTATCAAATATACATATTGAGTAAAGGAAACAAATTTATCTATATTTGCATAGTCAATCAATTCCAATAAATGTAAAAATCATAAGTAAAATTTGTTTAAAATTCAAGAAATAAATGCATATATGATAAATAAAATTTAAATTTAGAATAAATATAATGTCTACAAGAAAGTTATAAATTCTATTTAATGTTAATGACAACAAAAATGAATCACGGAAGTGAAAGTCAATACTTTTCTAGGTCAGAGTAAGAATAAAACATCTAGAGGAATATTAAGGAAAATAAAAATATAATATATATCCATTAGGGTAAAAATAAAGGGTTTTTTCATTGATTAATATAAATACCATAAAATATCATTACAAATTTCATGAGGTGAATATTCTTTTCATTAATAAATACAATTTAAAAATCATTTTTTTTGAAAATGACAATTTAAAATTATAATTTCAAAAAGCGTTTCAAGATTATTTTATTTTAAAACAACCTTTGAAAATTTTAAAATAATCTTGAAAACATTTTAGTGGTCATGATTTCTGGAAATTTCATTCTTGTTATACAAGTTAAAACAATATTTCCTTTACTTTCTCGATAATATTCAAAAAGGAAATGTTTTAAAAATGATATATATATTCAATTTAAAAATAATAATAAGAAAAATGAGTGGAAATTTATTTAATAAGTAATTTTTAAGTAGTTAATTTTTTTAGAAAACATGGTTTTGGAAGGAAAACATTTTCAAATAAAGGGAGAAATGATGTCATATTTTATTTTAAAACATTTATAAAACATTTCATGTAAGAAATTGTTGAAATTTGGTAATATTACATGAAATAGTTCAATTAAAATTAGATGAGAATAAAATTTAAGTTTTTATTAGTAAATGGTAAATTAATTTCCTTCACTTGATATTCAAGAATATATAATCTCAATTACAATGAGATTGTGAAATAATCCCTTACAATGATCATAACTTTTATGTGAGAAATAATAAATGGATAGATTATGTTTATCTATAATAAATACAAATAAAAAGTGTAAATAAAACATTTGATCGTAAAAAATCATTACACACAATATCTTATCCTGACAAATTTAAATAAGTGTATGTTTAACAAAATGAATGGAAATTGAGTTAATACATATCTTACCTTATTATTTATTTTGGTTAAACTCTATTTAACCTTGTGTATAGTGGTTTAATACATGATACTATATTATTAAAGAAATATATTAATATTTAGGATATCATATTTTATCCTTTTATAACTTCTTATCAGCCATTCATTAATAATCGTTCATTATTTATGTTTTTTCAGGTGTTAATTACGTTGTTTTTTTCATATTATGACTTGTTATTTTTTCTTCCTCTTTATTTGAACATGATTTAAACAAATAAAGAATTTAAACCTTATTTTAAATATCAAATATATTTATTATTATTTTATTTATAGTAATCCATAATATTTTTTTATAGTAAATGAAATACACCATTCTTGGATACGGTAGACCGTACATATGCATGAACATTATTTCCACTTTCTTGTCATATTGAAAGAAATAAAAGTAATATATATATATATATATATGTATATATATATTATCATTATATTATATTTATTATTTAATATATATCATTTAATACTTTTAAAACCGTCCTTAATATAGTTCATGTAAAGCATGAATGAATCCCATCACTTAGCAACGCGATATTCTGATGTACACACAAATGACATTATCATATTTCTACTAAATGGAATGAATTAATGTATGTTTAATATATTAATTATATAAGAACAAAAATATCCCAAATAATATATATATATAATATGTAAACAATAACCCCATCATTAATCCCAACCTTGATAGGTGGTAATAGACAAAATAAACGACATCGTTTCGTGTGGTAGTAGTCTACCGTAAACATGAATGGTAATTTCATAACCCATTTGATGAATGTTTGTGATGTTATAGGTCATAAAATTAACATAAAAACATTTATCTATATGTTATATACTTATTATATTATATAATCATTGTATAATAATTATTTATGGAGGATTCTACGAAAATAAAATAAAATGCTTCCAAAAAACAATACCTCTTCTTTTGGAATCTGCCTTAGGATTTCACTAATGCCTTCTTATATTGGGTTTATAACAAATATAATTCATGTAGGATTATAGGAGGGATGTTTATATGTTAATTGGGTATTCTTTGGTCCTGAAAAATGTCTCGGTAGGTGTGAATTAGTGATGCTAGTGACTATCCTTTTATAGTGGAGTAGGAGATGAATTCTTGTAAATACCAAAATCTAAACACTATTGGGAGTTCTCCATTAACTCATGTAACTAAAATAATTAAACATTTCCAAACCAACAGTTTATAGGATCAATATATATCCAAAAATAATTTTGACTAGTTTCGGCCAATTTACACACCAAATCATTTAAGATTAACCACTAAGTAAACTAAATTTTAACTTAATCGATGTTATTAACATTTACAGTTTTCACTAATCACATCGATAAAAACATAAGTTTACCATATTATATATTATTAATTATTATAACTCCAAATATTTAATCAATTTTCTTAATTCACCTCAAATAATTAGAAAAAAATTAATTTTAAATTTATCCGACAGACGTGATGACGAAGCATGTTTTTCAAGTGAAAATGTTCAAATGTTTGAGATTTTTTTATATAAAAATTATATATAAAATTTATTCAATTGAAAAAAATTAAATTAAATTAATATATATATATATAATTTATCTAATTCGAATTAAATAAATATTTAAAATATTATTTATCATTAATAAAATTTAAAATTCAAAGGTAGTTTTTAATTAAAATCCATCATTTTTATTTTTCATAAAAGAACTTCTCATAAAAATAAGAAATTCCCCATAAGATGATTTTTAAATTATTATATCTAAAATTAATTTTCATATTCCAATTAAAATTTTAAAATTTCCAAATTATTTTTACAAAAATGATTCAATAAAAGGCCAAAGAACTACCACTATAAATACACTACATTGTTTTCATAAAATCAAATTTTTTCTTATCATATAATTATAGAATATTTTAGATGACTATAAATTATATTTGGAAAAATATATAATATCTAAATTTAATCAATATAGATCAATAATATAAATAAATTTAATTTATTAGGATAAAAGGCCTTTAACACATAAAAATTGTTTTTATGATATGATTTTCTTTCTTTTCAATTGGTGTTTATATTCGTTTATTATTTATCAGTAAAAAATAATTTCAACAGTATAATTTCATAATTAATAATTTCCTATTTAAGACTTCTAAATTAAAATCTAATAAGAAATATTAATTTTAAATAACAATATTAATTGTATTCATTAAAACACAACAATGCATGTTAGCTATATTTTGAATACACTAATTGTTTTTTGTGGCATAAGCTAACACATTATTGTGTGTATTTAAATATATAAAATGTATTAAATTTATTTAAAATTTTAAATATATCATAAATTATATGGTTTTTATAAACCTTTATATTCATTATGTTATGTGACACACACAATATGAAATAAAATTATATTTTTCTAGAATTTCATGGTGTTAAATTTTCCCAATCATATATAAATTACATCCTCACAATTTAAACATGATCTCGATAATGTAGGGTTTTATTTTTCAGAGTCTCAATTTTGAAAACCCCACAAAATAAAATAGTTAAAAAAATACCACATAATAAAATATAATGGGTTTCACAAATGACATATGGAATAAAACATAACAAGGATTCTGAGTAGGATAACATCAGTGAAAAGTGAAGATATCAACATGGATGAAAATAACCAATAATGACTAAAGGTGATATATTTAATTGATCATAAACTAGTGAATGATCAATTTAATTTTAACGGTCACAATACCATAAATTTTTGATGATTGAAAAGACCATCTATTCATTGTAAATGAATGTAATATGATGACATTTTTTATTCAGGACCCTTATTAAAAAGATGATGAATTATTTTACACTCCAAGAGTATATGAAAATATACTTACCTGGTACATTTCTATTTCATATGAAAAAATTCATATTTTTTTATACATTTATAAAATTCCAATTCATCACTTCCACCAATAAATTGATATAAAAAAGATATTTTTTCCTCGAGCACTAAAAATAACTTCAATGGATTGTATGATCCATAAAGCAGTGCAAAGTATTTCCATCACTCTCAAAATGTTTTCCAAAACCAATATGGTTAATAAATTAATTTCTAAACCTCAAATGTAATACTACTATTTTATTAATAACATATATTTTTCAAATATATTCCCTAAAAATAATGACATATTAACAAGTAAATTATGTAGGACAATTATAGGCATGAAATCCTAATCATCCTTTGATCATAGGTTCATGCCCCTCACCTTTCCATTTTTTTGGGTTATCACCTAACATGTATGTCATAAGTTTTCCAAAACCATGTTAATATAATTCCTATAACATTCCCAAAAAAATATTATGGACATCCGTGAAAAAACAATAATCATTAAATAACCTTTTTATTAAGGTTCTTAATACAACTTATTTACCCTAATGGATATCAATACCTTTAAAAAAAATTCTAAAAAAATTAAGGCCATTATTCCTCAAACAAAAATTCTATTAAAAAGTAAAATTTTGAAAAATATCCCAAAACATATCTAATATTAGTAGAATCCCATCATAAAAACCCTAAAAAGAGTTTTTATGTTCCTAAACATATCTTCAATATCAAACTCATATAACCATTATACTATACAAAAAAGAATTTATTCTAAGTAAAAACCACCTAATCTCTTCCTTAACAATATTAATATGTTATTATATATGTGTCATCAATATCCATAATAGGGCTGTTCTTTCCAATCAATGTTTTCCAAAATTCTAGTTTCCATGGTAGCTAAAAAAACCTTTTTTGATACCAAATGTTGTGACCTAACCCCTGAATCTTGAAGTCGGTTCCTGCTAATATTACATTGGCATAACATAAAAATAATTATTTCCCAAATGATCGAATAGTTTCATAGTATTGAAAAACTATATACATACATTAATCCTGGATTACAGTCGAATACCAAAATAAAAAAAATATTTTTTTCAAGAATATCATTATTTTGTCTAGAATATCCTTGCATATCAAATCTATTACTCTTCGTGTAATTCTAGGGAAATGAATCAAAATAAGGGTGAGGACAAATATTAATGAAATGTTAAATATTAAATATGTAATCATTAATAAATAAGAATAATAAATATGTAATAGTAAATAAATGAATACACATTCCATTAAAATAACATGAATATCATGGTAAGATAAGAAAAAATATGGAAAGGTAAAAACCTAGAAAGATATTTCATTTAATCAACAACTGATAAATAAATGCATACATATATTTTTTTCATAGTAAAAATCTCATTGATAATAATAACTCAATTCTAAATGAAGGTAATTCATAATTATTGGACATCAATATTCCCAGGTACATGAAACCTTTAACATCAAGAACATTAATAAGATGGTTTATAACATAATACCATCAATACATTTCATAATATAGTTTATAAATTCTTATTTATAAACTCTATTGGTTTTTTTAAAATAATGTTCTTCTTATGAGACAACTAAATCATTAAATGGTATACTTTAAATGGTACCAAATCATGTCATACTAGTCCATAACATTCCTCATATATCAAGTAATTGATTTAAATCATAAATAATTTTCTATTTCAAATATCCTTATTGAGTAAAGGATAAAGATTTATCAATACTTCCATTATCAATAAAAAAACTATCAATGTAAATACCATTAGTGAAATTGGTATACAGTTCGAGAAAAAATGAATCATTGATAAATAATATTTTCATTTTGGAGAGATATAATGTCCACTAAAAATAGGATCATTCATGGTAATGTTAATGAAAAAAATAAAGGAATTGGATTTCATTATTTTTCATGGTCAAAGTGAGAATTACCCATAAAAAGGAAATTAATGATAATTTCAATATAATATATACCAATTGGGGTATGAATAAAGGGTTTATAATTGATGAATAGAAATTACATAATATATATTTAAAAATATTCATGAGGAAAATATACTTTTAATTTTGAAAAGATTTTAAAATATGTTCTTCTTTGAAAATAAATTTTCCAACCAGCAATCTCGATAAATATTTTGAAAAAGATTTTCTTTGATAATAACCTTTGAAACATATAAAATAATATTGAAAAAATTTCACTTGACACAAAAGATGGAAATTTTTTTCATTTGGTATACATTTTTTGTAGAATGATAGCACTTAAAAATGTTCAATTCTCTTTTATTGAATATAAATAAAGTTAAGAAAGTCTGAAGTGAGTAATTTTATAGAAATTGTGAAGCCAAAGTTAATAAACTTCATCAAGCACTCTATAGATAAATTTCAATTTAGGGGTCGTAACCTCTTTATTTTATATCCCATCCACCACGTATATTTCTTCACGAATGCCTTGTGTTATAATATAATTCAAGGATGCAAGGGATTACATGCAATTGATCCACATGATAGTCATCTTCCATGATAGGTTTATAGTTCCATTTTTGATTGCACACACCACAATGGTAGAGTAACCTTCAAGACCTAAGTTGATCCATCCACAGAGCTTCACCACATAAACTAACTTGATTATCAAAATTATTTCATCATAAATACAAGTAGTGGTACCGCATATACTAATGATACATCCCATAACATTACTATAGTGATTTATAACGATACCACCATGCCCAGATGGGAATTTTTTTGAAGACGACATAAATATTATATTGAACAAATTTTTTAAAGATGAAAAATGGTTGAAAATTCATTTAATAAAATATTTTGAAATGTTAAAATCGTTTTTGAAAATATTTTTAGAAAACCTGATTTTGGAAGAAATCATATTTTGGAACGAAGATAGAAATTAAGTCATAATTTCTTGAAATTTTTTTACAAACCATTTTAATTATAAAAGAGTAAAAAATATAAATAATACACTAAATATTTAATTAAAAATCATCTTATTAGAAAATTTAATGGTTTAGTAGGAAACGGTGGAGTAATTTCTATCAAATTATTTTCAAGAATAATCAATCTTTATTAGAATGAGATTGTTAAATAAACCCCTAAAATGATCCCAACATCTAGGTGAGAATTAATAAATTAATATATTATGTGTATATACAATAATTCCACATAAAAAAGTAGGAATAAAATAGATTATAATAAATTTTCATTACACACATAATATTAGAATGATATAATCAACAAAATATAAGTTTACTGCAGTTGGTGTAAATTGAGTTAAGAAATCCCTTACCGTACGGTTCTTTTTGGTTGATCATTCTTTAACCTATTTTATTATCGTTTAAAACATTTTAATATCTCATTACATAATAATATTAACAATTATTATATCATATATGATCCTTTTATAAAATTTTTATCAGTTTTTCATTAATAATAATTCACTATTTTCATTGTTTTGTGTTTTAATCCAATTGTTTTTTTGTGATTTTTTACTTGTTATTTTTTATTACTATTACATTGATCATTATTTGATCATATATATAATTTAAACCATTATTTAAATATAATATATATTCATTATATATGTATTTATATAAATCCTTTATATTTTGTGATTGGATGTGAAATACGCCATTAATAGAGATGGTATGTCATATGTATTCATGAACAATCTTTCCATTTTATTGTCTTATTGAAAGAAATAAAAGTAAAATATATATATTATCATTATATTATAATTATTAAAAACATACACAAAAATAATATAATATATATAATTTCATTATAATATCATATATATCACACATTATAATTAAAACCATCCACAATATATTTCATATAAAGAATGAATTAATCATATCACTTTGTGTGGTGGTAGTCCTTCGTACACATGAAAGATGGTACTGTAATCCTACACAATGGACTTCATAATGGTATGTGTATTATATTAATTAAATAAGAATAAAAAATAAAAAATATCGTATATATCGTATATAAATTGTAAACATGTAATTATACCAAAACATGATAGGTGGTGATGGAAAAACGAACGACATCGGTTTGTGAGGCGGTAGTTTGCCATATACTAGAATGATGATTTAATAATCATTTTAATGGAAGTATGTGAAGATTTATTTTGTACCTAAAACATTACAAAATTTAAGGATATGGAAGATAGTTAGGTTCTTATTACATCATGATATAAGAATAATTTAAAAACGTGAAGAATGAAATAAAATAAAAAATATTTTAGATAAACATTTAACCTTCTTAGATATCCTCCTCAGGTTTTCACTAATTCCATCCAAATATAGATTTAGGTTTAAGATAAGACCTCTAGTATTAGGGTATACAATTTTAAAATTTAATTGTGTGTGTATAATATGATACAAATGGAATGTTATGGTTGAATAATTGTGGGGATTGAGTTCCCTTTTTATATTAGAGAAGGAGTGTCACTCTTATAAATACCAAAAAGTAAACATTATTGGGTGGTCTCCCTTATATAACGGACCCATGATAATGATCCATTTTCATTTAAATATGGTATATGGTAGAAATATTTCCATACAAAGCATTTTGGAAATGTGTACGGTCATTTCCCCACCTTATATTTTTTGATTAACCACTAAGTAAACTAATTTTTTTACTTTAATCATTGTGATTAACATTAACCATTTTCCTTGATAAGTTTGGTAAAAAATTAATTTGAAATTAATATATATTATTAATTATTATAATTCAAAATATGGAATCAATTTTTTGAAATCCATGCCACATAAGTGGCAGAATTTAATTTAAAACATATCTTCTTGACGTGACAACTAAGAGAGTTTTTAAAGTGAAAATGTTGAAATGATTTAAATGTTTTTATATCAAATTTCTATTTTCAAATGATTAAAATTAACTATATTGGATTATTATATGTATTATTTATCTAATTTAACTTCAAATTAAATTTAAAATGTCATTTAACATTATAAATAATTTAAATAAAAATTTAGTTTTTAATTGAAATCCAAAATTCTACTCTATTCATCAAAAAATTAATATTCTCAGATAAATACAGTAAATAACCATAAGATAATTTTTTAATTAAAAATTTTATAAAAAAAATTATCTTTTCATATGAAATGTATATAAGTTTGAAAATATTGTTTCAAAACATGTTGACCGTTGAATGGCGGAAAAACTACCTTTAGAAAAATACCTCTTTTTATGCATAAAATCAGATTTGTTCTTGTCTTATACATATAAAATATGATATATGATTGTAAAAAATTTATTGAATAAATAATATATTAATTTCATTAATATCAATCAAAAATAGTGATTTATTTAATTTATTATGTTAAACCACCTTAGGCTCATAAAAATAGATTATTTATAAAGACATTACCCTTCTATTATAAAGTTTCTTACCTTCATTAAAAATAAATTGGTAAAAAATTAATTTGAAAATATATTTTAATACTTTAGTAAATAATATTTATAACCACCAATATACTGGATATAATATACTATTCATTTTTAGAAATATTATTAATTGTATTTGATAAAACTCAGTCTTGCATGTAATGAAATCATTTTTAAAAAAGTAGATGTTGTGTGTAGAGAAAGATAACATAGTATGTAGTGAATATAAAAAAAATATAATGTATTGAATGTATTTAATATATTAAATATATCATTATTTTCCTAGATGTTATAATCCTTTATATTATTGGTGTTACGTGTCACAAATGCAATTGAATAAATTGTTTTCCTTATATAATTTCTTGGTGATAAAACAATGAAGTTAGTTTTAAAATGCCACGAAATATTTGAAAAATCATCATGATCACATGATTAAATCTTGTAAAATTTAGTTTGATCAATTGAAGACATCCTAGAAAATTTGGTTTGTTCATGCAACAACATCTCGGATTAGTCACCTTGATCATTCAAATTCACCTCATTCCAGTATTATTGATCTTGCAATAGTTCTCAAACATAACAAGAAGACAATGAAGGAATTTCATGAAGACACCCCTGACATTTCCAACGAACCCCCTCAGACATGCTAGGAAGAAGAACATGAAATGTGAAAAAATATGTTGATATGTCCGCCAGACAACCAAGACATGTCCAGATATCCTCAGACATGTTAGGTAGATATCCATGACTTGTCCAGAGAACCTCATACATGTTACAAAGAAAACCAAGATATGCCCAACTTACATCCATGAAATTTAAACCTTGTCAATACGATTAACTAAGTTGTGTTTACCATGTCATGTAGACACCCCATGACAGACACTATGCAAACTCTCAGCCATGATCCTTTGGTCGAGTACCTCCTTGTACAAGGGGGTGTCCTTGATGGGATCGAGTTAAAAAGTTGTGATATCCTATTCATGCCATTATCCTGGATGGTCCCTCATGAACCACCAAATATATTTGATGTACCTTAATTGGTAATTATATCTCTTTATCTATCAATGAAAATATTATTCATATAACACTGGAATAAATCATTCTCTAAGACCCTACCATTCATAAACAATGGGTATAATAATAATCCATTTGATTGAAATCCCCTATCCAAACCCATCAGTATGTTGGGAGTATTTTAACTTCAATAACTTTTATTAATATCCAAACATGATATATAGGACATATTCTGAAGTCCAAAGATCCAGGTTGTATCCACCTTGGTTCAAGTCAATCAATATCTCACAAACACTAACTTATGCGACCCCAACTCTCATGTGGGTGTATCACTCTTCCTCATCCATTTGTGGATTGAGAAGCTAATTGAACAATGGGGAATATGATTCCAACTATAATAAGTATATGTTTTATTTCTTCCTAATGAACAATCTCGATATTAAACAACCCATTAGGTCCTCCCTAGTACATAAGTCATTTATCCACAAATAGTGAGTAAGATCAGTTATTATTGTTTGTTTCTCACATGTATAATTAATCACATGGGATTAATGATTTCAATGTTCATATTAATAGAATCAAAAAGTCTATCATCTAGGTAACCCTTAGTGTGTATTCCCCCTTAAGTGACATGGTACAATTTCCCCCATAAAAGCGCATCCACTTAAGTGTGAGACCTAAAGGTATTCTCAAACTATTAAACATTAGGGAAATAACCCTTATAAGAATTAATTATCTATTACCTCCCATCAGTGGGATGAGGTATTATCGAACTATGATTACTCTAATTCATGTTATAAGAAGGAAAATATGATTCTTTTCTAAGGGTTGAGCTCCATACCTTGTTCTAGAGTGCATTCATATATTTCATTTCCACATGACATTAAAAACGATATTGACTTGAATGAAAAATGTTCGTTTTGATCCTTATTAGAAAAAATACATATGAAACCACAATAAGGTTTAATCTCATCCTTGAAACACTAATTGACTCCCTGTATAGAATTCATATCTGACATACCGGGTTATATGACATCAAAATATAAGAAAGTACACATTTCATTGAAAAAAAAGAAATGGGTGGAGAACCTCAGATAAATACATTAGGTCCCATTAATATAAAAACATTTTACCATATAAAGGTTCAACACCCAATCATCTTATTAAGGTAAATAACCTCATATAATGATTAGTAATATAATCGCAAACATAAAATAAATCATTAAGACAGTCTCAATGTATGATATACTTCCCTATAAATATTTTCTGACAAGATCAACCTCCAATCCACTCATCTAATTTATCATCCTAGGTTTTATTGGTTCTAAGACACCAAATTATTGCATACCTTTGTAATTAAATAATGTAAATTATTCCTAATGAGGGATTCATTGGGAGTTTCCATGATAGATGAAAATGTTAAACCCAATGTGGATGATTTCCAAACAATATAGAAACCTGCCGAAATCAATATTTGGTTTCCAATATTCAAATGGTAATCCAAAATTATTAATCTAGCATGAAATAATATAATGAAATAATAATTGAATCCTTACAGCAGGAAAAAATATTTTTTTCTTAAACCCATGGAACCATACCATTCCAAAATCTGCAATTTGTTATCATTATTTTATAGTTCCTAGGAATTATTTATGATGAATGGTGGTTCTGATATAAATGAAGGAAGAGGGGGTTTTTGATACCCCCCAAAACAGAAGGTAATATTTATGTCGGGACGTTGACCTTGAGGGTTATTCTACGTGTATCCATGATGGTTATTCCATGTATAACCATGAGGGTTATTCAAGTTTAAGATATGTATGTTACTCTATATGTAACAGTGATTTTAATATGATTACTCAAGTTACCTACATGATTTTTTATGATTTTTTATGTTTTTATAAAAAATTGATTTTACAAGGGAAAATAATGAGTTTATGTTTACAGATAATTATTTTATACATATTATATGTTAATAGTATATTTTTATTTAAAAATATCATGATTTCTTCATTTTTTCAATGAAACCATTATGATTTTTATTTTATCAATAAGAATTATTATGAAATGTTTTATGAAAATATGTGAGAATAGAAAATGATTCCTTGGGTAAGAAAAGGATTATTTTTAGTATAAAGGGTTTTTTTATAAATAATTTTTTAGTAACAATAGATTAAAGCTTTTATTTTATTATTTTTATGTCCCTTAGTGAACTTTTTATGATAATACTATGATTTATAATTTTTTCATAGGGAATTAAGGATGAGTAGGGACATGAATGAGTTTGAAATATATATTTTGAAGATAATACATTAAAAATTATTGTTATATATTATCTTTTTGGGTTTTTGGGGAAAACAGATACTAAGTGAAATTTAAAACATTGTGATGTAATACTTATTTATGTAAGGGTGATGAACTAATTCTATAAAATGCTAAACATAAAATATAATCAAAAAATCAATAAAATTAATTTTTGTCTCAAGATATTAGAATATGTATTAGTAGAGTCCTTATATTTATAATTTATGGGTTATGATTTAAGAATTAAGTTATATGGTTATGGGTTTTTAGATTCGATTTTCTGGTTTTATGAATTAGGGTTTAGGGTTTTGAGGAAAGGGATTATGGTATAGGGTTTATTTTTCATGCTTAAGGGTTTGATGTTTTGGATTTCATATTTAGGGATAATGGATTGGTGTTTATTTCATAAGGAATAGGTTTATGGAGTAACGTATTACAGTTTAGGTTTTTGTGATTAGGTTTTGTGTTCCTTTTTTTAAAAAAATACCCCGGAAGGATGTCATAAGAAGCTGGTGCCACATCTCATTTTGGGACGACCAGAGGAGCCAACATCTATAAATAAAGATAATCGTCTGGGCCTTGCAGTCTAGACCAGGTCTCTCTGCCGCTTGAAACCAATGATGGAGGAATAATTCACCATAAAAAACTAGGCTTGACCAATCTGTAATATGTCTAAATGAACTCAAAATAACATCATAATTCTATATAAGTGGGGATTCTCTTCAAGAGGAAGCTCCATCCATGTTCTCTAGACTCTAGTTATACATACAATGGATGATACCTATCAAGGATATTGAGACTAATTTTATAACTATCTGTAATTCTATTTCATGTAATGTTCATGTTCCTTATTCCATTGAATATTCAATTAGGCAATTAAAGTGCCTCATGAACTATCCTATGGTCATTCTACATGCATGGATAGAGGGGTACATGGGGGTGGGTTATCTTTCCTCTACAGAGTTTCAAAATTAATGGCTCATTATTTTCTTTATTATTTGTTATTTTAATTTGTAGGGTTCAAAATTTGTTTAATATGATGATCTAGGGCTTCACTATATTAGTCCCTCTTAATTTTTCCCTTTAAAAGATTCTTTTCCCTTAACAAAATAAAAAGATCTTGATTGATTAGTGTTTATGTTTTTTAGGGTTTTGGATTTAGGTTTTAGGATTTAATATTTGAGTTTTACATTTTTTGGATTAGGGTTTTGGATTCATGGTTTATGATTCGGAGAATAGGGTTTAGGTTTTAGGGGTTATGGTTTATATTTTTATGATTTAAGGTGTTGGAATTATCATATAGCGTTTAGATTTTTTGTTTTAGGGTATTTAGTTCTTGGATAAAGATTTAGGGTTTAGGGTATAGGTTTTTGGGATTAAGGTTTAATGTTTCAAATTTAGGGTTTAGTGTATTGGTTTTATTGTTAAGGTTTTAGGGTTCAGGGTCTTGGGTTTTGAGTTTATGGTTTGGTGTTTGTGATTTAGGGTTTAGGGTTTTGAATATTGGATTTAGGATTTATGGTTTTTTTATGATGTCGGGTCTTTTGTTTTTTTATTGGTTTATACTTTAGTTTTGAGGGTTTATGTTTGAGGTTTTCAGTTTTAGATTTTGGGATTAGGGTTCCAGTTTTAGGTTTTTAGGTATAATGTATTGGGATTAGTGTTTTGGGTTTAGTGTATGGGGTCTAGGGTTTACGGTTTGGGTATTGGGGACCTGTATTTTTTATTTTCGATTTAGGATTTCTGGTTTATTTTTAATGATTTATGTTTTATGGTTTAGGGTTTACTGTTTGGGGTTTTGGATATAGGGTTTAGTTTTTATGGTTATGGGATTAAAATTTATGGATTATTTTTATGTTTTCCAGTTTATAGTTATGGATTTTTTTGGTATGGGTTTTCGATTTAGGGTTTGTTGTTTAGTGTATAGGGATTATGAATTGGGGTTTATGTAATGGGTTTTAGGTTTTGGGGTTTTCTGATTTTGTGTTTTTTGTTTAGGGTTTAGTGTTTAAGATTTAAGGTTTAGGTATTGGGGATATCTATTTTCAGTTTAGGGTTTATGGTCTGGGGTTTAGAGTTTACTGTATGGGGTTTGTGGTTTAGGTTTTTTGGTTTACGATTTTTTTATTAGAGTTTAGGATATAGGGTTTAGGTTTTAAGTTTTATGTTTTAGGGTTTCATTTTTATGGTTACTTTTTAAGGAATTTGGGTTTAGGGATTGGGGTTTAGGTTTTAGGGTTTATTGTTTCAGAAAAATAGTGTATGGTTCATGGGTCTTTCGTTTAGGCTATATGATATAGAGATTAGTGAATGGGTTTTTGGTAAAAGGTATTATGTTTTTGGCTTTCATGTTATGGTTTATGGTGTTATGTTTTGGGAAGTGGGTTTTGGGTTATGGGTTTAAGGAATAGATTTAGAGCTTTACTTTTAAATGTTTTTTCATGGATTGGGGTTTAGAGTTTATGATTTAGGGTATAGGGTTTAGGGTTTAGTGCTTAGGTTTTAGGTTTTATGATTTTGGGTTTAGGTTTTTATTTTTATCATTTAGTTTTTAGTTTTGTGGTTTTGGGATTAGGGATTATGGATTAGGGTTTAGTACTTAGTATTTAGGGTTTCATGATTCAGTAAAATGTATTATGTATAGAGGATTATAGTTTAGGGTTTTAGTTTAGGGTTTAGGGATTATGTTTTATAGTTTAATGGATTGTGCTTAGAGTTTTTGGTCATGGGTTTTGTATTTTTGGTTTATGTTTTTGGATTTAAGGTTTATGGTTTATGGTTTTTTGTTTTGGGTTTTTGGTTTTGGTAGTTTTGGTCTTAGGGTTTAGGTTTTAGGTTTTAGGGTTTGGGTTTTTGAGTTTACAGTTTATGGTGTTTGGTTATGGAGGATTCATGTTTAGGTTTTAGTTTTTAGGTATTGGTGTTTGGGGTTTGTGGTTGGGTTTTTTGGATTTTTGAATTGAGGTTTAGGGTTTGTTATTTTGGGTTTAGGTTTTAGGGTTTACTATTTTGTGATATGGGTTCCAGGTTTTTGGTTTTGGTTTTGGGGTTTGGAGAGTTGGGTTTATGGTTCCGGGTATAGAATTTAGTGGATAGGTTTTTTCTATTAGGATTTAGGTTATAGGGTTTTGAGTTTTCTGTTTATGTGTTATGGTTTTGGGTTAAGGTTTAATGTAAGGACCCCAACCATAGTTTCCTAGTGTCAATGCCTTACATTATTAAATTTATGTATATAAAAGATTCTAATCCTAAACAACAAATAATTTTAGCAGTTTTGAGATGATATTATATAAATGATTCCCATTTAACATTGTGAATAGAAAATAAATCATAACACATAACAATATAAATTTCTCAACGTCTTTGAAATCTCATTCTAATGATTGCACATAATAACATGGGGAAATGAAACAAAATAATGGTTAGATCCAATGTTGATTATGAATTAATTAAATTGGTAGCTATCATGAATCAATAATAACAATCGACTTGGTAGTGTATATAACTGATCACACATTCCAATTAAATGATTTCATAAGGAATAATAAATATGGATAGGTAAATGAAAGAAAACATGTCCATTTAATCAATATACTGAGAAGGAAATTCATACAAATATAATGTCATATTAAAAATATAATGTATAATAATAAATGATTTATCAATAAAGGTAAATGATTAATTATTGTACATCATGTCTTAGAAACCTAAAAAACCCCACTATCAGTATTTATCCCCCAGATAGTTTAATATTACATGTAGAAACTCATTTAATTTGGCCATCTGATTTTTCTCATGAGACTTGTCGATGCATCGAAGGGATATATAAATTCTAGTACCCACCCATCACTATATTACCAAATAATTCCTCTTATATTTAATAATATATTTAAGTAATAAACAATTCTTCTTATCATCAAATATACTTATTATGTAAAGGATACATATTTATCAATGTTTCACTAGTTAATCAAATAACTTTCAAAGTAAACACAATATATATAAATTCTATACAATTTAGTTAGTTATAATATCCATTACAAAATCATATTTATAATTAAGAGAAATTTAATTTAATAGAAAAATTATTACAATGATGTCATTGTTTCAAGATGAAGTTAACAATCACAAAAGAATTTGATATTTTATAAAAACATTTACCTTTTTCTAATTTCAAGTGAAATAACCTTGGATAAAATAATTCCAATTTAAACTTATAATACCATGAATTATGAATTATTAATCATATTATATTTAAAATTTAAATTATATAAACCACATATAACTTAATTGGTGAATAATAACAAATAAGACTATATGGAATTAAAACTGATACCAAATCCCTTACCATAGGATTTTTTTGATGAATGTAATTTAAACTCTTATATAATGCTTTTAAAAATGTTATAAACTATTCAAAATAACTATATTAATATTTTTAATGTCATATATGATCTTATTATAAAATCGTATCACAATTTTTTAAATGATATTTCATTATTTTCGTTATTTTGGGTGTCAATTGCCTTGTTTTTCATGTATATGTTGACTTGTTATTTTTCGTTCCTAGGACATCGATCATGATTTAATATTATCCAGAATTTTGAAAATGATTTAAATATCATATATATTGATAATAAATTTATTTTTATTATTTAAAAAAACTTGTTCATAGGAAATAAAATACATCTTTCAGGGAGACGGTATGCCATACATACGCATAAACGATGTTTCCTTTTTTGTGTCATATTGAAAGAAATAAAATAATTTTGATATATAAATTATCATTATCTTATCATTATAATTCCATTTATATCAAAATTTATTATTAAAACCATTAATAATTCTTTAAATTTAAATAATGGATGAATCAGATTTCTTCGTGAGGTGGTATTCCACTATACACATGAACGGTGATATCGTATTCTCACAAATTGAAAAGAATAAATGAATGTGTGATATAATAGTTACTGAAGAATATTACCATATTAGATATAATGTAAATAATATATAATCTATAAATAATTCATTATTCCAGAAATTGAGAGGTGGTAGTGGAAGAATGAATGACATCGGTTCGTGAGGCGGTATCCACTGTACACAGAGAAGATGATTTCGTAACCCATTTGATATAAGTGTGTAAATTTATAAGTCTAATCCATAACAGAAAAAAAAAAATTATTATATGTAAGAAAATTAGGTTATTATATAATAATTTTATAATAATAATTTATGTAGGTAGAGAAGAAATATTGTAAAAATTCTTTTAGAATAACATTATCTCTTCTTCGAGAATCCTACTTATGTTTTATCCAATGACTTCAAAAGTTTCCTTTATTCAAAGGATATGGAATTTTAGATAAGGGGAGGTATATATGGGAGTTATTTGTGTAAGTATTTTCCAAATACATTTTTTCTTATGGTGTGAGGTGGGGAGGAGAGGGGGAGGCCTTTTATATGTTGGGTGAGTGGAACATGTGTTATTTTTCGAATGTGTGACTTCAACCCATATTTTTTCATTTCAAAGGGACCAATATTGTCTAATTCAAGATAATATGAGTTATAATGTATAAATATGTCCATAAAATGGGTTTGTAAAAGTTTTTCTCCAGTTTTTACACCTTATATTCTATGTTTAACCACTATTTAAGCTTGTCTCCTCCTTTTTTGGTAATTAATTTTAACTTAATTCACTAATAAATTTTCTCAAAAATTAATTGGAAATTACCTGAAATTATAAATTATTATTATTCCAAATACTGAATACATTTTTCCAAATTGAATTCATATAAGTGGAAAAACTAATTTAAAATTAATCCCATATACCTGGCGAGAAAGCTTGGTTTTTGAAAAGTGAAAGTTTTAAAAATTTTGTGTTCCAAATTAAAATTAAATATTAAATTGATACCGAAAACATAAATTGGATAAATATACCTCTAATAGAAAATTTTTTACTTCAAAAAAAATTATAATATATTTTATAATTATAAATTATTTGAATGAAAATGACGTTTTCAATTAAAAATCACTATTCCCCACAATTCATCAAAAATGAAACTTCTTAGAAAATAAAAAAACTCACCCTTTGTTAATTATTACATTATTATTTCAAAAATTATTTTTATTTTGTCAATTTTTTTTACGTTTCAAATTTTCGTTTTAAAACAGCATCAACATCAAAAGGATGTAGAACTTCCTTAGAAAAAATACACCTCTTATGCATAAAATTATATTTTTCATTTTTCATTACATATCAAATATATTAGATGAATGTTAAAAAATTATTAAATATATATTATTTAAATTTCATAAATTTCATCCACTAATATTAATTAATTTAATTTACTAATAAAACACACCTTTAATGATAAAAATCCTTTTTTATAAAAGAATTTCATTATATTTAGTTTATTTTTTTATTTATAGTGAATTTATAACAGATGTTAACCCATATATATTCATAAGTTAATTAATATTATTTATTACTATAATTTTAATTTCTATGTGATAATATTAATTTTAAATAATTATATTAATATTATTCAGTAAAATTTGGTAGTGCATGTAACTCATGCAATTGAAGAAAGTCATTGTTGCATGTAATGCAACATAACTAAGTATTGAATGTACGGAAATCTATAAATGAAATTATAATTACTCAAAAAGAAATATTGTATAATGTTTTGTGGTGTTACATTCTTCCATCCTATAGAAATATCATCCTCAAAATTTCATGGATATTATCTTCAAAACATATGAAGGTAGTTATTCTTCATAAAATCCATTGGTTCCCTAGTTGGTTCCTCTATTTTTTGATTCCTCCAGAGTACTTTTACTATATGGATCCTCCAATTTCTCAATACATGCTCACAAATATCATGATTCATGATGGGTTCTTTATAGTATGATATATCAGGTTCCAAATCTTTTTTTATAGGTGAGAACTTGTGTCTTGTCTGGAATGTACATTCTAAAAAATGATATGTGAACCACATCATATTCATTTGAGGGATTTTTTGACATTTCATGCAGATTATAAAAAAATTATTATTTCTAGAATTTTAATGGGTCTGATGTATCGATGGTTCAGATTCCCTTTTTTATCAAACCTTATAACACCATTCCATGGAGATATGTCCATGAAAACATGACCTCCCATATTTAATTACAAATATTTCATATGATTTTCACCATAAATATTTTTACTACTTTGAAATTATTTAATGTGATCCTAGATATCCATTACCTTTATTTTCTACTCCTTAAAAGGTTCTAGGCCCATAATTTTCCATTCACTAACTTCATCCCAACAAGTTAGAGTGTGGCATCTCTTTTCATATAATGCGTCATACGTCTCTATTTTAATAATAAAATAAAAACTATTATTTTATTGAAACTAGACTTAAAGAAAAATAAAAAAGTGCACACCTTTGAAGTTGAGTGAACTTGACCTCAATATGTCTTCTATTATTTGGATTCTTATTTCAGACTATCCATCAGTTTGAAGAAGGTAGGAAGTTCCCAAATGAAGATCAGTATAAAGATCCCTCTAAAGACACTTCATGAAATTTGATGATAAAATGGGAATCTTTGTCAACTTAATTAAAATTGATGTGCCATTATGTCTCACAACATCATTAGTATAGATCCTTCAGAGGTTATCCAATTTTAATTCTTCACATATATGGAGGAAATGTATAGATTAAGTTAGGTGATCAATTATAACCCATATTTCATCATTTTTATAGGTATCCTTGGTAGTCCCATGAAAAAATTCAATAATTATGTTATTCCATTTAAACACAAGAAAATGATGAGGTTTCATGACTCATCTATAATGCTACCTCACAGCGTTCACTTGTTGTCAATCCAAGCATCTCAACTCATAATCAGTAATTTCTTTCTTTATGTTATCCCACTAAAATTTTTTCTTCATGTCTCTAAATATATTTTTTTCTACCATTGTGTATAAAGAATCGTGAGCAATGATCATTGTCCAACAGTTCTATTTTTAACTCAAGTATAGATGGAACACATTATCTCTTCCAACATTTTTTAACATCATCTTCAAAAATGAGTAATACTAATTTCACATCATTCACATATTTAATCTTCATTTGAATGTTCACATCATTAGATGAATGATTCATCATATTCACTAACAAATATGGTATTCCAATCGTTTGAAAATTGATTTATGTATCCCCTTCTTAAGAAACTAACATATTCATAATTACCAAATCCACAAACATAGGATCCCTCTAAATCTTTATTTGGGTATGAACTCAAGGATCCTTTATACATAATGAATCATTAACCATACTTGGTTATATTAGATGTCATTGTATTGAGAAATCCTAATAATTGACTAGCTCAATCCATTACCATAGTCTTATATTGATATTTGTTTTTTGAAAATATATATTTTATAATTTTTCAGCCCATTTATACATAACATCATTCTCCATAGAGATAATTTCACTTTATCTAGAAAGATAATATTAGATTCGCCCACTCAAGATCATGGGTTGGATAATTCTATTCATTAGTCTTCAATTCCCAAGATTCATATGAATTAAGTTTATTATATTTCATTACATAACAACCAATTCCATTCATTGATAAATCACTATATATCACAAACCCATTACTTACAGATGGTAGAATCAAAATCACAGTATTAACCAATCACCTCCTTAGTTTTCCAAAACATTCTCCTCATTCCATTTTCCAAATAGACTTAAACCCTTTATAAATAAGCATGGCCAATAGGTTATCCAATCATAATAATTCTAAATGAATCGATGATAGTTACCTACTAAACCAATGAAACAACGTACCTCAGTTATGTTTTTTGTAGGCCATTCTCTAACTACCTTTATCTTTGAAGGATCAAGTTAGATTCCATTTTTTTAGGAAATTTGGGCAATAAATGAAAAATCTAGATTCTAGAAATTGAACTTAGAAAATTCCCCATATGTCCCTTTCCATTTAAGAGTCTCAATAATGATCAGAAATTGATTATCATGGTCATCATAGCTCTTAGAATATTCCATAATATCATCAATGAATACAACAAAAAAATATTCAAGATATTACTTGAATACTATATTCGTTATATCTATAAAACCAGAGGATGAATTATTCAATCCCAATGGAATTACTATAAAATCATAATTTCTATACCTCATTCAAAATGATTTCTTTAAAATGACTTCCTTAATTACAAGCAATTGGTGATACCCAGTATGAAGATAAATCTTTAAAAAATATTGGGCTTCATGATATCGAAAAAATGAGTCATCAATATGAGTAAAATGATACTTTTTATTTTTTTTAAAATATAATTTCTCTCCCTCTAATAAATGAATAGCCTTATGTGTCCATCATTTTTATTAACAAAGAGAATTTTTTCTGAACATGGTGAAACTCTAGGGAGAATAAGTCACTTATAATTGAAATCTCCTAGTTGTTTCTATAGATTCACTGATTCCATAGTTTCCATTATATAGGTTTTATTTTATATTGATCTTGCATCACTGATTAAATAATTGGAATTATCAACATCATTCTCTGGGGGTTTCTAAATAATTATTCACAAATAAAATCAATTTATTCTTATTCAATAGATAAATCTTTTATTTTAAGGTTACCTTCCACATCTATATATGTTTTCTTAACTAATAAAATCATATAGTAGAGCTATTGGTTGTGGATCTTAGATATGAATCAGATGATGAAGTGTCTTCTATAAAGTTAATTAATTCAATATCTTCTTCATAAATTGTTATTTACTTCTTTTGTAAATAAATTTTTCATCATGCTCTGAAATCCAGTCCATACTAAGGATTATATCAAGGTTAATAAAATGAATGATGATAAAGTTATAAATTAATGTATGTTTATGTGTAGAAAATGGGAACTACCTCACACATAATTTTTACAATGATACATTCCTTAAGAGTTTGGAATGATAAATACCTTTTTAATTCAAAAGGTAAATGTATATTTTTCATAGAAAACACGGTATATATAAATGCGTGAGATGATCTAGAATAAAATAAATCATTGGATAAATTTCATGAAAGGATTAATATAATTCCCCCCACATTAGTGGGTACTTATACCTCAACTGTAGTGATCACACAAGTTCTACATATCCCCTTGGCCTCTCCTATTGTATATTCCATTAATACATGGGGAATTCATTTTCATAGAAACCCATGACCCAATAGTTGAAACATTGAACAATAGTGTTTTCTTTCTTCACTCTTCATTCTCTTTCCTAATAGCCTTTATCATTACACTTATATTATACTCCCAATCCATTTTAATGTTTCCATGGGTGCTTCATTCCAATGTTTTCACAAAGGGGAAAACATTTCCTTTTAATATTCTCCTTTAATGATCCCCTATTTTATAATGCATATATGGAATCTTCTTCTCTTGGTTCCCCTTGAAATTGGATGATTTAGAGAAATAATTCTCTATTTTGAAGTCACATAAAATAATTTCATCATTTAATGAAAAATATTAATAGGCCAACATCATTTAGATACTTATCTTAATCTCTAAAAATAAATGTTGAAAGTGACACTCTGGGTTGCATATGTAATCCGTATAAAAAATTTATAACCATGTAATGGTATCCTCATAATATGTCACAAATTCTTCATCCTTTTTTTAAGATAAAAATATTATACTCATTTAAAATTGTTTTTCATGTGGTGAATATTTTTCGAAGAATGTATTCTTATAATACTTTCATTCTATTAGTTCTATTTCTTCTTATTTCAGAATATTTTTGATCAATGGAACCCATTGAATAGCATAACCTTTGAGGATATCCATTAAAAGTGGAACCTTTTCCTTTTCAATGGATCCCAAGGCCATAAATATCTTCTAAAGATACATAATTCATTTCTCATCTATAATAAAATTATTAGACCCATGAAATTATGGTGATTTTGTCTCAGAAATCCACCCAAAATCGGATAATTTTTGGTGGAACAAGTTACTCCATCTGAGAAGGGTGATTTGTTATATCCTTTTTAAGATTCCCTAATATAGAATTAATTTTCTATATTATTGTACCATCAGTATTGGTTCATTTAGAAGGGTAATTTATATATTTTCCATGAGTGTTGGTACCATTATTCCATCGAGGTGAAATTTATAAGCATAAAAATATACTCTATTAGCATATAAAATTTTGAAATTTAAATCATAATGTATAATTAAATTTACAGTGTAACACTTAACATAAATTAAAAATTTATGAATTGTTAATCATAGAATAATAAATTATTATTTTTTTGTGTATATCATTTCTTCAGAATACATCATAATGGTTTGTAAATAAAAGGTGAATTATTCAAATAATATTACTAGGGAGTGTCAGAAAAGGTGTAGAGTAAGGCCTATTTTCAGGTACCATGTTATTCTTGTGTAAATCATGAAATTCACATTTCATAGTTATTACCCATATGTATATCCTTTCTTGAACCACATCAACTTGTTTTATCCCAATAAAGATTTATTGTTAGTAAGACCCACATAATATATATTATACCAAAACATTAGGACATCATCCTATACTCATCCTCAAATCCTATATTAGGGTTATCTTCCCAAATCTATGATTTCCAAAATCCAGTTTGCATGGATTCTACTAAAATTTCATTGACACCAACTGTATTGACACAAACCCTAATATCCCGAAGCAGATACCTTACCTTGTGACATTATCATAGAAAATAGATTAAAATACCGAAGGATTGATTAGTTTATAAGTATTGGAATCTAGTAAAGAAACATGATACAAATTTTACATTGACAATAAAAAATTAAAACCAATACATAAAAAAATAAAATTCTCATCATCTTTTTAAAACTCATTCAAAGTATTCCTCATCATAACTTGGGGAAAGGAAACAAAATAATGGTGGGATAAAATTATCAATAAGGATTTAGTATAGAAAAATATATCATGTCACAATAATAATAATCAACATGTCATAGAAAATAACCATGGAAAAAATCCATTTAAATAACTCGATAAGTAATAATCTATATAGAATGATAATTATCTAAAATCAAATTAAATTTAATCTATATAATGGGAATTAAATTAATCATTAGATAATATCATAAAAAATATCATAGATAATAAAGAAAATATTATCAAATATTAAAAATTGTTAATTGTTTTAAATCATGTATCATTAATATAAAAACTTGTACTATCATTATGTATCATCCAAAAAGTTTAAAACATTGGAAAGAAACCTATTTAATATAGCCAATTTATTTGTTTCATGAGGCATGTCAGTGCATCGAGGGGATATATAAAGTCTAATCCCCATATATCACTATATTTCGTAAGAATTCCTAATATATTGAGTAATCAATCTAATTCATAGATAATGTTCCTTTTCTTGAAATATATATATATTGAGTAAAGGATATAGATTTATAAAATTGTTTTTGTTAATCAAATAACTCTCAAAGTAAACACCGTATAAAAAATTGTATATGGTTAAGGAACTCATCATATCCCTTACAAAAAAAATTTAATATTTATTTTTGAAATTTAATTTTTAATGATAATTATTACATTAAATATATTTTTTAAATATAAAGATAAGAGTCACATAAGAATTTAAGATTATACAATAACTTTTACCATTTGGTAATTTACAAGTCAAATCTCATGGGATGAATTAATTAAAATAGAAACATAAAGTACCATGAATGATGAAGTATTCATGATATTAAATATCAAAGGGATTGTATATAAACTATATAGAATTGAATTGGTGCATACTAACAAATAATTCTTTTTGGAATGTAAATTGATATGAAATCTCTTTCCTTAAGATTCCTTTTATTTGAAAACACTGTAAAATTATATATAATGTTTTTAATAACGTTTTTAACTTATAAAATAAATATATTAATATTTATAATATCATATATGATTCTTTTATAACACATTGTGATGAGTTTGTTAATAATGTTTGATTATTTTCATCATTTTTTGTGTTAATTACCTTGTTTTTCAAGTATGTTTGGACTTTTTATTTTTATTTTATTTTTACTAAAAATATGATTTATCATATATATAATGTAAAACCTGATTCAGATATCATATATATTCATCAAATATGTATTTATAGTAGTCCAATAAATTAGTGATATAAAATGAAGTACACTATTCATGAAGATGGTAGATCAGGCGTATGCATGAACGTTGATTATATTTTATTTTCATATTGAAATAAGTAAAAATAAATGATATATATATATATATATATATTCTAAATAATGTATCATTATTATGTCATATATATCAAATATTTTTATTAAATCCATATGTAGTACATTCCATGTAAAGCGTGAGTGAATCACATCACTTCATGAGGTGGTAGTCCTCCATATACACAAGTGACGATATTGTATTCTCAAAAATGAAAATCTTGAAGGTATGTGTGATATAATAATTATAAAAGAATGATAACATGATAAATATTATATATATAATATAAAAACCTCCATTATTCTGGAACGCTAAAGGTGGTAATTGAAAATGAAATGACATCATTATGCTATGTGGCAGTCCTCCCGACATATGAATGATGATTTCATATCCTATTTAATGTAAATATGTGAATTTTTTGGTTGTATATTTATCATAATAACATATAAATATATTTAATATACTTATATTATGATATAATCATTTTATAATAATATTTTATTGAGGTATAAAAGCAAATAAAAAAAATTATTTTAGAAGAATATTATCTCTTCTTTAGGCATCCTTAATAGGTTTTCACATAAACCATAATAAGATATATTAATTCCCAATATAAGTCAAATAGGATGGAGGAAGGTGTGTTTTTAGTGATTTATATAGGGCTTGGCCTAACCAATGTGGTTTTAAGGTGTTAAGTGAAGAGAATATGGGGGGATTTATAAGTGGGACGAGTGGCACAGTTGTAATCATAGAAAGAGTGAATTCCACCCACGTTGTTTTAATGTGACTAGGCCCAAATAACGTCCAATTATTAATAAAAGTAGTTATATGGTATAAATATTTCCATAATTTTTTTAAATTTTTTTTGTTCTTTTTTACACCTTATATTCTATGTTTAACAACTAAGTAAACGCCTTTTTTCATTAATTGCATTAATTAATTATAACTAATTTCCCAAATAATTTGGAATTTTTTTAAAAAAATATTATAAATTATAAATTATTATGACTGAAAATATTGAATCCATTTTTACAAATTAGATTAATGAAACTAGAAAAAATTAATTTTAAATTAATCATGTAGATGTGGAGAGAAAGGATGTTTTTTCTAAAGTGAAAATTTTCTAAATTTTAAAATGTTTTTATCTAAAAATTAACTATTAAAATGATTCCAATGATATTAATTGGATATATATATCTATAATTTTTCTCTTTATAATTCAAAACCTATTCAAAATTTAATTTAATAATATAAATTATTTAAATAAAAGGCAGTTTTCAATTAAAATTTAGTATTTTTCACTATTCATCAAAAATCATACTTCTTAAAAAAATAAAAAAAATTACGCTAAGTTTATTTTTAAATTATAACGTATAAAATTTATTATATTTTTTCAATTAAAATTTATAAAAGTTTAAAATTTTATTTTTCAGAGGAATTTGTCATTAAAACATTGCAAAATGGCCTTTAGAAAAAAAAACTCTTTGTGCGTAAAATTAGATTTTTTCTTATCCAATACCTATTTAATATAGTGAATGAATTTAAAAACATTTTTTTGAACTAATAATATATAAATATCATTAATATCATCCACTAATACTAATTAATAAAATTTATTTATATAAAATTACTTTGATGCATAAAAATATTTTCTTAATAAAAACATTTTCTTTATATTTCATTAGTTTTAATATTAATTTTTAATTAATTGGTAACAAAAAAAAATGAATCATTTATTTTTATAAGTTAACAAATCATATTTCTAATTCTAATTTTTACATCTAGGAGATAATTTTCATTTTAAATAATAAAATTAAAACTATTCAGTAAATCATGATCATTCGTGTATCCCAAGCCATATAAGAAAGTCATTATTGTGTGTAATGCAAGATAACTCAATATTTCATTCATTTAATGCTATCAATAAAATAAAATATATTCTAATAATAATATATTGTAATTTCTTGGTGTGTTATAATTTATATATTACTATTTTCAACAAATGGTTTATGGTATAGGGGATTGAATTTTGGGATTTGTGCTGATGATTTTGAGTTTAGTACTTATTATTCAGGGTTTACACTTATTGGTATATTATTTATGATTTTTAGTTTAGGATTTATGGTAATGTGTTTTGGATATAAGGTTTTGGGATTTTGATGTTTGGGTTCTGGTATTTGGAATCTGATTTTAGGGTTTGGGGTCTAGTGTTTATGGTATTGGTTATAGGGATTAGGTTATAGTATTTAGGGTTTATGGTTCGTAGATCACGGTTTAGGAATTAGGTTTTTGATATTCGGTTTTAAGGTGTCTATTTTATGGTTTTTATACTAATATTTATGTTTGTTAGTATGAGGGTTTGGTTTTAGGATATAGGGTTTTAGATTTTTGGGTTTTGGTTTAGGTTATAGGGTTTACTATTTGGGGTTTTAGGTTTTGGGTTTTTTTTGGTTTGTATAGTTTTTGGTTTCTTGTTTAGGGATTGGAGTTTTTTGTTTATGGTATATGTTTTATTTTTTATGGTTCAGGGTCTAGTGTTTATGTTTATATATTTATGAATTGGGGTTTACAGTTTACTGTTTACTATTTTAGGTTCGTTTAGGGTTTTTATAAGTATTTTGTGTTTGGGGATTTTGGTTTAGGGTTTGGCGTATGGGGTTTGGCCTTTTAATTTTGGTTTTTGGGGTTTAGTGGTTAATGCATAGGGTTTACGATTTAGGGTTTAAGGATTACATATTAAGGATTAGTTTTATAGGTTCAGGGGTTTTAGTATATGGTTTAGGATTTATGTTTTGGATTTTATGGTCGTAGGTGTAGGTTTTAGTGTTCAAAAATTAGTTTTATTGTTTTTGGTTTAATTATTATGGTTTAAAGATTTTGTTTTATGGTTTCCAGTTTAGGGATTTGGTTTACGGTATTGGGGATTAGGGAATGGGGTCTTGGGATTGGGGTTTGGGGATAGGGATTCAAGGTTTTGAGATTTAGTTTTATGGTCTAGGTTTTGGGTTATATGTGTGAAGATTCAGAGTTTTGGGTTCTGGGTTTAAGAATTATTTATTAGGGCATGGGGTCTGGGGTGTCGGGATTATGGTTCATCATTTAGGTTTTAGGGCTTAGGTTTTAAGGTTTAGTGTTTAGGGTTTTGGGATTATTCATGACGAAAAAGGGAATTTATATTCAACAAATTCCATTTTAAACACTCTAAGATAACTTTAAATATACTCTATATGTTTAGTATGAAATTATATAGGAAAAAAACCCATCAAACCAAAAATCATAAGAAAACATCAATTCAAGTCATGAATATAAGAGGAAAATGAGGCAGGTTTCTTTTTAATATTTTGTAAATTTTTTTTATAAAATTAGATATGTGTGTGTTACAATACCACCTTAATTTTTTAAAATATAAAATTCATTCTTAAATGTAATATGAATTATTAAAATTTTATTAATATTAACATGGTTCCATATTTAGGGTACGTGAAAACATTTTTTTTGGATATGGTACAATTGATTTATATTTAGATTATTCTATTATATTTCCAATTCATCATATATCACATCAATATGACATCTATAATTCATGATAACATTAAAAATAGTGAAAAAATAACTGTAAAGATTGCATAACTATATATATGTAATGTGAGGAGATATTGAAACAAATTTAGGTCATCTCAATGATCGATTCATCTTTCCTTGTACTATAATTAAATGTGGATAATTATATTACTTGTCCTTTGGAACAATAATAGTGAAATAAAAAGTTATTTAGGGAATGTTGTGATGAAAATATGATAATAAACTTAGGTTTTGGGATTTCTGGTTAGTGTCTTGGGTTTTTGGTTGGGGGATTACGGTTTAATGGTTCATGTGTAATATGTATGGCGTTAGGTTTACGGTTTTATAATTACAAATTTAGGGTTTATTGTTTAATGATTAAGTTATATGATTTTTTATAGTACTGGTTATATGGTTTTAGTTTTATCATTTAGCATTTAGGGTTTCTACTTTAGGGATTAGGGTTTCGGTTTTATAGATTTTAGTTATATGAGATTTTTTTAGTGATTAGGTTTTAGGGATTATGAATTATGAAAGAGTATATAGGGTTTGGGTTTTGGGTTTTTTGGTTTTGGGTTTAAGGTTTTGGGTTCTATCTATAGTATTTCCAATTAAGGGTTAGGGTTTAGGGTTAATGGTTTTGGGTTTTGGGTTAGGGGTTACGGATTTTAGATTATGGGTTTTTGTTTTTTGGATTACGGTTTTTGGATTTCAGTTAGGGGTTTATGGCTAAGGGTTTAGGTTTTATGGTAAAATATTAAGGGTTTGGGGTTTGGGGTTTTGGTTTTAATATTTTAGGTTACGATTTAGGTTTTAATTTTTATGGTTTATGGTTTTAAAATTTAGGTTTTGGGATTTTGGTTTAGGCTTTATGGTTTAGGGTTCAAGGTTAATAGTTTTGGATTAAGGATATGAGTGAATCTTTTAGGGATTATGGATTATTGTTAGGTTAAATTATTTTGGGTTAATGCTTTAGGGTTTATGAATTAGTGTTTTGCGATTTATGAAGTATAGATCAACTTTAAGAGAAATTGGTTTTTGGTTTAGGATTTTGGATTTATGGTTTAATGATTTAGGGTTTAGGTATGGTTTAGTGTTTTCAGTTTAAGAGTTTGGAATTGGGGATTAGTGTTTTGGGTTTCTTTATTAAGGGTTAGGGTTTATAATTTATTGATTATGGATTTGGGGTTACAATTTAGGGTGTAGCATTACGGGTTTATTGTTTATATTGTAGGATTTATGGTTTATGATTTAGGGTTCCAGTGTTAACGATTTATGGTTTGGGGCTTTGGAGTTTGGGTTTCTGTTTTAAGGTATGAGGTTTATGGATTAGGGTTCAGGGTTTAAATATTATTTTTTAGGGATTATGGTTTCTAGTGTAGGGTTTTTTCAACAAGGGTTTTCGGTTTTGAGTTTAGGTTTTTGGATTTTGGGATGGGTGTTCAAGTATTAGCGATCTGGGATCAGAGTTTGGGTTTTAAGGTTTCATATTTGGGGTTTTGGGTTTTTATGTTTTGGTTTTAGGGTTTAGGGTTTTAGTTTTAGGGTTTGGGGTTTAGGGTTTAAGTAATTGGAATTAATGTTATGGGGATAGGTTTTAGAGTTTAGGAATACGAGTATTGGGTTTAGGATTTAGGATTTTGGTTTAATGGTTTTGGGATTATGTTTTACTGTATAGGATTTAGGTCTTTGGGTTTAAGGTTTTGGTATTAGAGGTTGGGGTTTACTCTATAAAGTTATGGGGCTAGGGTTTTGTGTTTAGTGTTTATGTTTTAGGGAATAAGTCTTAGGGTTTTTGGTTTTATGATATTAGGTTTTAGGATTTTCAGTCTATAATTTGATTTTACTATTTAGGGATTAGTTTTTAGGTTGGTGGGTTTATGGATTAAAGACTAGATTTAGGTGATTAGGGTTTAAGGTTTATTATTTCTATTATGGGGCTTTCTTTTTTGGGTTTTATGGTTTAGGGATGGGGGTTATGGTCTTTTGTTTAGTTTTTAGGGTTTAGAATTTATGGTATATTTTTTAGGGTATGGAGTTCAGGGTATAAATTTTAGGTATTACTATTTAAGTAATAGAGTTTGGGGATTAATGTTTAGTGTTTAGAGGTAGGTGTTTTGGATTTCTAATTTTGGGTTTGGGTTTTAGGTTTGGGGTTACAGTTTTATGATCAATGGATTAGGGTTTAAGGTTTAAGGTTAAGGTTTTATTTTCTTTGTTAAGGGATTAATGTTGAAAATTTGGTGTTTAGGGTTTTGTGTTTTAGGATCATAATTTTTTGTTTACAGTTTAGGGTTTGTGGATTAAGTGTTAGGGTTTGGTTTTGGGGTTTAGGGTTTACGATTTTGGGTTTCATGATTACAGTTTAGGTGTTTGTATTTATGTATTAGGGTTACGTTTTAATTTTTTGGATTTATAGTTTACCGTTTCTTTTATATGATGTATGGTTTAGGAAATATAGTTTAGGTTTTAGTGTTTATGCTTTTGTGTTTAGTTTTTTGGGGTTAATGTGTAGTGTTTATGATTTAAGGGTTTGGTTTTATGGTTGAGTTTTTTTGGGATTATGTGTTTTGATTTGTTTTTGTTTTTTTTTTGGGGATTGGGATTTTGATTTAGGGATTAGGGTTTTTGGATTAGGTTATAGAGTATATGGTTTTAGGTTTAAGGTTCGGGGTTTAGAGAGAAGGGTTAAGAATTTATGTTTTAGGGTCAATAGTTTCTTCCGTAGGGTGCTTATTTTAAGTTTAAGGGTTTAGTGATATTGTTTCAATGTTTAGGGTATAGGTTTTAGGAATTAGAGTTTTGGGTGTCAGGATTAGGGTTTAGGGTTCGGGGATAAGGTTTTGTGATTTAGGGTTTAAGGTATAGAGTTTCAAGTTTATGGTTTAGGGTTTTGGGTCTATGGTTTTGGTTTTTGGATTTAAATTTTTTGTTTTATTGTTTAGTTTATATGGTTTAATGTCTAGATTTTAGGGTTTCGAGTTTAGGGATTCGAGTTTAGGGTTTATTGTTTATATGTTAGTGTCCAATGTTGTTTGGTTTTAGGGGTTTATAGTTTTTGTTTTGTTGTTTTAGGATCAGTATTTAGGGTTCATGTTATATATTTTAGGGTGTTAGTTTTTGGTTTTAAAATTTTCGATTTATTGATTAGGGTTTCATGTCTTGGATTTGGGTTTTCTAGTGTCGTTTTTAGGTTTTAGGTTTTGGGTTTAGGGTTTTGGTTTTTTGGTTTTTGGTTTTTTTAGTTTTCGGTTATTGGGTTATGGTTCACTATCTACAGTTTTTGTTTTTTGTCTTAGTATTTATGGATCAGGGATTACTGTTCTGGATTTGGGTTTTGGGATTTTGGTTTTATGTTTTAATTTTTATTGTGATATAATTTTGGGTCTAGGGTTCTAGGTTAATGGTTTTACGGTATGGTTTTTTAGTTTGAGCTTTATTTTTTGAGGTTTCATTTTTTGTCATTGGTTTTTGGAATTATATTTTTAGGTTTAGGGTTTAGGGATGAGGGTTTTGGGTTTTGGATAAGTGGTGTGGGTTTTAATAATTTACGGTTCATGGTTTACAGATTAATATTTAGGGTTTTGGTTTTTGGGTATAAGGTTAAGGGTTCATATTTTAGGGTATGGGTTTTTGGATTTTAGAATTACTGGTTATGGTTCTTTGTATTGGGTTCTGGGATTTTCATATTTGGTTTTGTGTTTAGCGTCCAAGGATATCGGTTTAGGATTCAATGTTAATAGTTTAGGTTTTAGGTTTCATGGTTTTCGATTTAGTGTTTATTGTTTAGGGTATATGTTTTAATTTTTTTTAGTTTTAAGTTTCTTGATTTTATCCATTAGGGTTTTCAGTTTTGGAATTGAGTTTAAATGTTAATTATTTTTAAATTTTGTTACGTTTTTTGGGTTTAATAATTATGGATTATGATTCAAATTTCAGGATTTATGCTTTTGGTTTTAGGGTGTAGGGTTTAGTTTTTATGAATTGTTGATTAGGATTAATGGTTTAGAGCTTAGGGTTTAGGGTTATGGTTTTTTAAGACATTATAGTTCATGGTATAGGGTTTGTGGTTTTGAGTTTAGGGTTTATGAATTAGGGTGTATAGGTTTTAGGTTATTTGTTTCAGCTTTTTTTCTATGGGATAGTTTTTAGTGTTATGTTTTATGTTTTTGTGATTACTTTTATGGGGTTTAGGATTAAGGTTTAAGGAATGGGTTTTTGGGATTTTTGTTTTGGTATTAGGGGTTAGTTTTTAGGGATTATGATTTTGGATTTAGGGGTTATAGGTTAGGGTTTCGGATCTAGAATTTACGTATTAGTGTTTAGTTTTTCTGTGTTTAAAAATATTGTTTTATGGTATAGGGTTTATAGTTTATAGTTCTGGATTTTTTTGGGTTTTTCATTTTGGTTTTTGGGATCTGGGTTTTGGGATTTGGGTTTTGTTTTTAAGGTGTAGGATTCTATGTTTCATGTTTTGTGTATTGGGTTAAGGGTTCTATTTGGGGTTTATATATTATGTTTTAGTGTATAGGGTTTTGTGTGTGGGTTAATGATTTTGGAGTTAACAATTTAGGGTTGAGGGTTTGGGATTTTGGGATTTGGGATTAGGTTTTATGGTTTAGGTTTTAAGGTATGTGGTTAAGGGATTTGTGTTTATGGTTTAGGATTTAGGGTTTATGATTAAAAATTTATGGTTTATCATTCAATAATTTGGGTTAAGGAATCGGGGTTTGGGGTCTATGTTTCTTAGTTTATGGTTTATTGTTTATGATTTATTAGGGTTTACAGTTTAGGGTTTTAGGTTTTAGGGTTTTAGGGTTTAGGGTTTATGGTTTCTTAATTAAGGTTTAAGGATTTGGAATTAGGCTTTAGGGTTTGGGTCTCTTATTCGGTTTATGGTTTTGGGTTTTGGGTTTTTGTTTTAGGATCCATGATTTCGAGTTATGGGTTATGGGTTTTGAGTTAAGAGTTTTAGGAGTTAAGATTTATGTTTTGTATTTTGGTCTTACATTATACTATTTAGGGTTTTATGGGGTAGGGTTTAGAGTTTAGGGATTACATTATCTTGTTTTGAGTTTGTTGTTTAGGGGATAGGGTTTAGGTGTTATAGTTTTAGGTTATGTTTTTAGTATTTAAGGTGTATTAATTAGGGTTCTTGGCCTATGTTTTAGAGTTAAGGGTTTTCGGTTTATGGTTTCGTTTTTTGGGGTTTTGGTTTAGGTTTAAGGGTTTTTGGTTTAGTTTTTAAAGTTCACGGTTTATGGATTAGGGTTACGGGTTTAGTGTTTTTGGTTTTGGGTTTTGGATTTTGGATTTCTTCTGTTGTTTGTTTGGTATATAGTGTATAGTTTTGGTTTTCTTGTTTAGGGTTTAGAATTTTGGGGTTTGAGTTTATGGTTTATGGTTTGGGGTTTCAGTTGTAGGTTTTCTGTTTTATATTTTTAATTTTTAGGATTCTGAGTGTAGGGTTTATGTAACACCCCAATATTTCATATTACTTTATTTCTTCAATGTAATTCAATAACTCACACTACATGCAACACCGAGTTCAAGCGCACCACGAATAAACAAACTAACCATTCAATAGCAGTTATGAATAGTATTAACTTAATTTTGATCTTTATATAATCCTTATAATTTAAGAATACAGATTATGAGTTTATTAGACATGATGTAAGAACTAATTCATTTTTTCAGATAGAAGAAGTATTTTAAAAAAATGGACTTCTACCGCATTTTAAAGGAAAACCCTTTTTAGATCCAATATTTGAAACTTTTATATATTAAATTTGACAAAATAAACTTCTTCTTTAGAATCGGGACATAAGAATTTAGATTCAATAAAAGTTTGGGGGTTTTCTGATAACTTTCATATTTGGGTGACTAGTGAAAAATGCTATATTTTAACTAAAAACAACTTTTTTAATCAAAGTAATTTATAGTGAAAAATTATACATTTTAATGGTTTGGAAGTACAAGTAGATTTTATTTTTAACATTTAATCCAATTCTGGTCATTATAAGTAATTTCATTTTGACATTAGACATAAACAAGTGTCAATCTTTTGATAGTTATTGTTTCATAAAATACACATTTTGGTTTTGACAATGGTAATTAATTTTAAATTCATTAGTGAAACTTATATGTATTTAATTTGGAAAAATAGAATTTATTTTTGAATTCGGAAAATCAAAATTAGCTTAGGGTGAATTTTTGGTATTTTTATGAAAACATTCAATTTTTTATGAATACTGAAAAACACTGAGTTATAATTTAAAACAGAATTTTTATTTAAATAATTATATATTTAAATTTATTTTAGGTAAAAATAGATATATAATACCTATATAAGTTCAATTTAATTCATTGGATTCAGTTTATAATAATTTTAGATATATAAAAATTTTATTGAACTTTTCACCGTCTTTTACCCATCTCCTAGGAGAATATGGAAATTCACATAAAACATAATTTTACCACTTCTATGAGTGCAATTTTGAAAATCCGAGATACACAGTTAATATCATGGAGTAAAATGTTGTTCAATAAGATAAAAATTAATTTTTTTTAAATAGTAACTTTTTACTTTTATTTACCATGGTTAAAAGTAAATAGGGTAATTAAGGGTAAAAATGATATTATTATTACCCTAAAGCATGACCTAATTCTATTGGATAAGTATAGTTCGAACAAAAACAACCTTAGGAATAAAATATGAACCTCTTTGATCCACTTGGATTAGATTATGACATTTATTATCATTTAATCTAAAGAAGAGTTAAAAGAGTTAAAATCAAAGTTTAATAATTAGTGAATTTTTAATATATGGCTATAAATAAGTTAAATTAGGTTATAAATATTCATTAGAAAGATAAAAATATTTCCTACATAATGGTATTTTATTTATAATTTTTAATCATTAAATATTTTAATGTAGTTATGACACAATGGTGATGTAGTAATTACCTAATTAATGAAATATTAAAATAATTGATATTATAAATATCCAAATAAATGAAATTTGAGACATTTTAAGAATTAAACTAATTTTATAGGTTAATATGACATATTATGGTTATTTAGATGAATTTTTTTCGAAGTAATAATGTTGTAATTAATTTAGCAAAAACAAAATACCAAATAGTGTCAAAATTGACAGAAAAGAGCTTTTAAAATAAATATTATATTATTAATTTATATTTTATTCCTTAAAATATATGTTTTGGACCAAGGACTTATATAATTATAGGTTTATCATTAATTAACCACTCGGGGTTCGATTGGAAGTATATAGTAAGTTTATTAACCATATAATATAAAAATACAAAGATACATGGTAAATGTCAAATTATTTAACTAAGAGTTAAATTTAAAAGATATGGTTGACATAGTGACCCAAACTTGTCTAAAACCTATTGGTTGAGTGGTTTCAACCCATCCCTACCTTAGGCTTTAAATATCCAATTTTGGAGCCATTATAATCCAAATATGATTTTTTATAAAATAATATTTCTAACTTTTCCTAAGGTTCCCCTCATCCCTCTTATAAAATGGCACTCACTCTTCTCTCTATTTCACACCTTCAAAACCTTTTTTATTGGACAACCCATGCAAAAATATCCTCTCAAATTCCCTCAATTCATGATAGGGGCGTTCCTTTAGTCATAAATCCAACTCAAGGAGCCCTTTTGATCAAATCAAAAGGAAGAACCCGAAGAAGAGGTAATAATTTCACCACCCTCTTTCAAGTTCTTTTCTTCTTCCACTTCTTCTTTCTTTGTTATTTCCATTCTAAAATAATAACTCCGGTATATTCCATGTAATTTTATGTTATTATAAATATGGTACATCCATATTCATTATTATATACATCCATTTAATGACATGTCACCATACGTGCGTACGTACAGATTACCATCTTCGCGTCGTGGTGTAATTGTTGTTGAATACATTAATATTTGGATGGGTATAATAATGATGTGTAATTCATATAAATGATAAATATAACATGATAATGATTCTGTATATATGATATAACATCCAATTATATAATATTTTAATATCAAATGAATTATATTGCCACTCGTGCGTATGTACGGATTACCGTCTCCACGAACGTGATGAGATTCATTCCCCATCGTATCCATTCAAGACTAATTTTTATTAGATGATTAAAAATAATGTTTAAAGACTTGATATCATTATGGATATTAATAAGATACATCCCATCTATAAAAAAGTTGACTCACATAACAATGAATATAAAGGAAAACGAATCTGTTAACACCCAAAACACCGATAATACTAAGATATTATTAACAAAACAATGTTAAAAGATCATATATGATATCATATTAATGTATATGATTCTATTATACTTTAAAAACAATTATTTCACCATTATAAAGGAGGTTAACCTAACCTCGACCAAGGAAAAGTACAAGGTAAGGGTTTAATTCACAATCTCTTCATTATCCGAGATTGTTTATATGTAATTATATATTGGGACCTCTTCATCATCCACATCCATGTTTCTTAAAAACGTATTTCAAAACATTCTTACTATTTTATAGACAATGGGTTAAAGTAATTTATACCCTTGTTTGACTTTTTATAAGATGTTTATAAAGTAATCTTTCTATTTTTTCCAAAAAATGTCTTTTTTAACCTTTTTGACAGAATTAAGGTAAGAATGTTTTTTAACTTATACGGTGGGTGCAGCTATTTTCCACCATTATAAAATCATCAAAGCATCCCTTACAAGATTATAAGAATATTTTCAAAGTAAATTTTTTCTTTTATAATTATGTTACTTTTAAATGATTTCAATAAAAATAGATATTTCTCTCAAATAGTTTTGATTGCATCTATGTCAACATCCTTTGATGGATTATTGGATTATTTGAAGTTGATTTATTATGACACAAAACATCCAAATTGTATTGAAGGTGTTGTGATATATTTGCCTCTAGATGTGTTATTTTTATACCATTCATGGTTTATGGAGAAAGTATTAGCATTTCGTATGTGATTTTTAATACGAATGTTTATGTTATGTTTAAACCTGTTCATATTAGGAATTCATTGGACATAGTAAGTGACAGGTGGAGCCCACTATAGCTCCTCGATGCATCTTTAGGTCTCATGAGACAAACTAGTGTCTTGGCACAAGGCCTTGAAAAAATCTTATTTGTACTCTTGGCACAAGTCCTTGACTATATGTTTATGACAATCTCACATTATACATTCCATCATTATGAAAGTTGTTACTGATATTGCATGTAATTATTTGACTAGTAGAATATCCATGTGAATAATTAAATGACATTATTTCATTTTATTTTTTCCATTTTATTCTGAAGTTCAAGTTTAAAAGGATTTTGTTTTAGTTATACATTGCCTTAAATTTTTACGCTTATTTATGAAAGTTTCGATTATATTGTTATCCTTACTGAGCATCATTTCTCACCCCTTTCTATGTTTTATTTTTCATAGGATGTAAAGAAGTATTTTATAACTGAACTGCAAGGATAGTCTGAGGGGATATGAGTGTGGACTATGGAGACTATGTTGTTTTAGTTTTTTACTTTATGATGTAATATAAGACTTATGAATGTATCTAGTGTTTCCAAGGCTACTAAACTAATCTATCATTCGAGACCTGATCTTTTGTGATAATGCCAATGTTATGTAATAATGCACCGACTCTACGTAACTGGGGTCGGGGCGTTACAGTTGGTATTAGAGGATGTTTTGTACAAACCATGAATGATAGATTTAGATAAACTCTGATTAGAGCACATAGACCTAAGATGGACATTGAGGATTAATATAGAATAACTTCCTAGAATTTTTGTATTATAGAGATTTTGTGAGTTTTCTGAGAAATACATCCCTTTTTAGATACGAGTAGGTAGAGGAGGCTCTGGAACAGATGTACCTAGGTGTCAAACCGGAAAACACCACTTTGAGCTAGACTCAAATGGGATGTGGTGCATGAAAATAGTCCTTGATGCACTCTTGGTTATGACACTCCCGAGGGATATGCTTAGGATAATTCTCATTTCATTTACAAACCATTATGAAGGGTTTAGGACTATATACTTCCTCAATGAAAACATTTTTTTTCAATATGGATTATATCCATAAACTGTTCAATCTACGTTGGGTATTTTACATGTTTGGAATTATTCATTTCAATTCATAAACTGACCTAGTCTATGCCATTGTATAGAAATGGCGCCCAATAGAAGGAATGTGAACTCCAGTAATGTGTATGATTCAAAGAGTAAGAAGAATCATATCCTTCATGGTATTAAGCCAACATTTAGAAGGGAAAGTTTTTTCCATGTATTCTCAACATATGAAGAAATAGTATCATGTGTTAATAAGATAAGTAAATAATTCTTTGAGTCCTATGGATTTGATGGAATCCAAAAGAATAAAAGGATGGAAGAGAGAAATATGGATAAAGGGAAGAGGGAAAAAAAGAATTTTCCCATATGTGATAACTGTGGGAAGAAACACCCTAGAACATTCCTGAAGGGAATGGGAGTTTGTTATATGTATGGAGAAAAAAGGACACCAAGTACGTGACTACTAGGGTAAGAAAAAGGTTTCATATGTACAATTCTTCATCTGCAAGGAGTTATGACTCTATGCAAACCAATGTTCAAATCATCAGAGTATTCCCCAAATGATGTTATTGGATAATAATCAAGTTATAATACTACCACAGATGAGGAGGAATGATTTTAGTTCTTATGTTGTTATTAAAGAATTATGTCATTTGAGTGTGGTATCAACACTGTATTGGTTATAATAATTATGAAGTATATAAGGATTTTACTACAGTACTATTTCATTAAGGACTTGAGATTGTGTGGAACCAAGAAAAGGGACTCAATAGAAGGTTAAATTTTTATAAAATATATTGTTGAGAGAAAGATAAACCATAATATGGTTCTGATACTAAAGTAGTGATTTTGGAATAATACACTTTTGATTTGGATAAATTATATTGGATATTCTTGAATACATTGAAACTATTTAATGATTTGTATATTCCATCATTGTTGGAGTTTACACATTTTTGGATAGAAGTAGTAGATCTAGTATTATTATAAGGAATAAGGGATCATGAATGTAATCAATATGGTTTTATGGTAATTCAGGATGTTGCAGTGTTTTAAAAAAATACATGATGAACGTGTTCATATGTTATTACATAGAAAAAAGGATCTTCATTGTGTTTACCTACCTTATAAATTTTGGACTGTGATTTTGGACAGAAGTATTTTGGATAAGTCTAGGATGAGATTATTTTTGGATTTCTATAAAAAGGACATCCTGGAGGTCGGCCGACAACCCGTCGCGTCCGGCAAGTCCGTGAGACTTGAACACGCGACCGAAGGGGGACAAGTGTGTATCACCTTTCACTAACCCACATGATGTCCTGGATGAAAAAATGTAGTTTTTTTAAAGGGTCTGGTAGATGAATTATAAATTAATTTTTTTTGAACCGTAAATGAATATGATATATAGAATATTTTTTTCCGGTCTATTATCTTTTAGAGTGAAATATGAGTTTGTGGTAGAAATTAGATAAAATATTGAACTCTACTTGTCAAGTATATATTTTTTTCTCTTATTCTCTAAAGAAATAAATTCATAAAATTAAGGTAAGGCATATTAAAAGTAAAAATGTTTAATCCTAATACCATATGTTTTGTTGAACCAGTGATATTTTAAATCATCATAGATTGATGGCTTTGAGGCCCTCAATTATACCATTTTTTGTGACTGATGACCTCAATCACTCCCTATAAATATTTACATTTTCCCTCTAATTATGTTTCTATAATTGACACCAATGTTATCCTAATTGTGATTATAATTTGGTGGGGACTTCTTCATTCCCCTTTTCTTATTATTAAAACTAAATTTTATTAACCCAATTTCCGATGTGGGTTTTTACACAAAGGTATTTTCTATTTTCATCCTTTTATTTCCGAAAAACAATTTCAAATTGCGAGGACGAAATTTATTGAAGGAGGGAAGAATGTAACACCCCAATGTTTCATATTATGTTATTTTTTCAATGTAATTCAATAACTCACACTACATGCAACACATAGTTCAAGCGCACCATGACTAAACAAACTAGCCGTACAAAAGAGGATATTAATAGTATTAACTGAATTTTGATCCTTATATAATCCTTATAATTTTAGATTCCATATTATGAGTTTCTTAGACACGATGTAACAACAAACTCATTTTTTAGATAAAAGAAGTATTTTTCAAAAAAATCACTTTTACCACATTTTAATGGTGAACCCTTTTTAATCGAATATTTGAAACTTTTATATATTCAATTTGAAAAAATAAACTTCTTCTTTAGAATCAGGACATATGAATTTTGTTTCAATAAATTTTTGGTGTTTTTTTGATAACTTTTATATATGGGTGAATAGTGAAAAATACTATATTTTAACTGAAAACAACTTTTTAATCAAAATAATTTATAGTTTTAAATTATACATTGTAATTGTTTGTAAGTACAAATAGATTATATTTTTACCATTTATTCCAATACTGGTAATTTTATGTAATTTCACTTTGAGATTGGACATAAACAACTATCAATCTTTTGATAGTTATTGTTACATAAAATAAACCTTTTTTGACAATGGGAATTAATTTTAAATTAATTAATGATACATATATGTACTGAATTTTTAAAAATAGAATTCATTTTTGAATTCAGAATATCAAAATTATCTTAGGGTGAATTTTTGGTATATTTCTGAAAAAATTCAATTTTTGATGAATAGTGAAAAACACAAAGTTATAGTTTATAACCAAATTTTTATTTAAATAATTATTTATTTAAATTTATTTTAGGTCAAAATAGATACATAATACCTATATAAGTTTGATGTAATTCATTTGAGTCAGTTTGTAATAATTTTAGATATATAAAAATTTTATTGAAATTTTCACCGTCTTTTACCCATCTCCTAGAAAATTTTGCAAATTTACATAAAACGTAATTTTACAGCTTCTCTGAGTGGAATTTCGAAAATACGAGAGACACAGTTAATATTAAGGAGTAAAATGTGGTTCAATAAGATAAAAATAATATTTGGTGAATAGTAACTTTTTTACTTTTATTTACCATGGTTAAAATTAAATAGGGTAGTTGATGGTAAAAATGATATTATTATTACGCTAAAGCATGTCCTAATTCTATTAGATAAGTATAGATCGACCAAATATTTCCTTAGGAATAAAATATGAACTTAATTGAACCACTTTGATTAGATTAGGACATTTATTATTATTTAATTCAAAGAAGAGCTAAAAGAGTTAAAATAAAAGTTTAATAACTAAAACATTATTACTATAGGGTTATACATAAGATAAATTTGATTATAAATATTCATTAGAAAGATAAAAATATTTCCTACATAATAGTATTTTATTTATAATTTTTAGACATTAAATAATTTAATTTAGTTATGACACATTGGTGAGGCAGTAATTACATAATTAATGAAATATTTAAATAATATATATTATAAATATCCAAATAAATGTAATCTGATACTTTTTATGAATTCTAATAATTTTCTGGATTAATATGACATATCAGGGTTTGTTAGATGAATTTTTTTCGAAGTAATAATGATGTTATACATTTAGAAAAAAAAACAAAATACCAAATAGTGTCAAAATTGACATAAAAGAGTATTTAAAACAAATACTATATTATTAATTGATATATATTCCTAAAAATATAAGGTTCGGCCAAAGAGCTTATATAATGATAGGTGTATAATTAATGAACCACTTGGGGTTAGATTGGAAGTATATAATATGTTTATTAACCGTATAAGATAAAAATACAAGAGACATGTTAAATGTCAAACTATTTTACTAAGAGTTAAATCTAAAAGATAAGGTTGATATAGTTACCCAAACATGTCTAAAGCCTATTGGTTGAGTTATATTTGACCCATACCCACCTTAGCCTTTAAATAATTTATATTGGATCCATTAGAAATAGAAAATGATTTTATTATAAAATAATATTTCTAGCTTTTCCTAAGGTGTCCCTCACCCCACTTATAAAAGGGCACTCCACCTTCTCTCTATTTCATACCATCAAAGACTTTTGGATGGGCCAACCCCCAACCACATATCCTTTAATCATCCCTCAATAAATCCTAGAGGCCTTCCTTTAGTCAGAAATCCAACATATGAAGCCCTTTAGATCAAATCAAAAGGAAGAAGCCGAAGAAGAGGTAATAATTTCACCACCCTCTTTCAAGTTCTTTTCTTCTTCCACTTCTTCTTTCTTTGTTATTTCCATTATAAAATAATAAATCAAGTATCTTATATATACTATGATGTTATTATAAATATGGTACGGCCATAGTCATTATTCTATCCTTCCATTGAATGACATGCCACCATACGTGCGTACGTACGGATTACCGTCTCCACGTCGTGGTGTAATTGTTATTCAATACATTATTATTTGGATGGGTATAATAATGATGTATAATTCATGTAAATAATAAATATAACATTATAATGATTCTGTTTATATATATTATATACCATCCAATTATATAATATTTTAATATAAAAATATGATATTGTTGCTCATGCGTACGTACGGATTACCGTCTCCACGAACGCGATGAGATTCATTCCCCATCGTATCCAATGAAGACTAATTTTCATTAGATGATTGAAAATAATGTTTAAAGACTTTATATATTTATGGATATGAATATGATACATCCCATACATGATAAATATGACTCACATAACAAAGAATATAAATTAAAATGAATACATTAACACCCGAAATGACGATAATACTAAGATATTATCGACAAAACAATGTTAGAGTATCATATATGAGATATTATTAATGTATATTATTCTTGTATAATTTAATTACATTTATTTCTCCATTATATAGTATTTTAACCTACCCTCAACCAAGGAATAGTACAAGGTATCGATTTATTTCACAATCTCTTCATTATCTGAGGTTGTTTATAAGTAATAATCTACTGGGACCTGTTTATCATCCACATTCATGTTTCTTAAAAATGTATTTCAAAACATTATTACTATTTTATAAACTATGGGTTAAATTAATTTATACCATTGTTTGAATTTTTATAATATTTTTATAAGGTAATCATTCCGTTGTTTTCCAAACAAGGTCCTTTTTAACATTTTCGACAAAATTATGGTATGGATTATTTTTAACTTATACAAAGGGTGCGACTATTTTCCGCCATTATAAAATCATTGAAGAATCATTTACAAGATTATAAGAATATTTTAAACGTAAATGTTTCCTTTTATAATTATGTGACTTTTAAATTATTTCAACAAAAATATATATTTCTCTCAAATAGTTTTGATATCATCTATGTCAACATCCTTTGATGGATTATAATCTTCTTTGAAGTTGATTTATTAGGATACAAAACATCCATATTATATTGAATGTTTTTTGATATGTTTGATTATGGATGTGTTATTTTTATACCGTTCGTAGTTTATTGAGAAAGTATTGACATTTTGTATGCTAGTTTTAATACGAATGTTTATGTTATGTTTAAACCTGTTCATATAAGGAATGCATTGGACATAGTAAGTGACGGGTGGAGCCCGCTATCTCTCTTCGATGCATCGGTTGGTCTCATGGGACAAACAAGTGTATTGGAACAAGGCCATGAAAAAATCTTATTTGTAGTCTTGGAACAAGGCCTTGACTATGTGGTTATGATTGCTTGGCATTATGAATTCCATCCTTATGAAAGTGGTTATTGATATTGCATGTGATTATTCGACTAGTAGAATATCCATGTCAATAAGTAAATGGAATTATTTCATTTTATTTTTTCTATATTATGCTGTAGTTCAAGTTTAAAAGGCTTCTATTTTAGTTATACATTTCCTTAAATGTTTACGCTTATTTATGAATGTTTCTGCTATATTGTTATCCTTACTGAGCAGCTGAGCTCACCCCTTTCTATGTTTTATTTTTCCCAGGATGTGAAGAAGAATTTTATGACTGATCTGTAGGGATAGTATGAGGGGATATGAGTGTGGACTATGGAGACTATGTTCTTGTAGTTTTTCACATTATGGTGTAATGTAAGACTTATGAATGTATCTAGTGTTTCCAAGGCTACTAAACTATTCATCCTTTCAATACATGATCTGTTTTTGGTCATGCTAATGTTATGTAATAATGCACTGACTCTGGGTAACTAGGGTCGGGGCGTTACTACTACAGGAAAAATGAATATTTTCGACAGGCGATTTGCGATGGAGCCCCGTCGCAAAAGACCTTTTGCGACGGGAGCCCGTCGCAAATCGCTCGTTGCCAAAAACGACATCAACAATAGGTGTTTTTACGGTGGTCCAATCACAAAAACAGTATTTGCGCCGTTATTTTTCCCCCGTCGCAAATGGGTTTTCGTTTATATATAAAAATGTTATTTGCGACGGGCTGTCGCAGATATATTAGTTGAGACGGGTCAGAAACCCGTCGCAAATGGGAAATTTAAAAAATATTTTTGAGGAAGTTATTTGCGACGGACCGTCACAGAAATGTTTTTACAACGGGTATTCTTCCAGTCGCAAATGTTATAGAAAAAAAAAATTTACGACGGGAAATCCCGTCGCAAATATTCCCGTCGCAAATACTAAAAAAAATAATAATTAAATAATTAATACAAATCGTATAATATTATATGAAACTAATATTAATATTAATAATATAACAAAATTATATTATTATAATATAAATAAAAATATATATAAAATATAATTATGAAATATTAATATAAAATAATAATAATAATAATATAAATAATATAATATAATATAATAATACTAATATTAATAATATAAAAAATTAATATATTATTATTATTATTATTATATTATGTATATAATATTAATATTAATATTTCTAATATAAAAAATTATATTATTATAATATTAATAATTAAAAATATATTAAATATAATTATGAAATATTAATATCAAAAAAAAATAATATGAATATAAATAATATTATATTATATATTATGAAATATTTTTATCAAAAAATAATAATAATAGTACTAATATTATTAATATAAAAAATTAATATAATATTATTATTATTAAAATAAACATACATATTTATGAAAAAATAATCTTAATATTATTAATATTAATAAAATTATAAAATTATAAACTTCTCAATATTAAAAATAAATATAAAATATTAAAAGTAATATTACTAACATAAGCAGACATTAAAAATAATACTAATAAGTAAAAAAAACAAATTAAATCATGCAATATTCGTACCAATATGAAAGTAAAATTGTAAATATTTAATATGACAATAAACTATGAACTCAAATGATTATTACATCTAAAAAATCACTGGGGGTGGATAATTTGGAGGACCTGGAGGAGGTGGTGTAGGAAACTCCATCCCTAAACATATATAGGATTTAAACTAGAACCGTTTGGATTTCTACGCTGATTTATCCAAGCACGATCATCTAATAATGATTGATGTCGATTTCCTTGTTCCATATTCATATATATGTTTCTATAAAATTTTAAACTATTACTATTGTTAAATAATTTGATATAAGAAAAACAATATCTTAAAAAGAGAAGATACATAATTACAGATATTTCTTAGTAATTACTAATAATTATAGGCGACACAGTTAGTTTGTAATCAACCACACTAATTATTATTAATTTAGAAATACTTAGCAATACATGGAAAAATGAAATATTCTTGAATAATGAAATAAAATTTTGTAATCATTGATGTAGAGATTATATTACTAATTATTCTAATTTTTTTCCAGCGGATTGGCGGTAACTCTTTTTCCTGACGACTCATCTCCTTGCAAGGAGATGATTCGTTAGGCAAAAGTGCCTCTTTTGTCCGACGACTCAACTCTTTTTAACTTCCTCCCGACTGAAATCAGTATGAAAAACTTTCTCTGAAATACGTTAGAAAACATTTTTCATACTGATTTCAGTGGGAGAAAGTAGCAAAGATATGAGACGTTGAACAAAAGGTATCCTCCAATCCTTTGGAAATTGTCCCAATTTATAACCATGTACTTGAATTTATATGATTTTTGATTAATTATTATTAATTATTACTAATTATTACAAATATAAATATTTCCAACAGATTTTGCTCTATTCTTAACATGTTCAAATCATAAAGAGTTGCCAATTTTCAGGTCATGCCCAATAAAAATTTTTCATCAACCATGTCCAATTTAAACTCTATAATATTCCTTACATGGTTAATCACCTTGCAAGTAGTGTTACAATAAGATGACACAAGTAATTCCATTCTTGTCTTTAAGAATCAATTCACATGACCCTTTATATAGATCATTATTCCTTGAAAATTTAATAGAACTTCAGTATCTTTCACTTACTTTTTCAAGAAAGAATGGTCTTTGTAAAAAGTCATGTGATATGATTCTTATAGATGGGAAAGACATGACCTGGGTTGTCCTATTTCAACACTACTTGTGAGGTGATCAAATAAGCAAGAACAATTATAGATTTTACATTGGACACAGTTGATGAAAACTTTTTATTGGGAATGACCTGAAAATTAGAGACCCTTTAAGATTTGAACATGTTAAGAATAAAGAAAAACTTGTTGAAAATATTGATAATTGTAATACTTTATAAATTTTTTATAATTTTAATAATATTAATATTTTTTTATAAATATTAATCATATAATAATAGTATAATTATATTATTATTATTATTATTTAATTATTAATATTAGAGTAATATAATATTTTATATTATGTTACTATTTATGTTACTAATTATATTATTAATTATGTTACTAATTAGAAATACGAAGATATGCATATAGGTCAGGTGGTTAATCAATCATTGAAAAGAAAAACAAACGTAATTGACCGCTCATCCACCTCAATTTTCTTTTCATTTGTGTGTTGTGGTTGACAGGAAACTTCTGCCTCCACATGTAATATTTGCTTTTACTGTCAAAATTATAAACCTCCTCACCTCTAAGTTGGCGAGGAGGTTGATAATTTTGATAGTAAAAGCAAATATTACATGTGGAGGCAGAATTTTCCTGTCAAGCCTCAACACACAAATGAAAAGAAAATTGAGGTGTAGATGAGCGGTCAATCACGCTTGCTAATTTTCCTAATTGTTTTTAAGTCTTTCATAATTCTTTTTAATTGTTTCCTAATTCTTTTTAATTGTTTCCTAATTCTTTTTATTTGTTTCCTAATTCTTTTTAATTTTTTGTTAATTGTTTTTAATGGTTTCCTGATTGTTTTTAATTGTTTCCTAATTGTTTTTAATTGTTTACTAATTATTTTTAATTGTTTCCTAATTGTTTCTAATTGTTTACTCATTGTTTTTAATTGTTTCATAATTGTTTGTAATTGTTTCCTATTTGTTTTTATTGTTTCCTAATTTTTTTTAATTGGTTCCTAAATGTTTTTAATTGTTTTTAATTGTTTTTAATTGTTTTTTAATTGTTTGTAATTGTTTTCTAATTGTTTTAATTGTTTCCTAATTATTTTTAATTGTTTCCTAATTAGTTTTAATTGTTTCCTAATTATTTTTAATTGTTTCCTAATTATCTTTAATTGTTTCCTAATTATTTTTAATTGTTTCATAATTATTTTTAATAGTTTTTTAATTATTTTTAATTATTTCCTAATTATTTTTAATTGTTTCCTAATTATATTTAATTGATTCTTAATTACTTTTATTTGTTTCCTAATTATTTATAATTGTTTCCTAATTATTATAATTGTTTCATAATTTTTATAATTGTTTCCTAATTATTATAATTGTTTCGTAATTATTATAATTGTTTCCTAATTATTAGAATTTTTTCCCAATTATTATAATTGTTTCCGAATTATTAAAAGTGTTTCCTAATTATTATAAATGTTTCCTAATTATTATAATTGTTTCCTAATTATTATAATTGTTTCCTAATTTTTATAATTTTTTCCTAATTATTATTATATTTTCCTAATTTTTATAATTGTTTCCTAATTATTATTATTGTTTCTTAATTAAATCTAATTGTTTCTTTATTAAATCTAATTGTTTCCTAATTAAATCTAATTGTTTCATATTTATTATAATTGTTTCCTAATTAAATCTAATTGTTTCATAATTATTATAATTGTTTCCTAATTATTATAATTGTTTCCTAATTATTATAATTGTTTCCTAATTATTATAATTGTTTTCTAATTATTATAATTTTTTCCTAATTAAATTTTATGGTTCCCTAATTAAATCTAATTGTTTCTTAATTAAATCTAATTGTTTCCTAATTAAATCTAATTGTTTCTTAATTATTCTAATTATTTCCTAATTAAATCTAATTATTTCCTAATTATTTTAATTGTTTCTTAATTATTTTAATCGTTTCCTAATTATTTCTAATCAATTGAATCTAATTATTTCTAATCAATTGAATCTAATTATTTCTTAATTATTTGATAATTATTTTAATTAAATAAAATTAAATCTAATTATTTCTTAATTATTTGATAATTATATATTTATTTCTAATTATTACCAAAAAATCCTCTTGGAGTGTCGAACCAAGAGTGCAGAAAAGATCGTTGTCATGTACTAGGTTACCCCGAGTCAAGCTCGAAACACCTTGTCAGAGTTTTCAATCCTAGGTACATTTGTCCCGGAGCCGCCTCTACTTTTTCTTATCCAGACAAGGATTATTTGTTGCAACCACTTAATATAATTAAACTATATAGCTACTAAACATTCTATTAAAAGAATTAAAATTAATAATAAAAAATAAAATTAACAGTTAAAAATAATTTAACAATTAAAAATAATTTTAAAAATAAAAAAAATATAAATACCTTTGATATTTTGAAGTAATCTGCAACTTCTAACTCCTTCTCTCCTCTTCTCGAAAGAAAAAATTAAAACAGAAAAAATTTCTACTTAGAACTGAAAGTTAGAGAAAGAGAGGAAGAGAGATCTGAATGTTATGGAAAAAAACGGGTGGGGTATATATATAGGTTAGATTATTTGCGACGGTCGTATTTGCGACGGTATCCCGTCGCAAATACTAGGTATTGTGACGGGATACCGTCTCAAATACCTTCGCCCATATTAATTACGGGCGGTGATTAAAAGGGTTTTTGCGACGGGCCCGTCGCAAATAGTTGCCTACCGACACACCATTAACGACGGGCAGATATCCCCATCTAAAATTTCTATTTACCGCCTCCGGTATTGGCGATATGCCCCGTCGCAAATACCTTCGCCCGCATTAATTACGAGCGGCAGTTAAAAGGGTTTTTGCGATGGGCCCGTCACAAATAGCTGCCTGCCGACACACCATTAGTGACAAGCGGATATCCCAGTCGCAAATTCCTATTTATCGCTGTCGGTATTGGCGACGAGCCCCATCGCCAATTACACCTGGTGAATAATTTTTGGCGACAGGACCATTTACCTGTCGCAAATAGTATTTACCACCGCCGGTTAGTTGCGACGGGTAGAAGGCGACCGTCGAAAATAGGATTTACCGCTCCCGGTATTGGTGACGGGGCCTGTCGCAAATAACACCTGGTGAATAATTTTTTGCGATGGGACAATTTACCCATCACAAATAGTATTTACCACTGTCGGGTACTTGCGACGGGTAGAAGACGACCATCGCAAATAGGCTTCCCGAGTTTTGGCGTGAAAACTGTGCCATAGGTATTGCGATCGGTCCTGTATTTTCATCGCAAATACGCTTTTCGTAGGAGTTGCTGTGATGAGAATAAAGCCTGTCGAAAATACCCCGTCGCAATAAGTGGTTTTTCCCGCAGTGTACAGTTTAGTGTTTTACAGTTTAGGGTTTAGTGATTATGGTAAAGGGTTTAGTGATTTGTGTTCAGGTTTTGGGGTTTGGGGTTTAGGGTTTAGGGTTTAAGGTTTAGGATTTTGTTTTTGTGATTTATTTTTTAGAATTGGTTTTGTATGATTTTGGGTATGGGGTTTAGGGATTCAGTTTTAGTGTTCAGCGTTAAGGGATTAGGGTTTCGGGTTAAAGGTTTTACGTATATGCTTTAGGATTTAAGGTTCAGGCTTAAGGGTTTTTGGTTATGGGTTTATATTTATTGTTAAATAATTACAAATTATGGTATAGTATTTATGGTTAAGGGTTTAGGGTTTACGATTTAGGATTTAGGGTTTAGTGTTTAGGTATTATGGAATATAGTTATTTCTTATTGTTAAGAGTAAATGGTTAATATTTTATGGATTATGTTTTAGGGTTTTGGGTTAGGGGTTTAGGGATCAGGTTTTTGGATTTATGGGATTGGAGTTTATGGTTTTTGTTTTTGGTTTATGGGAATTGTGTTTATGGTTTATGAAATAGGATTTTATGATTATAATATTTGGTTTTATGTAAAATTTATTGATTAGGGTTTAGGATTTTGGGTTTAGGGTTTAGGTTTTAGGGTTTAGAGTTTAAGGATTAAGATTTAGGGTTTAGGGTATTTTATTATGGTTTTATTGTTTAGATTTTATGATTTATAGTTTAGGATTTAGAGGCATGGAGTATATGGTTTATCATTTAGGGTTTAGGATTTGATGTTTATGATTTAGGGTATTGTGTTTTCGTTATATGGGTTAATGTTTAAATATTGTGGTTTATGGTTTATGTTATATGGTATAGGGTTGTAGGGTTTAGTGTATAACTTCTATGGTTTTGGTTTTTTGATTGTGGTTTTTTGGTTTATTTTTGGTAGTTTACGGTTTAGGGTCTACTGTTTATGTATTATAGTTTAAGGATTATGGTTTAGGGTTTAGGGATTTCGGCCTAGGTTAAAAAATTTATGTTTTTTAGGATTTGTTGATTTAGGTTTTATGGTTTCAGGTTTATGTTTTAGGGTTTGGGGTTTGGGGTTTACGGTTTAGGGTTTAGGTTTTAGGGTGTAGGTTTTATAGTATATGGTGTTTGGTTTGGGGTTTATTTTTTAGTATTTAGGGGTTAGGTTTGATGGATTAGGGTTAATGGTTTTTTGTTTGGGTCTAGATTTAGGGTTTAGGTTTCAGAATTTGGGTTTTGGATTTTGGTTTTCGAATTCTGGGTATATCGTTTTTGTTTTAAAGAATAGGTTTTAGGGTTTATCTTTTGAGGTTTATGTTTCTAGGTTTTGTGTTTAGTGTATAAGGTATAAATGATTATGTATTAGAGTTTAGATTTTAGGGTTATGGGTTTGGGGTTTGGGATTTATGATTTAAGGTTTATGATTTTAATGGTTTGGGGTTTCAGTTTTAGATTTTTTAAGGTTATGAGATTTAGGGTGTATGATTTAGGATTTGTGGATTGGGATTTATGATATTTGATAAGGTTTTTTTTCTTTTAGGTTTTTTATTTAGGGTCTAGTGTTTATGATTTAGGGTTTAGGTTTTGGGTTTTAAGTTTTACGGTTTGCAATTTGGTGTTTATCATTAATGGATTTTATAGAATTTATGATTTAATGGGTTATGATTATGTTTTATGGTTTATGGTTTTGGATTTGGGTTTTAGGGTTTAGGGAATAAGGTTTTGGGTATATGGTATATGGTTTAGATATTAGTGTATAGGGTTTTGGATATAGGGTTTGTTGTATAGAGGTAGCAGTTTATGAATTTGGATTTTTAGTTTAGTGTTTGGGGTTCTTAGTTTATAGTTTTAGTTGGGTTAATTTTGAGGATTTGGGATTAATTATTTAGGGATGATGGTTAATGTTTTTGGGCCTGAGGTTTAGGTTTTATTGTTTAGGGTTTGGGGTTTGGGAATTAGTGTTTATGGTTTGGGGATAAGGGTTTTGTGTTTAGGGTTCAGTTTTTAGGATTTAAGTATTATGTTTTAGGTTATAGGGTTCATGGTTTATAGTTTTTGCTATAGGGTAAAGTGTTTTTTTGTATAGTATTTAGGTATTATAGTTTATGTTTTAGGTTTTAGGTTTTAGGGTTAGGGAAATATGGTTATGAATTTACGATTTAGGGTTTATAGTTTATTGTTAATGATTTCGCGTTTAGAGTATAGGTAATAGGGATAATGGTTTACCATTTAGGGTTTTGGATTTTGGGTTTAGGTGTTAGGTTTTATTTTTTCAGTTTAATTTTTAGGGTTTTTCATTTTTTTTATGGATTGATATTTATGGTTTTGGTTTTAGGGTTTAGGTATTTTGGTTTAGGGTTTAGATTTTATGATTCAGGTTGTAATGTTCGTGGTTTAGGGTTTATATTTTAGGTTTTTGGGTGTAGGGTTTAGGTTTTATGGTTTTGGGTTTTGGGTTTTGGGTTTTTGGTTTTTGGTTTTTGTTTTTTTGTTTTGGGTTTTGGTGTTTGGGTTTATGGTTTAGTGTTTAAGATTTAGGGTATAGGTTTTGTCAATTTTTATTTAGGGTTTGGGGTTCAGTGTTTTGGATTTCAGGTATTGGGTTTAGAGTTAATGGTTTATGGTATAGTGTTTTTGGGTTTAGGGTTTATTGATATGGGATCTATTTTCAGTTTTTTTTGTTTTAGGGTTTAGATTTAGGTGTTTGGAGTTTGGGGTATATAGATTAGGGTATGGGGATTGTGTTTTTGAATTTAGGGATCATAGTTTTGTGTTTGGGGTTCATGGATTGGTTTTTTTGGATTGAGGATTAAGGTTTGGGGTCTAGAATTTAGGGTGTGAGGTTTAGGGTTTAAGGATTATGATTTAATTTTTCGTTTTTAGGTATTATGGAATAAGGTGTTTGATTTAGGTTTCGGTGTGTTGGGTTTGGGGTGTGGGGTGTCAGATTTATAGTTTCTGGGTTGTGCAGTAGTGTTTAGGGTAAAGATTTTATGGAGTTGTTTTTATGTATTAGGGTTTTGGGATTATAATTTAGTTTTTAGGGTTTACATATTAGGGTATATTTTGTATTTTTATATGGATATGGTTTTGGGGTTAGGATTTTAGTTTTAAAGTATATGTTTTATGGTTTCGTTTTAATATTTTAGGGTTTAGGGTTTACATAATCAAGGTTTGGGATAAGGGTTAAGGATTTATGTTTTTAGTATTTTTTTGGTTTTCAGGTTTTGGGTTTAGGTTTTATGGATTATTGTTAATGTTTTGGGGATTAGATTTTAGGTTTTAGATTCTTGGGTTTAGGTTTTGGGGTTTATGGTTTGGGGTTTAGGGATCTAGGTTTATGGTTTAGTGTTTAGGTTGTTGGGTTTGGGGATTTGGGTTTAGGGTTTAGGGTTTGTAGTATATAATTTAGAATTTAGGTGTGTGGTTTTAGGTTTAGGATTAAGGTCTTTGGGTTAAGGTTTTATGATTTAGGGTTTAGGGTTTAGGGTTTAGGTTTTAGGTATCAGGGTTTAGGGTTTGATGTTATATTTTTACGGTTTAAGGTTTACTAATGAGATTTTAGGGTTCTGGTTCTAGCGTTTTGTGTTAGGATTTTGGGTTTAGTGTTTAGGTTATAGGGTATAGGTTTTAGGTATTTGTGTTTATGTTTTATAATATAGGGCCTTGGGATTAGGGTATAATGTTTTTGGTTTTTGGTTTTGGGTTTTGGTTTTTTAGGGGTTTATGTTTTAGGTTTTTAGTTTTATGGTTTATGTTTTATGCTTTCATATATATGGATTTGTGATTAAGATTTGGGTTTTATGATTTAGGGTTTTGGGTTTCTAGTTTATGGTTTAGGATTTATATAATTGGGTTTTGGGTTTTAGGTTTAGGGGTTATGGTTTTCTGTTTACAGTTATGAGTTTATGGTTTATGGTGTAAGAATTATGGTTTTGGGTTTGGGGTTTTTGGTTTATGTTTTAATGTTTCTATATTTTTGGAGGAGGGGTTTAAGATTATGTTTTTTGTGGTTTATGGTTTATGTTTTTGAAATTGGATTATATGGTTTTGGGTTTCATGCTTAGGATATTGGGATTAGGTATTAGGTTATAGCGTTTTGGGAATATGGTTTTGTTATTAAAGTTATGTTTTTAAGGGTTAGGTTTTAAAATTTTATGGTTTAGTTTTATGGGTTAAGGTTTTTAGTTTTTCTTTAGTATTATAGTTTTTATGGATCATAGTTTATGGTTTAGAGTGATTGTTTTATGGTTTGGGGTTCGTTGATTTGGATTTCTAAAATAAGTGTTCAGGTAAATATTTGAGGTTTTACGGTTCAACGTTTAAGGTAATCATTTTTAATTCTGGGTTTTTCATGTATGGTTTAGGTTATATATTTTATGGGTTAGTTTTATTGAATGCGGTTTAAGGTTTTGAGTTTTGGGTTTTAGGGTTTTGGGTTTTAGGGTTTAAGGTTATGTTTTTTAGATTTTTGGGTTCTAGGGTTGGGGTGTTTGGGTTCTGAATTTAAGTATTAGGGTTAAGATTTTCAATTTTTTTAAATTATAGTTTAGGTTTTAGTCAACATGGATTTTTGATTATGGTATAAGATTTCAGGTTTTTTATTTTTTTCATTTATGGGTTATGGATTTCTATCTACAATTTAGGGATAACAGTTTATGGTTTTGTGCTTAGGGCTTTCAGTTTTCAGTTCAGGAATTATTGTTTATGGTTTTGGGGTTAGGGATTATAGTCTAATTTTTATGGGTTATAGTTGAGGTTGTGGGGTTTTGGTTTTCGGTTTTTGGTTTAAGGTTTTGGGATAATTTTTTAGGATATAGGATTTGGGTTTTATGGTTTTGATTTTTGTGGTTTGAGTTTAGGGTTTATGGTTAGTGTTTTGGGTTTAGGGTTTAGAGATTAATGTTTCAACATTAGTATTGGGAAATTAAGGTTTTTGGTTTTATCATCTAAGGTTTATGGTTCAAGTTTTATTATTTAGTGTTTTTATTTTTTTTGTATTTATTTTTCGTTTTGGGGATTGTTTTCTGGGGTATAGGGTTTTGGTATTTTGGGGTTTTGGTTTTGGGTTTTTTATTACGGTTTATGGTGTAGGATTCAATGTATCAGGTTTGGGGTTTAGGTTTTACTGTTTAGGGTTTAGCGATTATGTATTAGAGTTTTGGGTTTGGGGTTTGGGGTTTTGGATGTTAGATTATGTATTTATATTTGTTTGATTAAGTGTTTAAGGTATAGTATTTTAGGGTTTTAGTGTTTAGGGTTTATTGTTTATCATTACTGGTTAGGGATTAGACTTTTTGGTATAAGGATTATAGAATAGATTTTTTGTATTGTGGTTGAGTGTTTAGGGATTAGGTTTAGGGATTAGATTTTAGGTTTTAGGTTTTTGGATATAGGGCATATGGTTTATTGCTTAGGTTTTAAGGATTAGGGTTTTAGGAATTTGATTTAGGGATTAATTTTATAGAGTTTTATAGTTTATAGTTTAGTGTTAAGGTTTTAGGGGTTATGTTTTATGGTTTTGTTTTTAATTTTTACAGATTTGGGATTAGTATTTTTGGTTTAGTGATCAATGTTTGGGAATTGGGTATAGGGTTAGGGGTTTAGGATTAAGGTTTAAGGGTCCAGGGTTTATGGTTATGGGATATTGGTTTAATGTTTTTGTTTTATGGTTACGGTTTTATGGTTTTGGATTTAGGGGTTAGCGTCTAGGGTTTATTTTTATGGGGTAAGGATTTTTTGTTAAGGATTTCGGATTTGGAGATTTGGTTTATGGGTTTAGATTCTAGATTCGATTAAATTGGTTTTAAGGTTTAGTGTTTAAGTATTAGAGTTTAGGGTTTATGTTTTAGGTTTTAGGGTTCATTATTTAGGGTTTTCAGTTTAGGTTTTTCTATTTATGTGTTAGGGAATATGATTTATGTTTTAGGATTTACGGTTTATGGTGTATAATTTACGGTCAAGGGTTTTGGGGTTTGGGATTTTCGTTTAGCATTTTGGGTTTATAGTTTATCGTTAAGGGTAAAAGGTTCATTTTTTAGGGTTTAATGGTGTGGGTTTAGGATTAGGGTTTTAGTTTTTGGGTTTCAGTTTTCTGAATTTAAGATATATATTTTAGTATTAGGTTTTTTTGGTTTTTTTGGGTTTTACGTTTTAGGATTCAGTATTTATGGTTTTTAGGATTTAATTTTAGTGTTTCATGATTAGTATTTTGTTTTTTTTGTTTTTTATGTTTTTGGGGTTTTATATTTTTTTTACATTGGGTGTACGGTTTGGAGTTTAGATATTATAGTTTTTTTATTTAGGGTTTTAGGTTTTAGGGATGAGGGTTTTGTCTTTAGGGTTAATGATTTAGGGATTATGTTTTATGATTTAAGGATTTATGGTTTAGGGTTAAGATTTTAATGTACTGTGTTTTTGGCTATAGATTATAGTTTGGGGTTTGGGGTTTTCTATTTTGGGGATTTTTGTTTTGGGTTTTTAGTGTATTGTTTTTTAGGTTTTAGGGTATAGATTATAGGGTTTTTGTTCAATGTTTAGTGTTTATGACTAAGGTTTCTGGTGATTGGGTTATGGTTTTAGATTATTTGGAATATAGTTTAGCGTATAAGGCTTAGGGTATATTTTTTGGGGTTGTAGATATTGGGTTTGGGGTTTATAGATTACAATTCAGGGATTAGGGTTTAGGGTTTCGATATTAGGATTCTGGAATTAGTGTTTTGTGATCAGGGTTTATCATTTAGGATATAGAGATCTGGATTGAGGATTGTGGATTGAGGGTTAAGGGTTTGTTGTTTAGGACGTAGTTTTTTGTTTTTATGATTTATGTCTAATGTTTTATTGATTTTTGTTTAGAGTTTAGTATTTTTTTTAGGGTTTTGGGTTTTGGAATTACAATTCTTGGTTCATGGTTTAGGGGGTAGATTTAAATGATTAGGGTCTAGGGTTTATATTTTAAGAAATTTTGTTTTGGGAGGAGAATTATGGTTTTTGGTTTTTGGTTTATGGATTAGATTTTATGATTTTATATTTGAGGATTAAATATTTAGGGTTTAGGGATTATGGTTTTTGTTTTATATTAATGGTTTTTAGGGTTTACAGTTTACATTTTATGGTATAGGGTTCAGGTTTTTTGGTTTGGCATTATATGTTGGTGTTTAGGGTTTATGGATTGGTGTTATTTATTTAGGGTTTAGGTTTCAAGAGTATGGTTTGTGGTTTAGCTTTTATGATTTATCATTGTTGGTTTAGGATACATGGTTTGGGGTTTAGGTTGACGAGTTTCATGTTTACAGTTTAGTGATTAGGTTATAGGGTTAAGGGATGAAGGTTTACAGTTAAAGGTTTTGGATTTTGTTTATGGGGTTTAGGGTATACGATTTAATGTATATGGTTTTGGGATTATAGTTTATAGTCCGGGGAGTTGTGTTTAGGGTTTAGGGTTATAGATTTATGGTTTTATTTTTAATGTTTTGTGTTCCAAAACTATAAAAAAATATTACCGTAGTTTGAAACCATGGAAACAGTATAAAAAATAATCAACTTATAATATCTCCATGATTTTAACAAACCATATCCCCTATTTCCTTTACAAAATGGCCCAACCTGCAACCGGAGATTGAAATAGTGTTTCTAGATCATCTATTTTCATGATCCACAAGGATTGTGGTCAAATGTTACACCAATTGTGGTTATTTCCACTATTATTCAAACTGTGGAAATACCCCATTATCTCCATGATCCAAAAAGACTATATACATTGGATATAAATGATTTACATATTTACATTGTTTAGTAAACTATGGAAATATGAATTAATAAAATAAATTTCATTTGTAGGATTTGACCATGTGACCTCTCACATATAGTCCTGAGCACTTTACAGCTTGCCAACACACTACTTTTTAAATATATATATATATATATATATATATATATGTTAAATTATATTTATGTATGTACATATATAATTATAATTGTTTATATTTTTTACAAAATAAAAAACTTATATATAATGGGAAATTCGACTCCATTATTTTAAAAACTATGGTTGTACGAAATTACACATTTACAATTTTCACCACTTTTATTAACTATGGATTTAGCTGAACATAATGCCATTTTTTGAAACTATTCCCATACATCATTCTATAAATTCTTATTTCCATGATTATAATAAACCAAGCCTATAGATTAATTTATTTTCAAAATTATTTAATCTATGGATATATCTTTATGTATTTCCATGGTTTCTTCAAAATATGGCTATACATTATTCTAGAAATACCTATTTTCCTGATTTTTTTTGAAATCAGGGAAATTATTTTTACTGCCTATTTACTGCTCCAAAATAATGATTCATTCAACTTTCCCACCTATCTTGATGCCAAGGTTTTAAATAACTATGGTAGTAGTTGTATATCCAAACATGTATTGATTATTTTATTCTTATAGAGTATCCTAAATCAGACTACGACTGTTCTTTGACAATTTTGATTGGAGTAGAATCCCCTATGGGGATAATTTTCAAAATAGTGTCTCTAATATTTTGACCATAGCCCTATTTTTTAGGGTTTAGGGTTCAGGTTTTTTTGTTCAGGGTTTATGGTTTATGGTTTTGGGTTCACTGTGTTTTGTCTATGGATTAAAATTTAGTGTTTAAGTCTTAGGTTTCTTGGATTACGGTTTTGATTCATGTGGTTTAGTATTTTTTGAGTATATGTTGTAGGTTAATTCGATTTAGTTTTATTTACGTTTTGTTTTTTTTTGTTTATTGTATAAATATTAAGGTATATTATTAATGATTTTGGGTTTAGTGTTCATCAATTTTGGATTGGGTTTTAGGGATTAGTGTTTAAGGATTAGAGTGTAGGGTGTATGTTTAATGGTTTTTGGCTTATAGTCTAGTTTTTGGGGTTTAGTATTTAGTATTCAAATTTTTGGTTATTGGTATAAAATTCTACAGGTTAGGGTTTAAGATTAAAGGTTTAGGGTTTTTGGTTTTTATTTCATGGTTTTTGGTATTTGGTTTTGGGACTATGGTTTAGGTTTTGGTATGCAGGGTTTAGGTTATGGGGTTTAGAGTGTAGGGTTTATTGTTTAGTGCTTAGGTTTTAGGTTTTGGGGATTAGGTCATGTGTTGAGGGGTTTGGGTTTAAGGTCTAGTGTTGGGATTTTTCCTTTGGGGATTAGTGTTTAGTATTTTGAGTTTTGTGTTTGGGGTTTATGGTTTAGGGTTTATGGTTTAGGTTATAAGGTTTCATGTTCAGGGTTGCAATTTTAGGGTTTAGTACTTAGGGTTCACGGTTGTTGGCATAGGTTATTATGTTTAGAACTTTTTAGTTTAGGTTTTAGGGTTTAGGTTTTAAGGATTAAGATTTTGGGTTTAGGGTTTTGGGATTATGGTTTAGGGATCAGAGTTTGGTCATCAGGGTTTAGGGTTTGAGGTTTTGGGTTTAAGTTTTAGTTTTATGTGTTTTGCGATTGGATTTTAGCGGATATAACATAGTGTTTAAGGTTTTAGGTATATGGTTAATGGTTTAAAGTTTTTATTTTAGAGTTTTGGATTTCAGTTTCGATATTCTTTTTTCAGTGTTAGGGTTATTGGTTTTTTGGGGTGGTTTTAGGGTTTTTGAATGATTTTTTAGAGTTTAATGTATATGGTTTGTTGTTTTTGGTTTGGTTTTTTTGGAATAGGGTTTAGTTTTTAGGGTGTGGGGTTTTAGGATTTCGATATTTGGTTTAGGGCTTAGGGTTTTTGATTTTGAAATTTGGTTGTAGTGATAGAGTGTTTGAGGTTAATGTTTAGGGAGTAGGTTTAAGGGATTGGGGCTTTTGGTTTAGGGTTCGGGGTTTAGGGTTTGTAGTTTTGGTAATAGTGTATAATGATTTGGGTTTTGAGTGTACGTTTTTTGTTTTTTTGTATAAGGTTTACGATTTAGGTTTTAGGGTTTTGCGGTCATATTTTACAGTTTATGGTTACTGTTTTGTGTTAAAGGGGTGCAGGTTTAAAGATTCTGTTTGAGGATTTAGGATTTAGAAATTAGGTGTTTTGGGTTTAGGGGTTGGGGTTTAGTGATTTGGGATTGGGTTTTAGGTATTTGGGTTTTGTGTTAGGGGTACATGAATTATGGTTTTTGGATTAATATTTACGTTTTATTGTTTCGGTTTTTTTTAGGGTTTGGGTTTGGGGTTTTCAGTTTTTGGTTTTCGGTTTCGGGTTTAGGTTATATGTTTTTGATTTTGGGGTTCTATGTTCAGATTTTTGTGTTTCTAGTTTAGGATATTGGGTTTGGGTTAACATTTTTGGGTTTAGGGTTCAAGGTTTAGGTTTTAGGGTTTTGATTTTTGGGTTTTTGGGTTTTCGTTCTTGGTTTTTGGTTTTCGATTATTTTTAGTGTGTATGATTATATATTATTGTATTGGGTTTATGGTTTGGGGATTAGGGTTCAGGAATTGGGGTTTGTAGAGTATAGTGTAGGTTTTAATGTATTAATTTTTTGGCCTTACATTTTAAGGTATAGGGTTATGGGTTTTCAGATTTAGGTTTTTCAGTTTACAGTTTCAAGTTACGAGTTTTGGGTATAGGGTTTATGGTTTAAGGTTTAGGTTGTTTTTTTTGGGTTTAGAGATGGGTCTTACAGTATGGTGTTTTTATTTTAGTTATTATATTTTAGATTTTAGTGTTTCTGTCTTATGGTATAGGGTTTATGGTTTAAGTTATAGGGTTTGGGTTTTAATGTTCCGGGTTTATTGTCACAGGACAAGGTTTAGGTTTTGGGTTTTATGGTTTCTTGTTAAGTTATTATGTTTTTGCGTTTAGGGATTCAAGTTCAAGATTTATGGTATTTAGTTCAGTGTTTAGGGTCTTTTGTGTAGCGTTCATGGTTTATAGTTTGGAGATCAAGGGTTATGGTTGATGTTTTAGGGTCCAGGGTTTATGTTCTTTGTTTTATGTTTTACGGTTTATGGTATGTCAAATATGGTTCATTATTTTCCATTTATTAGGTTTTAGGTTTTCATTTTTATGGTATAGGGTTTTGGATTTCAATTTTATGTTTTATAGTTTATTTTTTTGGTTAAGGGTATATAAATATTGTTTTATGGATTATAAAATATGGTTCATGATTGCAGTTTTTTGTTAAGAATTTTGTGATTTTGATTTTTGGATTATATTTTCAGGTTTAGGGTTTAGATTTTAATGTTTAAGGATTTGTTTTGGGGTTTATGGCCTAGGATTTAGAGTTTAGGGATTATTATTTTGGGATTGGGTATTATATTTTGGGGTTAACTTTTTAGAGTTTATGGTTTAATTTTTTGTGTTAAGGGCTAAAGTTTGAAGGTTTTGGTTTTACGATTCGGGGTTTAGGGTTTACGGTTTAGGGTTGACGGTTGAGGGTTTTTTAATTTTTTGATTGATGAATTATGAATTTTTCTATATTTGTAGTTGTTAGGATTTATGGATTAAGGTATTGGGTTTTTTATTTCATTTTAATGGGATGAGGGTTTTGGTTTTAGGTTTAAGATTTAGGGATCATAAATTATGATTTTGGGTTTATCATTTAGGGTTTACGGTTTACTGTATAGCTTCTATGGTTTAGGGTTTATGGATTTATGGTTTAGGGTATAGGATTTAGGGTTTGGGGTTTGGGTGTTGTATTGTTGTTTTTATGTTTTATGAATTTTTTTTATAGGGATCAGTGATTTGGGTTTTAGGGATTATGGATTATGGGATATGTTTTAGTATTTATGGTTTCGTGTCTCTCACCGAGGGTTTTGGGGCTAGGTTTGAAGGTTTAGTGTTTGGGGATAAGAGTTTGGGGATAAGAGTTTAGGATTTCTAGTTATGGTGTAAAACTTTTATGGGATTAATTTAGGTTTTATAGTTTTTGGTTTTGGGTTTCATGAATAGTGTTTAGGTTTCATATTATGTGTTATAGGGTTAATGGTTTTGGTTTTAGGGTTATGTGATTTATGTTTTTATATTCAATGTTTGGGTTAAGAGTTGATGGTTGAGGCTTAAGGGTTTAGGGTTCATCATTTTATATTCAAGAATTTTTTTTCTCGGGTTTGGTTTTAGGTTTTAGGGAATAGTGTATAGGGTTTTGAGATTAGGGTTCTTTTGATCTTGGATTTTTGGTTTTGGTTTTGTTATGTATGGTTTTGGATTTAAGGGTTAATATTTTTAGGTTTTCTATTATAGTAGTAGGGTAAACAGTTTCACTTTTTGAATTTAGGTTTTAGGTTTTAGTCATTACGGATTTTGGGCTATTTTTTTTGTTTTTTGGTTTTGGGTTTTGTACCTATGGTTTACATTTTAGTGATTGCAATTTTTTGTTTCTGGTTAATGGATTAATGTTTGGGGTTTGGGGATTAGTGTTCAGGTTTTATTGTTTAGTGTTTTGGGTTTACCGATTATGGTTCAAGGTTTAGGGAATATGGTTTATTTTGTAGGGTTTAGGATTATGTTTTTGGATTAATATTTTGGGGAATATTGTTCATGGTTTAGGATTCAGGTTTTATTGTTTAGAGATTGGGGGTTAGAGTTTGGAGTTTCTGGTTTAGGTTTTTGGGTTTACTGTATGGAGTTTGGGGTTTAATGTTAAATTTTTTTATTTTAGTGTGTAAATTTTAGTGTTTAGGGTTTAGAATTTTTTGATTGATATTTAAGGATTATTTTAAACAAGTTAGAGTATTGAGTTTTGGGTTTTGGTTTTTGGCTTGGGTGTAGGGTTTAGGGTATAGTGTTTTTGGTTTTTGAGTTTTAGTTTTTGGGATTATTATTTAGTGTTTGGGGTGTAGTATTTCATGTTTCTTGTTTTTTGTTTAGTGTGTAGGGTATACGGTTTAGTTATTAGTGTTGAGGTTTTTTGGTTTGATATTTTGGTTTTAGGATTAATATTTTAGATTTTTTTAATTTAGTGTTTAGGGTTTATGATGTTATGATTCTAGGGCTTAGGTTTTAGTATATAGAATTATAGTTTGGGGTTTAGAATTTTCGGTATATGGTTTAATGTGCATGGATTGTATATTATGGTTTAGTTATTTGGGATTGGGTTTAGGGTTTTGTTTATGAGGTCTATTTTTTAAGGTTTAGTGGTTAAGGGTTATGATTTAAGTATAATGATTTACGATTTAATGTTTTAGAGTTTTATGAAATAGATTTTTGTGTGTATGGTTTATGTTTTAATATTTTGTGTTAATATTTTTATTTTTAGTGTTTTATGTTTAGTTTTTATGGTTTATTGTTTTGGGTCTGGGCATTGGATATTGGGTTTATGATTTATTTTATAGGATTATCATATCAGGGATTAGTTTTTAGGATTTGTTGTATAATCGATTTGGGTTTATGGATTTTTAGTTTAGGGATAAGAGTTTGGGGTTTAGGTTTTTGGTTTTAGGTTTTAGGGCTTAGGTTTATGGTTTAAGGGTTTTGAGTTAAAGCTTTTGGATTTTAAAATTTTTCTCATGGGATTAGGATTTTGAGTATGTAGATTTGGGTTTAGGATAAATGGGTTAGAGTTTTGGGTTTACGATTTATATTATTGGGTTTAGGGTAGAGGATTTATGTTTTAGGTTTTAGGGTTTTTTGATTTCTGTTTATGTTATAGGGATTATTGTTTAGGGATTATTTATTATCGTTTAGGGTTTAGAGTTTAGGGTATTGTGTTTATGTATTTGGGAATATGGTTTAGGGTTTATACATTATGGTTTATAGTTAATGGATTATGGTATGTGATTTAGGTGATAGGGGTTTGAGTTTAGGGTTTGGGGATTATATTTTAGGGTTTTTCAATTACGGTTAAGGATATAGAGTTTATTGTTTAGGGTTTATGGGTTAGGGTTTTAGGTTTTCGGTTTTGGTTTTTGTGTTTTGTGTTTTTTATTTTTTTTATTTTTTTTATGGGATTTTTTTGGTATTAGTTTGTTGTTTTATCTAGGGTTTAGGTATTTTTAATTATCATTTAAGGTTTATGGATGTGGGTTTAGGGTTTAGGGTTTCATGTTTAGTTTTTGGTTTTTATGTGTTGGGTTTTAATACTTGGGTTTTGGGAAATTTTTTATGGTTTTTTATTTATGTTTTACATTTTGGGGTTTAGGTTTTAGGGATTCGGGTTTAGTGTATAGGGTTTAGGTTTTAGGGGTTATGGTTTAGGGTCAACGGTTTATGGTTTTGGGTTTAGGGTTTAAATTTTATATTTTATTGTTTTTCGATTTAGGGTTTAGGATTTTGGTATGAGGGTTTTATAGTTTAGAGTATATTGATTAAGGTCAAGTGTTTAGTGATTATGGTTTCAAGGAATTTTTATTGGATATTATTTATATTTTAGGTTTTAGGGATTAGTTTTTTGGATTTAGGGTATAATGGCATGGGCTTATACTTTGTGACTGTAGGATTTATGTTTTATGTTTTAGAGGTTACTTTACTTGTTTTGGGATTTATAGTTTATAGTTCTGGGTTTTGGGTCTTGGGTTTTGGTTTTTAGTTTTTGAATTTTAGGTTTTGGGTTTTATGTTTAGTGTTTTTTGTTTTAGGTTTCAGGGTTACCGTCTAGGGTGTGAGGTTCAATAATTAAGGTTTAGGATTTAGGGTTCAATGATTGTGGTTATAGGTTTAGAGTATATAGTTTAGACTTTACTGTGTAAATATAATGGTTTAGGTTTTGGGGTTAAAGATGTTGGGTTTGGAGTTTGCAATTTATATTGAATGGTTTTGGGTATTGAGTTTTGGGATTATTATTGCTGATTTTGGGTTAATTTTTTTGGGTTTAGGGTCTATTATTCTACATTAAGGAATATGGTTTCTCGGTTTAGGGTTATAGATTATATTATAGGGTTTAGGGTTTTCAGTTTATGATTTAGAGTTTATGGTTTAAGGTTTTGGTTTTATTATTCAGTGCTTAGATTTTTGGGTTTAGGAATTACATTTTTAGTTCATAGTTAAGGGCTTACATTTTACGGATTAGGGTATAGATATATATTTTATGGGGTATTTTTTTGAATAGATTTATGGTTTAGGGTATAGTGTTTATTGGTTAGAGTTTTGATTTTAGGGTCTATGTTTTAGGATTTATGTTATATATATTAGTATTTTTTAATAGTTTTTCTTTCTGGATTTATAGTAGACAGTTTTGGGTTTTGGGTTTTGGGTTTTGGATTTAATGTTCTTGGTTAGTGTTTAGGGTTTAGGGTTTAGGTCTTATGTTTTACGGTTTTGGTTTCATGCTTAATTTGTTGGGATTAGGGTAAGGGTTTATGGTTTTGGGTTTAGGATATATGTTCCAGGTTATCGGGTTGCGTCTTTCATCATTGGCGTTTAGTGATTAGGTTTTAGGGTTTATGGTTGAGGTTTTACGGTTTACGGTTTATGGTTTGGTTTTTCAGGTTTTGGGTCATAGGTTTAACATATAGGTTTTTGGGATTATTGTTTTTAATTCGGTGTTTAGGTTTTAGTGTTTAGGTTTTATTATTTAGGTTTTAGGGTTCATGGTTTTGTGTTTTAGATTTAGTGATTTGGATTCAGTTTTTTTTTCTCCAAAACTTCACGAATTTCCTATTAGAACAATTTTAAACCATGTAAATTTCGTAAAAACAGTGGAATTATCTTATGTAAATGATTTAAAAAAACCATGACTCCTATTTATATTTAAATATCGACCGTAGTTTGAAATATTTTTTGAAATCAACTATTTACATGAGCCATAAGGCCTGTGGACAAATGTTACACCAATGTTGGAAATTTATATTATTCTTCAGACTATGGAAATGTCCTCTTTATCTCCACAATCCATGTGGTCTGTGGAAATTGGATATAAATAATATAATTATTTCCATGGTTTAGTAAATTGTGGATAAATGTTTTCCATCCAATTTCCCACTAAAAAATAGTGATTCCTTCCACTTTTCAACAATATATAACTACCATTATTTTAAATAAATGTGGTTGTGGGTGTAAAAATTTTCCTATTTTGAACTGTTTAGTTAGACTGTCCCAAATTGCCTTACGGCTGTGTTTTGAAAATAATTGTGGTAGTAGACACCCCAATGAACACAATTTTCAAAACTGTGGCTATATGATTGTTTCCAAAGCACTATTGTTTTTTTCTGTGGGTTTAGAATCTTAGGTTTTGTGTTCTGGGTTTTGGGTGCACTCCTTAGAGTATGGGGTTTAGATTATATTTTTTATGTCTTTGGTTTTTTGGTTCATGTTTTAGGTTTTTGTTTGTTTTCAATTTATTTAGATTAGGGTCTATGTTTTTTGCATTTAGTGTTTTATTGTATATTGTTTTTTATAGTTCAGTGTATAAGGATTATGGTATAATGTTAATGGTATAGGGTTTAGGGTTTAGGTTTTAGGGAATAAGCATTAGGGTATAGGGAGTTGGGTGTAGGTATAAGTGTTTTTGTTTTAATTTTTATAGATTATAGTCTAGGGTTTGGTATTTTGTATTTATGTTTAAGGGTTTAGGCCTTATAGTTTATGGTTTATATTCCGGGGTTAGGGTTTAAGGTTGACGTTTTGGGGTTATGCTATAAATTATATGGTTTAGGTTTGAGGTTTTGGTATTATGATTTAGGTTTTAGAATTTAGGATTTAGGTTATAGGTATTTGGGTTTTGGGTTTTTTTAGTGTTTAGGGATTATGTTTTTTGGAATTTTGTTAAGTATATAGTTTTTTGGTTTTAGTGGTGAGGGTTAGGATTAAGGGTTTATTGTTTTGGGTTTAAGGTTAAAATTTTAATATTTTTAATTTGTGATTTGGGGTTTAGGGTTTATGGATTATTGTTTTCAGTTTTTGGGTTAGGATTTTTGGGTTTTGGTTTTTGGGTTAGGGGTTTGGACTTTATGGTTCAGTGTTTGGGGTTTAGGTTTTAGGTTTTAGGATTAAGGAATTTTTTATTTAGGTTTAGGGTTTAAGTTTTTTGGTTTAGGGTTTTGGGATTGTTTTTGATGTTTTAGGGTTTCATATTTACAATTTAGAGTTTTGGATTTAGGGTTCACTGTTTTGGGATATTGTATTCCGGATTAGGTTTTAGGGTTTTTTCTTGAGGTTTTAGGGATTAAAGATTATAGTTTATTGTTTATTTTTTTGGTTTGGAGTTCTGGGTTTGGGGATTAAGATTTGAGGTCATGGGATTTCAGTTTTCGTTTTAGTGTTTAGATTTTTTTATATTTTTAAATTTGGGTTCAGGTTATAGGGATTAGTGGTTAGTGGTTAGTGATTATTGTTTATAGATTTGGGATAGTGGATTAGGGTTTTTGGTTATGGTTTTGTGGTTTTTTGAATAATGTATTGTGTTTAGGGTTTGGTGTATTGGGTTTTGGGTTTTGGGTTTATGATTCAGGTTTTATGGTTTCATATTAAGATTTTAGGGTTTAGAGTTACAGTGTAGGCTTAAAGGGATTCATGTTTAGGGATTCATGTTTTCACATTTGTGTTTTGAGATAAGGGATTTGGGTTTAGGTTCTTGGGTTCATATCATAGGTATTGGGGTCTAGGGATTTGGGTTTGGGGTTTTGGTTTATTATATTAGTGTTCTATGTTTTGGTTTTAGGGTATAGGGTTTAGGATTTTAGGATTAGGATTTTGGGTTTGGGAGTTTTGGGATTTGTGTTTTTGGTATGTGTTTTGGGAAATAGGTTTTGGGGTTTTGGGTTCTATATTAGGGTTTTGGGGTTTTGGGTTTTTTGTTTTGGGTATTGGGTTTAGGTTTTTGGGTTTTGAATTTTGGATTTATGATTTTTAGTTTTCCATTTTGGATTATGTGTTTAGAGTGTATGTTTTTGGTTTAGTGTTTATCGTTTATGGTTTATGATTCTTGATTTGGTGTTTGTGGAGTTGGATTTTGGTTTTAATGTATTATCATTTTGGATCAGGATTTTTAGGATTATGGTTCTAGGTTTCTGGGGTTAGTACTTTGGGTTTTTTGAGGGTTTGAAGTTACGATTTTAGGGTTAAGGGTTTAGGTTTTACGGTTATGGGTTATGGGTTTGGGGTTTAGTGTTGGGGTTTATAGTTTAGAATTTTAATTCTTGGTTTTACCATTTTAGGGATTTGTGTTTATGGGATATGGTTCATGGTTTATGGGGTATAATATAGGGTTTAGTGTTAAATGTTTTGGGTTTAGTGTAAAGAAATGGGATTTGGGGTATGCTATTTTGGATTTTTGGATTATTTGATAGGGTTCAAGACTTACTGGTTAGGTTTCTTGATATTCAGTTCTTGGTTGGGGTTTAGAGTTTGAGGTTTTGGGTTTTGGGTTTTGGGTTTTGGGTTTTGAGTTTAGGGATCAGGGTTTAGGGTTCATGTTTTAGGGTTTATTGTTTATGTTCCAGGGTTTATGGCTTGCAGTTTAAGGTTTTTCATATAGGGATTTGGGGTTGGGTTTTTGGTTTTATGGTTTTAGGTTTTACAGTTTAGGGTTATGTGTTTACATTTTAGGTTACATGGTTTAGGTTTTATGCTCAAGGGTTTAAAATTAAGGTTTTAGTGTTTAGGGTTCCATTTTCATGGTTGTGGTTTTTGGTTTAAGGGTTTTTTATTTCATTTTTAGATTTCATTTTTCAAGATTATGTTTCTAGGTTTAGGGTTTGGGTTTTAATTTTCATGAATTATTTTTTCTGGTTCAAGTTTTAGGATCTAGGGTTAGGGTTTAAGAATTTTGTATTAGGTATTAGGGTTTTGTGTTTAAGGATAAGGGTTAATGATTTAGGTTTTAAAGCTTAGGGTTATTTTTTAAGGGTTGAGGGTTTCGGGTTCAGGATTTTGGGTAATTTATTTAGGGTTTAGGGTTTAATTCTTATGGTATAGGGTTAATGGGTTTTTTTTGTTTTTGGGTTTTTATTTTAATTTTGGTTTATGTTTTAGTATTTAGGAATTAGGTTTTATTATTTAGGTTTTAGGGATTAGTGTTAAGGGGTTAGGGTTTTAGGATTATGATTTAGTTTTTATGTTTTAGGGTTTAAGGTTTATTAATTAGAGTTTATGGTTTTGTTTTTAGGTACTACATTTTTGGGTTTTAGGTTGTGGGTTTTGTGTATTTTATTTTTGGTTTTAGTAATTTGGTGTATTTTTTGGAATTTGGGTTTGGAATTTTGGATTTCGGGTCTATAGTTTTTATTTTTTTTATTTAGGGTTTAGGTTTTTAGTTTTTATGTTTTTGGTTTACAATTTAAGGGATTAGGTTTTAGGGTTTTTGGGGCTGGATTTTGGGTGATATTTTTATGGTTTAGAGTTTATGGGTTCCGTTTTATGGTTATGGGTCCTTGATTTAGGTTTTAGGGATTAGGTTTCAATGTTTACATTTTTTGGATTATGTATTAGTGTTTATGGTTTAGGACATAGGTTCTTGTGTTTACGGTTTTTATTTTATTTTATTTTAGGGTTTTGGGATTTGGGTTTTCGGTTTAGGTATTAGGGATTATGGATTATGGTATGGGGTTTATATTTTAAATTTTAGTGTTTATGTTTTAGATATTTGGTTTTTTGTTTTTTGGTTTTTTGGTTTTGATTTTGGGGTTTTGGGTTTTGGGTTCAATGTTTAGTGTTTTTGGATTTGGGTATATGGTTTAGATTGTAGGGATTATGGTTTAGGGTTCATGTTTAGGATTTAGGGTTTTTGGTTTAGGGTATAGGGTTTTGGGTATTGGGTTTAGGGTTTCGGGGTTTATTGTTTTTGGATGTATGGTTATACGGTTATGGTCTTTAATTTTTATGGTTTTTGTTTACTGTAACACCCCAAACTTCTACGGTACGCTTCTCTTTGAATAATGCAATAGCATGTGTTGTACGCAACATCGAGTTCTAACACACCCCACAACCAATCAAACTCGCCGTTATGAATAGTAATTCCTACTTTTTGAAATTTATAAATTTTATTTTTCAAAATGGACTTCATTTTTTGGATCCGGAATATCACAATTAGCCTATGGTGAATTTTTGGTATTTCTCTAAAAAACTTCATTTTTTGATGAATAGTGAAACCACTAAGTGGTAGTTAAAAAACGGAATTTTTCATAAAACATAATTTTACAGCTTCTGTTAGTGGAATTTCCAAAATTCGAAAGACACGATTAATATCAAGGAGTAAAATGTGGTTCAATGAGATGAAATTTTTTTTGGTGAATAGTACCTTTTTACTTTTATTTACCACGGTTAAAAGTACATAGGTTAATTAAGGGTAAAAATGATATTAATATTACCCTAATACATGTCCAAATTCTATTGGACAAGTATATCTTGACCAAATACAACCTTAGGATAAAATATTATCATTTAGGTCCACTTGTATTAGATTAAGAAATTTATTATTATTTAATTCAAAGAAGAGTTAATAGAGTTAAAATCAAAGTTTATTTACTAAAACAATTTTAATATTGGGTTATACGTAAGGTAAATTGGATTGTAAATATTAATTAGAAAGATAAAACGATTTCCTAAATAATGGTATTTTATTTATAATTTTTAGACAAAAAATTATTAAATTTATTTATGACACAATGTTGATGCAGTAATTACCATAATTGTGAAAAATTAAAATAATTGATCTTATAAATACCCAAATAAATATAATTTGAGACTTTATATGAATTACACTAATTTTCTAGGTTAATATGACATGTTAGGATTGATTTAATTAACTTTTTTAGAAGTAATAATTCTGTTATAATTTTCACTAAAATCAATTTTCCAAATAGTGTCAAAATTGACATAAAAGAGTTTTTAAAACAAATATTATATTATTAATTGATATTAAATTCTTAAAAATATAAGGTTTGGCCCAGAGACTTATATCATTATAGTTGTATCATTAGTATACCACTTGGGGGTCTCTTAGAGATATATAGTAAGTTTATTAACTATATAATATAAAAATACAAAGTGACATGGAAGTGTCAAACTAATTAACTTTGAGTTAAAACTAAGATATAAGGTTAATATAATGACTCAAACCTATCTAAATTCAATTGGTTGAGTGGTTTTCGACCCATCCCCACATTAAACTTTAAATAATCCACTTTGGAGCCATTAGAAACTGAATATGAATTTATTATAAAATAATATTTATAGCTTTTCCAAACGTGCCCCTCACCCCTCTTATAAAAGGGCACTCCCCCTTCTCATTATTTCACACCTTAAAAGCCTTTTGGTTCGGACAAACCCTGCCCAAATACTCTCTCAAATTCCCACAATTCATCCTAGAGGCCTTCCTTTAGTTAAAAATCCAACCAAAGGATCCCTTTTCATTAATTCAAAAGGATGAACCCGAAGAAGAGGTAATGTTTTCACCACCCTTTTTCAAATTCATTTCTTCATCAACTTCTTCTTTATTTGTTATTCCCATTCTAAAATAATGAATCCATTATATCCAATAAACTATAAAATTATTATAAATATGGTACAACCATATTCAGTATTCTATCAATCCTTTGAATGACATGTCACCATACGTGCGTACGTACGGCTTACCGTCTCCATGTCATGGTGTAATTGTAATTCAATATGGATGGGTGACGCACGCCTGTCATAGGGCATGGTAAAACAATTATTTCTTAAGTTCAAATGTAGTAATGTGGTTGACCTAGGATGTCTCCCGAAGAGGAGTGCACAAAAAACAGATTGTCACTTTAAAATGGTGGTACAAATGTTGTGCTTTTGAATAGAAATTTGAAATTCAAAAGATTGAAAAACTATGAAATTAAAAAGGGTGATTCAGTCAGGGTTATTTTCCTAATTCTAATTCTATCCTTGTTCAATTTAATTCAATCATCTTCTTCTTAGTTGATTAAATTGAGTTTCCACAATAGCTTCCTCTCACTTCCTTGGTGAAATTATTATTGTGAAAGAAAACCTTAACAAGATCTTGGTTTGGACAACTCTCCTTCCATGTGTAAAATAGTTGTATTGAATTTCCTTAATTTAAATAGGCAATACCCGATCAGTTTTTATTTACCCCAAACAATAATCATCATTCACTACACCTTTTACACGTACTGAAGATCGTCGAGTACTTCACCTCTAATTCCTTGTTTATTCCATTGTATATAAACCAGAAATTAGTGGAGGGAGATTATGATTATTTTACCAAGGAAAAATCAATAACGGAATTAATATTCAAGAACGACCGCACTTGATAATAAAATACTCTATACAAAATTGAAAACAACTTTGAAGAAGAAAGAAATTTATTCAATTACGTCCAAGAACTCAAGCATTACAATGTAGAAAACCAACCCTTCCCCAATCACTCTAAATGTTTACCCCACCATGGTAAGGGTAATAGAGATGAATGGGGAAGAAGAAGACATTATAAAACTATGAAAAAAATAAATATAATAGAAAGGCCAAAAGTTCTCCTTCTTGGTGTCCCGGAAGGAATGGGGTGGAGAATGGGATGCTTTGAGAGGGTGGAGGTCTCCTCCCTTTATAGCCAGAATTTGTCCCCCGAATTTTGATACATTTTAGCCCCATTAAATGACATCTTCACGCGTTGATCCCTTCTTAAATGTTGTTTATAATTCCCTTTTCTATGTCCCCTCAAAATATCAGCGGATTTGGACTTGTATTCGAAGGGTTATGACCGTTTTACTATGAGCCTTTATTATGTCCAGTCAGACTCTCCAAAACAAAATCCTCTGGATTAGGGTGATTTAATGACCCCATAAACGGACAATTAACTCATTTATTCCTTCATAAAAGATGCTCCAAAACGCTTTTCACGTCCACCCACCGATGTTCAAAACATTTGGCCTCACAATGGATGAGTTATGGATCCCAAACCAAAACTAGGCAGAACTGAAAACAGTTTTCTTTCTCCCACTTGTGAGCTTCTTTTGAGCTTCCATATGGCTGATTCTGCTTTTAGTCCAAATATAGTAAATGAAACCCTATATGTTTACAATATGTAAAAGAAAAAAATTTCAATTTGGATCAGTGTAGATAATGTTATGGCCAAACCACAGATATAATTTAAAACTGTTAAAAATCCAAAATGGCCAATTTTTACAATTCAGCTCAAAATAACACCATTATCATAAAAATGAAACAATTCATCTTAGAGGAACACTTTTGTGGGTTTAAAACAATTATTTTCAATATAAATTAATTGAAAATATTTTCTCTATCAATTCACCACACTTAGCACTTGGAATCATGGACAAGTAAAAATCAAATCAAATCATATCCAAAACACATATCAATGAGATCTATCAAATCCATTCCAAGAAACAAAAAGATATCATGACCCATAAAAAAAATTATTTCAAGTTATCCATTTTAGATTTTAATATATTTCCACTTCATTTATAATCCCATGCACACAAAAAACTTACCTCAAATTAATTTTCTCTCATCTCACAAATGTAAATGCTGAACAAGGCTTTTCTCATCCAAACTCACACAAGAGCCACCATAGGATTGATAAATTCCTACTTCTCCACCCGATGTGAGTCAAGGACATTTGTTTCTCATGAGGACTTTTCGGGGTTGTTTTGTGGCTTCCGGTTGGTAGGATTTAGATGTTAAAAGTTCTGAGGCCGAAAAAGGAAGGCTTGGCTCTTATTGAAAAAATATTGCAAGATTCTAATTTTCACTCAAATATGGTCTCCTTCACATCCCATTTGTTGAAAATAGGCCTCATCATCATTTAATCAGCTCAGAAGCAAAAATTTCAATCTTTTCAAACATGATTTTTTTAATACTCCAGATAGGCACATCTTTCCTTTTACATTGGAAGCTCCAGAAAGGCACAACTTCACTTATCATTAAAGCTCCAAAAAAGGAACAACTTTCAACAGAATAATTTTTCAGTATCACACACATCTCTTCCACAGTTTATTTTCCACCCAATGTATCACCCAATGAAGTAGTACACTATAGGACATCTTCCCCCACACTTACGTTCAACTAGATCATGCAATTTCACTTCAAGAGTAGGTAGGATATGGAAAATTGGCTTGTAATGTGGCTAACCTAACAGGAAATTCATGGCTACTAGGGGATACAATGAAGGATAAATGTAAAGGTGGGCCATAATGAAAAGGATTATTTTGAAAAGGGGTCTTCAAACCAAATAAATGCCTCAATCATTTAAAACACACGTACCCCAAACCCTCAAGTTTTGAAAGAAATAAATCAAATTCTAGTTTAAGCAAGCATAGTCTGGTTCTCTCAAGAAATGAGACATATAAAAAGAATATGATAAAAATGGTTTAGAATCCTCACAGGAAAGTGATTTCAATGATATAGACAGTGGAATATGGCATGAGATTCAAAAATCAGTGTACTTTTCATGAAATTTAAAAAGATTTGAACTTGAAACAAAGTCATTTTCAGCATTCAATTAAGCTCAATTTCATGAAATAGATTGGTTCACTCATTGACATGGGTTTTAAAAATGGTATTGATAATCATTTTAGCTGAAAAGTTTCAGAAACACACCAAAAATTGAAAAATAAACACCCAAAAATTTAAAAACACATAATTTTTTATTTTTCTGTGAAAACAAACATCAAATGAAAATCCTATACAACAAAGGTTACCTCCCCCACACTAAAATGTTACAGTTTCCTCAATGAATTCAAGTGGATTTAACATCTAAGACAATTTTTAAATTAATCACAATGTCAAGAAAGTGTGAAAGAGAGGTACAACCTAACTTATTGGCAATGCAACATTGAGTTTGGCTTCTAAGTGTTGCTCTTTGAAAACCTAAAAAAAGTAGGAACATAACATAAGAAATTTATTAAAATAAATGAAAATATAAATTGAATAAGAAAAAAAATAAATCTTGGTTTAATCCCCCAAGTGGCCCATAGGTTTTGACTGCCTCTAGAGGGGCAGTTCTAATCGATTATCCCCAATCTGATGGTGGATGTGGTTTCTTTGATTTGAACCACCACATGTGGCTCTTTGCAGCTTTCATTTCATTGTTCCTTTTGAGGAGGACTCTATAGATAGAGTACACCAGATCCATCCCCTTCGCAATGTGGTACAATGTGCATGGTGGGGGTAGGATGAAGTATAGAGCCTCCTCCTCATTTGTTGATACTTGTGCAACTATCCTGTCTTTCAGAACTATCTTCAAGGAGGCTTCAGTCTCTTGTCTATTTTCTTCAGGCCCAAAAAATTGGATATCTTCATGATGGGGCTCCTCTAGTAGATTTTTAATGACTTCAGGGTGCTCTATAAGTCTCTCAATAGGTGGTTCATTTTTCACATCATCCTCCAAGGTGTAGTATGAGTTAGTTGAATCAGAAGATTAAATATAATAAGGAGATATACAAAAATTAGTTTCAGCAAAATTTAAAGAATTTGAGTTTAATAATGTATTATCTCCTTGATTTGGTTCGACATTAATATCCTCTTCAGTTGAATGTTCCTCTTGGATTCGATCATCACTGGATAGAGGTAGGTAGTCAGGATCCTCTATCTTGACTTCAAATTCCACCAATTGGGTAGAGTCTTCATTCTGTGGGGCTGACTCTTCTTGCTTGCAAGGCTTGGGGAGATCAAGAAGTTCCTCACATTCATTCAAAAATTCATCAAGTTCTTATTTATGTCCCACATGTAGCCCAGTAGAGAATTCATCTTCTATTTCATCTATCTCAGGTAGAATTGGTTGAGTGATGATGAATGAGTCTTCAGGTACCTAAACATATACCTCCTCTAGTTCTTCAATGATTAGTGGTGAAATTTCTTCCACCACTATCTCAGGTTCTTGCTCCGGCTCAAGGGTCAGGTTTCTCCATCATTGCACGAACATAGTCCAATGCCCATTCCATTTTCCTACTGAAATTATCCAAATTATTACTAATCCTTTCAACCCGGTCATTGAGATAATGATAATCAATTTCTGTTTTTTGATATTGCACCTGTGAGTAATCTTCCCATGCATAAAAATTTTAATTTGAATACATCATGGAAAAAAGAATTTTTTTTAATTTCTTTTTAAATTTTGAAAAAGTCAAATATTTACAAATAAGTTGTGCAACTTCCTCCCCAGCAATGACACCAAGTATGACACACACCTGTCATAGGGCATGGAAAAACAATTATTTCCTAAGTTAAAATGTAGTAATGTGGTTGACCTAGGATGTCTCCCGAAGAGGAGTGCACACAAAACGGGTTGTCACATTAAAACGGGGGTACAAATGTTGTACTTTTGAAAGTAAATTTGAAATTCAAATGATTGAAAAACTATGAAATTAAAAAGGGTGATTTGGTCAGGGTCAGTTTCCTAATTTTAATGCTATCCTTGTTTAATTTAATTCAAACCTCTTCTTCTTTGTTGATTAAAGTGTGTTTCCACAATCGTTTCCTCTCACTTCCTTGGTGAAATTATTATTGTGAAAGAAAACCTTACCAAGATCTTGGTTTTGTCAACTCTCCGTCCATGTGTAAAATAGTTGTATTGAATATCCGTAATTGAAATAGGAAATAATCGATCGGTTTTTTTATCCCAAACAATCATGAACATTCACTACACCGTTTACACGTACTGATGATCGTCGAGTAATTCACCACTAATTCCTAGTTTATTCCATCGTATATAAACCAGAAATTAGTGGAGGGAGATTATGATTATTTTACCAAGGAAAAATCAATAACAGAATTAATATTCAAGAATGATCGCACTTGATAATAAAATCTGCTATATGAAATTGAAAACAACTTTGAAGAAGAAAGAAATTTATTCAATTGCGTCTATGAACTCTAGCATTACAATGTTGAAAACCAACCCTTCCCCAATCTCTTCAAAATTTTACCCCACCATGGTAAGGGTAATCGAGATGAATGGGGAAGAACAATACATTATAAAAATATGAAAAAGAAAAGAAATAAAATAGAAACGTGAAAAGTTCTCCTTCTTGGTGTCCCGAAAAGAATGGGGTGGAGAATGGGATGCTTTGAGAGGGTGGAGCTCTCCTCCTTTTATAGCTAGAATTTTCCCCCCGTATATTGATGCATTGTAGCCAACTTAAATGACATCTCAACGCATAGTTCCCTTATTAAATGTTGTTCATAATTACCTTTTCCGTGTCCCCTCAATATCACAACGGATTTGGACATGTATTACAAGAGTTATGGTCGTTTTACTATGAGCATTTATTCTGTTCAGTCAGACTCTACAAAAAGAAATCCTCCGGATTAGGGTTATTTAATGACCCCATAAACGGTCAATTCACTCAGTTCATCCTTCATAAAAGATGCTCCAAAACCCCTTGTGCGTTCGGCCACCAAATTTTACAACATTTGGGCCCACCATGGATGAGTTTGGGATCCCACACTAAAACTAGGCAGAACTGAAAACAGTTTTCTTTCTCCCACTTGTGAGCTTCTTTTAAGCTTCCATATGACCGATTCAGCTTTTAGTCCAAAAATTTTAAATGATTCTCTTGATGTTTGGAATATGGAAAAGAAATAATTTTTCAATTTGGATCAGTGTAGATAATGTTATTTCAAAACTATAGAAATAATTTAAAACTGTTAAAAACCCAAAATGGCCAATTTTTACTATTCAGCTCAAAATAACACCATTATCATAAAAATGAACCAATTAATCTTAGAGGAACACTTTTGTGGGTAAAAAACAATGATATTAAATATAAATTAATTGAAAATATTTTCTATATCAATGGTTATAATAATTATTTGTAATTCATGTAAATAATAAATATAACATGATAATGATTCTGTATATATGATATACCATCCAATTATATATTATTTTCATATCAAAAGAATGATATTGTTGCTCGTGCATACGTACGAACTACTGTCTCCACGAACGCGATAACATTCATTCTCCATCGTATCCATTCAAGTCTAATTCTCATTTAAAGATTGATAATAATGTTTAAGGACTTAATATGACTCTGGATTTGAATAAGATACAACCTATCCATAACAAACATGGCTAACGTAACAAAACATATAAAAGAAAATGAGTAAGTTAACACCCGAAACGACGATAATTCGAAAGTATTATTAACAAAGCAATGTTAAAAGATCATATATGATATCATATTAATATATATGATTCTTTTATAATTTAATAACAATTATTTCACCATTATACAGGAGGTTAACCTACTCCAACCAAGGAAATGTACAAGGTATGGTTTTATTTCGCAATCTCTTCATTATCTGAGGTTGTTTATACGTAATAATCTACTGGTACTTCTTTATCATATACATCTATGTTTCTTAAAAATGTATTTCAAAACATTTTTTTACTATTTACTAGAATATGGGTTAAATTCATTTATAGCCTTTTTGACTTTTATAAGTGGTTTATAAAAGAATATTTCCATCGTTTTCCAAACAAGGTCCTTTTTAACATTTTCGACAGAATTAAGGTAAAAATGTTTTTTTAACTTATACGGCGGGTGTGGCTATTTTCCACCGTTATAAAATCCTCAAATCTTTCTTTACAAGCTTATAAGAATATTTTCAAATTAAACGTTTTATTTTATAATTATGTGACTTTTAAATGATTTCAAAAAAAGTGATATTTCTCTCAAATAGTTTTGATTTCATCTATGTCAACATCTTTTGATGGTTTTTAATCTTATTTGAAGTTGATTTTTTATGATACAAAACTTCCATATTGTATTGAAGGTTTTGTGATATGTTTGACTGTGGATGTGTTATTTTTATACCATTCATGGTTTATGGTGAAAGTATTGACATTTTGTATGCTAGTTTTAATACAAATGTTTATGTTATGTTTAAACCTATTCATATGGGGAATGAATTGGACTTAATAAGTGATGGATGGAGCCTGATATTTCTCCACAATGCATCGGTAGGTCTCATTAGACAAACTAGTGTCTTGGAACAAGGCCTTGACAAAATTGTATTTGAAGTCTTAGCACAAGGCCTTGGCTATGTGGTTATGATAGTCTGGCATTATACATTCCATCATTATGAAAGTGGTTATTGATATTGCATGTGATTATTCGTTTAGTAGAATATCAGTGTGAATAAGTAAATGGAATTATTTCATTTTATTTTTTCCATACTTTGTTTAAGTTCAATTTTAAAAGGCTATTGTTTTAGTTATACATTGTCATAAATGTTTACTCTTATTTATGAAAGTTTCCGCTATATTGTTATCCTTACTGGCCATTTGAGCTCACCCCTTTTCTATGTTTTATTTTTCCCAGGATGTGAAGAAGTAAATTATGAATGACCTGCAGGGATAGTATGAGGGGATAAGAGTGTGGACTATGTAAACTTTGTTGATGTAGTTTTCATTTTTATGATGTAATGTAAAACTTTATGAATATATCTAGTGTTTCCAAGGATACTAAACTAATCGGTCTTTCGAGATTTGATCTTTCTTGTGATCATGACAATGTTATGTAATAATGCACCAACTCTAGGTAACTGGGGTCGTGGCGTTACAGTTGGTATCAGAGGAAGTTTAGTACAAACCTTGGAAGCTAGATTTTGATAAACTCTGATTAGAGCACATAGATTTACGATGGACTTTGAGGATTAGTATAGAAGAACATCCAAGAATTTTGGTATTGTAGAGATTTTGTGAATTTTCCAATAAATACATCCCTGTATGGATACAAGAAGGTAGAGGCGGCTCTAGCACAGATATACCTAGGGGTAAAACCCAAAAACACCGCTTTGAGGTAGACTCGAATGGGAACCGGTGCATGACAACGGGCCTTGCTGCACGCTTGGTCACGACACTCACGGGGGATATGATTAGCATAACTCTCATTTTCTTTAAAAATAATTATGAAGGGTTTATGAGTTTATACTTCCACAAAGAAAACATTTTTTATGATTATGGATTATATCCATAAATATTTCAATTTATGTTAAGTGTTTTATAAGTATGGAATTGTGTATTTTGTTCATAAACTGATCTAGTTTATTTCATTGTTTAGAAATGGCGCCTAGAGGAAGAAATAGAAACCACATCAATCCACGCACTCCATGTAGGTATTTCCCTCCTACTCAAGATAATTATAGTGGAGCTGGTGATGCAACTGGTGTTGATCAACTAATTACCATACTGGGACAACTCACTCAGGTTATGAATAATAACCTTACCCGTATGGAGAACCCTGATCCGCAGCATGGATGATCAATGTTAGATCGCTTCATGATGAAAAAACCACCAACATTCAATGGGAGTACAAATCCATTGGTAGCTGAGCAATGGATAAGTTCCCTAGAGAAAATATTTCAGGCTTTGGGAAGTAGTGAAAGGGAAAAAGTTATCATGGCAGTTTATCACCTCACTGGAGATGCTGATCAATGGTGTTCATTGATTCAAAACATGAAGGAAGATGAAGAAGTATCAAATATGGAATGGAGGGAGTTCAAAGATTTGTTTTTAGAAAAATACTTTCCTCGTGACAATCGAGCAGATATGGAAAGACAATTTCTGAGTCTGAGACAAAAGGAGGAGGAGAATGTTGCAAAGTATGAGGCTAACTTTACAAGGTTAGCAAGGTATGCTAGAGATTATATACGTAACCCAAGAAGTAAGATTGATCATTTCGTTGATGGGTTAAAACCATTTCTCCGTTGAGCATTAGTTTCACAATCCATCTCGTCGTACGAAGACATTGTCTCATTTGCTATCAAGACAGATAATGAATTCTATTCATATGACTTTAAAGAAAATCAATAGAAGAAGAGATCTGCTGATCAATCTGGGAATGGAAATAAAGGGAAGAAGGGAAAAGTTGAATATCCCTCCTGCAGTAAATGTGGGAAGAAACACCCCAATACTTGCTTAAAAGGAACGGGAGTCTGTTACAAGTGTGGTGAAAAGGCCACCAAACTCGTGATTGCAAGGGGAAGAAGGAAGCTACCGATGTCTAATTCTATAATTACAGGGAGATGGGACATCATGCAAATGAATGTCCTAAGTGTCAAAGGAACTTACCTCAGAAAATGCCAAGGGAGCAAGGTCAAGCTTATGTTATTACTACAATGGAGGTAGATTCTCCAAAAGATGTAGTGGCATGTAATTTAATGGTTTCATCAAGTTTAGAAAATGCATTATTTGATTTTGGATCATTACATTGTTTCATATCTTCCCAGTTTGCTAAGAAAATTAGATATTAGAAAATTTGATTTAACAAGGGAGTTGTCAGTTAAAACACCTAAGGGAAGTATCATTGCAACAAATTTTTGGGAATCAGTCCCCATTAGAGCACATAAATGTTCTTTATATGCTGATCTCATCATCATACCTATGATTGAGTTTGATATAATCCTCAGTATGGACTGTTTTTCAGACCATGATGCAAAGATTTATTGTAAGAATAATGAGGTTAAGATTTTTGATGATGATGATAAGGAACAACTTATCTTTAGAGAAGAATCATCACCACCTAATTCTTATCTAGATCCAACCCCAATAGCTCAACTAAATTCAATTATTGGGGAGAAAGAGAATGAAATGACTATGGGTGAGGAAAGGAATCTTCAAATAGTGTATTTACCTATTGTGAAAGAATATGTATATGTGTTTCCAGAAGATTTACCTGGACATCCTCCAGAATGAGAAGTTGAGTTTTCCATTAATTTAATTTCAGGATCAAGGCCTATATCGAAGACCCCTTACAGAATGGCCACTATAGAATTAGTTGAACTAAATAAACAACTAGAGTAATTGAGTAATAAGGGATTTATTCTCCCTAGTGTTTCTCCATGTGGAGCCCCTGTTCTTTTTGTTAAAAAGAAAGATAATCTATGAGGTTATGTATTGACTACAAGGAGATCAATGCTATAACAATAAAGAATATGTATCCCCTACCTTGCATTGATAATTTATTTGACCAACTACATGGAGCTCAATACTTTTAAAAGATTTACATTCAATCTGGATACCATCAGTTGTGTGTGAAGAAGGAAGACATTCTAAAGACAACATTTCGAACTAGGTATGGGCATTACAAGTTTACAGTAATGCCTTTTGGATTGAATAATGCACCCTCTGTATTCATGGATATGATGAAAAGAGTTTTCAAGGAATATCTCGATGAATTTTTGGAGGTATTTATTGATGATATCTGGGTATACACTAAAATCTACGGAGATCATAAAAATCACTTGCGCATTATCCCAAAGACTCTGATAAGAGATGAATAATATGGGAAGTTAAGAAAGTGTGAATTCTGGCTTCAGGAGATTTCTTTTCTCGGCCATATTGTCTCTAATGATGGAATCTATGTTGATCCTTCTAAGACCAAGGCAATCCAAGAATGGCCAGAACCTATGAGTATAACTGAGGTACACAGTTTTATTGGTTTGGTAGGTTATTATTGACGTTTCGTCCATAATTTTGCCCGATTGGCTAACCCATTAAATAAGCTCACACGTAAAGGGGTTAAATTTGTCTGGAAAAAAGAGTGTGAAGAATGTTTCGAAGAACTGAATAGAATATTAGTCAATGATCCTATATTGAATATACCATCGGGGAATGATGGGTTCATTATTTATAGTGATGCATCGAAGAAAGGATTTGGTTGTTTCTTTATGTCGAATGATATGGTTATTGTCTATGAATCACGACAGTTGAAAATTCAGGAACAAAACTATCCTACTCATGATCTCAAGTTAGTAGCTATGATCTTTGCTTTGAAGATATTGAGGCACTACCTCTATGGTGAAAAATGTGAGATTTATATTGATCACAAGAGTTTAAAGTATATTTTCTCAAAAAAAGAACTCAACATAAGGCAAAGGAGATGGCTTGAATTACTCAAGGATTTTGATTTCACGATACACTACCACCCGGGGATGGAAAAAAAGGTGGAAGATGCTTTGAGAAGAAAAGATCATGGATTTTTGAACAATATGAGAATTGAAAGGGATCCAATTTTCACGGATGTAGTGAAGATGGACGTTGGAATAACCAGGGAAGGTGAAACATCAATGCTTTTTCAAATGGTTGCCAAACCATATTTACTAGAATGGATTAAGAGTTCTCAGACCGATGATGAAGAATTTCAAATGAAGATTAAAGCTGTGAATGATGGGAGATTGAGAGACTTTGTGTATGAAGATTTTTTTTTGAAATTTCGGAAGAGGCTTTGTGTTCCCGATATACCCGATCTAAAAAGTGAATTGCTGGATGATGCTCATAGTTCCAATTTCTCTATACACCCTGGGAGCAGCAAAATGTATAGATATTTGAAGGAACATTTTTGGTGGGACAACATGAAGAGGGATATTGCTGATTTATTGTCATGATGTATGGTTTGTCAACAAGTGAAAGCTGGAAGGCAACAGCCTGGAGGATTCATGCAACCTCTTCCCATTCTGGAGTGGAAATGGGACAATATTAAGATGGACTTTTTCATGGGGCTACCAAATACTCCTAGAAGGAACGATGCAATATGGGTCATTGTTGATCGTCTTACCAAGTCAGCACATTTTCTTACTATAATGGAAGATTTACCACTTGAACGACTAGAAAGACTATATATTAATGAAGTTGTGAGAGTTCATGGAGTACCCTTATAGATTGTTTCTGATCATAATCCCCGTTTTACTTCAAGATTCTGGAAAAGTCTTCAGAAAGTCTTGGATAATGAACTTCATTTGAGTACTGCCTACCACCCTCAAACAGATGGACAATCAGAACGAAGTATTAAAACCATAGAAGACATGTTGAGATCCTTCTCACTTGACTTTCAGGGTATGTGGGATCAATATTTACCTCTGGTAGAATTTTCATATAACAATCGCTTCTATTAGAGTATTCATATGGAACCATATGAAGAGTTATACAGAAAGAGATGTCGCACACCAACATGCTGGGATGACGTTGGTGAAAGAAAACTTTTAGGTCGAGAACTGGTGGAGGAAATGATGGAAAAGGTGAAGGTAATCCAAAACCATATCAAAGCAGCTCAAAGTAGGCAGAAGAGCTATGGTGATAATCGAAGGAAGGATTTGGAATTTCAAGTCTGTGATCAAGTTTTCTTGAAGGTATCTCCCTGGAAGGGAGTCTTACATTTTGATAAGAAAGGTAAATTGAGTCCCAGGTACATCGGACCTTTCGAAATTCTAGAACAAATTGGGGTTGTAGCTTACCATTTGGCAATGCCACCAAATCTCTCCAAAGTTCACGATGTGATCCACGTATCACTATTGAGGAAATACATGCGTGACCCAACGCATGTACTCACCTATGATAAATTAAAACTGGAACATGATCTATCTTATTGCGAAGATCCCGTCAAGATTCTTGATATGAGAGAACAAGTACTGAGAAACCGGACGACTCATCTGGTAAAAGTCTTGTGGGGAAACCATAAGATGGAAGAGGAAACGTGGGAACCCAGGGAACTTATGATGAACCAGCCAAGTATTTTCATGCAGTAGTATTCTAGAAATTTTGAGGAAAAATTTATTTGAAGGAGGGGAGAATGTAACACCCCAAGCATCTACGGTACGCTTCTCTTTGAATAATGCAATAGTGTGTGTTGTACGCAACATCGAGTTCTAACACACACCACAACCAATCAAACTAGCTGTTATGAATAGTAATACCCACTTTCTGATAATTATAAATTTTATTTTTCAAAATGGTCTTCATTTTTGGATTCCGAAAATCGAAATTATCCTACGGTGAATTTTTGGTAATTTTCTGAAAAACTTCATTTTTTGATGAATAGTGAAACCACTAAGTGGTAGTTAAAAAACTGAATTTCTCATAAAACATAATTTTACCGCTTCTGTGTGTAGAATTTCAAAATCTGAGAGACACGGTTAATATCATGGAGTAAAATGTGGTTCAATGAGATGAAAATAATTTTTGGTGAATAGTAACTTTTTACTTTTATTTACCACGGTTAAAAGTAAATAGGGTAATTAAGGGTAAAGTGATATTAATATTACCCTAACACATGTCCTAATTCTATTGGACTAGTATATCTCGACCAAAAACAACCTTAGGAATAAAATATTATCATTTAGGCCCACATGGATTATATTAGGACATTTATTATTATTTAATTCAAAGAAGAGTTAAAAGTGTTAAAATCAATGTTCATTTACTAAAACATTTTTAATATAGGGTTATACATAAGGTAAATTCGATTGTAAGTATTAATTAGAAAGATAAAAATATTTCCTACATAATGATATTTTATTTATAATTTTTAGACAATAAATATGTTAATTTATTAATGACACAATGATGATGCAGTAATTACCATAATAGTGAAAAATTAAACTAATTGATATTATAAGTACGCAAATAAATATAATTTGAGACTTTTTATGAATTACACTGATTTTTTATGTTAATATGACATTTTAGGATTGATTTAGTTAACTTTTTCGAAGTAATAATTCTGTTATGAGTTTCACAAAAATAAATTTTCCAAATAGTGTTAAAATTGACATAAAAGAGTTTTTAAAACAAATATTATATTATTAATTGATATTCAATTCCTAAAATCTAAGGTTTGTCAAAGAGCTTATTTCAGGATAGATGTATCATTAATGAACCACTTGGGGGTCTCATGGAGGTATATTGTAAGTTTATTAGCTATATAATATAAAAATACAAAGTGACATGGTAAGTGTCAAACTAATTAACTAAAAGTTAAAACTAAAAGATAAGGTCAATATAATGACCCAAACCTTTCTAAATTCTATTGGTTGAGTGGTTTTTGACCCATACCCACCTTAACCATTAAATAATCGGCTTTGGAGCCATTTGAAACCGAATATTAATTTATAATAAAATAATATTTCTAGATTTTCCAAAGGTTCCCCGCACCCCTCTTATAAAAGGATACTTCTCCTTATCATTAATTTACACCTTCAAAGCCTGTTGGTTCGGCCAAAACCTACCCCAATACTCTCTCAACTTCACTCACATAATCCTATAGGCCTTTATTTAGTCATAAATTCAACCTAAGGAGCCCTTTTGATCAAATCATAAGGAAGAACCCGAAGAAGAGGTAATGTTTTCACCACCCTTTTTCAAAATCATTTCTTCTTCAACTTCTTCTTTATTTGTTATTACCATTCTAAAATAAGGAATCTTGTATATCCTATATAATTTAATATTATTATCAATATGGTACAACCATATTCAGTATTCTATCCATCCTTTAAATGACATTTCACCATATGTGTGTACGTACGACTTACCGTCTCCACGTCGTGGTGTAATTGTTATTCAATATGGATGGATATAATAATGATTTGTAATTCATGTAAATAATAAATATAACATCATAATGATTCAGTATATATGATATAGCATCCAATTATATATTATTTTAATATCAAAAGAATGATATTGTCGCTCGTGCTTACATACGGACTACCGTCTCCACGAACGCGATGAGATTCATTCTCCATCGTATCCATTCAAGTCTAATTCTCATTTGAAGATTAATAATAATGTTTAAGGACTTAATATCATTCTAGATATGAATAATATACAACCTATCCATAACAAACATTTCTTACATAACAAAACATATAAAAAAATGAGTAAGCTAACACCCGAAACGACGATAATTCTAAAATATTATTAACACAGCAATGTTAAAAGAACATATATGATATCATATTAATATATATGATTCTTTTATAATTTAATAACAATTATTTCAACATTATACAGGAGTTTAACCTACCCCAACCAAGGAAAAGTACAAGGTAAGGGTTTATTTCGCAATCTCTTCATTATCTGAGGTTTTTTATATGTAATAATCTACTGGGACTTCTTTCTCATCTACATCCATGTTTCTTAAAAATGTATTTCAAATTTTTTTTCACTATTTAATAGAATATGGGTCAAATTAATTTATACCCTTGTTGACTTTTATAAGTTTTTTATAAAGGAATATTTCTGTCATTTTCCAAACAAGGTCCTTTTTAACCTTTTCGACTGAATTAAGTTAAGAATGTTTTTTACTTATATGGAAGGTGAGGCTATTTTACACCGTTATAAAATCCTCAAATCTTCCCTTACATGCTTATAGGAATATTTTCAAATTAAATGTTTTATTTTATAATTATATGACTTTTAAATGATTTAAAAAAAGAGATATTTCTCTCAAATAGTTTTGATTTCATCTATGCCAACATCCTTTGATGGATTTTAAGCTTATTTGAAGTTGATTTATTATGATACAAAACTTCCATATTGTATTGAAGGTTTTGTGATATGTTTGACTGTGGATGTGTTATTTTTATACCATTCATCATTTATGGTGAAAGTATTGATATTTCGTATGCTATTTTTAATACGAATATTTATGTTATGTTTAAACCTAATCATATGGGGAATACATTAGACTTCATAAGTGATGGGTGGAGCCCGCTACAGCTCCTCGATGCATCAGTTGGTCTCATGAGACAAACAAGTGTCTTGGCACAAGGCCTTGAAAAAATCTTATTTTTAGTCTTGGCACGAGGCCTTGGCTATGTGGTTATGATAGTCTGGCATTATGCATTCCATCATTATGAAAGTGGTTGTTGATATTTCATGTGATTATTCGATTAGTAGAATATCCATGTGAATAAGTAAATGGCATTATTTTATTTTATTTTTTCCATACTCTGTATATGTTCAAGTTTAAAAGGATTTTTTTTAGTTATACATTGCCTTAAATGTTTATTCTTATTTATGAAAGTTTCTGCTATATTTTTATCCTTACTGGGCATTTGAGCTCACCCCTTTTCTATGATTTATTTTTCCCAGGATGTGAAGAAGTAAATTATGAATGACTTGCAGGGATAGTATAAGGGGTTAAGAGTGTGGACTATGGAGACTATGTTGATCTAGTTTTCATTATTATGATGTAATGTAAAACTTTATGAATATATCTAGTATTTCCAACGCTACTAAACTAATCAGTCTTTCGTGATTTGATCTTTCTTGTAATCATGCCAATGTTATGTAATAATGCACCGACTCTGGGTAACTGGGGTCGGGGCGTTACATTTACGGTCAAGGGTTTATGGTTTATAATTTTGGTTTTCTGTTTAAGGGAATAAAAGTTAATGTTTAAGTTTTTGGTTTAGGTTTTAAGGTTTGGGATTTATGTTTTAGGTTTTAAGGTGTTGGTTTATGTGTTTTGGGTTTGGTATTTCCGGTTTTGGGTTTAGGGTTTATGGTATATGGTATACTGTTTAGTGTTTAAGGTTAATTTTGAAGGCTATAATATTTGTAGTGGAGGGTTATGGTGTTATGGTTTAGGTATTTGGGTTTAGTGTATAGGATACATGGTAATGTTTATAGGGATTAGTTTTTTGTGTTTTGGGTTTATAGTTTAGTATTTACCACTGAGGTATTAGATTTTTGAGTGTAGGGTTTTGGATTTATAGAATAAGGTTTATAGATTCTAGTTATGGTATTTGTTTTTGGGTTTGGGTTTTAGTGTTCATGTTTTTTGCGTTGATAATTTAGTATTTGGGGTTTGGGGTTTAGGCCTTATGGTTTAGGGTATTTGGTTGTGGTTTTTTATTTTTGGGTTTTGGGTTTTGGTTTAATGTATTATCATTTCTCATTATTATTATGTTTTTTGGCGTGTTTTGTCTAGAGTATGAGGTTTAGTGTTTTGGGTTTTTAGATTTGGGTTTTGGTTTTTGGGTTTTCGATTTTGGGTTATGTTTTCATTGTTTAGGGTTTATTGTTCTAGGATCAAGGTGTATAGTTCAGTATTTAGGGTTATGGGTTCATGTTTTATGGTTTGGGGTCAAGGGTTTTGATTTTTTGTTTTATGGTATAGGATTTAGGGTCTAGGTTTTTGGATTTAGGATTCATGGTTTTAGGTTAATGGTATAGGTTTTTGGTTTTTGGGTTTTGGGTTTGTTATTTATCCTTTAGGGTTTAGGTTTTAGGATTTTTATTTTAGGGATTAGAGACTTGGGTTTAGGGTCTAGGGTATTGGGTTTACTTTTTATGGTTTATGGATTACTGTTTATTTATTTTTTATTTAGGGTGTAGGTTTTAACTTTTATTTTATAGAGTTTAAGGTTTAGGTTTATTGGTTTAGGGTTTAGTTTTTTGGGTTTATGCTTAAGGATTTATTTATTTGGTTTAGGATTTCAGTTTTTAGCGTTTATGGTTCAACATTTAGTCTTTAATTTATATGGGTTTGAATGTTTATATTTTATGTTTTAAGGTTTATGGATTTCAGGAATTTGGTTTTGGGTTTTAGGGTATTAGATTATATGATTTATAGTTTTATAGTTTAGTGGATTTGGTGTTATGTTCGATAATGGTGAATCACAATACACAAGAGGGGGAGGGTAAATATACTATTCAAAAAAATTTACCGTTATAAAAAATAATTGTGCAATTTGGTAGTTTATGAAAATTAAATAATTTTTTATAAAATGATTTAAAATAATTGATGCGTGAAGAGTGAATATAAAAAAAATAAGTGATGATAACACTTGATTTTATTATAGTATGTATCCAAATGACCCCACTCAACTATCACAACCCAACCAGTGGAGTATAACACTGATTATATAAAGATGGAATTTGACAATGGGTATGATCTGAAACCCATGAACTTTTATCGAGGTGTATCTCAAGACATACACACCTGTCCTTCTTCAGGTTTATGATTTGGGGTCTAGGTTTTATGATTTTTTTGTTTTAGGTTTTGGGTTTTGTGTTTTTGAGTTTTTTTTGGATTTCGGGTTTGGGTGTATGTTTTGGGGTTTGGATTTAGAATTTATGATTTATTGTTTAAGGTTTAGAGTTCTTGGTGTAGGGTTGTTTTTTGTTTTTTTTTGGATTAGGGTTTTAGGTTTTGTGTTTTATAGTTGTGGGTTTAGGGTTTACGGTTATAGGTTTAGGGTTTAGAGATTAGGGATTAAGTTTCAGGTTTATGAGTCTGGGATTTATGATTTTGGGAATAGTTATTAGGGTTTATTGTTTAGGGTGTTGGTTCTTGAGGGTTGTGGTTTTTTATTTTATGGTTTGAGGTATAGATTTTTTGTTTTAGAGATTAATGATTAATGTATGGGGTTTAGTGTCCATATTTTAGTGATTAGGGTTTATTATTTAGGTTTACGGTTTTTTCATTTTTGGTTTTCGGTTTTGGGTTTTGAGTTTTGGGTTCAATTTTTGGGGTTAATGTTTTTTGTTCAGGGAATAGGGGATAGGGTTATTCGTTTAGGGTAATGAATTTTTGGGTTTAGTGATTTAGTATTTAGGGTTTTGATGTTTTGGTTTTTAATTTTTATGGTTTTTTTAAGGGATTAGGTTTTAGGGTTTAATGTTTAGGTTTTTGGGATTAGTGAATGGTGGTGAAGGATTAAGGTCTTGGGTTTAGGGTTTTGGGTTTAGGATTTGGGTTTTGTGTTTCAGGGTTTTTGTTTATGGTATAGGGTATATTGTTTTGGGTGTATGGTTAATTTTGTAGTATTTAAAGTTTATGGTTTAAGGTTTTAGGAATACAGTTTAGGGATTATGGTTTAGTGTATACAGTATTCAATACTTGAAATTTAGGCTATAGCCACAGATCTATAGCCATGGTTTTATCAATCCGTAGATAGAGCTTGTTTATAGCCACGATTTAATTTGATGGTCGTGGCTATAGGTTGCCTTCTCAAACCCTCTTATCCCACGGCCCCCTACTACCTCGCAATTCCTCCGCCTCACGATTCTTCCTCCCCATGATCTCCTCCTCGTCGTGCCCTCCTCCTCACCGTGACCCTCCTCCCTTACGCCTCCGCGCCGCGCCCTCCTCATCGCCGCGACCCTCCACCCCGACGCCTCCTCGCCGCACCCTCCTCATCACCGCAACCCTCCTCCCCGATGCCTCCTCGTCGACGCCGCTCTTCTAACAACTCCTCGCCGTGACCCTCTTCCTCGAAGCCTCCTCGCCGCGACCCTCCTGCTCGTCGCGACCCTCCTCCCTAATGCCTCATCCCCGAATCCTCTCTTCTAACGCCAAGGTCGACACCCCCAGCAACCCTGAAATCCCTCGACCCCTCCTCTTAGCGACCTTCCTCACCCCGACCCTCCTCCAGCAAAGCTGATCCGAGCTACCTCCCCTCCTCCTCCATTCCTGACGGTTCTCCCCCAAACCAGAGGTAATCCCCTGTCTTCATCCCCATCCACCATTCTTTACCCTCTATTATTTTGTTTCAATATAACTACTTATTGGTGATTTAATTCTTTATTTTGGGGTGTGATACTGGTTATATTTATACTCACCCTTACGTGGGTTCATCTTGAACATATAATGTATCATGAAAATGGTTGTTTTATTAGAGATTTAGGAAGACATAGTGTAGATGGTGTGTATTGGTGCTTGGTAGATTTGGTGTTTAGACTGTTTTTAGAATGGAGTCCTCATGATTAGACTGCATTATCTATTTTGGTTAGATTAGACCTACCTACAAGTTATTTGGCCAGATTATTTCATCGTCACATTGATTAAGTGCTTTATACTTTGTTGGGGGATGTTATAGGTTGTGCATGCATTAAAAAAATTCCGTTTTTTACTCTTCCAAATTACTCTACTGTTCTAGGAATTTTTTTTCCAAATATATAGGTTCATTAGATTAAGTTCTCTCATATATTTAATATGCCTACTCAGTGATAGTCACCATTCCTTGGCCAATTATATTTGGTTTTTTGGTGGCACACTCAACTTACCATCAGCCAAGTGGGGCCCAGAGTTTCATGTCATTTTAGAGTGGTATCAGAGCCTAATTTTTCCTAGGATAGAGTTTAGAGATATTATAGTTGTGAGAATTGGTTTTATATTTAGGGAAATTGTGTTAAATTGTATTGGGTTTGGATCTTAGGTCAATGACACTAATGACACCACAATCCCACCTCTAATTGGTTAGGGGTTAGTGACCATCCCTAAGTAGGCTTAACACACACAAGGTTGTCCTTAGCCTAAGGTACCTGTACACAAGAAAAGAATAAAGGGGAAAATAAAATCCTACAAAAATAGATAAAAGAGACTAACTTGTTATAAGGTAGGGGACTACTGATAGATGCAACAACCTAGCATGAACCATGGTCTATCTAGATCACTATCTTCTATTTGCTCTTGGTCCTCCTAGGATTCCTTCAAAAAGATTATTTTCTATATAAGACATGAAATGTATGGGTAGATCCAATGCAGTGTTTAGTATAACAATGATCAATTGGACACCCCAAAATCACTGAACAATAGGCATTTGGAGAGTAGTTATCTCATCATCACATAGACACATCATTAAAAATATTAGACATAACAATAGGAACAATAAACTAGATATACTCCTAACATAAAATAGTCCTCAATAGAATATTAACCATTATTTTATCCATATGATTCTACTCAAGGATACAATTTACACTCTTCTGGTTGTACTCACAACATGATCTATACTTTCACTGATGGTGCATGCCTAAGAGGTCATGCTCATCAGACCTCACCAAAGATGTACTCAATGTAACTCCGAAGATCTCGATACATAGATAGGGGATCTCTCCAAGGGAATCTGGGGTATACCATACCATACCTAGAATATCCCACTACGTATGGGATTGTACACATAAATTAGTTGGTAATAATGATTCCACAAACCCCACCTTGGGAAATAGAAAACATTATAGAGGATCACACCCCAGGTCACACAGAGGGATTCCCAAACACTCTGAAATTAATCCCATAGAAGAGATCACAATCATATTATTAGGATGTAATACCAAAATTTACCCTCATGGGGATGACCAAGGGGAACACACACAAGTTAAGATAGTCCATTATTGTATATCATCTTCATATAATTATTATTACTTCCAATTATATAATCTTAATATTCTAACAATAATGTAAAAATAAATTCTTTCTTCTAGTTATTATTCTCATCTTCTTACCCTTGTAATTATCAGCCAATTATTTAATAGTAATTATTGGTATATGAGATGGTTTATATTTTCAAAATGTCTATAAATTTCAATAAATCTTTGTAGAATTAATACAAAACATCATAACTCGTTATGAATTAACCCAAACACTTTTGAGAATTGATCATTATTATCTCTTAGATTTCATATAAACTCTTTTTACTATAATCAATCCTCATTATTTGAACTTATGTTTGAATATTCTTGAATTTTTATAATTTAAAACCTTTATGAATTCCCTCTCCCAGCCTCTTTAATTCAAGAATGTTCTAAATTGCATTTAGCTGACTTTTTAATTATGCTTGTTTATATTAAAATGAAATTCTTGAGTAAGTGTTAAGATAATTGTTTTGTTTGATAAACAAGTAATGGTTTTATTCTTGTTTTGGAATTTGATCATACGTAATTGAATTATAAAATCATTTATCACTCCTTTGAACACATTGATTACACTTGCAATAGGCGGTCTTCCAGTTTTCAAAATGCAAGAGGCTAGACTTTTCAGAACATCATACTAAATATAGAAATCATTGAAATAGGTATGATTATCCTCTTTCTTTCTTTTACTTTGAAATGTATTAATTGTTTTCAATCTTTATCCTGACTTGTAGCAATCAAAGTGTGTTACCACAGGAGCATTAAGTTTCTATAGAAAAATGAAATAAACTAGAGATGTAATTATTCACAGGAAATAGGTATGTTGTTATTTAATTTTTATTTTATTTTCTTTATCTCATTGGCCACTTCGGATTTTACTGCTTTCTATGGATGGAGGGTAGTTATATTCTGGGAAGGGGGCCAGAAGGGCACTAGAGGCGGCTACACGGTTTTTTTTGCAGGGGAGGGAGATCGGGGTAGTGGAGAGATTAATATGTGTGTTTCGTTTTTTGTCTTTATACTATGTTGTTTTTGTTGTGTTTTTTTTTATTTTCCATCAGCATGGACATCCGACGTATGGATGAGTCATGCCAAAATACTACCATTGCACCACCCATGCCTTTTAGATTTACATGTTTAGTTCAATTTCACTTAGCCTTTCTGAGCCCACTCATTGGCCACAATTTGACAGAGATTAAAAGAGTATGAGGGGGTGTGAAGGGGGTGATGTGTAGTGTTTTGGGAAAATAAATCTCATAAAAATGAAATAGTAGTTGAACAAATGAATAATTAGGGAATCGATAGATACCCCTATGAAGTTTCATACAATGGGGTCGTAGTGTGTCTTGATTTGGATTTTGGGAAACCTGAATTTTTTTGAGAAAATTAAAATCCTGAACTAGATTAAACATTAGTTTATAGGATTAAAATATTTGTAATCATAATTGCAGGTAGGTGAATTATATGATGAGAAATGTAAACTTGTTTTATTTAATTGAAGTTAGATCTATAAAATTAATTTCAAAGTTACTAATGATAAAAATAATGTTGCTCTAGAACAACAATTAGAAAAAAGTCAAACATGAAGATGGAAGAATTATGGATTTCCAATCCATTATTATGATATTACACTTAATAAATATCATGTTATATCCCTTCACCAGAGGAATGTGTCCAAGAAATGGTGGTGTCAACTTTAGGGTGCTCAAAACCTTATTTAATATCCTTTTCTCTATTAACATAATTAAAACCTTTGATATCTAAATCATTAGCAACCTAAATCATTTAGTCAAGATTATCCCCTTGGAATCCCAAAAACCATAATTATACCCTTTTATTTTCCCCTTTCATAGAAATTAGTAGAATGTGTATATAATTACAAAAATGACTCCTCTAATTGGTAATGACATCCATGCCACATATCCATCATACAAACCGGTGGCATGTTTATGTATTGAGGAGAAGATACTATAATCCCATTCACCATTTCTTAACATTATAGTAGTGGTATCTTTATTACCAATGGTTAACTTATTCAAACTAGTATCAATTGACAATGATGTTATTAGGTTGTAATTTACACATTTTTAACCCAACTATTTAGCTGGATTAAAATACCCTATATGTTACAAATTTGTTCATCATACCCATTTTCGAAGAAAGATTATTTTATCTTAATATTGAACCATTTCTCATATAAGAATTAAATATCAGTGAAGAAAAAAAATTCATGAGTTGAGATACTCTTCTTGCTATCCTAAATGCCTTGAGTTGATATGCTCTGTTTTGATGCCTAAATCCATTGATTTGATATATTTCTCCTAGAAAATTAAAAGCCTGTAGTTGAGATTCTTCTCTTGGAAAATTCTCCTTGGATACTTGGTCCTCATGTATTAAATTAATCTATATAACACAATGGTTCATCCTATAGGGACTTAAATTACTTATAATTGTTTGTTTTATATGACCTAGTTCCCTTATGAACGATTCATATCTTCATAAGAGTTCCTAGTATATGGGTTTACCAATTCATGTTGGGTCCTCCCCATTAACTGTTTACGAGGAAAGAACCATTTTATTTCCTCTAGTGAACAATACTAATATGCATAAAGACTTCATTATTCAGAATTATATGGGTCATTATTTCAATTCATATTGGATACATAGTGAATTATGGACCACCTATCTTGGTCCCATCCATAGTACTTCATTTTCACCATATATCTGGACCGGGCCAACAAGTCGCGGTCACGTCGCGGTCATGTCGTTGTCACGCCGCGGTCACATCGCGGCCACGCTGCGATCACACCGTGGTAATGCCGTGATTTGGCCCTACTCTAGCCACATCCAGACCACACCACCCCCTTCCACCTTCATTTTAGCCCACCGCCACCAACATTCCAGGCCGTAACAATCCCCATTCCACCTTTTAATCAGCCTGCACCATCCCCCCAGCACCTACAACTATCCCCCTTACACCAGCATTCCAGCCTCCTCCCGCTCCCTTCGCTCATGGCTGGAAGATGTTGCCCCGCGGATGTTGCTGGACTGGGCCAACACAATGCGGTTATGCCGCGTTCATGCCGCGGTAATGTCGTGACTTGGCCCTGCTCCAGCCACATCCAGCCCACACTAGCCCCCTTCCACCAACATTTGTATTCTCCTTGGACAAATATTCCATTATGCTATTTATTGCCTGTATGAGAAATCTTCCATTATGATATTTATTGCCTCTATTTTCACATAAAATCAAGGATTGTTCACATGAATCTATGTTTTTCTCCTTCTTCCATGATAGAAGAACTGATCCTTTTATATTTAGCACTTGGCTTAGACTTCTTAGGTTTATTACCCAAGGATGTATGATCTTCCTCCTTTAAAAACTTCTTGGGAATAATGTTTCCAACTTCAATTTTTTTAAATTTTCCAAAGGAAGTTTTATTCCATTTTTCATCATCAGTGGTCATCATTATCCATTTGTTTTTAACACATTCTTAGATGATAATGCTCCATTATAGTGACCACACTCAATTATGTGATGCGGCAACATTCCTGGAAATATTTTAGGTCGATCAGAACATGCTTAAAGGGAAACATCTCATTCATTATTTTTTTTGTAGAGCTTGACCTGTCTAAGAAACATCTAGAGTTTATTTGGTTCTCTTCTGAAAAACAGTTCAATGTTAAACAACACATTGTCTAGGAAACAGAGGCAATTCAATAGTGAACTACTAGAGTCTCAGTACAAAGTTATATTCAAGGCTTAATATAGCCCTCATCTTGTTGGGGAATATGTGTATTATGCCTCTCTATCTCATGAGTCAGTGGATACCAAGGGTCCTTTGACATAATAATACATTCAAGGATCTAAATGTTTAGTTTCATAGGAAAATTAGGTTCATAAAACACTTGTACATAATATAAAAACATTATTTAGAAACTGGGAATGGATGGAGGGGGCAGTGTGGGCTGTGCATGCTAGGGGGCTGGGTGGAGGGGGGAAGGGGGTGGGGGGGTGCGGGGTGTGCTGTACAAGCTAGGGGGTGCGTGGAGGGGGGCATGGGGCAGGTGGAAAGGTGCAGGGTGGGGGGGGGGGGCAGGGGAAGGGGGCACGGGATGTGGAGGGGGGCAGCGGGCAGCGGGCAGGGTGCAAGGTGGAGGGGTGTAGGGGGGCAGGGGGGCAGGTTGGAGGGGGGAAGGGGGCATGGGGGTAGGGGGTAGGGGGCAGGTTGGAGGGGGGAAGGGGGGAAGGTTGGAGGGGGCAGGGGGCAGGGGGAAGGGGGCAGGGGTGAAAGGGGGGGGGGGTGGGTTAGGGGGCAAGTTGGAGGGGGCCAGGGGGGAGGGGGGCATGGGGCAGGTTGTTGGGGGGAGGGGGTAGGGGGCAGGGGGTAGGGGGAATGGGGAATGGTGGAGGGTGGAGGGGTGCAGTTGTGGACATTTTAACAACAGCCCCTGTTCCGGGTTTGAAATCTAAAAATTATTTTCCCTTTTCTTTTCTTTTATTTTGTTCAGTTATTTTACTATTTAATAACATTTTTCTTGTGTTTTATGGGCACTAAAAAAGTTGGAAAACACCTTATGAACCTGTTGAAGATCAGATCATACTATTTTTGGAAGAATAAACAAACATCTAGGTTTATTTTTCTACTTTGTTTTCAATGTTTTTTATGTTTTCCACCTTCCTCTTTAAATTGTATGTGATAAATTGCCCATTTAATTTGATGGTTTCTGTAAAATACATTTAATTTGTGAAGGTGCATATAACCAGTGGGGGATAAACAGCTTTTAGTTAGAAAACTCCAACACGTCGCGGTCATTCCGCGGTCACGCTGCAGTAATGTCGTGATTTGGCCCTGCTCCGACCACATCCAGCCCACACCATCCCCCTTCCACCTTCATTTCAGCCCGCTTCCACCAACATTCCAGCCACAACAGCCCCCCCTGCCACCTTAGAATCAGCCCGCACCATCCCCCCAACACTTGCAACCAGCCCCCTTCCACAAGCATTCCATCCTCCTCCCACTCCCTTCGCTCTTGGCCGGAAGGTGATACCTCGCGGATGTCGCTGGACCGGGCCAACACGTCGCGGTCTTGTCGCGGTCACGCCACGGTCACACCGTGATTTGACCCTGCTCCGGCCACATCCAGCCCACACCAACCCCCTTCCACCTTTATTTCATCCCGCTACCACTCGCATTCCAGCCCACAACAGCCCCCCCCCCCCCCACCTTCCACCTTCGAATCATCACGCACCATCTCCCCCACACCTTCAACCAGCCCCCTTCCACCAGCATTCTAGACTCCTCTCGCTCCCTTCGCTCTTGGCCGGATGATGCTACCCTGCGGATGTCACTGGACCAGGCCAACACACCGCGGTCACGCCATGGTCACGTCGTAGTCACGCCGCGGTCACGCCGTGATTTGTCCTTGCTCCGGCCACATCCAGCCCACACCATCCCCCTTCCACCTTCATTTCAGCCCACTGCCACCAGCATTCCAGCCCGCTACAGCCCCCCCTGCCACCTTTGAAACAGCCCGCACCATCTCCCCAACACCTGCAACCAGACCCCTTCCACCAGCATTCCATCCTCCTCCTTATCCCTTCGCTCCTCTCCATAAGATACTGCCCCACGGATGTCGCTGAACCAGGCCAACACGCCGCGGTAACACCACGTTCATGCCATGATATGGCCCTTCTCCGACCACATCCAGCCCACACCAGCCCCCTTCCACCTTCATTTCAGCCCGCTTCCACCAGTATTCACGCCCGCAATAGCCCCCCCTGCCACCTTCGAATCAAGCGCACCATCTACCCAACACCTGCAACCATCCCCCTTCCACCAGCATAACATCCTCCTCTCGCTCCCTTCGCTCCTGGTCGGAAGATGTTGTCCTGAAGATGTCGCTGGACCGGGCTAACACGCCACAGTCACGCCACGGTCACGCCGCGTTCATGCCGCCGTCACGCCGTGGTCACACCACGGTCACGCCATGATTTGGCCTAGCCCCGGCCACATCAAGCCCACACCAGCCCCCTTCCACCTTCATTTCAGCACGCTGCCACCAACATTCCAGCCCGCAACATCCCCCCCTGTCACCTTCAAATCAGCCCACACCATCTCTCTAACACCTGCAACCAGCCCCCTTCCACCAGCATTCCAACATTCTCCTGCTCACTTCGCTCCTGGCCGGAAGCTGCTGCCCCATAGATGTCGCTGGACCGGGCCAACACGTCGTAGTCATGCCGCGGTCACGCCGCGTTAATGTCGTGATTTGGCCCGGCTCCAGCCACATCCAGTCCACACCAGCCCCCTTCCACCTTCATTTCAACCTACAACAGCGCCCCAGAATCAAGATGGTAGCCTCACAATAATTCCTGGGTAACAAGATTCTTAGGATGAATTGGTTTTGGTACTGAAGGTTGAAGATATTATTATCCAGCTTTAGATTTCTGAGTCTCTTAAGGTTAATTTTGTAACCATCTCACTAGAGGGACCGAGTTATAAGTGTTGTAAGTCTATTATTCAGACTAAGCCAGACAAAGAATATTCTATGAAAAGTTTCAAGGCATTGTTCATTTAGAATTATTTCATAAGGAAGTGAAGGTACTGATGGTTATATAATTTTATAAATGATCTAGAATCTGGAATCAGCACTCCACTTAAGATTGATCAGCACACTATCAGTGGAGATCTTAGTCTTTATGCTAGAGTGCTAATTGAGGTCAATATGGAATTACCTCCTCCAACACACATATCTATGGATTTAGATGAGCATCAAATGGAGATCAACTCTGAGTTTGAGAATCTTCCTCCCTTTTGTGAGCAATGTAAGATGGTCGGGAATGCTATTAAAAACTGTCGAGTGGTTAATAAAATGGTAAAGTCAGTTTCTAACACCACTTCTTGGAAGGAAATTTCCATAGGAAAAAAGACTAATCAGATGATTTATATGAAATGGGATATCTTCGATCCTCTAAAATGAGTTTTGGATAACAAATATGTTCCCATGAGTTCTTCATGGGAAGCTCTAGCAGAGGAGAAGGAGCAGAAGAAATAAAATGCAGTAAATATCTATACACCTGAAATTAACATGCAGTGTGAACCTACATCCTTCTTCTTGAACATATCATCAAATGTTGTTTCTACTATTATTTCTATATATCCCGAGGAGTTTAAGCTAGCTCTGGTCTCCTTAGACATTGATGCGGTAATTCATGTGGATGCACTCTTGGGTACTGTAGGTATGAATCACCACAGCCTAGAAAACCATAAGGAGAAAACAGTGACTCATGCACATGACATAAATGACCGTCTCAGTGACGATATCCCCATTCAAATCCCAATGTAAGAGGATGGAAAAAATTGTGAACAAACCCAACACATGCTGGGAGACAAGGAGGTTCTGGCCAATATTCAGGTTTAGAGAAGAACTGACATCCCTAATGAGGACTCTCCTATAGAAAAACCTCTGATAAACAATAACATTACCTCAGTAAAAACTCAATATAATGATGATACCAAATATTCTAAATCTATTGAAAATATTGCAAAGGCAGGCACTGTTGTCAGAAAATCACTAAGGAAAATAGATAGGAAAGGCAAAGGAGTAGTCACCCCAAACCAAAACCAAAATGAGGATACTCTTTTGGAAATGTGAGTGAATAGTCAACCCTGGTAGGGAAGGATACCTCAGGCTCCTTACAGGTATGTACAAACCTAATAATATTGGTATTTCTGAGCCGAAGATTATTTCATCAGATCGAACTACTCTTTTCAATAACAAGTGATAATTCAGGCTGTGAACTATTCCTTCTGAATCCATCATTGAAGGAATCTAGATATTGGTTCATAGAAGGGTGGAAAACCCTGTCATTATCCACGAATATAGAGATATCATCACATGTAGTTTTGATATATCTAGCCAAAAAATGTTCTGCTCAATTGTATATGTTTTTAACAACTACATGGTCAGGAGAGATCTATGGATGAAAATCAAGATTATGTCCAGCATTATCATAGATCCATGGACTATAATTGGTGACTTCAACTCCATCCTCCATGTAGATAAAAAACCGGGACTAGTGTGCATCATTATCATAGATCCATGGACTATAATTGGTGACTTCAATTATTTAATGGTTGGATTTTTGTGTGGTTATTTCTTCTTGGGAGTAATTCACCTTGTCTTGGTTTTCTTCCTATTGTTCACGTGAAAACTATTTATTCCAACTCTTTCAGTGGAAACTCATTGTTCACATGGGTTGTAGATTCTCCTAGGCTGCGGTGTGGTTCCTCCTCCTAGGCCTCCCATTGCCCTTTCATAACCTGGATTTACATCATTATATCAGTGACGTGGTTGGATATTTTTTTGGTGGACAATCACATTTATTAGCTTCCGGATGCTTCCTCTTCCCAGATCTGTGTGGATATGGTTCTCTCCAACCCTTCCCTAACTGGATCCTCCTCATGGCAGGGACTTTCTCCTTGTGAAAAAATCTCTTCCATCAATTCCTAATGTATTTCATCTCCCACTTCCTATTGCAAGGACGCTTAGAATATCTGTGAAAACACTTTCATGTTGGTCCTTAGGCCCCCACAGTGGTGTTTATACTCTGCATATCCCTTCAATAAAGCCTAAAGATTCCATGGATCCTCATGAAAAGGGTGCATCCTCATTTTCCCCCACTTCTAATTCACCTCATGCTGTTTCCCCGGTGGTCATTCAGCTTCCTACAGTTCCCCCTAGTTCCTATTGTTCTGCTTCTCCCACCTTAAAAACCCGGTCCAAGGGATCTTCCCACTCTTCTAGATGTGTTTCCTTCAGAGCTGCCACTACCCCTCCTCCTCGACTATGTCCCACCCTCTGATTATACATCATAGAATTATTTTGTGGTGTCCAGGCCTCATGTGAATGGGAAATAGATATCTCTCTATAATCCCGCATCTCCCCCACGTGAGGGACGTATAGCAAATCTTAGTCTAGGAGCCTTCAGGATTCCAAATCCTACAGTAGAGTTTCCTATTTACCAGCACCCCCAACCTTCATTAATGACATCCCTCTTACATTGCAGATGTTATCTTTTTAGAAGCACAACAGTTGTCCTACTGTGATAATGACCTGTTTAGTCATTTTATCTCAATGAATAATGATTTAGTGGTCTGCCTTCTTGGAAAAGGAATTTCTTTCATTAGAATGGAAACCAATTAAATGGATTCTAGAGAGGGAAAAACTCTACAATTTTTCATGTATGCATTAAAGAGAGACACCACCATACTAGGACTAACATAATCCAAGAATATATATCCATTATGGCTGATCAAATTTATGTTTGAGGCCTTGATGTTACCAACATACAGTCTATTTTGGCTGACCCAAACACCTGCATTCTTGAGGCTTACCCAAGGATCCATTCTAATCTCTTTGATGCCATCCCTTTTTTCAGAGTAGACTAATAGGGTGGTGTTGCCCGATCCAGTTGGGTTGAATGCTTGTGGCCACAACTGTAGCAATGCCGACCACTGTAGCAGAGCTGTCCGACCGACACCGACAAGCACTATAGAGGAGGGGGTGGGGCAGGGGAGGTGTGAAAGAGCAGGGGGTGGGGGTACTGGTGTAGTGTGGGGGAGCTGTGGGTGGGGGAGGGGGAAGTTGGTAGTGTCCTCCCAACAGCCCGCACAGTGAACCGTGCTGGATTTTTTTTGTGCAGTGGACAAGCCTATAGCCACGGTTCATAGTGTCATGGCCTTTTTTGGCGTGGTTATAGGGCTATAGCTTCGGTTGGAGCCGTGGATTTAGGGATATATCCACGGTTCGAACTGTGTCTATAGGTATATAGCCATGGTTTGAAACTGTGGTTATAGGTTCTAACCTATAGCCATGCCAATACCAGACACGGTTCGTAAAACCATGGCTATAACCTATAGCCACGGTTTTTTACCCTATAGCCCTGGTTTAGAACTGTGGATATAGCCTAAATTTCTAGTAGTGATTGGTTGATGTTTACCGGGATTATGATTTTGTTTTTTTAGTTTATATATTAGGATTTAGTGTGGAGGGTTTTGGGTTTTGATTTTAGGTTTTAGAGTAAAGGGTATATGGTTTATAATTTCTAGTTTAGTGTTTAGTTTTTAGGGTCTATGTATTAGTGTTTTGTGTTTTTGGGGTAGGGTTTTAAATTTTTTATTCTGGATTTTAGCATTTTGATATAGGGTATATGGTTTTGGTTTTGGGCTCTATAGTATATGGAATATGGTTTATGGTTTAAGGTTATGGGATTTGGTCTTCGGGCATATGCCATATAGTTTATGGGTTTTATTTTAAAACACGGGGTTTAGAGTTTAGGGTCTATGGTTTATCGTTTAGGGTTTAGTGTTCAGGTTTTTGTGGTTGTGCAATTAGGATTTTAGGTTCATGGATTATGGTTTATGGTTGAGGGTGTGGGGTTTCGTGTTTTGGGTTTTAGGATTAAGGTTTAGGGTTTATCGTTAATGGTTTATTTTTTAGGGTACAGTGCTTATAGTTTGAGGTTTATTGTAAAATGATTAGTGTTTAGGGATTAGGCTTTTGGGATCAAGGTTTGGGGTTCTATTTTTAGGGTTTTGGGTTAATGGTGTATGGTTTGTTGTTTAGAGTTTATATTTTATGTTTAATGGTTGGGAATTAATCTTTAGTTTTTCGGATTTGGGGTTTATGGTTTCACATTTTGGTTTGGGGATTTGGGGTTCAGTATTTATGGTTTAGGGTTTATATTTTAGGGTTTGGTGACTTCAATTTATGGGTTTGGGTATTAGGATTAATGTTTAGGGTTTAGGTATTATTGTATAGGGTTTTGGGATTAATGTATAGGTTTTAGATTTTATGTTATTGAGTTTAGGGTTTGGGGTTTTTTATTTAATTTTTAGGGTTTATGTTTACGGATTTTGAGTTTTTGGTTAAGGGTTTAGGTTTTAGGGCTGATGCAATATCATTTAGGTTTTTGTTTATTTGGTTTTGAAGTTTTATATTTTGCATCTTCTGGTTTATGGTTTAATGCATTTGGGAATTTATTTTAGGTTGAAAAATGGTTATTCACAATGGACAGGAGGGGGAGAGGCTGAATTTACTTTTCGTAAATTTTTTAGAGTTATTAAAAATAATTTCAGAATTTTTTTGTTTTAAAAAATTAAATATGATTTTAATAAATGATTTAGAATAGTGGATGTGTGAATATTGAATATATTAAAATTAACTGATGAGAACTGGTAATTTTATTATAGTTCAGATCCAAATGATCCTACTCCACTCTTCACAACCCAAACAGTGGATTATAACATTGAGTAAATAAAGAGGGAATTTTATGTAACACCCCAATCTTCCATGGTACGTTTCCCTTTGAATAATGCAGTAGCTTGTGTTGTACGCAACATAGAGTTTTAACACACCAAGACAAATCAAACTAGACATTATGAATAGTAATACCCACTTTTTGAAATTTTATAAATTTTATTTTTCAAAATGGACTTCATTTTTGGATTCGGAATATCAAAATTAACTCAGGTCGAATTTTTGGTATTTTTCTGAAAACTTTCAATTTTTTATGCATAGTGAAAAACAATGCATTATTGTTTAAAATCGACATTATATTTAAATAATTAGTATTTTATTTTAATTTATTTTAGGTTAAAATATATTCATAAAACCTCTATATTTTTAATGTAATTCATTGGAGTCATTTTATAATAATTTTAGACATATAAAATTTTATTGAATTTTTACCGTCTTTTACCACTTTCTAAAACCATTTACAAATTTGCATAAAACATAATTTTACCACTTATGTGAGTTGAATTTCAAAAATACGAGAGACACCGTTGACATCCATAGGTAAAATTTGGTTCAATAAGATGAAAATAATTTGTGGTGAATAGTAACTATTGCATTTTATTTACCACGGTTAAAATTAAATAGGGTAATTAAGAGTAAATTTGATATTATATTTACCCTAACACAAGACCTAATTCTATTGGATAAGTTTAATTCGACCAAAAAATCTTAGGAATAAAATATGATACTTTTCGTCCACTTGGAATAGATTAGGACATTTATATTTATTTTATTTAAAGAAGAGTTAAAAGTGTTAAATTCGATGTTTAATAACTAAACAATTTTTAATATAGGGATATACATAAGTTCAATTAGGAAATAAATATTCATTAGAAATATAAAAATATTTCATACATATTGGTATTTATTTATAATTTTTAGACATTATATAATTTATATTATTTATGACATAATGATGATGCAGTAATTAGCTTATTAATGAAATATTAAAATAATTCATAATAAAAATATCCAAATAAATTTAAATTTAGACTTATGATGAATTGCACTAATTTTATAGGTCAATATGAAATGTTAGAATTTATTAAATAAATTTTATTCGATGTGATAAAGTTTTCATAGATTTCAAAAAAAATTCAAATACTAAATATTGTCAAAATTGACATAATTTAGTTTTTAAATAAAATACTATATTATTAATTGATATAAAACTACTAGAAATATATGTTTTGGAAAAAGGACTTATATAAGGTTATATATATTAATAATTAACAACTTTGGGTTCACTTGGTAGTTTATAGTGTTTTTATTAACCATATAATATAAAAATACAAGGAGACATGGTAAATGTCAAACCATTTAACTAAGAGTTAAATATAAAATATATGGTTAATATGGTGACCTAAAACTATCTAAAACCTATTGAATTATATTTTTTCAACCCATACCCACCTTTTCTTCTAAATAAATCATTTTTTATCCATTATAAACCAAAAATTATTTTATTATAAAATAACATTTCAAGATTTTCCTAAAGTGACCCTCACCTCTCTTATAAAAGGGTAATTACCTTTCTCTTAATTTCACAGCTCCAATGCCATTTGGATCGGCCAAACCCTACACAAATATCCTCCCAATATCCATCAAATCAACCTAGATTTCTTACTTGTATCAGAAAGCCAACCTAATGAAACCTTTTGATCAACTCAAAAATAAACACTCGAAGAAGAGGTAATAATTTCACCACCCTCTTTCAAGTTATTTTCTTCTTCCACTTCCTCTTTCTCTGATTCCATACCAAAATAATAACTCCAGTACCTTCAAAATACTTTTATGTAATTATAAATATGGTACAACCAAATTTTTTATTTTATCCATCCTATAAATGATAAAGTCACCAAACGTGCGTACATACGACTTATCGTCTCCACGTCATGGTTTATTTTGTTATTCAAACACTTCATTATTTTGGATGGGTATAATAATGAGTATAACTAATTTAAATAATAAATATATCATGACAATTATTTTTTATAAATTATATACCATCCAACTACATACTATTTCACCATCAATATAATGTTATTATAGCTCATGCGTACGTACGGATTACCATTTCCAAGAACGCATTGAGATTCATTACCCATCATAATTATTCATGAATAATTTTAGTTTTATGATTAAAAATAATGCTTATGAACATAATATCATTCTATATAAGATTCAAATACATCTTATCCAAAACAAACATGTCTTATTTAACCAAGCATATAAAGGAGAACGAATCAGTTAACCCCTGAAAGATGATACTACTGAAATATTAATAACAACGCAATATTAGAGGATAATATATGATATCATATATATATGTATATATTTTTGAATCTTTTAATAACCATTTTTTAACTATTATACAGGAGTTAAACATACTATCGACAATGTAAAATTACAAGTTAAGGGTTGATTCTACAATCTCTTTACATATCTGAGGTTGTTAATACATATGTATCTACTTGGACCTCTATATCATCCACATCAGTGTTTTCTTAAAAATGTAATTCGATACATTTTTACTATTTAATATACTATGGGTCGAATTCATTTATACCCTTATTATATCATATATGTTTTGAAAGAAATATTTCCATCATTTTTTAAACAAGGTACTTTATGACCTTTTGGACAAAATTAAGGTAAGAATGATTTTTTTAACTTATACGACGGGTGAATCTATTTTACACCATTATAACATCGTCAAAGCTTCCCACACAAGCTTATAAAAACATTTTGAAAATAAATGTTTTCTATATAATTATATGACTTTAAAATGATTTCAAAATAGAATGAGATATTTCTCTAAAAACATGTTGATTTCATCTATGTCAACATCATTTGATGTATTTTAAGTTTTTTTGAAGTTGATTAATAATGATACAAAACTTCTGTATTGTATTGAAGGTTTTTTGATATGTTTGACTATAGATGTGTTATTTTTACACTATTCATGGTTTATAGATAATGTATTTACATTTCGAATTCATGTTTTAATATGAATGTTTATGTTATTTTTAATCATTTTCATATGAGGAATGCATTAGACTTAGTAAGTAACGGGTGGAGCCCGTTATAGCTCATCGATGCATCTATATGTATCATGAGAAGAACTAGTTTCTTGGAACAAGGCCTTGATAGAATATTATTTTTAGTCTTTGAACAAGGCCTTGGCTATGTGGTTATAAATTCTGGGATTACACATTTCATCATTATGAAATTGGAAATTGATATTCCATGAGATTATTCATCTAGTAGAATATCAATGTGAATAAGTAATTAGAATTATTTGATTTATATTGTCCATATTATGTAGATTTTTTTTAAAAGGCTTGTGATTTAGTCTTATACATTGCCTTAAATGTTTATTCTTATTTATGTATGTTTCTTCTATATTTTTATCCTTACTGAGCATCTAAGCTCACCCCTTTATATGTTTTATTTTTCCAAAGATGCGAAGAAGTATATTATGAATAACCTGTAGTGATAGTCTAAGGGATAGTCTAAGGGACATGAATGTGGTCAATGCAGACAATGTTGTTGGTTTTTTCATTTTATAATGTAATGTAAAACTTATGAATGTATCTAGTACATCCAAGGAAACTAAACTGATCGGTCTTTCATGATTTTATCTCTTGTGGTCTTTCCAATATTATGTAATAATGTACCGACTCTCTGTAACTGGGGTCAAGGCATTACAGATAGTAACAAAGGATTTTTATTACAAACCATGGAATATAGATTTAAGAAATCTCAGATTATAGAACATTACCCTAAGATAGGCATTGTGTATTTGTATAGAAGAACTTCCTAGAATTTTGGTAATGTAGATATTTTGTGAGTTTTACTAACAATAAATCTTTTTTTGGATATGAGAAGGTAGAGGAGGCTCTGGCACATATGTACCTTGGAGTGAAAACCCAACAAAGAGTTTTGGGCTTGACCTGGGAAATCTTGGTACACGACAATGGGCCTTGTTCGACTATTGGTTACGACACTCTCAGGGGATATGCTTAGGATAATTCCTATTTTCATTACAAACCATTATGTAGGATTTCTGACTATATACCTCCTCAAAGAAAACATTTTCATGATTATGGATTATATCCATAAACTGCCCAATTTATGTTAAGTGTTTTACAAGTTTGTAATTATGTATTGTGATTCGTAAACTAATCTAGTTTATACCATTTTTTAGAAATAGAGCCTAGTGGAAGGAATAGAAACTGTATCAACACATGTAATCAATGTATGTATTTCCCTCCAACTCAAGATAATTATAGTGGAGCAGGTGATGAAACTTGTGTTGATCAGCTTATCACCATACTGGGAAAACTCACTCAGGTTAGGAATAATAACCTTACCCGTATGGAGCACCCTGATCCACAACATGGAGGATCAATATTAGACCTCTTCATGAGTAAACAACAAACAAAATTAAATGGGAGTACAAATCCATTGTTAACTATGTAATGGATTAGTTCATTAGAGATGATATTTCATGCTTTGGGAATTAGCGAAAGGGAAAAAGTTGTCATGGAAGTTTATCGCCTCACGAGAGATACCGATCAATGGTGGTCATTAATCCAAAAAACAAAGGAATATGAAGAGGTATAAAACATGTAATGGATGGAGTTTAAAGAGATTTTCATAGAAAAATATTTTCCTCATGACCATCGAGCTGATATGGAAAGACAATTTCTGAGTCTGAGGAAAAAGGAGGATGAGAATGTCGCAAAGTATGAGGCTAACATTACAAGGTTAGCAAGGTATGCAACAGATAATATAAATAACCCAAGGATTAATATTAATTGATTCTTTTATGGGTTAAAACCATTTCTTCGTCATGAATTAGTCTCATAATCCTTCTCATCGTTCGAAGATATTGTCTCCTGCACTATCAATATAGGAAAGAAATTCTATAAGTCTTACGACTTTAAAGAAAAGCAAGAGAAAAAGAGAAATATTGAACACTCAGGTAATGGAAATAAGGGGAAGATGGAAAAAAGTGTAATATCTATCCTATAGTAAATGTTGTAAGAAACACCCTGGAACATTTCTAAAGGGAATGGGATTCTGTTACAAGTGTGGTGAAAAATACCACCATGCTCGTGATTGCAAGGGAAATAAAGAAGATTTCAATGTTGAATGCTAAAATTGTTGAGAAAAGGGAAATTATGAAAATGAATTTCTTAAGTGTCAAGAGAACTTACCTCTGAAAAGGCCTAGGTTGAATGTACAAGCTTATGAGATCACTACTGCTGAGTTTGAAGCTCAGAAAGACGTAGTGATAGGCAATTTAATGGTTTCCTTATGTTTAGCCAATTCATTATTTGATTCTGGATTATCACATTGTTTCATTTCTTCCATGTTTTCAAAGAAAATTAGATATTCCCAATTTGAATTAACAAGGGTGTTTTCAGTCAAAACTTCTAAGGGAAGTATAATTGCAACAAAGTTTTCTGAATCGGTTCCCATTAGGACATATAAATGTTCTTTATCTACTGATATCATCCTCAAACCCATGATTGAATTTGATATAATCCTTGATATGGATTGGAATTTGGACTATGATACGAAATTTTATTGTAATAATAAAAATGTTACAATTTTTTATGATGATAAGGAGTACCTTATTTTTAGAGCAGAAGCATCACCATCTGATTCTTATCTAGATCCACCCCCATTAGATCTACTAATTTCAATTATCGGGGAAGAAAAAAATGAAATAGCTATGGGTGAGGAAATGATTGTTAAAAGAGAGGATGTACATATTTTGCAAGAATATGTTGATGTGTTTCTAGAGGATTTATGTGGACATCCTCCAGAATGATGAATTGAGTTTTCTATTGATTTAATTCTTGGTTCAAGGACCAAATAAAATACCCCTTATAGAATATCCACTGTGGAATTAGTTGAAATAAATAAAAAACTAGAGGAATAGAGTAACAAGGGATCTATTCACCCTATTATTTCTCCATGGGAATCCCCTCTCATTTATGATTATAAAAAAGATGGATCTATGAGGTTGTAAATTGACTACAGTGAGATCAATGCTATAACAATAAAGAAAAAGTATCCCCTACCTCACATTGATGATATTTTTTACCGATATCATGGGGCTCAGTATTTTAAAAAGATTTACCTTAGATATGGATATCATCAGTTGTGTGAGAAGAAGGAAGACATTTTGAAAATAGCATTTTGAACCAGGTATGGGCATTAAGAGTTTACAGTAATGCCTTTTGGAATGACTAATGCACCCTCTATCTTCATGGATCTAATGAATAGATTTATAAAGAAAAATATTGATGACCTTGTAGTGGTATTTATGGATGATATCTTTTTATACTAAAAAATCTGTGTAGATCATGAAAATTTCTTTTAAAATATTCTGAAAACCCTCAGAAGAAATGAATTTTATGGGAAGTTTAGCAAGTGTGAATTCTGGCTTCCAAATATTTCTTTTCTTGGCCATATTGTCTCTATAGATAGAATCTATGTTGATCCTTCAAAGAATAAGGAAATCCGAGAATGGCCCGCACCGATGATTATAACTAAGGTTTGCTGTTTTAGTGGTTCTTTAGCTTATTATCGACGTTTCGTCCAGAATTTTGCCCGGTTGGATGACCCATTAACCAAGATCACAAGTAAAGGGGTTAAATGTTTTTGGACAAAAGAGTATGTAGAATGTTTTGAAGAACTAAAGAGAATATTATTCAATGATCCTATCTTGACTCTACCATCAGGGAACGATGTGGTTGTTAATTATAGTGATGCTTAAAAGAAAGTAATTGGGTGCTTCCTTATACAAAATGATATAGTTATTGCCCATGCATCATGACAGTTAAAAATTCACAAGAAAAACTTTCATACTCACGATATTGAGTTAGCATATATAATCATTTCCCTAAAAATATTGATACACAATCTATATGGTGAAAAATGTGATATTTATACTGATCACAAGAGTTTGATGTATATTTTCTCACAGAAATAACTCAACATGAGGAAAAGGTGATGGATTGAACTACTCAAGGATTATTATTGCACAATACACTACCACCCGGGGAAGGAAAAGAAGGTGGAAGATTCTTTGACTAGAAAAAACCATGGAGTTTTGAACAAGATGTCAGTTTAAAGGGATCCTATTTTCATGGATCTAGTGAAAATGGATATGGGAATAATCATGGAAGGTGAAACATCAATACATTTTCAAATGGTTTCCAAACCATCTTTACTAGAAATGATAAAGAGTTCTTATATAGATGATGAGGAGTTTCAAAATAAGATTAATGATGTGAACGATGGGAGATTGAGTGACATCGTATATGAAGATGGAATCTTGAAATTTGGGAAGAGGCTTTGTGTTTCTAACAAACCTGCTATAAAAATGGAATTTTTGGATGATTCTACTATCTCCAATTTCTCTATACACCCTGGGAGAACCAAGATTTATAGGGATTTGAAGGAACATTTTTTGTGAGACAACATGAAGAGGGAGATTTCTGATTTTTTGTCAAGATGTATGGTTTGTCAACAAGTGAAATATGGAAAAGCAATAGCCTGGATGAGTCATGAAACCTATTCCCATACCTGAGTGGAAACTAGATAGTATTATGATGGATTTTTTTATGGGGGTACTAAAGACTGCTAGATGGAATGATGCAATATGGGGTATTGTTTATCGTCTTACCAATTCAGCACATTTTCTTTCTATGAGAGAATATTTCCACTTGAACATCAAGAAAGACAATATATTCATGAATTTTTAAGACTTCAGGGAGTACCCCTATTGATTGTTTCTGATCATGATCCCAGTATTACATCATGATTCTGGAAAAATCATCAGAAGGCAATGGATACTAAACATCATTTGAGCACTGCCTACCACCCTCAAACCGATGGAAAATCATAACAGACAATTAAAACCTTAGAAGAGATGTTGAGATCTTTCTCACGTGACTTTCATGGTATGTGGGATCAATATTTACCTCTAGTATAATTTTACGATAATAATAGCTTAAATTAAAGTATTTATATGGAACCATATAAAGAGTTATATAGAAATAGATGTCACACACCAACTTCTTGGGATGATGTTGGTGAAATAAAACTCTTAGGCCTAGAACTTGTTGAGGGAAAAATGGAAAAAGTGAAGATTATCCAAACCCACATCATAGAAGACCAAATTAGCCAAAAGAGTAATGCTGATAACTGAAGGAAGGATATGGAATTTCAAGTGGGAGACCATGTTTTCTTGATGTTATCTCCATGGAAAGGTGTTATATGTTTCGATAAAAAGGGTAAAATGAGTCCCAGGTACATCAGACCTTTCGAAATTCAAGAATGAATTTGAGTTCTATTTAATCGTTTGGAAACGCCTCCAAGTCTCTCCAATGTTCATGATGGGTTCCACCTATAAATGTATAGAGAATACATGTCTGAACCAATGTATTTACTATCCTATAAAGAGATAGAACTAGAACCCGACATGTCTTATTGTGAAGAGCTTATAAGAATTCTTGATACGAGAGAAAAAGTGCTAAGAAACTGGACGAATCATTTGGTAAAATTTTTATGAAGAAACCATAAGTTGGGAGAGGCAACATGAGAACCCAACGAACTAACGATGAAGAACCACCAAAATCATTTTATCTAGTAATATTCGAGAAATTTAAGGGACAAAATTATTTTATGAATGGGAGAATTTAACACCCTAAGCTTCCACGGTACCTTTCCCTATAAATAATGCAGTAAATTCCATTGTACACAACTTGGAGTTTTAACACCCCTTGATGAATAAAACTAGCTATAATGAATAGTAATATCCAATTTTTAAAATTTTATAAATTTTATTTTTCAAAATGGAATTTATTTTTGGATTCAAAATATCAAAATTTCTTAGGGTGAATTTTTGGTATTTTTCTGAAAACGTTCAATTTTTGATTAATAGTGAAAAACATTGTGTTATTGTTTCAAACCGACTTTTTTATTTAAATAATTAGTTATTTTATTTTAATTTATTTTATCCCAAAATAGATAAATAATACCTATATATGTTTAATGTAATTCATTGGAGTCATTTTATAATAAGTTTAGTTATATAAAATTTATTGAACGTTTTACCGACTTTTAACCACCTTCTAGGAGAATTTACAAATTTTCATAAAAAATAGTTTTACCACTTATGTGAGTTGAATTTCAAAAATACAAGAGATAGGGTTGACATCAGCAAGTACAATGTGGTTCAATAAGATGAAAATAATTTTTGTTGAATAGTAACTTTTCGCTTTTATTTACCACGATTAAAAGTAATTAGGGTAATTAATGGTAAAAATGATATTATAATTATCCTAAAACATGTCCTAATTCTTTTGGATAAGTGTAATTTTACCAAAAACAACCTTAGGAATAAAATATTATATTTTTGGTCCACTGGGATTATATTAGGACATTAATTATTATTTTATTTAAAGAAGAGATAAAAGTGTAAAATTAAAAGATTAATAAATTATCCATTTTAATATGGGGATATACATAAGATAAATTCGACTATAAATATTAATTATAAATCTAAAAATATTTCATACATAGTGGTCTTTTATTTATAATTTTTTGAAATTAAATAATGTAATTTATTTATGACACAATGATGATGTAGTAATAACTAATAAATGAAATATTAAAATAATTGATATTATAAATATCCAAATAAATGTAAATTGAGACTTATAATGAATTAAACTAATTTCATAGGTTAATAGGACATGTCTAGAGTGATTAAATAAATTTTATTCAAAGTGATAAAGTTTTTATGGCTTAAAAAATCAAATACTAAATAGTGTCAAAATTTACATAATTGAGTTTTTAAATCAAATACTATATTATTAATTGATATAATATTCCAAAAATATATACGGTTCAGAAAAATGGCTTAGATAAAGTTATATATATTAATAATTAACCACATGGGGTTTGTTTGACAGTTTATAGTAAGTTTATTAACCAGAAAATATAAAAATACAAAGAGACATGGAAAATGTCAAACTATTTAACTAAGAGTTAAATCTAAAATATAAAGTTAATATGGTGAACTAAACCTGTCTAAAATCTATTGGTTAAGAGTTTTTAGACCCATAACAACCTTATATCTAAAATAAATCATCTATGAGCCATTAGAAACCGAAAATTATTTTTCTTATAAATAATATTTCCAGCTTTTCCTAAAGTTACTCTCACCTCTCTTATAAAGGGTAATTCCCCTTCTCATCATTGCACACTTCCAAATCCATTTGGCTCAGACAACCCATGCCCAAATAACCTTAAATTTTCCAATAAATCAGCCTAGATTCCTTACTTGGATCATAAATCCAACCTAAGGATCCATTTTGAATAACTCAAAAGGAAACACACGAAGAAGAGGTAATAATTTCACCCCCCTCATTCAAGTTCTTGTCTTCTTACACTTCCTCTTTCTTTGATTCCATACCAAAGTAATTACTCCATTACCTTCCACATAATATGATGTTATTATAAATATGGTAGAACCATATTCGTTATTCTATCCATCCTATAAATGACAATTTCACCATACGTGCGTACGTACGGCTTAAAGTCTCCACTTCATTGTGTAGTTTATTATTCAAAAAATTAATTATTTTAGATGGGTATAATAATTAGTATAAATGATGTAAATAATAAATATAACATGTTAAGGATTCTTTATATATTTGATACCAACCAATTACATATTATTTCACCGTCAATATAGCGATATTGTCGCTCGTGCGTACATATGGATTACCATCTCCACGAACGCGACGAGATTAATTCCCCGTCATAATAATTCAAGAATAATTTTAATTTTTTGATTAAAAATAATTTTTATGAACATAATATCATTCTTAATATGATTAAAATATATCATATCCATAACAAACATGGCTTATGTAACCAATTATATAAAGGAAAACGGATCAGTTAACACCCAAAACGATGATACTACTGAAAATTTATTAACAAATCAATATTAGGGGATCATATATGATATCATATTTAAGTATATAGTTATTTTATAATTTAATAACAATGTTTTAACTATTATAGAAGAGGTTAACATTTCATCGACTATGGAAAAGTACAAGGTAAGGGTCAATTCTACAATCTCATTACTTATCCGAGGTTGTTAATACATAAGTATCTACTGGGACCTCATTATCATCCACATCCGTGTTTTCATAAAAATGTAATTTGAAACAATTTTACTGTTTATTAGACAATGTTTTAAAGTAATTTATACCCTTATTTGACCATATATTATTTGAAAGTAATATTTTCATTGTTTTTGAAACAAGGTACTTTATAACCTTTTCGAGAAAATTAAGTTAAGAATGTCTTTTTTTAACTTATATGGTGGGTGTAGCAATTTTCTTCCTTAATAACATCATCTTAGCTTCCCATACAAGATTATAGGAATATTTTAAAAATCAATGTTTTTTTATAAGTATATTTATTTTAAATGATTTCAAAATGGAAAGATATATTTCTATAAAAAGGTTTTGATTTCATATATGTCAATATCCTATGATGGATTTTAAGCTTTTTTGAAGTTGATTTATTAGCATACAAGAAATCCATATTGTATTAAAGGTTTTGTGATATCTTCGACCATGGATGTGTTATTTTTACACTATTCATGGTTTAAGGATGAAGTATTGACATTTTTTATTCTAGTTTTAATACAAATTATTATTTTATTTTTAAACCTTTCATATGAGAAATGAATTGGACTTAGTAAGTGACGGGTGGAGCCCTCAATAGATCCTTGAGGCATCGATATGTCTCATGAGATAAACTAGTGTCTTCGCACAAGGCCATGACAAAATCATATTTTTAGTCTTCGCACAAGTCCTTGACTTTGTGGTTTTGAAGTCCAACATTATACATTCCATCATTATGAAATTGGATATTGATATTTCATGTGATTATTCGACTTGTAGATTTTCCATGTAAATAAGTAAATGGAATTATATGATTTATATTGGCCATATTATGCAGATTTTTATGTTTAAAAGGCTTACAATTTAGTCTTATACATTTCCTTAAATGTTTTTTCTTATTTATCAATGTTTCTACTATATTTTTATCCTTACTGAGCATCTGATATCACTCATGTCTAGGTTTTTTTTCTAGTATGTGAAGAAGTATATTATGACTAACCTACAGGGATAGTCTATGGTATAGTCTAATGGATATGAATGTGTTCAATGGTGACAATGTAGTTTTTTGTTTTTCGTTTTATAATGTAATGTAAAACTTATGAAGGTATCTAGTACTTCCAAGGATACTAAACTGATCGGTCATTCAGGATTTGATCCCCCGTGATCAGGCCAATGTTATGTAAAAACGCACCATATCTGGGTAACTGAGGTTGGGGAGTTACATTTTAATATGTTTAAAATCCCAAACATAAGACTTTTAATGGAGGTTATGCTCAAAACCTAAACACCTAGTCTTTTTGGGTTTAGGTTTTAGTGTTTTAGTTTTATGGTTTTAGGATTTAGGTTCTAGGTATTGGGTTTTTTATTTTTGGTTTTTGGTTTTTTGTATTTGGGAGTATGTTTTCAGTTTTGGGATTAGATTTTAGGATTTACAGATTGTGGTTTGGAGTTCTTAGTGTATGGTTTAAGATTTAATATTTTTGGGATTTGGGTTTAGGGATTTATGGTTTGGGTTTTAGAGTTTTGGGTTTATGTATTAGGGTTATAGGATTAAGGATTAGAGTTTAGAGATTTGATTTCGGGGTTATGGGTCTTGGATTTAGGGCTTATGGATTAGGGATTTTGGTTTATGATTTAGAACTTTAGGTCTAGTGGTTTTGATTTTTCTTTTTGGGTTATAGTTTTTAGGGTTTAGGTTTTAGGGTTTAGGGTTCATGGTTGTGGGATTATGGTTCAAGGTATGGTGTTTATAGTTTATATTTTAGTGTTTAGGGGTTTGTTTTTTGGTTTATGGTTTTTTTATTTTTGATATATAGTTTTGGGTTTTGGGGATTGGGTTCATTTTTTAGGGTACATGTGTAGGATCAAAATAATGAATGTAGATGCTCAATATACAAGAGGGGGGGTGTGAATTGTATCCTTTAAAAAAATTTGGAACCTTTAAAGTTGGTAAAAAATCTTTTGTTTTTATCCTTAAGGAAAACAATTTTTAATAGAGTTAAACAAGGTAAATTCACAATACCACATAGTTCTACAAAATTTCTACGTTCCAGATATAGGGTTCCAGAAATGAAACATAAGAAAAGTTTACAAGGAAAAATATTCTACCTTAAAGCCTATAGAATATTACTAATCAGAGTATACAAGTTCTGGAATGTATAAGATATTTATAATTTCCTTATTAATCAAAATGAAATGGAAAATAAACTTGAAACAATACAAGTAACAATTATAAAACATTTTAACCCAAAGAGTATTGTATCAAACAACCTTGGATAAAGGTCCCCTGATTTATACTTTCAAGAAAGTTTGTCTTACCCACACCAGTGTAAGCCCTTGATAAGAATATCAACATCTTTCTTGATATCTCTGCAAGCCCTCAAACTTCAAGGTAGTCAGTACCTCTGTCATCCTTGTCAAGGGAGTCCTCAAACTTTAAGGTAGTCGGCAACTCTGTCTTCCTATCCCCGGAAGTCCTCAATTGTGCACAACAACAATCAGAGTCACACAAAGCAATCTGAACGAGATGTTTAGTATGCACAATGCATGAGAGTCTATCTCTCTATAAATCACTTCAATAACATGTAATATCTAGAGTAATTGAGGTAGTATTTGAGCTCGTTCAAATGATCTCCTATTTATAGGAATTTCTCCAACGGTCGGATACCTCCTCAAAAGTCATATTTTTCCATGAATCTTGGAGGGACCTGTACACGTGTCAATCAAACAATGGTTAATTAGAAACATAATGTATGACATAATTTCATAATAATAACAGGGTTAAGAAAAATATTGTTGCTTATGCAAACCAATTTTTTGGAGTTTAATGAAAAATAAAGTTCAGAGTCTATGTAAATAAACACTTGGAGACTATTATCATAAATATCCAGATTCTATTTTTTATGAAATTAGGAATCAGAATTCTATAGATTTAAGATTCTAGATTCCAATGGATTCGGAGTCTGAATTCTATGGAATTAAGAACCGCAATTCTGAGGAATTTGAAATTTGAATTCTGAGTAATTCGAAATCCGAATTCTGAGGAATTCGGAGTCTATAATTTAGAGAATTTAGAGTCCAAATTTCATAGAATTTGGGGTATAAATTTCAGAGAATTTGGAGTCTGAATTCCAGAGAATTCATAATCTGAATTTTAGAGAATTCAGAGTCGGAATTTCATAGAATTCAGATTCTGAATTTCATAGAATTTGGAGTTTGAATTTCAGAGAATTTGGTGACTGAATTTCAGAAAATTCGAAGTCTGAATTTTAGAGAATCCGGATTCTGAATTTCAGAGAATTCGGTATCTGAATTTAGAGAATTTGAATTCTGAATTCAGAACCTGAAAACAGAATACTCTATATCTATGTATTTATTGGATTTAAAGGTTTTTAAATATGAAACTCAATTTTACACTTAGAAATTAAAATATTCATATTTAGAGAAACTATGTCATGAATAATGAAAACAAAGTTAAGGAGAAACTTTTCTTGGGGAAGGAAATTTTCCTTATAAAGATAAATCTTCGTGGAAATAAAATTTCCCCAGAGATAAAGTGTTTGTGATTTTCCAGACATACAGGAATGTAAAAGTCATAAATAAACCTTATTGAATCAAAAATCTCCCACTTTTTTGAAAGAAAAAACATCCTTACTAAAAAGAATCTAAGGACTTATAAATTTTCTGGACATGAAAATAAAAACATATATCTCTTTACTTACGGATAATAGTGAATATGACTAACTCCCCCTTAGGATTCGAAATCACTAAGTTTCTTATTCTTGATTTCATGAATAAGATTTTTCATTTTCTTGCATTCAAAAAACTACCTTGATAAGAAATTTCCTCTAAATGAACTCCCCCATACTTAGGGAAATCTATTCTTTACATTGTATTCTTCTTATCATTCCTTTCTTTCACTTTGTAATTTTAAAAAAGAAATAAAGGGAATGGAAAAAATTGGTACCTGAAACATTAGTAATAAACAACTAGTTATATGGAGAACAACAAATATTTCATTAACATTGACAGAATTTGTATAATGAAGAAAATACAAAAACAAATATCAGAATGAAAAATAATTATCCTTCTTTATGCATCGGCATCAGATTCTTCAAAATGGTTTTTATCTTCTTGAGTTCCTTGTGATCTTCTTCCATACTCTTTAGCAGTTGATCCAGATCTTCACTTTTCTCCTCTAAGGATTTAATTTTTTAATCCTGAGCCTTAAGACATTCTGCTTGATCTTTTAAAACTTCATCTTTCTTAACAAGATTCTCTTCCAATTCAATTATGAGATCCCTTTATATATTCCAATTCATGTCCATAGAATTAATCTTTCCATTCAGATCCATAACTTCTTGCCTCTGATTAGTCTGTTCTAGGATTATATATTCCTCAAAACTATTTGTAAGATCCTTGATCTTCCAATATTCGGTGTCAAATGAATCCCTGACATTATCATGAAATTCATCAATGATTATCATTTCTTCGATTATCTTCCTTGAACAACTTATAATCTTCTGACATGATCTTTTATGTGCATTATAACCAATGAGAAAAGATTTGAAATCTGCCTCTATTTTGACACATTTTTCCATAACCATGGAAGATGAATCTGATTTCTCATTTATCATATGTTGAACCATCTGGCATCTTGATTCAATACTTGAGAATAAGGGAATAGTACCAAATAGCTTTTTCAAAGACTGAAAAACAAAATCAGGTCCAAGAGATGATGATTCTGAAACAGAAATTTGGGTTGGTGCGGTTTCTTTTTCTAACTCTTCATCTTTCCTCTTTGACGAACTTCCAACAACTTTATTTTTCACTAAAGATTTCATAGGTGTATGGACCATCACCTGAGTTCCCTTATCAACTTTCTAAAAGTAATCTTATTCCTTGGGTGATTCATGCTCACTGTTATATAACTGAACAATTTCATCATCCTCAACATCCTCTTTCTCTACATCAGCCACTTGGTCTTCCAGATGAATGAATTCATGATTACTGCTTTCATAATCTATTGGCTTATTCACTTCTTCCGAACCCTTATCTCCATTCCCTAGTGTAGAAAGTTTTGTAGATTCATCTTGGGATGTCTGGATTGATAATTTTACAGAGGGTATTTCATTCTCATGGTAATATTCAACATGCTTTATCATATCATCGGTTTCATTCAATTATTCTTCTTCCTCTTCTTCCTCTTCTGTTTCCTCTTCCTCTTCCTAAACAATTTCTTCATATTTTTCTAGATTCAGAATCACCACCTTTTTTCCCAGAGTCTCAGGAAGTTATTCTATCCAAAACGATTCTGGCACCGGGATTTATTCAGATTCTTTCTCAGTATATTTGAGAAGTTATTGTACTATCACAGCCTCATACATATTATTCTTTTTCTTCTTTTCTTTATATTGTTTCTCAAGCTCTTCAGAAGCCTTTCTTTCTAATGCTGTTTCCTTATCAAATTCCAATCCAAACATAGGCTCCCCTTCCTTCATATTTTTTTTATTTCCTCTCCACTTATCCACTACTTCATCAAGAAAATATTTTTGCTTCTTTGGTTTCGGTGGTGGTGATTGAGTTTCCTTAGCCACAAGAACATTTTCTTTCCTTTCCAGCTCCTTTGTATTTCTCCTCCTTCCACCCATTTTAGAAGACTCGGCCACTTCCTATTTCCTTGAAAGAGCATGGATTATAGATTTTGAAAAATCATAAAATTCACCTGAATCATTAGAAAAACCAACTTTTATTCTACTTAGAGTATCATCACTCAGCAACATCACTTTGAAATTCCTTATCTTAGAAATGCAAGGAATTTTGAATGATTGAAGGCAAAGAACTTTAATATTCGAAAGAATAGTTGGATAAATAATAATCTAAGACTTCATATTTCCATTCCTGATATTCTCAATCGTAACCAAGATGTACTTGACTAGGTCAATCTTTTTAAGGTTCACCAAGAAATCTAGTATATAGATATCACTTTTCTTCAGGGTATCTTTATCCCATTTTCTCAGAATGACAAAACCCTGGACCAATAACTCAAGAATCCTAATGTTTATGGAAGGATGATTAATTTTCAGAGTCCTCCCTTCCTTTAATCCAAGATAATCTAGACCCTTCTCCTTATAAAAAGATCCTAAAGCATCCGGTAATTTGTGAGTACAAACTTCGGCTTCTCCTTCGTAAGAAATTCCAATCAGACTTGTTGCCTTACTATAAGAAAGAGAATAAGTCTTCACATACCTCTTGAATGAAAATTTATCTCTCCTTTAATCTTTGAATAAACTTACTATTTCATAGAACTCTACCATCATCCCCAGATACACTGGATCATGTGCCTTTGGTTTTGAAATACAAAGGCTCTCCCAGCCATTCAACTTAATATTCATAAAAATAATACAGTCATATTTTTCATAAAACATTGGATCAACTAACATTTCGTGGTATATATTCCATTCAAAGATTTCCTCACTAGTCGAAATATTTATCTGAGGAAAATATTTATCAGACATTCAGAACTAAGGTAAAATTGGAGATTTGGAACGACCTTAATTACAGAGGCAGAGCTTCAACACGCGAAATCTTGAATGATCGATGCAGGAAAACCATCAGAAGGGATTTATATAGTCAATTGAGAAGACGGATCAACTTCCATGGTTGATCCAACGGTTAAAAAACTTCTGATCAAATCTGACGGTTGAGATGAAAGCTGAAGAAATAATTTTTATAGGTTCCAATCTTTTGATGTTTTTAATATAATTATTCTAATATAATTAAAAAAGAATCCAAAAAATTAAAAACAAAATGAAAATACCATCAAGTAAAATAGATGATTACAAAAACTTAAGAATTATATCATACCGTTCTGATTTCAAAGGGAAAATTATTCGTAAAGAGGAAAATCCTTCTTGAAGAACATTGGATTCCGGAATCATATGACAAAAAAAGGATTATGAAAATTTTAGACTACGAAAAATTTTTATTACAAAAAATCTTGATTATGAAACAATTTTGATTATGAAAATTTTTTATCATGAAACATTTTGATTACGAAAAGAAATTTGACTAACAAGAAAATGTACCCCCCCTATAAAAAAGTGTTTCTTACTGTAAGGATATAGGTTTCAAAAAAAAGTTAATATGGAAGATTTACTTATAGTTATCATTCCTAACTTCTGTTAAATATATTCAAATCTATCGGAGGGTAAATATTTTGTGAAAATATAAACAAGTTGATCGTGCATTCTGATAAATTGAAGAATGATATCTCTTTCTTTATGTGTGATCCCTAAAAAAGTGATGCCTAATATCTAAGTGGTTTTCACCAGAGTGATGTTCAGGGTTTTTACATAAATAAATGGCACTAGTATTATCAAAAATGATTTGTTTGTTGGTAAAACTCATACCATAGTTTGTGAGTGTGTTTTTAATCCACAACACTTGAGCACATCAACTTCCAGCTGCAACATATTTAGCATCAGTAGTGGAAAGTGCTACTGAGTGTTGCTTTCTTCATGAGCAAGAAACTAATGAATCTCTAATTAAATGACATGTTCCAGATGTAATTTCCCTATCCACTCTACATCCACAAAAGTCAACATCCGAAAATCCTTTTGAAACAAAATAATTTCCAAATGTATAAAAGAGATCTATATCCATGGTTCCTTTTAAGTAGCGAAAAATACTTTTCACTTCATTTAAGTGAGATTCCTTAGGATTGGTTTGATATCATGAACATAGGCATAATGAAAACATTATGTCTGGACAACTAGATGTCAAGTAAAGTAAACTCCCTATCATACGTCTAAAAGATGTTTGATCTACTGGTTTCCCAGCTTCATCAAGATCAAGTGAAGTTGAGGTACCAATAAGAGTACTTATACTCTTAGTGTTGTCATATCCATACGTTTTAATAATTTCATTAATATACTTATGTTGGGATATATAAATTCCATCTAGTTTTTGAGAAATTTGCAAACCAAGGAAAAATGATAACTCACTCATAATACTCATTTCAAACTCATATTTCATTTGATCCGAAAATTAATTAGTTAAAGAATGTTGAGTTGAACCAAATATAATGTCATCAACATAAATTTTGACAATAAATTTTTTTTTCTTATCATTCTTTATAAAAATGGTCGGATCAAAACATCCCTTAATGTAATTATTTTGAAGCAAAAATAATATAAGTCTATCATACCAAGATCTAGGATCTTGTTTAAGTCCATATAAATCTTTGGAATGTATGAAAACATGTTTAGGATGTCTTGTATCTTCAAAACCAGGAGGTTTTTCAACAAAAACATCCTCTTGAACATAACCATTAAGGAAACCACATTTAACAATCATTTGAAAAATATTAAAGTTAACTAATGCTTAAAAGGAAAGTAGAATATGAATAGATTCATGTCTAGCTACTGGAGCATATATTTTTTTCAAATTTTATTCCATCATGTTGATTATAGCCTTTAACAACCAATCTAGTTTAATTTTTTACTCAGATTCCATTTTCATCACACTTATTTCTAAAGACCCATTTTACTCCAATAACAGAAGTTTCCTTAGATCTTTCAACCATGGTCCAAACATTATTCATTTTGAATTCATTTAGCTCATATTTCATATCTTTTATCCAATCATCTTCACCCAAAGCTTCATCAATGATTTTATGTTCTAATTAAGAATGAAATTCTTGATGATCTACTTAATTTATTAATGAAATTCTAGTCCTTACATGTTTATTTACATCACCAATGATGTTGTCACTAAGATGATTCTTAAGAAACAACTGATTTGGGTTTTGTGAACCCTGTTCAACAACATATTGTAGGAAATATTATGGGGTAAATGTGTCAAAAATATTTTATTAAACATTTTCCTTATTAGAAGGATCTTCTATTATGGGTTGATAATCAGTTTTTCAAAACACATCATAAGATGTAGGTTGAGGTTGTTTAAAAACAAAAGGATCAGTTTCATCAAATTTAATAAGTACTATTTCATCAATAGTACAAGTATTTTTATTAAAAACTCCATAAGACTTAGAAGGTGTGGAGTAGCCTAAGAAAATTCATTCATCAGATTTTGGTGCAATTTTATTTAAATTATCATTACTATTCAGAATGAATACAATGAAACCGAACACCTTGAAGTATGAAAGTCTAGGTTATCTTCCATTCCATAACTCACTATGGGTTTTGTTAAGAAAAGGTCTAATCAAAACTCAATTTATAGTATAACAAGAAGTACTTACAGATCCATCCCAAATATGTTTAGCTACTGAATATTCAATCAACTTGGTTCTAGTTATCCCTTGAAGAATTTTATTTCTTCTTTCAAAAATACCATTTTGTTGAGGGGTTCTTGGTGCTTAGAAGATATGAGCAGTTCATTTTCTACTAAAAAAAGTTTCAAAATCAGAATTTGGAAATTCTCCTCGATGATCACTATGAATACTTATCAAATGAAGGTTTTTCTCATTTTTAATTTGGTCCTTAAATATTTTTTAAATAAGAAAAAGATTTAGATTTCATATCTAAAAAATAGACCCATGTAAATCTAGTGTAATCATCAACTAATATAAATACATAATATTTTCCTCCAATACATCCACTTTGTGTTTGACCAAAAAGATCAATATGCACCAACTATAATGCATCAGTAGTTGAGACTACACCAACTAGTTTAAAACTTGATTTATGTCGCTTTCTATATTTACCAGGATCACAAACTTTTGAAGAATCAAATCTAAGCACTGGTAGAACTTTAACTGGTCTTCTCTTAGAGAGTTTGCATAGGTTCCTAAGGTTAAAATGTCTTAACCTTCTATTCCATAACCAATAATGATCTTCCATTTAACTAAGAAAAGGTAGGTCTTGGATCCTAAGGTCCTCTAAGTTTAGTGTTTAAAAATTCTCTTGCCTATTGGAGGAAAGAATAAAATCTTCCTTTGAATTGTGTACTATGCACTTATCATTCCAAAAATTCACATATTAACCCTCATCACAGAACCGACTTATGCTAATAATGTTTTTCTTAAAACACTTGACTAATAAAACATTTTAAATCAATGTATTTCCATGAAAAACAATGTTACCAATACCAATAATTTATCCCTTAGAATTATCTCTGAATGTTACTTTTCCTCCTTTAGTCTTGATAATATATTCAAAGTAGTTTTTGTTACCAGTCATGTGCTGAGAACATCCACTATCTTTGTACCATGTATTTATGTTGGTACATTCTTTATTTACCTGGAAATAAGTGTTTTAGACTTTTGAAACCCAAAATTTCTTGTATCCGGAAACATCAGAAAGAAAAATTATATGAATTCACATTTTCATAGAATGATATGCTTTATGAAAACCTAAAGACTGATTTTTTTTAAGGAAAATTTTTTTCCCTAATTCCCACCACACTGATACTTAGTGCAGAATGGAGCACTTTGATGGTAAAAATAATTATTACTAAAAATAGGTTTTAAATGAGTATAACCAAATCCTGAATTATTCCTTAGAGGTATAATTTGGAAATACATCTTATCAATGATTTCCTTACCTAAGGTAAAGTTTGAAAAACACTTCCTCAAGGAAAATATTTTTGACTTTAGATTAATAACAATGTTTTTATCCAAAAAAAATTAATTTTAGCATTAGAGTTAGTCTCTAAAATAATTTTCTTAGAAATATATTTTTCTAGATCGTTAGAAAGTATATCCTTCTAAAAATTAACTTTCTAAAGAATTTTTAAAATACTTTCAAAATCGTAAATATTATTATCTTGATCTTTAGAAAGATCCAATACTTATTTAGTAAGAATAAGAAAAAATAGAATTTTCTTTATCAATAATTTTCTTGACATTAGAATTTTCATTCTCCAGAAGCTTAGCAAACCTATACACTACTTCATAAGTATGTAAAGTATTATCTTCATCAGAACAAGATTCTTCATCCGAAGATTCATAATATTTATTATTACTATAATTAGCATTCAAGGATTCAGTGGTCATAGATTCAGCATTTTGTACCTTGGCCAATAGACAATGATTTTCAGTAGGTAATATGGCTAGTAAACCAAGATTCTTTTGACCATAAGATTCATAATCTGAGGATTCATTAGATGAGTTTCCACCACTGGCACTCTAGGTGTCATTAGATTTCAAAACATTCTTATCTTTATATTTTTATTACTTCTTTCTATACTTCTAAGAATTATTTTCTATTATATCCTTTTTTCTTAAGAATATGACTATCTGGACATATATGCCTTGCTCTTTTGCATTCATAACAAGTGACTTCAAGGTCTTTATTGTCTCTTCAATATTTCTTATTATATCTATAATGAATGTATTTCTTCCCAACTATCTTGTTCATCCTTCGATAATGATTATCCATCACATTCTCATAATGTTAACGTTCACTTGATTTAGATAAAACAACGACTTTCTTCGACTTGGATCTTGTTACCTTATTAGAAGTATTTTCTTTAGTAGTTTTAAAGGATAAACATCCATTTCCATTCTTCTTTTTATTAAAATTATTATATCTTTTCATTCTTGCCTCATGTGGATGAAGAGTTCCAAAAATCTCATCAAGAGTAGTCTGAGATACTTTCCTATTTTCATCAATAGCTGTCCTCTTAGATTCCCACTCATTAGGCATGATATCTATTATTATTTCCACAAGTGACTCATCATCTAAACCTTTTTCAACCATGGATTATAAACTGGTAACAATACTCATAATCCTTTTTTGTACCTTGCACACTGGTTCTCCATAAGTAAATAGAAATCCATGATATTCTGCTCAGAGCATGGCTCTTCTAGTTTCTATAACCTTGGATGTAGCAAAATGAGTAACCTCCAATTTCTCCCAAATACAACATGCAGCTTCACAAGAAGAAATCTGAATCTATATATTCCTGGTCATGGAACACAACAAAGTATTTTGTACCTTGTAGTTTAGATGAAATTCTGACTTTTCTTGAATAGTAAAGGTTCTAACTTCTTTATCGGGAATCTGGTAAGCTCTAGTAAACAAAAACTAGTTGTCCACTCCAGTATTAATAACAAAAGTAGTCATATGATCTCTCCAATATTCATAATCATTCCCATCAAATATAGGTGGTCTAGTAGGATTAAGATTGTCAATCGAACCAATATTCATTCCTGCCAGCTAAAAGTAAATACCTTTCCATAGAAACTTTTTAATAGAAAAGGTTTGCAGACAAGGATAAAAAATCCTAATGAAGTAAAACATATTCATAAAAATGAAAACATGAGCAAGAAAACTTATATATGGATATAATTATTTTACATACCTCCTCTAATACCGATTTTAGGTTCGAAATAATGAATGTATATGCTCAATATACAATAGGGGTAAATTTTATCCTTTAAAAAAAAAATTGGAACTATTAAAGTTGGTATAAAACATTAATTTTTAAGCTTAAGGAAAACTATTTTTAACATAGTTAAATAAGGTAAATTAACAAGACCTATTAGTTATAAAAACTTGCTAGGTTCTGGATATGTGGTTCAGGAAATGCAACTTAAGAAAAGTTTACAAGGAAAAATATTCTACCATAAATCATATAGAATCTTTCTAATCATAGAATACAAGTTCAGAAAAGTATAAGATAGTTATACTTTCCTTATTAATAAAAATTAAATAGAAAATAAACTTGAAACAATACAAGTAACAGGTATTAAATCTTTTAACCCAAAGAGTAGGGTATCCAACAACTTTGGATAAAGGTCCCATGATTTATACATTCAAGAAAGTTTGTCTTACCCACACTAGGGTAAGCCCTCGATAAGAATATCATAGTCTGTCTTGATATCCCCGCAATCCCTTGAACTTCAAGGTAGTCAGAACCTCTGTCTTCTTTATCATGTAATTCCTCAAACTTTAAGTTAGTCAGCACATCTGTCTTATTATCCCCGGATGTCTTCAATTGTACATAGAAACAATTGGAGTCGCACAAAGAAATCTGAACAATATGTTTAGTATACAAAAAGCATGAGAGTCTCTCTCTCTAGAAATCACTTCAACAACATGTATTTTCTAGAGTAATCGAGTTAATATTTGTGTTGTTTTAAATGAGCTCCTATTTATAGAAATTTCTCCAACGGTTGGCTCCCTCCTCCAACAGTTATACTTTTCCATGCATCTCAGAGGGACCTTACACGTGTCACTCAAATAGTAGTTAATTAGAAATAAAATGCATGACATCATTTCATAACCATAACAGGGGTAAGAAAAATATGGTTTCTTAACCAGACCAATTTCTCAGAGTCTAAGGAAAATTAATGTTCATAGTCTATGTAAATAAACAGTTGGAGACTATAAATCATAAATATGTAGATTCTGTTTTTCAAGGTATTTAGATTCACAATTCTATAGATTTCAGAGTCTATATTATAATGTATTCATAGTATTAATTATAAATAATTCGGAATATAAATTCTGAGGAATTCGGAATCTAAATTATAAGGAATTTTGAATCTAAATTATGAGGAATTCAGAGTCTGAATTTCAGAGAATTCAACTTTGGAATTTCACAGAATTCGGAGTCTGAATTTCAAAGAGTTCAGAGTCTGGATCTCAGAAAATTCTGAGTCTAAATTTCACAGAAATCAGAGATTGAATTTCAGGGAATTAAGATTCTGAATTTTAGAGAATTAGGAGTCTGAATTTCAGAGAATTTGGGGTCTGAGTTTCAATGAATTCAGAGTCTGAATTTCAGAGAATTCATAGTTTGAATTTCAGATAAGTTGGAATCTAAATTCAGTGAATTTGGAGTCTGAATTCAGAACCTAAAAAAAGAATACTCTGTATCTATGTATCTATAGATTTGTGAGGTTTTTAAATATGAAACCAAATTTTAAACTTATTAATAAAAAGAGTTAGATTTAGAGAAACTATGACCTAAAAATGAAAACAAAGGTACGTAGAAAATCTTTGTGGGGATGGAAATTTTCCTTATTAAGATAAATCTTTAGGGAATAAAATTTTCGTTGAGATAAAGTGTTTGTGACTTCCAAAACATAAAATAATGGAAAAGTCATAAGGAAACCTTATTTACCCAACAATATGGTTCAAGGTTTAGAGTTTAGGGTTTAGGGTTCACATTTTTGGGTTAATGGATTAGGGTTTATGGTTATTGGTTTAGGTTATAGGATTTTTTGGTTTAGCAATTTAGGCTTTAGGGTTGTATGTTTTATGATATTGTGCTTTATTGTTTCAGTTTAGGGTATATGGATTAGGGTTTAGAGTTTTGGGTTTAGGGGTTAGGGAATAATGGTTAATATTTAAGGTGTTTGTTTTTGGGATTGAGGTTTTGGGTTTCGGGTTTGGGGTTTATAATTTGGGTTCAAAAGTTTATAGTTTGGGATTTATGATTTGGGTTTTATAGCTTATGGTATAGGGAATATTTTTTAGGGTATAAAGTAAATTTTGTAGGATTTACTGTTTATGGTTTAGGGTTTCAAGGTTATGTTTTACAACATAGGGTGTAGTGTATTGGGTATATGGTAAAGCATATGGCGATTAGGGTTTTAGTATTTGGGTTTATATTTTAGTATTTATGGTTTTGGGTATAGGGGTTACTGTTTAGGTAATAAGGTATTTAGTTTATAATTTGGGGTTTAGGTTTTAGTGTTTTGGATATTGGGTTTGGATTTATAAGTTGTTGTTTTTTCATTTTGGGTTTTGGGTTTAGGGATTATGGTCTAGGGTTTAAGGTTGTGGTTTTTGGAATTTCATTAAGGGTATATGGTTATGGGTTTTGGTTTTTGGGCATAGGGTATATAATTTATGGTTTACAATTTACAATTTGGATTTTACAAATCAGGTTCTATTATTTATTTTTTAGGGAATAGTGTTAAGGGTTCTAGTGTTGAGCATTTACAATTTTAGGCTTGGGGTTTAGGGTTTATGGTTGATGGTTTTTGGATTTAGATTTAATGCTTAGTGTTTATCATTAATGGTTTAATTTTGGGGGTTTTGTGTTTATATTTTTAGGATTAATATTTTTGGTTTGAGATATGGGTTACGATTATTGGTTTTTGGGATTTGAGTTGAGTGTTTAGTTATTAAGGTTAGGGATTCTCGGTTCAATGTTTGCATTTAAATTTTTAGGGTTATGGGTTTGGGGTTTCTGGTTTGGAGTTTAGGGTTTAGAATTTATTTTTTATGCTTTGTAGCATACATTCTAGGTTTTTGGATTTAGGGTTTATTGTTTAGGTTTTATGGTTTAGGGTTTAGGTTTTGGGGTTTGGGGTTTGAAATTTGGGGTTTAGGTTTTAGGTTATTGGGTTTATAATTTAGGGTTTAGTGACTTGGGTTATGGGTTCAGGGTATTAGCTTTATGGTTTATGGTTTTGGGACTATTGTTTAGGTTTTTGTTTTTAGGGTGTAGTTTTTATATTTTATGGTATAAATATAAGGGTTTAGGGTTTAGGGATTTGTGTTTTGCGTTTATGGTTAAGGATTTATATTTTTGGGTTAAGGGTTTATTTTTTAGGGTTTATAGTTTAAAAATTAGGTTTTATTTTATTAGGTTTTCAGGGTTTATAGTATTTTTTTTGAGTTTTAGTGTTTTAGACATTTGGGATGTGGGTTTTAGGGTATCATATTTAATAATTTATAGTTCTAGAGTTTAGGGGTTTTCGTGTTAGGTTCAAAAATGGTGAATGAAAATAGACCTGAGGGGAAATGGGGTGAATTTTTATTTCATAAATTATTTATGGTTGATATAAATAATAGTGAAATTTTATTTTTTTTCAAAATTATATATATTTTTAATAAATGATTTAATATAGTGGATGTTTGAAAAGTGTATATCGAAAAATTAAGTGATGATCATAGGGACTTATTTATAGTTCATATCCAAATGATCCTACTCTACTCTTCCCAAACCAACTGGTGGAGTATAACAATGAGGAAATAGAGGGGGAATTTTACAATGGGTTGAATCCCAAATATAATACTTTTGATAGAGGTTAATCTCAAAAACAAAAACACCTAGACTTATTAGGGATTAGGTTTTATTGTATATATTTCAGGGTTTTTGGTTTTGGGTTTTTGGTTCTAGGTTTTATGTTTTTGGATTTGTGTGTCTGTGTTTGGTTTTGGGTTTAGCGTTTAGTATCTAGGGTTTACTGTTTGGAGTTATTTGTCTTGGGTTTAGGTATTAATGTTTTTTGGTTTTGGGTTTAGGGTAATAGGTTTTAGATGTTTCAGTTTTCTTATTAGGTTTTTGGGTTTATATTTTTGGAATTTAGTTTTAAGGTTATGGGTCGTAGATATAGGTTTTAGTTACTAGGGATTGGAGTTTATGGTTGAGGGATTAAGGTCTAGTGGTTACGGTTTTTCCTTTTCAGTTTTATGGTTTAGGATTTAGGGTTTACGGTTTTGGAATTAATGATTAATGTGTGGGTTTCGAGTTCATATATTAGTTTTTAGGTTTTATTTATTTGGTTTATGGTTTTTTGATTTGGGGTTTTGGGTTTTAGGATTTGTGTTTTGGGTTTAATGTATAGGCTTCATGGTTCAAGAAGTACTGGAAATTTCATCTTTAACAACGGTTTTCCATACCATTGCATCTTAAGAAATAGGGATAGACAAATCCCAACGATTCTATGAGAATCGTTAGGATATGTCATAAAAATTGAGTACATACCAATAGTTCATTGAAACCATTAGTATAAATGATTACCAATGGTTCAAAATTGTTGGTAATATTAAAAATCAACTCTATACCAACGGTTTACAAACTGTTAGTATAGTCTTTTACCAATGGTTTCCCACTAACCGTTTGTAAATGTCAAGTAAAAATACCTATACCAATGGTTTTTAAACCGTTGGTATATACTTTTACCAATGGGTTACATAAAACTGTTGTTGTAGGTTCTTTTTTTACACAATATGCCAAAGATTGTAAACCATTGGCATAGCCTTTATGCACCTGCTACAGCAAGCCGACCTCCCCACAGTGTACATGCAGCAATTCCACCAGTTTCCACCAGTAAGCCTACAGAATTCACACACAATTATGAATAACTTTAGAATATATACAGGGTGTTGGGGGGTGGTTCATATAGAATACCTGCACAATCTTGAATACCAATATAATTCATACACAATTCATACATAATTTTAAATACCTACACAATTCTCAATACCAGCAGAATACATATAGAATTATGTATGAATTCATACAGAATTATGTATGAATTCATATAGAATTCATAAAACACATAATTCATCAAAATTATAAATACCTCCAATTCTGTATTTAATTACCCTCTACACACATACAAGATTACACATAATTTATAAGGGAATTACAACAAGTATAAACATACAACAAGTATACCCATACAATAAGTATAACCAAACTCCATTAAAACATAAGTCATAGGTTAATTAAATACATAAATAATTCAATTCAGAATTCAGGGGGTCGGGGGAGCTGTTCCGGGGGTTGGGGTGGTTGTCCAAGGGGGTAGGGAGTTCTTCAGGGGTGGGGTGTCCTGGGGGATGCGGGTGTCCAGGGGGTGGGGGATGTCCAGGGTGGGGGGGGGGAGCTATCCATGGGGGTGTCCAGTGGGTGGTGTCCCTGGAGGGTGGGGTGGTGTTCGGTGGGGGGGGGGGGGTTCTATGGGGGTGGTTGTGTCCAGGGGGTGGGGTGTCCAGGGGGTGGGGTTGTCCAAGGAGTGGGGGTGTCCAGTGGGTGGGGTGGTGTCCAGTGGGTGGGGTGGTCCAGGGGGTTGGGGGTTGTCCAAGGGGGTGGGGTGGTGTCCAGGGGGGTGGGAGGGGGGTGTCCGAGGGGGGGGGGGGGGGGGTTGTCTGAGGGATGGGGGGTGTCCATGGGTGGGAGTTTCTAGGTGGTGGGGTAGTTTCTAGGAGGGGTGGGGGTTATCTAGGGGTAGGGGGTGGTCTAGGGGGTTGATGTTGTCCATGGAGGTGTGGGTGACCAGCGAGTGGGGGCTGTCCATGGGGGTGGTGGTGTCCAGGGGGGTGGTGGTGTCCAGGAGGTGGGGGTGATGTCTAAGAGGAGTGGGATCCATCCAGGTGTTGGGGGGTGTCTAGGGGGTAGTTGATATGTCCATGTGGGTGGGGGTGTCTAGGGGGTGGGGGGTACCTAGGTGGTGGGGTGGTGTCCAGGGGGGTGGGGGTCGTCCAGGGGGTTGGGGGAGGTCCAATGGGTAAGGGGTGTCTAGGGATGGGGGTGTCCGTGTGTGGGGTGGGGGAATTCTCTATTGGGGTGGGGTGATGTTCATGGGGGTAGGCATGTCCAGGGGTGTGGGAGGATGTCCAGGTGGTGGAATGGTGTCCATGGCGTGGGGGCTGTCCAGGGCGTGGGGGCTTTCCAGGGGTTTGGGGGCTTTCCAGGGGGTCTGGTGTCCAGGGGGTGGGGAGGGCAGTCTGCGGGGTGAGGGGGGTCCACGAGGGTGGGGGTGTAGGTGGGCGGGGGGGGGGGGGGGGGGTCCAGGGGGTCTGGGGATGTCTAGGTGGTTGGGGGGCTGTTCTAGGGGGTCAGAGTGTCGAGGGGGGTGTTCGGGTGGGGGGGGGGGGGTGGGGGGTGGGGTGGGGGTGTCCGTGGGTGGTGGGTGGTATCCAAGAGGGTGGGTGGCCTATCCACGGGCGTGGCGGGGGGGGGGGGGGGGGGGGGTCTATCCAGTGGGTATGGGGTTTCTAGGGGTTAGGAGGACTATCCATGGGGTTGGCGGGGATTTCCAAGGGGTAGGAGGTGGCATGCTATCCACGGGGGTGGGCGGGATGGTCCATAGGGTGGGTTTGGGGGGTTCACGGGGGTTAGGGGTGTCCACTAGGGTGGGGGGGGGGGGGGGGTTAGCGTATCCACGGGGGTTGGAGGTCGGTAGACTATCCACGGGGGTGTCAAGGCTGTCCTAGGAGTATGGGGTGTCCAGGGGGGTTGGGGCTCTAATGGTTTTAATAGAATGAATTTCATGGATTTTAAGATCATTGGTATTTTTAAAATTGTTTTTTAATAGTGTTTATTTAAATAATATGTGTTTCTTTAGGAAAGAATGAATTCTTTTCGTGGTGTATGGAAGGAAGGGGGATATTTTTATAAGGAAATGGATTACATTTTTATTATGGGACCAAAATACTATTTTATTTTTGAAATGAAACCTTAAAAAGGATTTTTATAAATCTTTTTGGAGTTTTAAATAGAAATAAATCTCTGTTTTTTTATTTTGAAATGGTTTATGAAAATTATTTATGATGTATCTTTATGGGATTTTTTATTTTGTGTCCCTTGTTTTAAAACATCTGATTATTTTACTAAATGTTTTTTTTAATATTTAATTAGAATGTTACCACTTATGAATGAATCAAAAATTCATTAAGGGTATATCTCAAGTAGTAATTCTTGTGATCCACCTATTGTCTTTTATCTCGGTCTCTACTCAAACTCTTGTGGAAGTGGAATATCCATGTTCTTCTCAGATCATTGATTATGCATGGGAGTTTCTAAAATAGCATCCACTATTTTTTATTGGTGATCAAGGATCCCAAAAGGTAACGAAGTGTGTAGATAGTATTAATGGGATCATTGAGTTTTTAAAAACCCTATAATCCATGGGTGTGGGGGATGACCATGGGGGTGGGGTAGACCACGTGGGTGGTGGGGTTATCCAGGGGGTAAGGGAGTCTAGGGGGTGGGTGGGGCTATCCATGGGGGATGTGGCTGTCCAAGGGGGTGAGTGGGGGATATTCAGTGGGGGGTACAGGGTGTCAAGGGGGTGGGCATGGGTTTTCCATGGGGCGGTCGGGTTGTCTAGGGGTTATGGGTGTTCAGGGGGTGGGCAGGCTGTCCATGGGGGTGGCAGGGCTCTCGAGGGGGTATGGGTGTCTAGGGGGTGGGTGGTTTATCCATAGGGGTGAGAGGGTTGTCCGCGGGGGGGGGGGGGGGGGCTGTCTAGGGGGTAAGGGGATCCAAAGGGTGGGAGGTATGCCCATGGGGGGTGGAGGGGATTTCCCGGGTGTTGTGGGTGTTTATGGGGTGGGGGATGCTTTTTAGGGGGGTGGGGGTGTCCAGGGGGTACGAGGTGTTCGAGAAGGTGGGTGGGCTATCTAGGGGGTGGGCGGGGATCTCTAGTGGTTACAGGGTGTCTAGGGGGTGGGTTGGCTATCCATGGGGGTGGAAGGGCTGTCCCAGGGGGGTAGGGGGAGTCCGTGGGGGTGGGAAGGCTGTCTATGGGGGTGGGGGCTTTCCATTAGGGGGAGGGGCTATCCAAAAGGTGGGAGGGCTATCCACGGTGGGGTGGGGCTGTCCATGGTGGTTTGGGGTTTCCAGGGTTGTGGTGGGCTGTCCATGAGGATGGGGGATGTACAAGGGGTACAAGGTGTCCAGGGGGTGGCAGAGGCTTTCCAGGGGGTACAGGGTGTCCAGGGGGTGGGTGAGCTATCCACGGTGGTGGAGGGACTGTTCAGAGGGGTAAGGTGTGCCCAGGGGGTGCACGGGATAACCACGGGGGTGGAGGCTGTCCACGAAGGGAGCATGACTCTAGGGGGTGGGAGGTCTATCCACATGGGTGGTGAGGTTGTTGAGGGGGGTAGAGGGTGTCTAGGGGGTGGGCGAGATGTCCACGAGGGTGGGCGGGGAATCCACATGGGTGGTGGGGCTGTCCAGGGAAATAGGGGTTGTCCAGGTGTGGTGGGCGGGCTGTCCACATGGATGTGGATACTATCCATGGGGGAGGGGCCATCCAGGGGTGTCAGGCTATTCACGGAGGTGAGTGGCTGTCTATGGGGTACGGGTGTCCAGGTGGGTGGATGGGCTGTCACTGGGGTGGGGTGGGGGTGTCCAAGGGAGGGGTTAATCAGTCACAACAAATCATCAAGTCATGTTTTATTATTTATAGATAAAATTAAAGATAATGTGACCTACATAATCATACATATATTCAAGGACAACAAATCAATAAACATCAAAGGTTATTAATGTCAATAAATAATGTAAAGGATCAATCTATCCCTCGTCTCCATCACTATCATCATTATCCTCATCAGACTCACCCTCATCCTCATCATCCTCCCCATCACTATCCCCTCTATCCACAATGCCCTCCTCCTCACCATCGTACTCAACCTCAGCTACTCTGCCTAGGCTTCCTCCTTTCCCTTCTCTTACTCCCACCTCGTCCTCCTCCTCACCATCATCTCAATAACCACTATAACTGCCACCTGGTGCATTGTATACAAAATGCAATTTATGACATATATTCATCACAAGTTGTGTTGGCCTCTAGTGGAAGCGTTGAATGTAGAAATTCTATCAATTTCATAAATGCAGTGTTTTCCCTAGAAGATTGTTATGCCATATCTGTGGCCCTTTTTTAGCCTATTCTACCTATGAATTAACCTACTACAAATTGGTGGTACTATAACGTGTACCTAAGGAGGGGCCAATACCTAGTCATAACTATACTCTTCCCAGGTTTGCAGCGTACTCTACAACGTGCTCACCTCCCGACACAAGATGTAAAGTGATCATTTGGCCTATAACATTCAGGTTACGGGCATCAATGGCCTCTAATTAATCTTGTTACAAATATAAATAGACTATGAAGTTACAAAATAGATATTAAAAAATTAAATCTACAATGTAAAACTAACAATCTACTCCTAAGTCTGTTCATTAACCGCACTTCCTTATTTCGTCTTTCTACTTGAGAAAAACAGTTTTTCTCGAGGCACACATCCTTTTATATTCAATTTATTCCTCTAAAATGACATTGAATGTATGATACCATAATTAAAAATAGGATACCAATAATTTATTTCATAAATAAAATTATATAACAACTTTAGAAATTGAATAAATTATGAAAGAAGTAATAGAAAGTGAAAGTCGTAAAGAAAAAAATATACACTGTTATACCTACTACCTGTTGTGATCTGGCATCATAGTACGTCCCAATTTATGGAGGAATTTTTTTAGCATCAATGTTTTTTTATTTATTTCGTATGATTCCTAAATAAAATTAAATAATTATTCTTAACGAAAAACATGATAATTTTCATTTAAATACTGTTAATGTGATTAATACCATAAACAGGCTCGTCATCCAATGAGTAATCATCTATTGATACTGATCTAATAGACAATCATGCATGATAGGGACCACCAATAAAAATGTTCCAACACTAGTAGGACAACCAATACACAACTCGTGCTTATAATCTCTCCAAAGCTCACGTAAATCTTTTAGATGTGTTGGTTAGTCACCCTCAGCATCGAGGAAAATAAATAGAAGCTGACACGAAAATATTAACTCTTATAAATATAAAAAGATAATATATTGAATTAAATACAAATTATTTTTTTACCCATATTTTTGTCCAAGCTTTATCCTTGACATCATTTGGCAACTGTGTCCAGGAGAGCGGGCTGATAGGAATGATGTCAGAGTATTTGCCAACAGTCGCCAAAAAAATCCGACATTATTGCCCTGATTTTTCAATCATTTGACTATCTTCATTTTAGTCCACTATCAACTACATACGGAGGTTCCACACTGCACACATGCGTGTAATCCCCCTCCCTTGCCTCCTATTAGTAGATGTATCTGTTATGAAATAAAAAAAAATATTTTGTCAATACATGTTATAATGAAAATATATAAGGGTGTAAAACTTTATTAGGGTTGTATAAGTATACTTTTAATAGTCAGATCAATGGGCGTCACTGGATCCAAAGAAACTGAAGGAGCACCTTGTATAGGTGGAGTGGGTCCAAATGTATGCTCCGCAAGGAAAAACTCTAGCGAAGAAGGAGTTGAAGAATATGAAATATAAAATCCTAGATATAAAGAAGCATATGTAAAAGAATATGATAGGGATGGATGGAAAAATGCTGGATGGGGAGTGGGAATCATCACCGGATATGGTACAGATGGGTGAGGAGGCTTAGATGTAAAGGGTGGTGAAAATATGGGAATCCAAAATATCTTGTGTGTCCCTAATGACACACCGGGATCAGAATGTGGGATGGATGGTATGTTAGTGGGAGGGGTAGGGTCTAATCGGGTACGCTGACCAGATCATCTAGCTCTTGTACCCCCTAGTACGAACTCCCTATATACTGGGACCACTACTAGGATTCTCATAATATAACTATCGCCAAATAGATGGATCCTGTAAAAACATTGAAAACAAAATTAATCACATGACATTATATATTATTTATATATATATTTTTAAATAAAATACAGACTACAGGAACTAGTGGTGGAATTCCCATCTCAGTCCTACGACGATTGTTGTCCGTCATCTCTTTTTGTCTCCTCTATTTAATTGGTTTCATTTCCTGCATTTGAAAAAAATATGAAAGTAATTAGAAAAGGATAACTAATGTGTAACCCAAAAAACAAAATAAATGAGAGGGAATAGGGGGATTGAATGATAATTTAACTATCCATTGTTTTAGGTGATCTTGAAAAAATATATAATGAAGTCAATAAATTGAAAAATATGTAATAAAAAAATTAATTTTTAGTAGGATGGTTATTTACTAAGTGTCATCAGTCTATTAAAGTCATGGAACATAAATTCTACCAGATTCATAAGGGGTAAAGTAGTTATCGAAATTAAGGAAAATATTATGTTCTTTAGCCCTGGTAGATGATGCATGTTTCAACACATGTTTTTTAGAAGAATACAAACCATCAGGTTTATTACCTGATAAAATGTTAAATAGAGGTCATAGAGTTATAATAGTTTTATACGAATCACATTTGAATCATTGAAATGTTCAATAAGTTAGAAATTTTGGTTTTGTACGATTGAATACAGTTTAATTCAAAATTAGAAAATGTAGTTCAAATAAAATTGCAACCAATAGACATTGAAAATTCACATAACATTCAATTCGGATACAATATATTTATAATCAATATTAAATCAACTTGAATAGTTCCAACCTTAATAACCCATGATGAGGTAAACCAAAATAATTGACAACATGAATGGATTATTTTATATATATCCCAACACAACATTAAGTTCATAGTCAACTCTAACAATTTAGATATTGGATTCATAAAAAGAAACAAATGGATCGTTTCCAGTGGCAGTGGAGATGGTGTCAATTACATCATAAATATCATCAAAAAATATATCTTGGAATTACTTCAATAATTACTCTAAATTCATGTTGAAGATGGTCTTTTACATAAACAACATGTTTCCCCATTGATCCCAGTATATATAGTTCTTTGGTAGCAAGAGTTTGAGTCATATCAATTACTCGAAATCCACAATCATCAATAAATGTTCCCTTCCTCTTTTTCAAATAAAACCACTATCATTTCATCATCATGACTCATCCATGAGAATAATAATCCAATATTATTATTTTTTCAATGAATCCTTAATAAAATACATTTTCAAATAGAGGTCTACTATCTGATGCAATTGCATAATAGTCTATTTTGGTAGTAACCATAATACCATCTAGTTGTGTTCTCATGTTCTTTTCTCATTCTGTGATAATAAATCTGTACCCATTGATAAAAATTTATTTACATTCACGAACCATTATATTAGGACCAAAATCCAAATCTCTTATTTCCTCAGAGATAGAGTCAGCAAGAAAAATCAATACCTGAAATATAAATAAATATTAAACTTAATTAAATATTGTTTCTATAATTTTAAACTGTAATATTATTACCTTCAATTTTAACCAAGAAGAAAACTATTTGTTATGCAAAGTATCCCGCCTCCTCATAGATAAAGAACGTTGATTTCTATTTATCATCATTTTATCTTACCTATAGAAAAAGTAGGAATATTTTAACAGATATATATATATATATATATATATATATATATATAAGATGTAGATATTCCATCTACTTACAAGATGTAGTCATCAAAAAAATCACAGTTGAACAAAACTGTGCGATCTGCCATCTCCCGCTCTTCAAGACATAAAGTATTCAATGTATATGATCTAGGAATTCCACCTATTTGAAGAAGTGATGGAAATTTGGGTTCAATTTTCCCATACTTTTCTTCTTCATTTCTCATTGTTATGTTCATTCTTGTAGAAATATCAGACAAATACATAGAGAAAATATCCCTACGTTAATGAGCCAAGTAACCGTTCACAATATAACATTCGGGATGATTCATGTTATGGACATAAGACATTAATGTGTACATATTTATTTCAGTTGGATACATCCAATGAAAAGAAATATTTCCTCTAATAAGTATTTCAGTTGGAATATGGATAGTCAGATGCAGCATGCATGTGAAAAATGATGGAGGAAATATTTTTTTTCTAACTCACATAAAATAAATGGGGCATCTGCTAACATCTTTTGCGAGAAACACTTGGTCAAATTTTCAGCACAAAGATCTCTAAACAAATGGCACAACCAAATAACAGCCAACCTTATATTATTGGACAAAATATGATGAAATGTTACTGCAATAAACTCATGCAGAACGATTTGATAATCATGAGTCTTTAAAGATTTTTGATTCATCTCTCTTCAGTTGACACGTTTAGATATGTTGCTTGAATAGACTTCATTAACTTTAATATTCTCTAGTACTTACAAAAGTACCTTTTTTCTATAGGTGTCATCACATAAGAAGCACATGGAACTTTCGATTTATTTTCACTGATACAAACATGATGCAATTCATGTCAGATTCCCCAATCCACCAAATCATGATGAGACAATAAATCATCTTTTGTATTTCCCTTAGAATTTAGAAGAATCAAAAGAAAAATTTCACATATATTTTTTTTCAATATGAATTATGTCTAAGAAATTATGTAACAAATTGGTTGACCAATGAGGAAAATCAAAGAAGATACTTCTCTTCTTCCAACTATAACGGTGTTTCCAATGCTTTCACCGGGGCGCACACATCCATCTGTGAGGATGCGCAGCTGTTTCCCCACATTCCCACTTTCCAAAGGCAGGTGGCATCTGTCCCTTGTTAAGCGATGTTTGCTCCTTGATCGAAACGGGATGCTAGGATGTCAGTTCTTCCTTCCGTGGATTCCTCCTCAGAACTTTCCACCCAGTCTGAGTCTCCCTCATAGATTTAATACGTGGTTTGTGAATATCATTCTCAGTGCCATATCTTCATGTACGGTGGTTAATTACACTACTTCCGTCAGGACATTCCATGGGGTCCTGACATGGTAGAAACCTTCGGTCAGAGTAGATGACAACATCAAGCATGTCGGGGCATCTCTGGGTGCGTGGACATTGGGGAACCTGTATTCTTCTTCATAAGAGGGCATCTCAAGGGTGCATAACCCGAGGCATCCCATGTCAAATTCGAGGAATCACATGCCACTAGCATGTATTTAAGGTTTTCCTCAGCTTCCCGTGTTTAATATAGGGTATGCCGCGAGTTTAACATCTCGCGGAGACGATTACTCCATAGGCATTTCATCCAAGGTTTTCCTCAGGCATCTCATGTTTATCATGATGTAGGCTGCGAGTTTAACGTCTTGCAAGTACTGTTATGCCATAGGAATGTCATCCAAGGTTTTCCTCAGGCATATCATGTTTATCACAATGTAGGCCGCAAGTTTCACGTCTTGTGGAGACAGAATAAGAGTGATATGAACGTCCCATAGAGACGGATCAGATTGGTATATCCCGAGGAGAGAACACCAGGAAGATGGATGGATCAGAACGCCCAATGAGGATGGATCCAAGTTGGTGCACTCCATGTATGGGAGTTTTCACACCGTAATGGCTGATCTGAACACCACTGTGGGCGGATCAGGGAGTGTTCACCCCAGAATGGGGAATCACCATGGTTTACCCTTTGCTAGTATTGAACCTCATGGAGGTTTCCTACGTACCCTATGTAGACAACAGGGATCAAAACACATGTAGTTCGAAGGGTTGACGAATCAGGGTGTACACAGAGGACAACGACCCAGAGACATGTTGGGGCTTACGTGTGGATAGTGGCCCAGGTGCTGCCAGAAGCAGCAAGGAGGGTAGATGGCATGATTCCACAGGGATGTGGCGGATCGAGTGAGAATCAGGATGGATGATGGATGGATGAATGAATTGGAGGGGGGTGAAATGGGACAATCGCAAGGGCGATGGTGTAGTTGGGCTTGAGCCTCGAAGAGACTTCTTATGTATCCCCATGGAAGGGAATCAAAGTCCACGTAGTTCGGGATGGTGTTGGTGAACCGACGTGAAGATGGACCTTGGCCCGATGGGTGTTGGCATTGAACCCTGTGAGGCTTCCTACGTACCATGCCTTGACATGAATCAATGTCCTCGTAGTTTAGAATGATCAAAACGGCTTCCCGCTGGACCGGAATGTACTTTAACGTCATGCGAGATGAAGGCGTGTCGGAGAACTGACATAGAGAAAGACCTTGGTCCAGATGGTGTGGGGCTTACACTCTAGGATGCGCAAGTGCTGGGGAACCAACGTGAAGGAGGTCGGAGTGAGAAACGAGTGATGGGATTGAACCTCATGGAGGCTTCCTACGCGCCATTCCTTAGCAAGGATCAAAGACTACGTAGTTCAGGTAGGGTTTTTTCGGTGAACTGATGAGGAGGAGAACCCGGGGGGTCCACTTGTGGTGGGATTGAACCTCGTGGAGACTTCCTATGTACCATGTATTGAGAAGGATTAAAGACCACGTAGTTCAGGTTGGTCACAAAGGCTTACTGCGGGACCAGAATGCAGTTTAATGTCATGTGGGACAAGGACAAACCCTGACGCGAATAAACGATGGGCAGTGGGCTTGAACCTCATGGAGGATTCCTACGTACCATGCCTTAGCATGGAATAAAGACCATGTAGTTATCGTGTACAGTTTAACACCATGATGGATAGGGGAATACAGTTTAATGTCATGCTGGATGAGGGTGGAACTCGATGAGAAGTAATGTCCGAGTGGTGGTCTTGAACCTTGTGGAAGCTTCCTACGTATCATTCCTTAAAATGTATCAAATTCCCTGTAGTTCTCTTGAGGTAGGGGTCAGGGTCAGTGCTTACTCTGTGCTCATGTGAGTCATGCTTGGTGCGAGAAACAAGAGATTGCAGGGACCTGATGATCACGTCTCCAAGGGTGAATCCGTGAGAAGCGAAGAGGGGAATACGCGTTAGGTGGCCCATGGTGCTGGGACATTCTCCAAGATGGAGGCTTAGGGTGTGACAAAGCACAGCAGAAGAGGGATTTGAAACCTAAGAAATGAGGTGTCTCAATTCCCTATCATGACCTTCGCTGGCCTTGGAACCGAGGAAGTGGGGAAGTACGGAGGTACATGGGTGTTACCTTCCGCAAGAGAGGCTAGGTCCTTATGCTATGAGGAAGCCCTTCCCCGGCGGACAAACGCCACTCCAAGAGGGAGGATCTCATTCCATGTGAGGAAGATTCCATTCCTGTGGAGACGAGTGGCGTAACGAATTTCTGAGATGGAGGGACCCTGTGCGCGAAGCATGGGGTCGGTTCACAGTTTAACGTCATGTGTTGAGGATGGGGTGCTTGGTAGTTTAACGTCCTGCAGCTTGGATGAGGTGGGATTACTCCGCACCCCTAGGACTTACATAACCGCTACCCACTGCTCCTTATGGGAGGGAAGACATCGACAAGGATGTATAGAAGGGGGTGGAACCGTCATGAGGATGAAGATGGTTATGGGCTTGAGCATTGAAGAGGCTTCCTACGTATCCCCGTGGTAGGGAGTCAAAGTCCACATAGTTCTCCTGATGATGGCTTACCACTGATTAGAGTTTCAACAGCTCACTGCTGGATTGGATCACAACGAATGACCACTGAATTGCGTCACAACGGCTTACCGCTGGATTGGGTCACAACGGATTACCGCTGGATGGGGTCGCAATGGCTTGCCACTGGATGAGGATGTCAACAGCTTTCCACTGAATAAGGATGTCAACAGCTTGCCACTAAATGGGGTCGCAATGGCTTACCACTGAATGGAGTGACAATAGCAGAATGGGCTTATGTGAGGAAGCTACCCGGGTGCCGCTACGGAGCGGTAATCATGGATGGGGCTTAAGCAAGGAAGATGACCGGGTGCCGCTAAGGAGCGACAATGGTGAATGGGGCTTATGCAAGGAGCTTCCCGGGTGCCGCTAAAGAGTAGCAATGATGAATGGGGCTTACGCAAGGAAGCTTCTCAGGTGCCTCTATGGAGCAGTAATGGTAAATGGGGCTTACGCAAGGAGCTTCCTGAGTGCCGCTACGGAGCGGTAATGGTGAGTGGGCCTTATGCAAGGAGCTGCCCGAGTGTCGCTATGGAGCAAAAATGGAGAGTGGGGCTTATGCAAGGAGATGCCCGGGTGCTGCTATGGAGGGGCACTGGTGAATGGGGCTTATGCTAGGAAGCTTCCCGGGTGCCGCTATGGAGCGACACTGGTGAATGGGGCTTACGCTAGGAAGCTGCCTGGGTGCCACTAAGGAGCAGAAATGGTGAGTGGGGTTACACAAGGAGTTGCCCGAGTGCTGCTATGAAGCAGCAATGGTGAATGGGGGTTATGCAAGGAGCTTCCCGAGTGCCGCTATGAAGCGGAAATGGTGACTTGGGCTTACGCAAGGAGCTGCCTGAGTGCCGCTATGGAGCGAAACTGGTGAATGGGGATTATGCTGGGAAGCTGCCCGGGTGCCGCTATGGAGTGGCACTGGTGAATGTGGCTTACGCTAGGAAGCTGCTCGGGTGCTGCTAAGGAGCATCAATGGTGAATGGGGATTACGCTAGGAAGCTGCCCGGGTGCCACTAAGGAGTGGAAATGGTGAGTGGGTCTTACGCAAGGAGCTTCCTGAGTTCCACTATGGAGCGTCAATGGTGAATGGGGCTTACGCAAGGAGCTGCTTGAGTACCGCTATGGAGCGGCACTGGTGAATGGGGCTTACGATGGGAAGCTACCCGGGTGCCACTATGGAGCGACACTGGTGAATGGGGATTATGCTAGGAAGCTATTCGGGTGCCGCTAAGGAGTAGCAATGGTGAATGGGGCTTACGTTAGGAAGCTATCCAGGTACAACTAAGTAGCAGCAATAGTGAAAGGGGCTTGCGCTAGGAAGCTGCCCGTAATGTCTTCCTCATGTCTGGCCTTGAGGGAATCCCAAACCATCGGTTAATTGAGGCCTTCACCTATGCACTGATGCATAAGAGGGACAATTCCAAGGGGAATTGGAATCATTCCACTATGATCATGGCATTAGGCATCTTATAGTTGGAGCATAAGGCATCTCTTGTCTAATGGAAGAGGCATCCTATGTTTGGCACATAGGGTGTACTACAGTTTAGAGTCTTGTAGGCAGGACTATTAGGTGGAAGGTTCCTAGAAATGGTTGGTGTTGGGAATTACGCAAGGGCGGCCCTTTCTTGTTCAACATGGCATAAGAGACAACTGATTGGGGATTGGAGGAGTTGCCTGAGGAATGGTTCGACTCAAGGTACTCGGGGAATTGATTATGAGAATATCAACTCACAACACGGGAATGAAAGAAAGAGAAATATGTCGACTCGAAGTGTTTCATGGTGTGTGGGGGAGGATCTCAAATTATGGTATTCCATAGGTGGAAGATTTGAGCGCAATGGAAAATCATGACGTCCCTGCCCAAAAATTTCGCGGTGTGACTGCCCATTTTTCATCGGGGTTTGTGGTGGTTATGAAGGGATCGGCCCGGAGGGCCGGGAGCGCAGCCCTGAAATGACCCTGAGTGGGGGGCGGGGGCGCAGCCCCCGCGGTATAGACCGGTGGGCGCGAAGGTCGGAGCCTCGCAAAAGATAGGTCTTTGCAAAGTAGCATCGAGGAGAAAAGGTCTCGTGGAGCAATGGGATCTCACGGAGCACGGGCCTCTTGCGGAGCAAGGGCGGCTCGCGGAGCAATGTCTCGAGGAGAAGACGGATCTTGCGGAGCATGGGCCTTTTGCAGTGCAAGGGTAGCTTGCAGAGTACTCGCGGAGCTGCATCGCAGAGCATTGGCTCACGGATCATGGACTCGCAGATCAGCGGCTCAAGGAGCAGCAACATGTAGGAAGATGCTCGTGGAGCATGGCCTCACGGAGCCGCAAAGCGGGGCTCCACGGACTAGGAGATCGGCTGTCCAAGGGGCGAAGTGGTCGTGGTTGTCCTCTCCCGAAGGGGGGGGGGGTGACCTGGGTATTTATAGGCAAGGGGTGCCGCGAAGCAGAGCTCACGCGGAGCGAAGGGGACATCGGTGCTTTGCAACGGGTCGTGAACGTCAAGGAATTCGTGGAGAGATATTGCCTCCTCTTCTTCACGGCACGTCGCGAACGTCAGATGGGTTTGTGGAGCATCTCGCCTCATTACTTTGTGGCGGCGCTCCGCGATCACGAAGGGGGCTTCACGAATGGGCTTCGTGAACCCGTTTTCCATCCCAACTTCAAATGTCCATAACTACTAATCCGTAGCTCTGTTTGGGCCCTAAGACCAACCAAATCGAAGCATAAATAAAGGTCTACGATCTTGGATCGTGTATGGAGGAATCTGAAAAATTTTGTGGACGCGTTTTCCTGGGTCTACAAACGACATTTAGTGGAAGCATTCTTTCTCTTTCTAGATTTCATTTAACCCTTACCGGATAAAAAAATGAAACATTTCCATTCATTAAGGACATAAATTCTAGATATACATTGAGGTGGATCATCATTCTTAATGGTATTTTCAGATCATCGATGATTATTTTTATATGGATGGTCCATTGGAAAGAATCGTCAATGTCCTATAAATATGAAACTACAATGATGTTTCAGTCTTCTGGATCATTTACTCTTCATACAAATAGGACATGATAGTTTTTCCTTTTTTCTCCATCCAAACATCATTGCATAAGCAGGAAAATAATTCGTCATCCCCATAAGCATAGCAAACATCATAAATATGTCTTTCGAACATGCATCATATGTGTGGACACTCACATCCTAATGAAGTTTCAACTCTTTTATTAAAGGTATCATGTATACGTCTATATCATTTTTGGGATTAGAAGGGATATATATTATTATACTCATGAATGTGAAAGGTTTTTTCATACACAACCATGGTGGAAGATTATAAATGTTTATAAAAACCGTCCATGTGTTGTACGATATAAGCATCTGCACAAACGGATTAAAACTGTCACATGAAAGACCCAGCCACACATTACCCACATTAGCTGAAAAATAAGGATATCGAGAATGAAATATCTACCATGAAAACCCATTTTCAGGTTGAACCAACTAATCATTAGTATTCTTTCTCTATGTATCATACCATCACATTTTTATTGATATTTCATCAGGCATAAAAAAAATTTGGAGTCTGGGGATCAATGGAAATATCCACATTACTTTTTGCGGAACATGGTGTTCCATCAGCTTTTGGCTTCTAGCGGGATGTTGCACATTTTATAAAATCATTTTGTTCAATAGTTTCCTCCCAAAATAAACTAAAATCTTTCGGGAAATCATGAATTTTGATTCTAAAAAATCCAAGTTCCTCAATTAACTTCCATGCCATATAGTAGATTGAGGAAATATCTACATTATCTGGAAGTAATTCCTTCATGATATTAATAATGTAATCAATGGAATTATTAGAAATCCCATATATAGTTTTCCCATGAATCAATTGGTTTAAAAATTCGAGCTTTTTCATTTTACCACATTGTAGATATACTCGAGTCGTGGAAGCATCATTCAATTTTTTCACCCTGAAAACATCATCATTTTCATTAGAAGCATCTTGTGTGATAGTATCGAAATCTTATTGGGTCAGAATCCATTCTTTTTCATGACGAAAAATAAATGGAAACTGATAATAAAATAAATTATCCAATCCAGTCCCCTCATTTGGATCATTAGTAATTTGTGATTTCATTTTCCCCCATTGTGATACCACAGAGAGTAGTTTTCTTGACATCCATATTTGGTTATGTGGTAGATGACTTCCTCATGGCTCAACCAATGTATTCAAATATAATTGTAATAGGGGTAGTGTATGTGACCACAATATGAAGCATAATGAAATGAATAATCTAAAAATCTTTCAAAATTGTTTTGAAAATTGCTTGAGATCTGATCTGTTTCATAAATAAAACTTCTATCCATTCTGTAAAATAAATTTTAAAAGTCATTTCGTCAAAATAAATTTAATAAGATTCATATTTTTTCAAAAATATAATTAAGTAAATGAGAAATTTTCACATTATACGAAACCAAAACTGAGACATTACCCTATATTAGAATGATAATATAAAAGACAACAAAATTCCATATTTATTACAAAATATCTTTGAAGATACGTGAGTATACAAGATAATGTACACTTGTCGGGGAGAATTATTCAGGTGTTGAGTAAAATTTAGATCGAAGAAATTTTATATTTTAGTATATTATTTGAGTGATCAAATACATTGCCCAAGGGGGTGGGGGTATCTAGGGGTGGGGGTGTCAAGGGGTGGGGGTTGTCCTGGGGGTGGGGGCTGTCCACATGGGTCGAGGGTGTCCAGGGTGTGGGGGTGTCCGGGGAGGATGGGGGTGTCCGGGGGTGGTGGGAAGGTGTCTAGGGGGTGGGCGGGCTGTCCATAGGGGTGGAGGCTATTCAGGAGGGTACGGAGTGTCTAAGGGGTGGTCGAGATATCCACGAGGGTGGTAGGGCTGTCAAGGGGGTCGGGGTGTCCAGGGGGTGGGGTGGGGATTTTCATGGGGTGGGGGCTATCTAGGGGGTACGAGGTGTCCAGGCGGTGGGATGTCCACTAGGGTGACAGGGCAGTCCAGGGGGTACGGGGTGTCGAGGAGGTGGGCAGGTTGTCCATAGGGGTGGTGGGGATGTCTAGGGGGTATGAGGCATCTTGGGGTGTGTAGGCTTTCCACGGGGCTGGTGGGGCTGTCTAGGGGGAGGGGATGTCCAGGGGTGGGGGGGCTATCCACGGGGATGGGAGGTCTGTCCAAGGGGGTAGGGGTATCTAGGGGGTGGGCTATCCACAAGGGTGGTTGGGCTCTCCATAGGGGGTTGGTGGGTGTCCATGGGGGTAGTGGGGATGTCTAGGGGTTAGCATTGTCTGTGGGGGTGGGCGGGCTGCCCCCTGGGTGGGGGCTGTCCAGGGGGTAGGGGGTGTCTTGGGGGGTGGGAGGGCAGTCCACAGGGTTGGCGGGGCTGTATAAGGGGGTTGGGGGTGTTTTGGTGGGGGGGGGGAGGACTGTCCGTGGGGGTGGGGGATCTCCATGGGGTGGTGAGGCTGTCCACGGGGGGTGGCAGGGACTTTCAGGGGGTAGGGGTGTCCAGGGGGTGGAGTGGTGTCCAGGGGGTGGAGGGTTGTCTGGGGGGGGGGGTTGAGGGTGTCCATTATGGTGGGGTGGTGTCCGGGGGGTGGGGGTGTCTGGGGGCTTGGGGGGCTATCCCGGGGGGTTGGGGTGGTTGTCCAAGGGGGTAGGGGGTGTCTAGGGGGTGGGGGTTGTCTAGGGTGGAGGGTGTCCAGGGGGTTAAGGGGCTATCTAGTGGGGTGGGGGATGTCTAGGGGGTTGGGGGTGTTTTCCAGGGGGGTTGGGTGTGTCCAAGGTGTGGGGGTGTGTCCAGGTAACATTGATAATCAAGAAGCGCAATTTCATAACCCTATTAACCTATAATTACCACTGGAGATGGTCGCATGACTCACCTGTCCAACACCAACCTATCTCCATATTGTTATCCACAAATATTAAGAAAAATAAAACACTCTAATATTGATTCCTAATTCCTAGAATAAAAGAAAAACAATATAATACAGGCAAGTTCACAACATCACCTGAGTTTCACCTCCAATGACTTCCAATACTGTCAACTAGCAGTGAATAATTATGTGCACATGGCCATGCTATTTTGTTTCGTGATATATATATCAAAGAAAAAATAATGTGTAGGCATGAAAAACATTGGTGAGTTCTATTATGGTTATACTCCATTATTATGGGTGCCTTCCCAGGATATAAAATGATATAAATACCTTAATAATGCATTAAAACTACCTATGAAAATTATGACATGAATTCCTAACACTCATTTTGAATTACAAAAAATATTACAAGTGTATGACCGAACCACTTGATGGAGTTGTAATAAATGATCATGTAATAGAGTAAATTTTGGTTCTACCACCATTCGCACTTGAAAATGACCCCAAACCCACTATAGTGGTTCAGGTGGAAGCGCCACATCATTAAATGAGTTATAGTTATTGTATCATTATCTTAATGTTAGAGTGTGATATTTCAAAGACCACATTTTGGGGTACATTCATAATGCATGAATATCTTATCGTTTCTCTTAGGATAAAAAATTCTATAGTTGTATTTTTGTTTAACAAACAAAATCATGTCAATAGACCTTAAATTTAAAATAATCCAAGAATGAAATAACTCAGTATCATATTGACTTCTTAAATATCAATAAAAATTATTCTATACAGATAAATCACAACAAAACTGTAACCTAAAATGATATATTTTGTGTGTTCATAAGGGGATCATAATAGACAGTAAATTCTAGCGAAATGGAATGAAAAAATATAAAATAAATGAAGGCACACATACCAATTTAAAATGAATGAACAACAATTACTTGAATCAATGATAGATGCATGGTTGGAAATTAGAGTTAGCACCCTCAAGAGCAGGTTGGGAAGTAGGGTTAGAACCACAACCTAAAATGATATATTCCTTCAGTTCAAAATGATATTATAATAAACACTTCATTTCAGAAAAATGGAATTAAAAAATCTAAAATAAATGAACTCACATTTACCGATTTAAAGTGGAAAACAAATCATTTGGAAACCAGACCTGTTGTGCTAGGAAGTATGGTTTTCATCGAGATTTAGGGAAAAATAATTGAGATGGTCGAGGTTTAGGGAAACATATTTGAGATGGTGTGTCGAGATCTCGTTTAGGAAAAAACCATCAAGATCAATGGAGTGTGAGATCCCTAGAGGCATTGATATTTGGGGATTTTCTTTCATAGCGGTTTTAAAAATCGTTGGGAAAGTAATGTTAACCCAATGTTTTACAAATTTTGGGAAAAATATCTTACGGACTACACCCAATAGTTTCTTTAAATCATTGGAAAACAACTCTTATAGATAATGGTTTCCTTAAACAATTGGGAAAACCAAAAAAATAAATAAATATACCAACGGTTCTACATAACCGTTGGTATAGTAGCCTTTTCCCAACGGTTTAAAAACCCATTGGGAATATTGTGTTGGTATAGGTGGGATTTCCACCAATGAGGCATTAGATTTCAAGGGTGAGGGTTCATAGTTTAGGGTTAATGGATTAGGGTTTATATATTTTTTGTTCTAGGGTATATGATTTTTGGGTTTAGTGATTTATCCATTATGGTTGTAAGGTTTTTGTTTTTAAGTTTTATGGTTTTTGATTATGGTATATGGTTTATGTTTTATAATTTAGGTTTTAGGTTTAGGTAATAATGGTTATGGTTTAAGGGTTTTTACTTATGGTTTAAGGTTTTGGGATTATTGCTTGGGGTATAGGGATTGGGGATAAGATTTTTGGGTTTTTTATTTATGGTTTAGGGTTTAGGGTTTATGCTATAGGGTATAATGTTTATGGTATAAGGTTAATTTTTAGGCTTTAATGTATATGTTTTAGGGTTTTGAGGATATGGTTTATGGATTAGGGTTTATTGTATAAGGTATAGTGTAAACTGTAGTTATTTGGGTTTTGGGTTTTGGGTTTTGAGTTTAGGATTTCAGTTTTAAGGATTAGGGTTTCAAGTATAGGTTTTTGGATTTTTGGTTTATGTTTTATAGTTTCTAGTTTAAGGTTTTGGTTTTAGGGATTAAATTTTATTGTTTTGGGTTTTGGGTCATGGGTTTTCATTTTTTTTTATGATTTTTGGTTTTGGGTTGGTGGTTTGGGGTTTGGGTTTTATGGTATATGGACTTAGGATTAGGGTTTAAGATTATGGGTTTCGGTTTTAGGTAATAGTATATATAGTTTATGGTTTATAGTTAAAAACACGAGGTTTAGAATTTAGGTTCTACAGTTTATTTAATTTTTTGTTTAGTGTTTCGGGTTTAAGTGTTTAATATTTAGGTTTTTATGTTTTTGGTTTATGTTTTATGGTTGGGGGTTTTGGGTTTTGGGTTTTTTGTTTTGGGTTTTGGGTTTTGGGTTTTGGATTTTGCATTTTTCATTTTGGTTTTTGGGTTTTGAGTTTAGGTTTTTTGGTCTAATGATTTTAGTTAATTGTTAACGGTTTATTTTTTGGGGTGTATTGTTTTGACTTTTAGTTTTAGTGTTCTAGGTTTTGAGATTTGGGTTATGGTTATTGGATTATTGGGTTTTGGTTTATTTTTATTGTTTGGGGTTTTGGGTTTTGGGTTCTGGGTTCGAGGTTTATGGTTCATTTTTTAGAGTTAAGGGTTCAGGTTTTATAGTTTTGAGTTTAGGGTATAGATTTTAGGTTTTAAGGATTTTTATTTAAGTTTAGTTTTTTGGTTTTAGGGATTTTGATTTGGGATTTTAGTTTAGTATTTGTGGTTTAGGGTTTAGGTTGTATGGTATATAGTTTATTTCTCATTGACTTGGGTAGTGTTTTGGGTATTAGGTTTAAGCTTTATGATTTAGGGATTATTATTCAGGGTGTTGGGTTTAGGGTGTAGCTTTTATATTTTATGGTGTATAGTTTAGGGTTTAGGTATTATGTATCACGTTTTATTCTTATGGATTTAGATTTTTGAATTTAGTGTCTTTGTTTTAGGGTTAATGGTTTAAAATTTTTGTTTTAGTTTATTAGTGTTTGAGGGTTTATTGTTTGTGTTTAATGATTTATGGTATTTGGCATTTGGGTTATAGATTTTATGGCATCAGATTATTGGTCTTATGGTTTTATGGTTTAGGGGTTTTGGTGTTAGGTTCCAAAAGTGTGAATGATAATAAACCTGAAGGGGGATGGGTGAATTTCCTTTTCATAATTTTTTTAGAGTTGTTAAAAATAATTTCAGAAGTTGGTAGTTAAGAAAATTAAATATTTTCTAACAATTTATTTAGAATAGTGGATGTGTGAAAAGTGAATATAGAGTAATTTAGTGATCAGTACAATGTTTTTTATTATTTTTCGGATGCAAACAATCCTACTATACTCTTCAAAAAAAATTAGGTGGAGTATAACCTTGAGTTAATAGAGAGGGATCATTACATTGCGTATAATAACAAACACAATACTTTTTCTAGAGACACAAATAAAAAACCTAATCTACAAGACATTTGGGACTAGGTTTTAGTGTTTAGTTTGTATGGTTTAGTGTTTCAGGTTTTTGGTTATAGGTTTTTTATTTTGGTTTATGGTTTTTGGATTTGGGTGTTTGTTTTGGGGTTATCATTTAGGATTTAGGGTTTATGGTTTTGAGTTTGGGGTGTAGGGTTTATGTTTTAAGGTTTTTTTAAGTTTTGGTTTTTGGGTTTTTGGGTTTAGTTATTAGGGTATTGGGGTTAGGGTTTTGGGTTACAGGTTTAGGATTTAGAGTTTAGGGATTCAGTTTTGTTGTTTGGGGATTTGGGTTTATGGTTTATGGTTTAGGTATTCGGTTCTACTTGTTAGGTTTTTTGTTTTTTGTTTTTTAGTATTTAGGGTTTAGATTATAGGTATTAAGGATTAAGGTATGGGTTTTCGAGTTTTTATTTTAGTGTTTAGGGTTTAGTGTTTTGGATTATGGTTTTTTAATTTGGGAATTTGGGTTATGGGTTTCGATTGAATGTTTAGGGTTTAAAATTTAGGATTTATGGTCTAGGGTTTAGGGTTAACATTTTAGGGTTCCAGGATTAGGGTTTATGTTTTTTCCTTTAAGGTTCTGTGTATAAGATTTTTTGGTATTGTGTTTTAGGCTTTAGGGTTGTTTGGTTTGGGTTTTTAAGTTATGTGGTATTTGTTTAGGGTATAGGGATTATGGTTTAGAATTTGGGTATTTTGGTTTAGGGAATAGTGGATATGGTTTAGGTCTTCGGTTTTTAGTTTTAAGATTAGGGTTTACTTATTGGGGTTTATGTTTTTAGGTTTAAGTGTTCAGGGTTTAGGATTTACGGTTTTGGGTTTAGGATTTATGGTATTGGGTATAGTGTCTAGAGTATAAGATTAATTGTTTTGGAACTAATTGGTATGGTTTAGGTTGTTGGTTTTACGTTTTTTGGATTAGGGTTTAGTGTATTGGGTATAAGGTAATGTTTATAGGGATTAGGGTTATATGTTTTGAGTTTAGAGTTACAGATTTATATTTTAGGATTTGGGGTTTTGATTTTAGGTTTTAGGGTTTATGGTATAATGTTTATAGTTTCTATTTAAGGGATTAGGTTTTTATTCTTAGGTATTACTGTTTTGGGTTTAGGTTTTTTAGATTTTTGATTTTGGATTTTAGGTTTCGGGATTAGGGTTTGGGGTTTAAGGTATGGTGTTTATAGTATATGGAATACGATTTAGGTTTTAATGTTATGTTTTTTGGGTTCCGGTCGTTTGGTATAGAGTTTAGGGTTTACATTTTACAATTTTGGGATTAGGAATTAGGGTCTTTGGGTTATTATATAGGGTTTTTTGTTTTGGGTTTTATGGTTGTGCATTTGGGATTTAAGGTTTATGGTTATTGGTATTGGGTTTTGGGTTTTAGGAATGGGGTTTATGGTTTAGGTATTAGAATTTACAGTTTATCGTTTGGGTGTACTGTTTAGAATTTGAGGTTTGGTGTTTTGGGTTTTGAGATTTTGGTTGATGTTATTGGGTTTTGGGTTTGGTTTCAACATTTAGTGTTTAGGGTTTATGGTTCATGGTTCAAGGATTATGGTTCAATTATTAGGGTATTTGGTTTTGGGTTTTGGTCTGGGGTTAGGGTTTATATTTTAGGGTTTGAAGTTTAGGAATTTGGGTTTAGGTATTTGGATTTAGAGTTTATGTTTTAGGGTTTATTGTTTGTGGTTTTGGTTTTGGGGTTTGGGGTTTAGTATTTTTGGTTGGGGTTTAGGTTTTTGGGTTTTTTGATCTGGTTTTACTTATTTGCGTTTTGGGATTAGGTTTTAAGGTCTAGGGTTTTGGGTTGTGGGATTAGGGATTATGGTTTAAGGTTTAGGGTATAGGTTTTAGATTTCATGGTTTAGAGGTTACAGTCTGTGGTTTAGGGTGTATTGTTTAGTGTGTATGCTTAAGGATTTTGATTTAGTTTTGAGGGTTTAGGTTTAGGGTTTATGGTTTAACATTTATTTTCTAATTTATTAGGGTTTTAGGTTTTTATTTTCTGTTTTCAGGCTTGGCGTTTTTGGCTTTTGGGATATGAATTTTAGGGCATCATAATATAGTGTTTGGGGTTTTGGGGTATGGGGTTTTTGTTTTAGGTTCTTAAATGTTGAATGGAAATAGACAAGTGGGGTGAGGGGTGAATTTTATTTTCATAGATTTATTATATTTATTAAAAAAAATCATTATTGGGTAGTTTAATAAAATTTTATATTTTTTTATTAAATTCTTTATAATAGTGGGTGTGTGAAGGGTGAATATTGAAATAATAAATGATGAGAACATGAAATTTTAATATTTCTCGGATCTAAACGATCATTCTCTAGTCTGCACGACCCAACCATTCGTGTATAACATTGAGTAAATAGAGAGGTAATTTTATAATGTGTATAATATCAAACCGAAGAATTTTTCTAGATGTGCATCTCCAAACATAAACACTTGGCCTTTGTAGAAGTAGACAAAAATGATGTTCTCATTCCCTTTTATAATATCTTGAGTGTTTTTACAAATATATCATCCACACCAATTCAAGTATGCTTCATCCCCTTTATTGAGAATCCATGAAAACTAGTAAAACATAAGACGAAACATTTAGTGGAAGGGTTTCCAATTTAATAGTAGATTAAACCACTGCCAAATTATTTCCTGACAATTTTCTAAAAACACCGCTTAATGTGGTCTAACGAAACATTTCACTAAAAAATTATAATAATAAATAATAAATATACATAAAAATAAATTATTTGTAAATAAAAAAAATAAACAAATTCCCAATATTAACGAATAATACTAATAATAATAATAATAAAATAAATAAATAAAAAAATGGAAAAAAATTCAATAAAAAATAACATATTATTAGTTTGTAATAAATAAAAAATAATTAATTAATAACTAATATAGTGATAAATAATAAATAATAAAGATTAATATAATAATAATAAATAAATAGTACATTAATAAACAGATAATAAATTACATATAATACTATTAAGTAAATAATAATATAATCACAAATTAACAATAAATTAATAATTATTTTTTTATAAATTTATAAAAATAATAAATCTATGTATTATTAATTAATAATAGGCTTATAATAAATTTAGAAAAAAATAATAAGTAATTTATAATTTATAACTATATGAAATATAAGTCAATAATACATAATAAAGAAAATATTAATAATAAATTAAAAATATATTTATACTTAATATATAATTAATTAATAAATATTGTATAAATAATAATTAAATAATAATTAAATAATAAAGTAATAATGAATAATAAATTAATATATAATAAATTAGAAGTAAATAAATGAGAAGTAAATTATAAATGAATAAAGAATTAGTAAATGGATGAATAATAAATAAATTAATAAAAAAATAAATTATAAATAATATGTTAATAGTTAATTTAGAATAAATTATAAATTAAGTATAAATAATAAATATTTAATAATACTAAATTAATAATCAATAATAACGAAATTTTAATAATATATAATATATATTAAATAATTATTAAATAATTAAAAATTTGTTAAAATATAATTTAAGAATCAATTTATAGTGAATAATAAATCAATATTTAATAAACCATAAATCAAACATAATTAATTAATTATTAATTATTAATAATAAATAATTGGATATTTAAGAAGTAGCTAATAAAAAATTTTAAATACAACATAAATCTATATATATCTATATATTTACTTATAAATTTATTTAATTACAATTACGTATATTTTGTAAAAAATATAAATATATATATACTTAGCCCCACCATTGATGATGTAGTGGTAAGCGTTTGGGGGGTTAAGGGGAAAGTCATGGGGTGATGTCCCTATGCTTGGAGGTTTCCCGTAATATGTTTAATTGCATTGTGTTCCACGGTAGCAGATGCAATCGACCATATATAATTCAATTTACATAAATATATATAAATACATGCATCATGACACAAACACTCACCCACCAACATAATAGATTTAAATATATATATACAAACATAAAATATATTCATTTTCATTAAAGTATATAAATGACAATATATTCATATAATGATTATTACATAAATGTATACAAACACACATTTATATAATATAAATGTATATAAATTCACACACACACACATACATATATATAATTTTATATTGTTTTAACTCTATATAAACACAAGTAAATAAAATACTTATATATGTACCCACATAATATATATAAAAATATAAACATAAATAGATATAAATATATGAAAATATATTTCAAAATAGACATGTAGGAATAGGTACAAAAAAATATCTCTACAAAGATAGAAAAATATAAAATATTTTTTAAAAAATGAAAATTAAATATATTATAAATAAATATGCATAAATATATATAAATACATAAATACATATAATATTTAATAAATCACTAAAATAAGAATAAACACGGAAATTTCGACAAAATAAAATCAATAACAATATAAATCCCTTGGTAAAACATCAGTGATTACAAAGCAAGCATTTTAAGACACTCTTAAAAAAATTATGAAATCATGTCCAATCCTAAAAAATCTTGGTATAAGGAAAAAAACTCTAATTTGGTGGTCCTTGAGGTGATTTTGACCTGAAGAATGTAGTGATTAAAATCCACTTTCATTACCATGACATAGATCTCATTGTAGTAGTACAGTAGCGTACTGTAGTAGTGGCAGGCTATAGCAACGGCGGGCACTGTAGCAGCGGCAGGTCACTTTAGCGGTGGAAGGGTCATTGTAGTAGCGGTGGGAAATGTGTGTCACTGTAGTTGGAGTACTATTCATAGAAAAGGCCTTCGGCCAACATTTGGGCCTATGGGCCATGTAATGGGCTAAATTCCCACTAGGCCTTCAGGCTATGTAATGGGTATACCTCTACCCAGTTAAAAGTGGTATTTTCTTTTCATTAATAATAAATTAGGCTTTGGCCCCAACCTTAAAAAAATTCACACGAATCAAAGGTTATATCAATTTGAAGTTGAATTGAAATTTCCAACTAGTCATAAAATGGTGATAAATTTTATTTTGTTAATTATTACCAAATTATAATATAGTTTAGTTGTATTTTATTTCAAAAGAATTGAATTGACTGGTTGTGGGTATTAAATGGTCATGGGGATCAAACTTTATAATCAAAAGACATTGAAGTATTATTTTTAACTTATCTTTAAATTAATTTATCTTTCAGATAATTACTAAAAAATAATTAATCCATATTAATTAACTAAATTTTTATATAATAAATATTTATTATTAAAAATAAATTATAAAAATTTAGTTAATATTTACTATTTATCCATTACTTTTGTGGAGTTTTTTTATGAAATTGCGTAAAAAATTAAATAATTAAAAAACAAAAAAATTTCAGATTCTGTAATGAATTTTCAAAAAACCTCCACTAAAAATAAAAAAAATTAGTAGTGGATTTTAAAAAAACACCACTAAAAAATTTAACCAAATATTTAGAGCTAGTTTTGAAAACTGTTATTAAATTTTCATTTTCTTGTACTGTAAGAAAAATATTGAAATCTGTTAGAATAATTCAAAATAATAAAATTTATATTCAAGAATTCTTATAGATTAAGAATTTTACATCCAAAATTGTCGTATGAATTCAAATTAATTTGAATCCATTTTACAAATTTCAAAAAAACATAAGAATGGATCCAAAATGATATAAACATCTGTTCAAATTTATCTATAAAAAATATAAATGATATCTATAAAATCTCGCAAGTATTCATACTTTAAAATTTTAAAAATGCTACTTTCAAATTTCATTCTATATTTATACTTGAATATATGATAGAAGGAAATATAGAAGAAATACAAAATGGATAGGCTATAATTCAAGGTTTTGGGCTCTGAAAGGATGAAAAATAATAGAAAACCTAGGGTGAATTATCTTTTATTAAAATTATCATAGTTTTTAATAATAATTGTGGGATTTTGTTTTTTAAGAAGATTAATAAATTATTAATTAAATATTTAATAATAGTTCATGTGTGAAGAGTCTATATAAGAAAATAAAAAAATGAACTTTTGGAATTTTATTATGGAGTTTATCTAAACGAATATATTCTACTCATTGCACCATAACTGATTGATTATAACACCCACTAAATAGAGAGATACATTTATAAAAGTTTCAATCATAACTTCATGACCATTTTTATAATTGTATCTCTAATACTAAACACCCAAAATTTTTGTAGGAACACATATAACCTATAATTTTCTAATGGATCAACCCAAACCTATGTGAATTTCAAACATGATCACTCTCAACTTGTGTATTGCATTTATATCAGGTTTTAATAACCATGGAATATATTTGTAAGGTGCTATAACTATTTTGTGAAAATATTATGTATAGATAACTCTCATCTCTTATTGAATAAATAAAACAATGAAACACTACTATAGAAACCACCATTATCAGTGTTAGAAATGGGCTTTCTCAACATTAAAATGTACTGACATGCCCAATGTTAAAAACAACTAACATACTCAATGACCTTAAAAGAGTGTATCCTTTATTAGAACATCTGATAGAGATGATAAAGTTCATATCATCTACTTAAAAGTTTAATTCATATATTAGGACGAACAAAAAACCATATTACAAAGCATAATGAGATTTAAATAAAAGTATTATAGAAAACTAAAGTGGTATACAAATATTAAATTACACAATTATATTAATTAAAATTTTATATAAAAAAAATTATTAAAAAATATATATAATGAATTTTATTTAGATTTAATTAAAAAATTGTAACCCAATGTACAATAACAATACTCTTATTGAGGTTTTTTTTCCAACAATCATCATATGTATAATAACATGTCCCTATAAAAAACCAAGGTTTATTTTAGTAACAATACATAAAAATAAACATATTAAATATATAATGTTATATAATCCACTTATGATAAATTATATTGTTAATTAATAAATATATTAATGATATTTTTAGTTATTAATTATCTTAATTACATATGTAGTTAAGAGTTATATTATTAATTACTTATATTTTAATTATTCTTTTCCTCTCCCATCTTTTTCTTTTCAATAATGTTTTAAGAGAATGATCACCTATCTCTTGATCCTTTTGATTAATATATAAAATTATAATTTTACAAAAAATATAAAAAATGAATAAATTATAAAAAATTAAAAAATACTTAACAATGTTAGTAAATAAAAAATTTTAAATAGATGAATGTAAAAAAATGAGTGAAATTTAAATATAATATAAATTGATTAAAAAATATATAAATATGAATAATAATTATTAAGTATATAAATATAAAAAATTAAAAACTAATATATGTTAGATTTAAAATTGATACATATAATAATTATTTAAATTGAAATCATATTAAGAAAATTAAATGTTAATCAACAAGATATATATAAATAAATATATAAATGAATAAAATTAAAAAAATCAAAATAAAAATGAAAAACAAAAACAAAAAAAATAAAACTGAATAAATTTGAAAAATATTTTAAAAAATTAATAAATTACAATATATAATAATAAATTCATAAATATAAATATATATATATAAATAATAGAAATTAATAAATATATATATTAAAAAAATTGAAGAATAAATTCTATTTAATAATTAAAAACATAGTATATATTTAGTTTTAGATATTAATAATTTAAATTTTAAATTGATAATATTTATTATTTATTAATTCTGTAAGTCTATTTTAGTAAAATGAAATTAATTATTTATATGGGAAATGATTATATGAAATATTAAGTGTGAATACATATTTAATAAAAAAATTTATTTAATAATTATGTTCTTATTATTAGATATATATTTCAAAATTATCTTAATGACATTAATATTAAAAATGTTATTAAATTTCTATTAATATTAATTACTAAATATTATTGATTATTATTAATTTTTTATTAACTTATAAACCGGGTTCAATAAATTTCTGATATATTATGTGTACATACATATAATGAATTATATATGACATATTTAATAAAAGTATACATATATCCATTTAAATGAATTTATATATGAAATCACATTTCTAAAAATAATTTTTTTTCTCTAAGAAGATGACCTTTTATATCACTAAAAAAGGCCTGATAAAGACAGTACATTTTCAATGCTGAAAGAAATGAACTTTATCATCTATTTTATCTAGTTTTTATTAAACTACACCTTTATCATCTTGTTCTGTTAGTGATGATGAAGAAAACCACTCAATATTCATGATTCTATAGTAGTTAATGATCAGTTGGAGAGTTGCAGATTGATATATTGGGGTTGAAAATTTATTCATGGCCCTTTGAATGATTTAAAGAATTTCGTTTGTCAACCTAAAAAAATACTTCAACAATAAGTGTTTTAACGATGAAGCATCCCATTTGAATGTAGCTATAAGTACTTAAATAGGATGTATAATTAATACAATATAACTTTTTTTACTCATTTATCATATCATAGAGTGCTTCCACATTCATATCATTCAAACCATTAGAAGCCTGCTTGATCCCCTTCAAATTTAATTCAAAAATACTAAATAAAATCGTGAAATCGAATAAAATATTTAAAAATAATAATGTAAATTCCCAAAAATTACATATAATTATTTTTAACATTATTTGACATTATTACGATTCTGCAAAAAATGACGGCGCTTGATTCCGAAGCCCGGTGTGCCCATAATGAATTTTTGAACTTTTGGAAGGAATGTTCATTAAACATGTGGCCCACATTTTCAATCTTTTGAACCGGTGCTCGGATTAAGAATCTGATAGAATAGTTGAATCCACAGTGCTAGGATTCGCTTAAGGGGGGCTTAAGTCCGATCATAGTTGGTCGGGTGAAAAAGTTAATTTTTGTGACATTTAATGAAATAATAAAATAAAGTAAAATTTTTTATTTTATTATCCTACATCTTGTTGAGCGGTGGTGGTGGGACAGATGGGATGTAAAGCCATTTAATGGCATGACTCATTGGTTTGTAACCACACTGTTTAGTGTTTAAGAGGTTCATTCATTAATGAACCTCATTAATCTCTCGATGAGTTAAATTCCTTTCCCCCTATATTTAATTGAGGCTTGGGTTGGGGGTTTTGGCACAACAGTGAGGAACCTCTGGTGATGTACCGCAACATCTTCCACCTACAGAGAACAAGAACTATGACAGCAACGATCCATGATCGCAAAACGCTGGAGACTCCAACAAAAAAGGAATCTTCTTCCTCATCAGCCGCAACGTCTTCCAATAGTTCCTGAGGTAGGGGGTATTGTCTTGATTAATTCTATGGGTTTTACCATGATAAATTCTATGTGTTTGAAGATGAATTAATCTCAATCATGTTATGATACTAACGCAGAGGGTGCGGGCCAAATGAACAAGGCCTAGACCCTCCGCCACTTGATTTAACATTACGTTCTTCGAGTGAGGATTTATCAACTTGATGAAACCATTAAATCGGGAAGAACATAGTGATAGTGGCATCCTGGGTGACCTGTAGACATAGAAGAGAGTGAAACGTAGCTCCAGAGCGTCACCGGAGCCCTGCGGGAGATGATCTGGTGACCGGTGCCGGCGGATGAGTGTGGCGGCCGGCAACCATCGGTGGTAGTGGATGGGTGGTGCCGCGGTGGAAAATGGGGCGGCCGGAATTGGCCAACCATGTTGGTAGTGGAGGCAGTGCTCCATTGCGCATTGTTGAGGGCATTCCACCACAGAGAAGGGGGACTCGCGCCCGTGGGGTCTCGCTGGCAGGGGCAACACCACGTGGCATCGCCATTTTTCTGACAAGAACATCTAGTTCCGTTCTGGGGGGGCGACCCCACACCACCCAGGTGGGCCTCCCAGCCGGCTGGTTATGCCTAGCCAGAGGGGCGGAGTGATCCCGCAGCCAGGCAGGCCCTCAGACTGGACCCGGACCCACTTCAACACTGTTTCGCAAAAATGGTTGTAACTAACAAACCAGAAATATGTTTTAAAAGCCATCTATGCTGGAGTAATCTTTGGAATGAGATGGTCCTTTTGAGATACTCCATCTGAATTTTGAATATTGTTGGAGTATGACCAGGATGGATCAAACCCAAATCCAACCTGGCCCTCAGCACTAAAATGACTATTACTCACAGACCGAGCATCCGATTGATGTGTCGTCTATCGCATTGATGCCCTTTTGACATGGCAGTACATTAGGATACTTATTTGTTTGACTTCATGTTGGTTTAAATATGACCAATGGCTTGAGGACCATATCCTCCAAGAATCAAGAGTATTATTTATTGGAATCCAGTGGCTAGCTGAGATGTAAAGAATGAATAGAGATCCTGTGTGTATCAACACCTAGAGATCATGTTTGGATCACTAACTTGAGAACATGTGTGGATCAGCACATATAGATCCTGTGGGGATCAACACCTAGAAATCCTTTTTGGATCAGCATCGAAGGACCCTTTGTAAATCAGTAGTAGAACCCCTGACAGAATAAGATGATCTAGCTTTATGACTAATCAACTGTATTTTTGTACTTAAGTTATACCTGGTTTGAGATGAGTCCTTATATTTGTTATTTTTTATTTAGATCATGCTTTGTGGTCTCTTTAATGAAATTTTGACAGTCCTTTTGGGGTCTTGGGGTCCCTAATGAGTATTGTTATACTCACCCCTGCTCGGGCTTCACCTGCATCTTGTTGTGTCTTGTGAAGACGATGAGCAGCTTGGATAAGACTATAGGAGTCCGGAATCGGCGGTACACGGAGGTGACTGGATGACATGGAGAGTTGTGGAGACGACTTGTACCTACCTATTATGTATAATCCTTGGTGTAAGATCTCAGTATCTGAATTCTAGTTTCTGTTGTATTTTATATTTTAGTTGGGATTGTATTCCGGCTCTATTACTTTCAGTACACACTTTTAATACTGCTGTTTTACCACATGGTTGCATCTTGATAGCTTCTTGGACTATGTGTTTGTACAGGTTTAAAGGCAATGCCTTCTCATTTTAGGGATATACCCTTCCAATGCTAGTCGCCAACCTCCGACCTATGGAAGGTTAGCTTGGGGTAGTCACGACACGGGCCCTGGGGGATGGGTCGTGACAAAGTGGTATTAGAGGAATTGGTTCTATCGAAGAACTAGGACTCTAATATTTCCAATGAATAACTAGTGTTAAGTGTTTTGATTATGGTCTACAGCTCGGGGAGTCCAGTGTTGGTGCGGCGGCCGACGTATCCATACACCAGGACTCTGATTTTTGATTTCAGACTTGGTTCATGAAAACATTGATTTCATGTCATTTTTAAATGATTTAATTTTAATCTCTTTAGAGTCATCTCCCCAGGTATAACTTATTGAATGTGGAGAACCTGTTACATTTCAGGTTTCCACTGTGTAGATAACCATCTAGGATTCCATAAAATTTACACGATGATTTCCCACCGAGCGACAAGCCTTCGGTGCATGGCCCTATTTCTATGATGGAACCTTCGGGTGGTGTACTAGTAGCAACACCAATCATAGGGATTAAATTTCCACCATCCACACTAGTAGACTGTGAAAGATGACTGAGCATGTTTCACGAGTTCTAGAGATAGATAATTGCAAGGTTTTGAGGTGAGAATTATCCGTAGGCAACTGAGGATTATATGGAGGCTGTGGAACATGTGTTTTTCTTAGTTGAGACGCTAGCAGTTCAAATAGTGATCCTAGATTCAAGCCTCTTTCAGGTCACAGTAGGGAGATGGTGGAGTCTAACACTCCAGACGGATTATGAGGTGACACCCTCCTGGTTGGACATCAATAACCTATTTATGGTGGAGTACATAACAGATAATTTATGCTCATTGCGTATCCAGGAGCTGATGTACATACATCAGTGTAGCCTATCAGTGGCCCAGTACTCGGTGAGATTCACTGACCTCTCACGCTACTCCACCGACATTTTAGTGGACCCATTCTTCATGCCTCGGACCATTGAACAAGGTCTCCGGTGGGAGATCATAACGTCGATGATATCACTCAACATCCTAATGTCGGATTGAGTGATTGAGCAAGCGTTATTGGTGGAGATCTTCTTAGATGATCAGGCACTGATGGTGAGAGCCACCACTTGACGATAGGTAGTTGATTCATCTGTAGCAGGAATTATGCAGATGATGCAAAGGTCCAATAGGTAAAGACCATTCGATGGATGACCCTAGGATGTAGGGTCAGTGGTGCAGAGCATGCAAGGAAGAGACGGTCTTATTAAAACTAAATCATATTATTCTTGTTGCGTACATGGACACATGGCTCACGAATATCCACCACCATGCATATATGATCCGAAGATGACCGAGGGACCGACGTGGTAGTGGTTGAGGTTCGATAGAGGAGGTTGCAGGACTGCAGATGTAGTAGAGGAGTAGGTCCTACAGTAGATGGTGGTTGATGGTTTGAGGTTCTACGACCACCACCCACAGGTGGTCCACCCTAACCACATGGAGTAGGTGGATAGGGGAGAGCTCAGCATCAGGCGGCAGAAAACTATGACCACGATGCTCAAGATATTAGTATAGGTATGATCTATGACTATTCCACTTGAGCTATAGTTCTTATTGGAAAAGGTGAGAGTCATTCTTTTATTTCCACCACACTCATTCGAAGGTTGGTGATTCTGATGGAGATGTTGGAATGATCATTATAATTAGAGAATCCTAAAAGAGAGGATTTGAAGATTACACACTGTTGTGGGCACTATGAGGTCACTCTAAGAGGTGATATCTTCAGCTGGGATCTCCTAGTAGCAGTGTAGTAGCCTTACAATGTCATATTGGGTATGAAATGGTTATCCACAGTCTATGCTCAGGTCGACTATTTTAGGCACAAAGTGTGGTGTGTCCATGAGGATGGGATTATGTTTTCCTTCACTGGTGAGAAGGGAACCTTTGCAGCACATGATGGACTTAATCAGAGGAGGGTGTAGCCAATCACACATCAGTTGGCTAGACTTATTCTTAGAGTAGTTGATGTAAAGTGTCTAAGTTATCCTGTATAGGTGGACCAGTATATTGATGTCCTTCATGGTGATGATCCAGGACTATCTCCTCACTGAGAGGTAGAATTATACATCGACCTGTACCCTGAGACAACACGGATATCTAAACTGGCATATCAGATGGCTCCCACATAGCTTCTTGAGTTGCGGGTATAGTTGGAGGACTTGTAGGGGAAGGGGTTTATAAGGCCTAGTGTTTCTCCATGGGCATCCATGATTTTTTTCACTAAGAAGGCAGATGGCCGTTTGAGGCTTTACGTGGACTATCAGTGGCTGAACCAGGTGACCAAGAAGAACAAGTATCCACTCTTGAGGAATGATGAGCTCTTCAACCAGCTAAAGGGAGCTCTATGGTTTTCAAAGATCAACCTCAGATCAACTTACCATCAACTCAGGGTACGACATGAGGAAGTAACAAAGACATCATTCAGATGTCGGTATGGACCTTACCAGTTAATGGTGATGCCCTTCGGCATGACCAATGCTCCAGAATTATTTATGGGGCTCATGCATAGGATCTTATAGCCTTACCTTGATCGCTTTTTGGTGTTCATCATTAACGAAATCTTGATATACTTGGTGTTGGAGGAGGAGCACACCACGCACCTACAGATTTTTCTAGATACACTCTGATAGCACCATGTTTATGGAAATCTCTTGAAGTCCTAGTTCTGGATACGGGAAGTCCACTTCTTGGGGAAGGTTATCTCATAGGTTGGAGTTATAGTGGATCCAGTGAAGATGGAGGCAGTGCTTTCTTGGGATCCACCCAAGAGTGTGACTGAGGTGCGATGTTTCCTAGGGTTGGTTGGGTACTACCAAAGATTCATACCCGACTTTTCCATAGTTGTGACACCCTTTTTATCTTTGACAAAGAATTTACAACCCTTTGTGTGGAAGTAGAGATTCCAGTATATTTTTTAGGATCTGAGGCAGAGACTGGGGAGTGCCCCTATCTTGTGGATACTAGAAGAGGGCGCTGAGTATGTAGTCTACTGCGATGCATCATGTAACGAACATGGTTTTGTACTAATGAAAGAGAAAGAAGTGATCTCCTATAGCTCATGGTAGATAAGACAACATGAGCATAACTATGCTATATATGTCCTAGAGTTAACAACAGTCATATTTGCGCCGAAGATGTGGTGACACTAATTAATTTGAGAATGTTTTACAGTCTACTCTGATCACAAGATTCTCAGGAATATATTCTCACAGATGGACCGGGACTTGAGACAACAACGATTTCTAGAGTTCCTCAATGACTACGACTTTGATATAGCCTACACTCCTAGACAGGGGAATGTAGTGGCAGACAAAATCAACAGGAGTTCGGGTCTATAGTTACTGTGCGAGGTGACAGATTAGCTAGCCGTGTTGTAGTTATCCTTCACGCATAGAGATGGATCAGCTTACCTACAGTCTATTATAGTTACTCTTTCACTCCATCAGCGAGTCAGGGAAGAAAAATTTGGGGATGTAGACTGTGAGGCCCAACATGCTCATATATCCTAAAGACAGGCTCCTGATGGATTTTTTTATGGTGGGGAGCGCATCATTCTCTTCAGAGGACGCACCATGGAAGTAATTTCATTACGAGAGGAGGTGTTGAGAGAGTTACACACATCCCCATTAGAGGCACATACTAGATTTTGAAGATGTACCAGGACCTCTAGCATCAGTACTGGCGACCAAGGATGAAGAAATTAGTGGCAGAATTCATATCATGATGCCTCACTTGTCAGCAAGTGAAGGTCATGAATCCAGTAATAGCATGCTTAGCTCAACCAATAGACGCTCCAGAGTGGAAGTGGGATGGTATATCCATGGAATTCATGATAGGGATACCAAGAACATCCTAGGGCCATGATTCCGTCTAAGTGATCATTGACCGACTCACCATGTCACCCCACTTCCTAACCATCTAAGAGCAGGAGTTAGTAGAGAGCGTTAGACACCTCTACGTGCAGGATATTGTACAACTCCACCGGGTGCCATTGACGATCATGTCATATCGTGACGCTCATTTTACATCTCACATGTAGAAGTGATTACAGGAGGCATTCGGGACTCAGCTACGCTTGAACACTGCCTTTCATCCTCAGATAGATGGTCAGATGGAGCAGACCATACAGAGAGTCGGGGAAATTATTTTTTCTTGTGTCCTTGATGATTGTTTTAGTTGGGAGGAACACCTACCACTGGTGGAGTTTGCGTAAAACAACAGTTATCACTCCACCATCGGCATGACTCTGTTTGAATCCCTGTCCGGGTGACCATGGAGATCAACACTATGCTGGACATATATAGGAGAGGCGTCACTTATGGGTCTAGAGTTGGTACAAGATAACTCAGAGAAGGTGAATATCATCTAGGAGATGAGAAGACTACATAGAGCCGATAGAATTCTTATACTGATAGGATACAGAGACACTTAGAATTTGAGGAGGGAGATTATATCATCCTATAGGTCTCACCCTCATGAGGATTATAGAGGTTTGGCTGGGGTGTAAAGCTATCATTGATGTTCATTAGACTTTTCCATATCCTCAACAGAGTATTCGGGGTGGCGTACTATATATATCATCTCCCAAATATGCACCGGGTGCTTAATTGTTTTCATGTGTCATAGCTGATCAGGTGCGTGCATGATCCATCACATGTTACCGACTGGGGAGAGCTGGACATCGAAGATGGGGTGATTTTTGTGGAGTTCTCGATAGAGATAGAGGATCGACATGAGCGGGTCCTTCATGGGTGGTCGATCCCTCTAGTACAAGTTCATTGGTAGCACAGGAACTTCCAAGAGAGAACATGGGAGTTTGAGGATTAGTTACGTGTTCAGTACCCCCATTTGTTTCCCTTGTTTTTTGTATCATTCGGGGAAAAAATTCCAAAGGTGGGGAGAATTTAATGACCCAGAAAATTCATATATTTTTAAAAAAATTATTTTTGATTATTACAAGTCTATAAAAAATGATGGTGATTGTTTCTGAGGCTCGGTGTGCCCGAAATAGATTTTTGAACTTTTCTTAAGGTACGTTCAGTAAATGTGCGGGTAAAATTTTCTATCTTTTGAGCCAGTGCTTAGATTAAAAATCCAAGGGGACATAGAATCTGTCATGCTGAGATTCGTTTCAGGGTGGTTTAACATTGAACGTCATTGGTTAGGTGAAAAAGTTAGTTTCTGTGACTTTTAAATAAATAATAAAATAAAATAAATATTGTTATTTTATTATCCTACCTCATGTTGAGTGGCGGTGGTGCGACCGATGGGTTGTCAAGCCATTTAGTGGCTTAAATAGTTGAATTGTAACAACACTTTTGAGAGATTAAGAGGTTCATTAATTAATGAACCTCATTAATCTCTCGATGCATGAAACGCCTTTCTCCTTCTATTTAAATGAGGCTTGTGTTAGGGTTTTTGGAACGGTTGTGAGAGCCTCTGGTAAAGTAATGCGACATTATCCAACAACGGAGGATGGAATCTTAGATGACAATAATCCAGGATTAACGAATGTCGGCGACTCCAACAAACGAGGACTCTTCTTCCTCCAAAACGGCGACGTTATCCAACGGTTCATGAGGTATGGGGTTTCGTATTGATTAATTATATTGTTTTTGTCTCGATTAATTATATGTGTTTGAGGATGAATTAATATCACCCCATGTTATGATGCTAATGTGAAGGTCATGGACCAAACGAAAAAAGCATGGACCCTCCGCCGCGTGATATAACATTGCATTCTTCAGGGTATGATTTCTCAACTTGATAGAACCTTGAAACCGAGAGGCACATAGAGATGATGGAATTCTGGGAGGCCTATAGGCACATAATGGAGTGAAAACGGAGCTCTGGAGGGTCTCTGAAGCCCCGCGGAAGAAGCGCTGGTGCGGCGGTGCCGACGACCGATGCGGCGGTGTCGGCGACCGGTGCCGCGGTGGAGAAGGGGGTCGTTGATGTCGTCCGGCTACATTGCCAGCGGAGGTAGAACACCATCGCATATCGTAGAAGGTGGGCCATGTCAAAGGATGGGGGCCCGCACCCATGGGTCTAACTAGAAGGGGAGGCGCCACATGAATCTAGAGTTTTTCTATCCCGAATGGCTTATGCCATTCGGGAGGGGGACTGGCGCCACACCACCCAAGTAGGCCACTCAGCCAATGCAGGCCACGCCGGTTTCGCTGCCCAGCAAGCTGAGGCCACCGCAACCCAGCCCGCATAGGCTGCCCTAGCCAGTTCGGGTTAGGCCGAGTCGGACCTCGGTCAGACCCTGACCGGGTCGGACAGGACCCGAACCCACTTCGACACTGTTTCGCAAAAAGCGCCATAACTAACAAAAAAGACGTCTGTTTAACCAACCGTCTATGGTGCTGGAATCAATGGTATGAGATGATCCCTTGGAAAAACTCCAACTATGATCTGGAAAATGTTGGAGTACTGTTGGGTTGGATTGAATTCGACTCCAACCGGGACCTCCACCTTAATATTCCTATAACTCACAGACTGCGCGTCCAACGGACGCATCATCTGTCGCATTGGGACCCTTAAGACATGGGTGTAATTTGGGTTACTTCATATTGGGACCTCATGCTAGTTGAAATACGACTGATGGCTTGAGGAACAGATCCTCCCAGAATCAAGCTTACTATTTACGGGAATCCAATGTCTAGCTGAGATGTGAAGAATGAATAGTGATCACATGTGGACCAGAACCTAGCAATACAATGTGGATCAGCACCTAGAGATCTTTTTTGGATCATCACCTGGAGATCTAGTGTGGATCAGCACCTAAGGATCATGTGTGGATCCCCACCTAGCGATCCTGTATAGATCAGCACCGAGCGCTCCTATGTGGATCAGCAGTAGAACACTTAAGAGAATAAGATGATCTATCTGTACGACTACTCATTTGTACTTTTGTACTTAAGTTATTCTTGGGTTGAGCAGAGTCTTTTGCTTTGTTCTTTTTTATTAAGATCATGCTTTGTGGTTTTCCATTGTGCAATTCTAAAAGACAGTAGGGGGTCTCGGGGTCCCTACTGAGTATTTTTATACTCACCCCTACACGAGATTCACCCGTCCCTTGTTGTGTCTTGTGTAGATGACAATAAGTTCGGTTGAGATAATAGGAGTTAGGACTAGGCAGTACAGAAAGTTGACTAGATGATGTGGAGAGCTGTGGAGACGATCTGTGCCTACCCTTCAGGTAGGATCCTTGGTGGATGATCTTATGAGTTGTTTTCAATTTCTTCTGTATTGTATCTTTTAGATGGGCTTGTATTCCAATCCCTTTACTTTCATTACACACTTTAAAAATTTCAGTTTTACCTCATGGTTGCATCTTTTTGTGTCTCGGATTATCTGTTTGTACAAGGTCAAATGAAACTCCTTCCTTTTTTTTGGATATTCCTTTCCAGTGCTAGTCTCCAACCCCTGACCTATGGAAGGTGTGCTTGGGGTAGTCATAGTGTGGGCCTCAGGGGATAGGTCATGAGAAATGATAATGATAATCCATAATTATAATAGAGAGAAAAAATTTATTCCAAAAATATTATATGAATTCAAAATAATTTTAATTCATCCTTCAAATTACTCAAAATACTAAATAATAGGTCCAAAAAAATTAAAACAACAATTTAAATTATCTCCATAAATATAGGTAAAATATTTATCATAAATCTAAAAAGGATTCATATTATAAACATCCATTACTAGAATTTCAAATTTATTTTATATTTATACATTTGGATACGAAATATATATAAATATATATATTATATATTAAACACCTCAAAATATCATCGAACAAAATCATTACTGTTGAACATGAATTTAAGAATAATAAAAATAAGAATCCAACATAAAAAATATATATTTGAAGTTTATAGTTTTATGCTATATATTCATGATTGAACATGAAAATTTAATTTATCTTCCACCGAATCTATTTAAAAATATAAAAGATCATGTCACATATATTAAATATGATTTATAAGAATTTATAGAATCAAAAAAATAAAAAAAAATTAATATATTCATGCGGTAATTAAAATTTATAAAATAAGAGAGAAATGGAGAATGTTTTTGTTTGATATTTTCATACTGCATAAAAATAGTTTCAAATAAAAAATTATACCTCATTAACAAGATGCATAAAAGTAAGAAATAAAATTCAGGTGTAAAGGTAACAAAAATTATTAGAATATTATTAATAGAATTTTCAGTCCAAATGTTGATCATATGAAAGTATTTTTAAATTCTGGTATAGTCGACTTATATTTAGATTAATATATTATATTTAAAATTCATCAAATATAACATAAATTTGTCATCCTTAACTCAAGATATAATTAAAAAATATTAAAAAATCTTATTCTAGAAACTATTGAATTATATATAAGTATATATATCAATGTTATGTTCATTTGGAATAAATTCCAAACATCTTAATGATCAATTCATTCTTACTTGTACTTTAAAGAAATATAGATAATTTTATTTTTGATCCACCTAAATAATTTTTCTTTCAATTATTCGTTTTGTAGATTAGGCTCTAATCAAAGTACCATATGAAACCTATTCTTGGAATCAAGACATCATATGAAAAATTTTCATGTTTTTTTTGTTCTTTAAGAGTAATTAAAAATTTATTATACCTAAGTTAAGTTAACCATATTTTTATTTGGAATGTTAACATGAGTTTTTTTATAATTTATGAAAAATTAAATTGAAGTTTCTACATATTTTGTATGGGGAAAAATAAATTCCTAAAAATAAACGGTAATAATAAATTTGTACAAGTTATGTGATGGTGACAATAAATTTATACAGTTAATTAGGCATAATAATAAAATTCCATATATTTTTTAAAGGTAATGTATAATGTAAATACATCATGTGAGAGAAAATATAACCAGTACATAAAGGTAAGAATATTTTTTAAAACATTATTAAGTGTATTCCCATGGTCACATATGGGTATAAAGACATTTATAGAGGATATGTAAGGGTAAAAAAACTTTATAAAATAAAATTTTCATAAAATATAACAAAAAAATATATAAATAATAATGATAATTAATGAGTAATAATTAACATAAAATAAAAAAAATCATATTATGATAATTATCAAAACATAAAATAAAGTGGAAAGGATTCACTCTAACATTCTCCTAATTTTTTATAATTAAAAAACATTATACCAGTAAAAAATTTCTCCCCCTTTTTATAATTAATCAAAAATATTAAAATTTAAAAAAAACGTCCACTCTAAAAAAAGTCCACATTAAAAAATATTAGGAGAAATATTATAATTTCGAAAATCATTTTCTCTTTTAAAAATAATAATTTCTATAATATATATAATCATCTTAAAACATGTTTTCTTAAAAATAAATAAATCAACTATTGAATTGAGTAGAAAATATCCACCAAAATTAAATATAAATATATATATATATATAATAGATAGCTCCCCCTAAATTAATGCCTCTGTAAAATATAACATTGGACGTAAAAAATAGTTTTAATTGATCAATGAAAATTAGTCAATAAAAATAATTTTATAAAAATAAAGAATAAATAAAAATAATATTAAAATATAAAATATTTATAAAATAATATTAAAATGAAATATGAAAAATAAAACACATGATAACACACCTAAATGATAATAAAAATAAATAATATGCCCATATACCATATTATAAAATAATATAATATACATATTGGCCAAAAAAATAAAAATGATACTAACTAAGTAATTGAGAACAGCTTTTTTAAAATTGGATTTTATAAAATATCAAGATGCCTCAAAACATTTCGAATTAATCAAAAATTTAAACACAACTACGATGAAGAAAATCATAAATTTTTGTTTCAATGTGGATTTATAAACATTTCACCATACGTATTTTATTAATTTCCATGAAAACCACATCTATAAAAATTATCAACATAATAAGAAATATTTCTTTTAATGCCACTCTTATTAATATAATTATAATGAACATGGTTAGATATTGAATCAGTATTAAAAAATTAGGTTATTTTAAATATTTTTCTCCTTTAATAATAATATATAATTCGTTTCTCACCTTATCCTCATCCAAATATTTTGAAATTAACTATAAGATTAATATCCAAAATTTTCATTCTCATCATCAAACGTCCAATATTTTCCATCAACTTGAGTAGAACCATCTAACTACAAATTAATAAACTTTTATTACTCCTAATTATTTTTAGAACGAAAATTACAAAATGTATAATTCTCAAAATTAAACATAAATAAATTAAAATTGTAAATTTTTAAATTTTCAACTTCAAGGGATTAAATTTTATTCTCTTTAACAAACTATTTATATTTTTTTTCAAGATATAAATGTAAATCCATAATTTTATAACGTTTTTCATGATATTTATCATGAATCACATATAAAACTATATAATTAAAAATTGAATATTAAGAATCAGTAACCTTCATTGATTCATCCATATTACATACAGTATTAGAATGCTCATTTATTTTAGATTTTTTGGCTCACACCCTAGATTGAATTTATTCTTCCTGATGTTTTTCATTTTCAATCCATACATCACCGAAATAGATAAATATATTACTATTTCTAATTAATAAGAAACAAGTTATCAAATAAATATTTCTGATCATACATACCAACTATTCATATAAAAATGTATCCCTTCAATGTCATGTAATGATTCCAAATATTTGGTATCAAAAAGAATGAAATAAAGAAAACAAAAATATATAAGGGATTGGATCTCACACAAAGTGTTAGGCCTTGAAATTTAGAATGATAATATATAAGATGGATGAGTGAATTTTAATTTCATAAATTCATTATATTTTAAAAAATAAATGTTTAGGTTTTTTAGTTTGTTAATATTAAACAATTACTTATTAAACATTTAAGAGTAATTTATTTTTAAAGAGAGAATATCGAAAAATAAGGATATAAAGGAAATAATTTTAGATTGGTTTCTTATCTAAATGATCATACTCTAATATTTAAAACCCATATGATAGAGCGTGACACTCAATAAATAGATATATTGCTTTAGAATGGTTATAATTTCAAATCAAAAACTTTTTTTAGAGTTGTGGCCCCAAAACTAACAACATATCATTTTTTTAGAATAGATAGTACCTAGTATTTTACAATGGATAATCCCAATCCAATGTGAGTTTTATATAGTATCACTCCTAATATGTCTACTACTTTTGATTATGTTTTCCTAACCATGTAATAATTTTTGTAGGTAGTATAACTTGTGTATGAAATTATAAAGTGTAAAAAACTCATATCTCAAATAGAATAAATAAAATGGTAAAATATTCACTGAATATTTGTTGGTTGATATAATTTAATATTAAAATTTCTTATCCCATTGAATGATTTTAATTTTTAGCTCAATCTATCTGGTATTGTACTTCCGTAAGTATTTTTTAAATGATTATTTTTCTCTTTGGAAGGTTTCTTACTGTACTATAATTGAATGTATACATGTTATAGTGGATGTTATCCTTCCCCATGATTTTATCCCATTGTGGTTTAAAAAATTTCTCTTTTCCCAAGTTTATGCCATCTCGATCCCCAATAAATTAAATTCACAAACCCTAAACAACATCTTAAAATCGGTTAGAATAATTATTAATAACAATGATGATGATTTAGAATTATCACCGAGATAGATATTTTTTTCGATAATTATTTTATGAATTCAAAATTCTATGAATACATCCGTTGAATGGTAAAAAAAGATATGAATAAGATAATGAATTAAAAAAACCATTTAAAGTTTACCCAAAATAACAGATCAAGGATATCTCATAAATATATTATGGTTTCAAAGAGAAAAAATAAAAAAAAAATCATTTAAACTTTATTACTATATTTATACATGTGGATACAAAAGATATATGAATAATTTTTTTAATAATAAAATAATAATATATTTTATCATAATATTTTCCATCTAATATAAATTTTGAAACAATAATTATAATGAATCCAACATAAAATAAATATATTTTAAATTTATATTTTTATATTGCATGTTTATGTGGGAGAATGAGAAATGAATTGTTCTTCAAGAAACTGTATCTAAAAACACTAATATAGCTTGTCATAATTAATATAAGATATAACTAAACTTATAAAAGTAGTAAAATAATCAAAAAAGCATTACTATATGCATGAAACAATTCAAATCATTAAATTGAGAGAGAAATGGAGCACGTTGTTTCCTGGTGTTTTCATACTTTATAAAATTACTGTCATATTATTTTATAAGACTTGGAAATAATGATATAAAAAAGTAAAAATATCATTTCATTATGACATCATTACCTCACCAAATCATATAAATATGGTTGAAAAAATATATTTAAAAACTCTATTATTATATATAAAAATATTTAATGAGAATTCAGAACAAATTTCAGACATCTCAATAATGGATTAAAAATTCTTTTTAGTTTAATAAAATATAAATAATTTTCATTGATATCCTTCAAAACATAATCCATGATATTTTTAGGTGTGTAAATCAGGTTTTGATCAAAATATCATTCGAAACATAATATAATAATCATGTTTTAATATAAATTTTTTTCAAATTTTTGAGTTACATATGGGTAAATAAAGATTTGTGTTATCTATGTATAGGTAGACATATTTTTCAATGGAAATGTAATATTAATTTTTAATATTTTATATAAATTTTTATTTAATATTAAAAATGTTATTTAAGATAAAAAATGTTCTGCATGTTATGTAAGGATAATAATACATTTCTACTAGTTATGTGATGGTAAAGAGAAATTTCAACTTGTTAATTAGTGGTATTAAATTTCTACCAATTTTTAATGTAAGGTGTAATAGAAACAACTTGATAAACATAAAAAAATAACCACTACATAAAGGTCAAACATGTATTTTAAAATATCATTAAGGGTATATTCTTACTCACATAAGTGTAAAAATACAATAGAACAATATTTTTTCACAAATATATAATGAAACAATTATAAAGAATAAGAATAACAAACAAATAATAGTTGATAAATGATAAAATTAAACCACATGTAAATTATAAAAACATAAAATAATGTTGAACAGATAAACCCTAAAATATAGGTTTAAAATTTAGGGGTAAGGGTTTAGGGTTTAGGGTTTATGGATTATGATTTTAGGAGTATGTATTTTGGAATAGGGTTTATTGTTTATGGGTTAGGGTTTGCGGTTTATTTTTATGGGTTCTTGGTGTTGGGTCTTCAATTCAAGGTTTAAGATATTGGTTTTATGTTTTTGGATTTATTTATTACTTATTAGGGTCAAGATGTTATTATTTGTGCATAATTATTTATTGTTTATGTTAAAAGTATATCAATTGTTATTTAGGGTGTAAGGTTTACGGTTTTTGGATAACAGTTTAGTGTTTCAGGTTAATTATTCCTGGTTTCAATTTTGGATTTTGGGTAATGGGTTTATCTCTTAGGTTTTAGAGTTTTCGGGTTAAGGCATAGGGTTTATTGTTTATATTTTAGGGTTTGGGGTTTGGATTTTAGGATTAAGGTAATATGGTAAAGGGTTAGGATGTATGGTTTATTGTATAGGGTGTATGGTGTAGGTTTTAGGGTTTTTGATGTATAATATAGGGAATATGGTTTTTTTGTTTTGGGTTTTGGGATTTGGTAATTTCTTTTATTTTTTTAGGTTTTGGGTCATCATATTATGGATTAGGGTTCAGGTTTTGTTCTTTTGGATTTATGATTCAAGGTTTGGGGTTTAGGATTCTTGTTTTTGGGTTTATGGTTAATGATTAAGGTTTGTGTATTAGAATTTATTGTTTATTTTTAGCTTTTAAATTTAAGGCTTTAGGGATTTGGGTTTGTGGTTGGGGTTTGGGGTTTGGGGTTTTCTACTTATTTTATTGGGATTAACGTTTCAAGTTTATGGTTTAAATATATGATATAGTGTGTAGTGTTTAGGTTTTAGGGTTTAGGGTTTGGGGTTTTTTGTTTCTTGTTTAAGGTTATGGTTATGGGGTTTAGGGTATAAGGTTTGTAGTTTATGTATTATGTCTTAAGGTTTAGGATTAGGGTTTATGTTTCAATGTTTAGGTTTTTAGGTTTGGGGTTTATGGTTTAGGAGTTATGGATTTTGGTATAGGTTTTATGGTGTATAGTTTAGGGTTTAGGATATAGGGTTTAGGTTTTAGGCTTTGGAGTTTTGGGTATAGGGTTTAGTTTTCGGGGTTAAGGGTTTCTGTTTTAGAGTTTAGGGTTGGAGTTTAAGGTTTAGGGTTTGGGGTTAAGGGTTTATATGTTAGTATTTAGTATTTATGGTTTAGGGTTTAACGTTCTTGGTTTTGGGTATCAGTTTATGGTTTTAGGGTTTAGGGTTTTGAATTTAGAGTTTATCGTTTAATATTTTATGGTTTTAGAGTTTATGGTATAGGATTTATGGTGTATGGTGTAGGGATTAGGGTTTGAGGATTGGTTCTTAGGGATTTGGGTTTAGGGATTATGTTTTAGGATTTAAAATTTAGGAATTTGGTTATAGGTGTTTGGATTAAGGTTTTTGGGATAAGGTTTATTCACTTATGATATTCTCTTATGGGATTAGACTTTAGGGTTATGGTTTTAAATTTACATGTTTACGGTTTAGGGTTTATGGTTTAGGGTATTGAGTTAAGGGTTAACGGTTTAAGGTTAGGGTCTTAGGGTTTGGTATTACGGAATTTTCATTTCGGGTTTAGTTTTTAGGGTTTAAGTTTTTGGGTAAAATAAAAAAAAATATTTAATTTTAAATATATTCAATAAAATAGAGAATTTATAATATATAATTACCATACAATCTTTCCAAATTATCTCTTTAATGCAGGAATGGAATTATCCCCCTTATCTATATCAATTTTCACACGAATTCGATTTATGAACCAAGAATAAGTAATGGTCATTGATTGGTTGGGGTCCACTGGTTTTCTATGTTGACTCCTTAAAACATAAAATTTTATAACTCTTCTTATTACCTAGATAACTGAAGTTAATACAATGATGTTACATGACAAATGGGTTTTTCATGTACATGTTTTTGATCTTGTAACAATTCCTCATTTTTCAACATTAATAGTGTGTTCTTCCTCTATATTAGTAACATAAATTCCAAGATACGTTATTATCTTCCTAATTTGTTAAATATTTAATTTATATTATGAAAATTTATTAGATAACAAATAATATTATGAGTAAAATCAAAGTATATTAAAAATACATTAACCTATGAATTGAAATTATTTCCTTCTTTAAATTTTGAATGTATTTGGAGTTTCTATCAAGTATCCAAATCTCTTTCATATGGTCCCCTATAATATACAAGAAACTATATATGTTAGGACCCCTATGAAATGATTATGATCTCCCAAAAAAGAGTTATCCCCAATAAAAGATTTATGTAAATGTAATTTTATTTTCGTCACCAATAGAATAGTTAACCATGTCATGTTTTCAGGATTTGGTATATAATGTAATGACATTGTATGTGATTCCATTATAAATGATTCATTATATACCATTATGCACAAAAAGTAACATTCATGAATACATGTTAAACATTTTTAAATGGAATACTATTTTTATTCCCTCTATAATAGAAAACCATCACTTTGAATATTATATAATCTAACATGTAAATTGGTTTGACGATTCCACATCATGACATATTCACATAAAAGGGAATTATATAATTGGGACCTAATATATTCATTTCTATTTTACATAAGTATAACTCCACTATTTTTAATCATAATTTTATCATCTTGTTCCTTCATATGAAATGTTAAACAATTAATTACATAACTATTATATGATAATATATTTTCATTTGGGCCTCTCAATAGCCTTCAAAGTCATTTGGAATTTGAATTTAGATTTTTAGATAAATTCATAAAAATATAATCATGAAACTATCCTATATAAAATTTATTTTGTATTTTTTTATCCATTTTTCATAACGTTATGTATTAAAATTTCTTTGAATTACTTTGTGGGATTCAATTTATGGAGAATCATGTGCACTGTTTTGTCAACTAAAATGGTGAAATTCATCTTTATATATAATGGTAATTGTAACAACATACCTTCAGGGAATCCCTCATCCTATAAGGCATCTATTTTGATAAGATTATTGGAGACCAAATCTATAAACTTTTGATAGGTAATCCGTAAAAAAATCAATAGATAATTCAATAATATATCACTACGTAATATAATCTTCATTAAGACTTCTATTCTTCATATACCCAATAAAAATATTCTTATACTACTCAATGGGGAATATTAATTTTTAATTCACATGATCATAGAGTCAAAACTATCTAACCATGTGAGCCATCAGGTGGAGCAATATTTCAAATAACGATAGTGGGAAGAACATCTACAATTCCCATAATACAACAACAATTTCCATATTCATGATTGGAAACATCATCAAATATATAAATTTCATGCATATGTCTTTTGAAAAAAGAATAAATTTCTAGTTATTTTATGTCATAGATTTTAATGCAAAATTTAATGAAAAGAAATATACATTAAATATTTAAACAAAACATGAAAGTCATGTTATTTTTGACCATGTAATATCAAATTATTCATTGAAAATGAATTATTGATATTTTATAAATTTCCCTCTAGAACTTTTACAACATTAAAGAAGCTTTAAAATATAAAAATTTCTTGTCATGATAGAGTATAAGATACAAGAGTAAGAAAAGTTCATCTTTCACATATCACTAGTTTCAACCATTCACATATCCCCATGTAAATCATTTCCAACAAGTCCTTAATTCCATATTTTGTTTTTTCATGTACATTTAGTAATATTTAACACACTATAACAAAAAACATTTCTACGTGATTGTAATAAAAGAAATGTATATGGTATAAATAATTTTTATATGGTAATTCAATGAAAAATGGTACTGTTTTATAACCATATTACATGAAAATTTTCCAAAAATATTTTTCCCAAAAAAGATTTAATATATTATACATATTCAAATAGAAGATCACCTCTGAGTAGATATTGGGTTATACATTATTTTATATTTCAATAAAATGTGATTTTCCAGACTCAATATTAATTTTTTTTAGATATAAAGTTTTAATGTCCTAAAAACATTTTATTTGTGGAATATGTCAACCTATCTATGTATATACTTTCCTCACAAATGTGACCCCCAATATACCCTTGATGATATACCCTAACCAATTTACAAAAGTAGGAAAGTCATTTATCATCCCATACAATATGTGTCTAAATACGAAAGCATATTTGTATGAGAATTGTATAATGTTCACTTATATCCCACATCAATTTTATATCTTTGATAAGTGATTCCACATAGTCATAAATAACTATATCATGTTATTTTAGTCTAGATATATGCAGAGACAACATAATGTGTTTACACTTTTTTCACAACCACAATGTAAAGTTATAATTTTTCAATATAATCGTAGATGTACTCTGGGTACTAAATTGTTCCCTAAAAGAGTTTTTCCATATGTAGATAATTGAAGATTGATGATTTTTGTTTTGTTTAAAATATTATGTTACACATAATCAATTTTATTCCATGGACCTGAGTCTCATGGTCAACATAGTTACACATCATGATTTCGTGTATATTCATGACATATTAGTTTTATAGAAGTTTCCCGACATCAATATAATTATCTAAATGACATATTATTAGCAAAAAATGATACAAAATTAAATGGAATTGATTAATATTTCTTTCATCGATCTGATCCAAGAGTAGTGAATTTTCTATGGACTCATTGTACTTGTGAATATTATAAAATTATTTACACAGTTATGTGTTATTTAAGAGATCATTAACAATTAAAAGGGAATTCATATAGTGTTATATTTTAGATAAGGAAGATAATTTTCATCTATTTTCATATAATTTAGGATATGAAGAAGTTATGTAAGGTACATGTTACCCCATCCATTTTGAGATATAAAATTATAAAACTTCAATATACATAACAATGATGTATATTTACAACAATCAGTATAAAATATTCTATTTATATAGAAATTTATCTTCCCAAATAACTTTATAGAATTACGAGTGTCATCTTTAATTTAATTTTTCATTTCTTCCATATAATTTCAATCATCAATTACACAAGTATCATATCAAATGATCCATAAATGATAGTATCATCATAGTAACCAAGTAAATTAAACTTTTAAATATGTTTAGTCCAAAATTTATATCTTCATTCAATTCCATAAAAAATAAAATTTCCCTCCAAATCATATATATTAATTATTATTGAAGAAAAAAAATGTAAAATTGAAAAAAATATTTGAGAAGGGTCATATTCCTGCTCTATTACAATCTTGATGAACTATTTTACCCCATATTTATACGACATTACCATTTGATTATGAGAAATATATTTTCAATTAATATTTTTACTATTAGGTTCTAAAATATTCATTTTGTACAAAAAATAAATAAATACACATAAAGTATGCATATAAATCACATATACATAAATATGTAATCAAAGTATCAGAATTTATGAGTAATTATATAATTATTTATATGTGTGAATCTAAAAAATATATGTTCAAGTATATAAATCCCATGTTTTAAATATATACAAAATATTCATCATCAAATGATAATTTTATTGAATCTTCTATGAAATATTATAATTTTCCTAAAACAAATTCATACTCACATTTGATAATCAATGAAGAAATGAAAACAAAATTTTTAATGAAAAAAGGATAAAAGTTAATATGTGTCCATGTATGGCTAAACCTTTGTCGATCTTAACTTTTGAGAGCTCGAGTAAAATATTCAACATTGTTTTACATACTAACCAAATATTTAATTTTGGATTTTTTACATTTAGTTGGTCAATTTTTTTCATTCATCACAAAAAAATAATTAATGTTTTTTATTCCATTCATTTATTTAAATATTTTGGGTTCAAATTTTATAGAATGTAGAACCCTATTACAAGAATTGAAAAATGAATAAAAATGGTTTCAATAGTTTAAATATTATTGAAAATTCTCAACACTCAATTGAGGGTGTGAGAAAATTCAGTATCCAAATGAACTCATATTATTAGGGATCATTGGTAACTTAATAATCATTTCTAAAAGAAAGTGATTTCTCATTGAGAATATGGTAAAGAATATTTTTTATTTTAACCATATCAGTGCCAATTTCATAATTATTGATTAATTTTTCATACTAAAATTTTTGAAAAATATATTGTGGGATATTATGAAGAGGAACTTCATAGTATGAACATATTTGAGGAAACAACTTTAAATCTAGTTCTTAACTTCCATAAAAGATGAATTTTTACCTATTCAACTATGTTTTAATCTTTCACGTGTTATTTATTCTTCAAACCCCACTATTTTCACACTCATTTTACAATAACAATAACCATATTGAATTACATCATTAATAAGTTTTTCAAAAATAAAAACAAAATTTCTTTTAAAAATTCATCTTTTATGTAACAAATAACTCAATTAGAAGTTCCATTGAGAGATAACATATGAAAATTATATTTCATTTTTAAGAGAGAAATATTTTTATTGAGACCCCATAATAAAATTACCAAAATCAAATTAGAATCATTATTAGATTGTTAACAATATATTAACAGTTTTTCTTATTTTTATAAAAATATTTTTGAAATTACTTCTTATAACATTGATATTCAAAATTGAACACCTATTTTTCTATATCCGATATCACATTCCAAAAAAACCACACACTTATTTATAGTCGTTTGGCCATAAAAATAATATTAATTTCTATAATAGAGTGAAAAAATTAGAGAGAGAGTGATTCCAATATTTTAGAAGTATATTTAAATGATAAAATTTGTCAATAAAAATCTAGAAATATCCTCTTTGAGGAATGAAAATTTAAAAATAGCCAAACATGAATATCAAAAACCTTTATGAATTAAGATTGATCAAAAAAACCTGATTTCATTAGATGCATCAAACAAGGGTAATAAAAAACATAATGGTCTCAATCATTATCATTAGGTTAAGACACTAAGATAATGATGGGTCATGGGGAATGGGGGTGGTATGGTACAAGGCCATTGAAAAATAGAAAATGTTGAAACAATGCACAATCAACTAAAAAGAAGTATAATGAATCACATACCTTCAGTTTTGTGTGGGTCAATTCTTAAAAAAATTATGGGGAGTAGTGGAAATGTTTGAGTTATTTTATAGCAAAATGGATGCAAGTGAGTGGGGTTTTGTTACGGTAGATTTAAAAAAATGTTTTATGACTGATTTCTAGAAAAATTGTAATAAAGATTGGTTTTTGGACCATAAAATGAAGAGCATAGATAAAAATGATCATTATTACTACTAAAATTTTTATGCTGATAAAGATTGGTTTTAACAAAACATTATTTTTCTCCCGGATAAAACCACATTTTTCATCACTTTTTAAAATTGTCAATAAAAACTAATTAAATCAAATAATAAAAATATTACAATAATATATTTTTTAAATTAATATTTTATAAAGAAATAAAAAATTAACTAAAGTTATTAATGACTAAATAATCTACGATGCATTAATTTTATAAATGAGTAAAATTTAATAAATAAAAATGAATAGACTTCAAAAATAAAACAAAATTGAATAAGTTTTCTTAATTATTTAAACTATTAAAAAATAAAAAATTAATATGTATTATAATAAAGATGAATACATATTAATTATGTAAAATACAAAAATATTAAAAAAAATTAAACTTTAATGAATAAATATTTATAAGTAAATAATGAAAATTTATAAATTAAAAATATATTAAATGAAAAAAAATTAAAAATGATTTATTTAAAAAAAATGTAAAAAATAAATTTTAATTATCAGGGAATCAATACTATTAAATAATATAGTATTACTAAAATTTAAAAAAGGGTGATATTTAATAATTAAAAAATCATTAGATTTAAAAAGTATTAATGTAATAAATAAGTGTTATTAATTATATTGATTAATAAAAGAATTAAATATGAATAATTATTAAAAAAATGAATACATATTAATTATATAAATTATAACTATATTAAAAATATTAAATAATAATGACTAAAAATATATGAATAAATATAAAAAATGGATAAAATTAAAAAATAATAAAATAATACAATTGAAAAATCATTAAATTGAAAAAACATTTAAACAAATTACTACTATAAATGAATAAATAATATTAAAAATGAATAATCTAAGAAATATATTCAAAAATTATAAAAAATATATATATGTTAAATATGTATATATATATAATGAATAATATTTATCAACCAAAATGATAATATAGTTAATATATTATAAAAAAATGAATTTATAAAATGAATATCAAAAATTGAATATATTTAGGAATTTTTTTGTGTGTGAGAGAGTTTCTATATAAAATTACATTGATAATGTATATGAGTGCATGAAATTAATCTATATATATAACACATGTTTTATAGATATTATATTCAAAGAAAAAAAATTTATATAATATTAATTCAAATGTCCATTAATCGATACTAATTGGACAATATTCTTAGTTATCATTAATTATTAATTATAAACCATTTCTTAGTAAAATTTTTACATACTAATTGAATATATATATTTTTCATTGTATATAACTTTTTTATTTACATAATAGATATATATATATATATTTCAAAATGAATTTATTTCTATGTTAATTATTTTTAATAGTGACCCTACTTTTTCTTACATGACTATTACATCATCTTTATGATAAAAAATATAATAGCTATACATTTGAGGATAAAAAGATTTAGTATCATGGTAAAAGTAGTACCAAACATCAGTTATACATAAAATATATTAAAATATATTAAAATCCTTCATCTTTATCTACATACAAGATTTCACTTTCTCCTTATATTGGCATTGACCTGAGGATATACCTCAAAGAAAGGGCTGAGATGAAATTTTTGAGGAGGGAGGACAACATATTAGAAATAATATACATAAAGAAATTGTATATGGGTGGTTGTAGTCATCATCATCTTAACCTAACTATAGTATCAACATCAATCCCAAGATGGAAATATAGGATAAAGGTATGTAATGTGTCAACGCATAAAATTTAAACCCCATGTCATATTTGTCAAAAACCACACATTGTTTTGAACAAAGTTAGTATCATGTTCTTGAATGGTACATATAATATCATGATATACATCATATTACCTGATTCATTTGAGAGCTATATAACTCCAGTCCGACCCATCACATTATAATATTTACATAATCATTCATGCCACAAAGATTGTATGAAGGAACCCACAGAAAGGTGTCGGATTAATAATGATTTCAAAAAGAATAATTTCATTAATAAACTTGGGGGTCCTCAAATGAATTATGGAAACATATTCGTTATAAAAAAATCATTCATGAGTGAATAACAAACAACTCAATAGGATTCAAAGATTATTTTTGGAAAGAAAAGTCTTTCAGAAATATATTTGTATTTTCCTTATAAATTAAGGAGGAAACATGTATATCCATACAATAAAAATATGTATATCCATACAATAAAAAGGTAATAATACTTAAATCATAACTAAATAACATTATATGATTATAAAAACCAAAAATTACATAGAAGAGGGATAACCTAAAGAAAGGGTATAGGGTTTGAGAGTCCCCATTCCTAAAATCCCTCTTTATTGTGTCACCTTTTCATCTCCAATATTATTAATATAGAATTATTAAATCAAATTTTAAAAAGTTAATTATATTAATTTATTCCACTATTTATACATTATTATTATTGGATTATAATTTTAAAAAATATTTTCTAAATTTACATTTTTTATATCATATTTTAATTAAATTTTCTAGTTTTGTTTCAAAGTCACTATTTTCTGAGTTAGTTTATACAATATTAGAATTAATTATTGTAGATTAAAAACATATATTAATACCAATATATATCATAAATAATTTATGATTTCCAACAATATGTTTAGTGGTAATAAAACAATTAGAGATTTCCTTGTTAGTGATTAACCGACCATTGATGGGAAATTATTAGAATAACGGGGAAAAAAAGATTTTAGTTTATATGTTTTATAACTATGATACATCAGTTGGTTAAAATAATTAATATAATGTTTAATTATTTCCAAATTAATTTTATAGTTATTTTATGGAATTACTAAAAAAAGCTGTAGAATAATAAAAAGAGAAAAGGGTTGATATAAGATCACACTAACCGTAGAATAGATTATCTCTTATGATAAGAGACTTCCTTGATGAATGGAGTTGGTTGAATCCAAATCATAAATAGATATTATTAGAGTATTTATACGGAGTATTTGGTAAGATATTTTTCTTTTTAATGTGAGGTAGGATTGGTTTTCTTGTGGTAGGGAGATGGGTTATTTATACTTGAGGAGAGGGGTATTTTTAGAATACAATATTATATCAAAGGTAAAACTTATAATAGTGAATTTATAAAAGTATACATAATATATCAATATAATATTATGGTTTTAGGACATTAAACCCATTTATAGTCTTAATTAACATAGTCGATTAAAAATTATGGTAGAAAAATTTTTATTTAATGTAATCACTAATGACTTTATGTTTTGGGAAAATCTGTTTAGGTTTGTATATTATGTTTAATATATTTCAGTGACTCAATTATAAAATTAAAAATATTTTTACTAACCACATGCTTTATAAATTCTTAGTTAATTATTATATCATGAATGATGTAATTTAAGATACAGATGTTATGTGAAAAACAATATTTTTACTATTCAACTAAATTTTGATGTATTTTAAAAAATTACAAAAAATAAAATGTAGAAAATTTTAATGGTTTGATTATAAAAATTATATTCAATTTATCAAAATAAATTTACATCGTAGTTAATTTTAATTTTTAATATAAAAGTTTTTAGTTTTTGAAATACATTAAAATGCAGTTTATATAAAATGTGCATATATTTTATTCATGTATTTTTAATCATGATATTTATTATAAGGAATTTTATTATTAATATTTAATTATATACTCATAGTAAATATTATTTATATGAAACATTGTTAATTTGGGGATAAACTACCATTCCAATGGTAATGATACTATTTCCAGTAACCAGGTTACAATTCCCAATGGTTATGTTACTATTTTAACGGTCAAATTAACTTTTATAAATTCCTATTTATTTTCTTTCTAAATATTAACTACAATTCCACCCACGGTAAAATATTTTCATTTTCTATGATGTTTATTTGATTTCAAATAGTTGTTTTTGTTTCATTAGTGTTAGTTTTTGGGTTGATTCTATCAAATAGGTGTAATCCATATTTTCCAATTTTATTGTTTTGTTTTTTTTAATTTTTATCCAACATTAATTTTTGGAAATTTCAATATTTTTGTAGATGAATAGTGTAATGATAATGATTAATTAATTAATTTTTTTTGTTTCTCAATGTTTTCTATTTGAATAATGCATATTCAATATAATATAACACACCTTTATTTATGAAACAATTATCATTTTATAAGTCAGGTTCATTACATTATTCCCCCCTTTTGAAATTTAATCTTTGAAATTATAACTCATATTCTCAGTTGAGAATAAGTTAGGGTACTTTAATTTTATTGTTTCCTCTGGTTCACATGTCACTACATCATAATTATGGTTCCACCAAAGAACATTGAATATGTGAGTTTTCATATTGAGTAGAAATTTGACGATGTAATCCAAAATCTAGACCAACTGCTCTTCATATGAGATGCTATTATCTAGTTATATTACCTTTTGTTTCAGCACATATGAAGGGCCAGGTATGTATTACGTAAGGAATGATACACAGAACACATCAGAAATATGAACTATATTTATTAAAATTAAAATCAGATAAGAAACTTCTACTATGTGATAGTGGATCCCCAAGGGGTCATGGAACTAGAGATAAGATTCCCTTTATAAATTGCATAACCCTCATTAGTGGTGATATTTAAAGGAAAACATTATCGCTAACACGAACCTCATTGTAACTTCGATGGTTTTCCTTAGGATATTCTTTCGACTCTTTGAATATTCTATATATTTTTGGATGGATTAAACCTTATCTATCATATCTTACAAAAGATCATGAAAAATTATCATTCTTTCAATAACTTCACCCCAACAAATATTAGTTCTACCACACTTCCCAAACATAACTTCATATGGAGCCATTTGAATAAGAGTGTAAAATATATTTTTTTATTAGAACTCAACTAATGGAAGATGATTATTTAATCATCCGTTAAAATTCATTGAGTATGATCTCAGTATGTACTGAAGTGTCTGAATAGTCATCAATACTGTCCTTCAGTTAGGGGTTATAGGACACACTTAAATTTAGTTTTGTACTAAATGAATGTTAGAGACTTCTTCAGGATTTATATCTGAACCACAAATCATAATCATAAATTATCTAATGTGGTACCCCATGTAGCATCACTAATATATTCAGATATATCTTGGAAAATTTTACAAGTGATAAATCTTCTTGAATAAATATGAAGTCGATATTCTTGGTGAGTCTACCCATGACAACCAATATTCCATTGTCTCCATTTGGTTTCTTTGGGAGACTAGTGAAAAATAACACAGTGACATTCTCCCAATTCCACCTATGCGTAGGAAAAGGTTTCATAATTCAAATGGAATTCATTCTCTCTTATTTCACTATATAGGATACTAGAAAACATGAGATAAACTCAAAAATATACATCTCTATGTTATCTTTACTGATATGACCTCAAAGATCATGGTACATCATGTTCTGTCCATTATGGATAGAGAAATATGGGATATTTGAATTATCCAATAGATACTTGGTTATCTCTTGTTATGCAATCACACATAGTCTGGTTCCAAACCAAATCTCACCATCCTTATCATTGTCTAAATCATTTAGATTCATTTCCATTAGTGATTTATCTTTATTTTCATGATGTATATTTTCCCTTTGTGCCACCTTGAACATCTATTGGATATATTTTTGTGAAATAATTTGGGAATGTTCGGATGTATTACCTAACCTTCTGATTTCTAGATCCATCCTTTGGATATCTAGGAACGTACTGTCTTTCTCAATCCACATCTTGGATATAGTAGTTGGTACATTTCTACTAATATCATCAGCTACCGTTGTTCACCATCCCCATATGTAATTCATTGGTGTAATCGTAATCCTTTATTAGATCAAACCATCTTATTTTATTAATTTGTACCTCCTCTTATGTGAATATATACTTTATAGTTCTATGATACGTATATTTGTCACACTTATCACCATAAAGTTAGTGTCTCCAAATCTTCAAGGAAATGATGGTAGCTTCTAGGACTAAATCATTCGTTGGGTGATTTTTCACACTGGACTTCAACTATCAGGAGGGTTAGGAATCAATTTTTTCATTCTACATTAGTAAACAACCCAATCCTTTCTTCAAATCACTATTTAATATCACAAAAAATTCTTTACTTGTTTTTAGTGTGAGTATAGGTGCAGTGATTAGCCTATTCTAGATATCCTCAAATATTTCATTGCATTCCTCTATCTAGACTTACATTATAACATTTCGTGTAAACTATTTTATCATGTTATACAATCATGAAAAACTTTCTCACAAAATATAGGTAGTACCCTGATAAAATAATACAACTTTAGATTTATGTGACAAGAATGGGTTTGGTCCATTCCTTAATTGATTTTGTTCTTTATGGGTCCACATAAATTCCCTCACTTGTGATCAATTTTCATAATAATTAAACTTTTTAAATTGAAAAGTCACACATTTGGATCGTAGGAAAGATTTTTTGCTTCTTTAATGTCACAAACATAATCATTTGATACTCTTCATGGTAATCATTTATCTATTATTAAATTATATTATCATTAATAAAAACATCCAAAAAAATTTCAAATTAGTCTCTATTAATAAAATACAATAAGATTGTAGAGTAATTAGTAAGTATGAAGTGCATCATTATGAAATTATAGTGTTCATAAGTTATATGGAAATTATTCATCTAAATAATGTACTTATTCATGTTAAGCTAATGATATCCATAATTAATATCCAACTTTTAAAAGAATTGAGCTCCTCAAATTTGATCAAAAAATTCATCAATCCATGGTAAATTATACTTTTTATTTATAGATATATTGTTGAGCTCCTATTAATTGATACACAACCACATATTTCCATACTGTTTATAGATAAGTACAACTGATGCACCCCAAGGAGATGCACTTATGAATATAAACCATTTTTTCAAATTCTCAATTAGCTACTTCTTTAACTCATCTAGTTTTACTAAACACATATTTTAGGGTTATTTAGAGAAATGATTGGATCTAGTATAAGATATATTGGAAACTATACCTAATGATATAGGGTGATTCCATGAGACTCTTTAGTAAATACATAAGTGCATTCCCTGATCATAATTTCCTCAAGTTTTATGCTTTTCATTATCTAAACCAATTGGTAATTCTATTAATCTTCATAGGGTATCATTACCCACACCATTGAGGGATTTTAGAATTTTTATTCATGATCTTTCTTTCATTTTTATAGGATCTTGGGATGGTTGTGAATATGAATTTTGTTCTCCTTTTCCAAATAATTAATGTATGATATATATAATGAAATTCAATTCATTCCTTGTATAGCATCAAATTTCACTGGGGGGAGGAATATAAGATTAAATAGAATAATTTACCCAATTATGATTATTGGAGAAGATCCCCACACTTAGGTTTCAATGATAGAACCACTATCTACTTTTAAAGAGTTATCAACTTCAAGATTTTGTGGGATTAATTGATCAGCTCTAGGAAAACTGAATTATATAATGGAATATGTAGAACCATAATCAAATAAATAAATTTACATTCTTGAGTGGATATTAATTTTACCATGTACGAGTTCATTTTATTTAACCACATCAATAATAGTTATATAATAATATTTCTCAATATCCTTTAGATTTTTTAGTCACTGATCTTGATTACCATCAATGACCATGGATTTGTTAATTAGATTTATTAGTTCCACTACTATCTATAGTTGAAGCATTAAACCATGGGTGGTGCATTTGGAGGAGCCGTCATTTCCACCATTATGTTGTCTATCTGCTTCATGTATCTTTGATATTCATGATATTGGTGTCCATTTCACTCTCACTTCAAGCATTTCAGCATTACTTTATGTAAATTACCATGATTCTTCTTCCTATATTTTCATCACATCAGTGGTTTGAATTTCTTTCCTACATTTTCATTTGACACAAAATCATGAAACTCTTTTCATTTCTTCTTATCCACAGATCCAAAGGTACAATCTACAAACTCCGTACCTACTATGGGAGTCCTGAAGTAATAGATAGTAAGAGCCTTTACAATGGGTTGTTTTAAACCACTAATTAATCTATATATTTTTTTATCATTGTTGTTAATAAAACAATAAGCATATATTAAAATCCTTCAGAAGATTTCCTTGTATGCTATAATAAATTCACCTTCATTTTACTTCAGCTCTATTTATTTTCTGTCCATACATTTTAAATGAATTTTAGGGGAATACATGTTTCAAAATATTTTATTAAAGTATTCACACTCCATCTCTTCCATTACATCCTTAATCTTAGTGTTCTTTATCAATATCCACCATTAATAGGATTAACTATATAAATTATTGATAGAGAGATTCACCTCCTCCAATAAAGAATATTGGATCACAGAAAAGAACTTTTATATTCAATTAACCTATTTTCCTTCAAAATTATATAATAATATCCACTAAATGATGGAAGTTGTTTCCAAAATAACTCAATTTCACGTTTCCCCTTCTTGGGAGGAAGTTGTTCCATATGTTTTGGGTTATTGTTCATAGCCTGAGATATATGGGTATGTATTTTTTTAATTTCTTGAACTCTACCTCCCATGGAATTATGGATGTCATTTTCAAAATCGATGCGTTGTCACAAACAAGGGGTTTTTGGCCAGATTTCTCTTAGTTCTAGAAATTTTCTAAAATAAAAAAAGTGTTGAACAAATAAAATTTCAACAATCCCTAAATAAATAATTACTTCTTCTGAGAAATTTACTATAAAGGTATATCTTATAGGATACCATTGTTTATCATTTTCTATAAAACAAATATTCTTGGATGTCTCTATATACATAGACTTATCATAAGGGTTGTCACAAATGTTTTCATTTTCCCAAAATTACCAAACCATACCAATGATACCAACTTTAGTGACCCTAATTTTTCTCACATGATAATTATATAACTTTTAATATAAAAAAACATAATATTTATACACAAGAAGAGTGAAATTTTTTGTATATTTGGAAACTTATTATTAAACATCACTTATAATACATACTGATTAACAATTTTTAAAATCCTAATTCTTTATAGACATAAAATATTTCACTTTCTACTTATTACGTGTAGTCACCAAAAGATATACATCTATGAAAGGGTGAACTAGAATCCCAATAAGGGGAAGGATACCACAGTAGAAATATGATACAATAATCAATAAAAAATGGGTGATTATTGTAATATTTATCATGTAATTATCATAGGATGGTCATCAACATCATGAGGGAAACATTTGATAAAGGCATGGAACGTAATAATATATAAAAATGAAACATCATGTCATAGTGGTCAAATACCACACATAATTTTCAAAAAATCTATAATCTTATTTACACGTGGTATAAATAATATAATGGGATACATCACATTTCACAATGCATTGGGGGATATATAAATCTGGGACAACCTATCACATAATAATGTTTAAATAAACATGCACGCCACATTGAAAATATGATATAACACATGAAAAGGAATGGGTTACATAAGAATTTCATTAATAAACATGGGGTAACCTAATGAATAATGTAAATCATATTTAACATAAAAACCATCATTATTGAGTAATGAAGTGAAAACTTAAGAGGAGTAAAAGATGTGTTTAAGAAAGAAAACTCTTTACTGAAAATATTTTAATTTGGATTATAAATTAAGGTAGAAGCATGTACATGAAAGAAAATTGAATGGAAAATATTTATAAGACAATTAAGTAATTTTAAAGGAATATTCATACAAAAAATGAGATAATAGAGGGTTAAACGAAGGAAAGGGGGGGTGTCTAGGAATCCCTTTAATTTAAATACAACTTTATTCCATTGATTTTCCACAACCTGAATAATATATATATGATTTTGAAGACATATTTACAGAAGTTAATTATGTTAATTTATGAAACTATTTATCCATTATAATTATTGGAATATAATTTAGAACACTCTTTTTTATATGTTAATTATTTCTATATATTATTTTCATTAAATTTTACCATTTTGATTTAGTGTCGTTATTTTTATTTCTGGTCTTTTTTAAATAATAACAATTATTTATATAATATTTAAAACATATATTTATACATTTATATATTATATATAATTTATTGTAACTAAAAATAGTTTTGGTAATAATAAAATAACTGGTAATGCCTAATTGGTGATAAGCCAACCTTTAACGAGACACAGTCGAAAGAATGGGAAAGGGTATCTTGAAATTTATATACAAAATATTTATGATATATCCAGTAAGTTATAATCATCAATATAATTTTAAAATGGTACCTAATTAATTTTTGTTATTTTTTTTATTTGATATCGGTAAATTAAGAATAATATAAAGATAAATATATATAGGTTGATTGAGACATATTATTATCTTAGTGTGACTTCGCTTGTGTGATAATAGAATTCCTTCGTGAAAAGATTTGTTTTACTCCAGAATTCCTCTAGGTATTATAAGGGTCTTCGAAGGGAGGATTTGGCAAAATATTAAAATTTGGATAGTGTGGTAGAGTTATATCCAATGGTTGGAAGTGAATTTAATTATACTTTAGTATAGTGGAATGTTTAGAATAAAATATTATATCAAATATAAAACAAGTAATAATGACTTTTTTAAAAATATACCTCATAAATAAATATAATAGAATTTTTTTAGAACTTTAATCATTTTTTTTATTTCGAATTGACCTATTTTATTAAAAATGAATGTGGGAAAAAGAAAATTTTATTTTAACGGATAACTTTGGACATTAGGCTTTGGGAAATGATTTTTGGTTTTGTAATTTTTCTTTATTATATTTGAATTACACATTTATGAAATAAAAAATATTTTGGTCGATACGTAAGTCATAGAAATTCCAAGGCCATTATTACAGTATGAATGATGTAAATTATGATACACATGTTATATAAAAAACTGTATTTTTACTATTCACATAAAAATTGAAGTATTTCAAAAAATTACCAAAAAAATCACCCATATAAATTTTTGATGTGTTGATTTCAAGAATTGATATTATATTTTTCAAAATAAAATTTTATCATAGTTAAATTTGATTTAGAACATAAAAATTAAGATTTTTACAAAATACATTAAAATACAGTTTATTTAAAAATGTTTCTATATTTACATTGAGTTTTTTTAATCATGATATTTATTTTCAAGAAATATAATATTTATATTTACTTATTATTCTCATGATAAATATTATTCATATCACAATTTATTATTTTGAGATTAAATTACTATTCTAATGGTTAGATTATTATTCCTAGTGGTCATGTTACTATTCCCAATGGTCATGCTACTACTCCAATGGTCACATTACCACATATATATACCTTTTAATTTATTCGATCAATATTCACTACAATTCCACCCGACTTTATATATTTTCATTTTATAATATATTGATTAGTTTACTAATATTTTGTTTTATTTATCTAGTTTTGGTCATGGGGGAAATGATTCTAGCAGATTGGGGTTATGTATATTTTCTAATTTTATATTTTTTTCTAATTATAATGCTTAGAATTTTTATTTTTTTCATAGATTAATAATGTAATGACATTTTTTAATTAATGAAATTGTTGTTGGTTATTCTATGTGCTTCATGAGTATAATACTTATAAAATATAATATTACACACCTTTACCTATAAAACAATTATCATCTAAAAAGTATGGGTCATTTAATATTTAATATACTAGTGAATAATCATGTAAAAAATAATATAAAATATGAACAAATTAAGAAATATTAAATAAATAAATATTAAAACTGAATAAATGATAAAGGAAGTAAAAAATAATAATTAATGATATTAGTAAATAGACAATAATAAATGAATGACTATTAAAAATGAGTGAAATTTAATAATATCTTAAATTGAGTAAAAAATATTTAAAAAATTAATAACAGTTAATATTTATATAAATTTTAAACATTAATAATTAATATGTGTTAAAATGAAAATTAATTCATAAATTAATTATTTAAATTAAAATATATTTAAAAAAAATAAATGTTAAATAGGCAAGTATATAAAAACAAATATTAAAATAGAATTAAATTAAAGAAATGTTTAAAAAGTAAAAAATAAATTTGTATAAATTTGGAAAATAAAAAATAATAATTTAATAAATAATAATAATAAATAATAATTTTTTAAATATAAATATATAAAAATATATATTATAAATTAATATAAAAATAGATTAAAAATTAGAAAAATGATTTAACCTTAATAATTAAAAACATAGTATATATTAAATTTTAAATATTAAAAAATAAAATTCTAAATTTATAATATTAATTATTTATTATTTATGTATGCGTATTTTGAAAAATGAACTAATGTATATGTGAAATTATTATATGAAATATTATGTGTGAATATATATTAAATATATACTTTTAATTTATAAATAAATTCTTATTATTTGATATACATTTCAGATTTACAAAAATGAAATTAATATTAAAAATGTAATTAGATGTCTATTAATATTAATTAGCCAGTATTATTGATTAATTTTAATGTTTAATTAACTTATAAACACTGTTCGTTAAATACATGATATATTTTGTCTAAATGCATATTATGTATTATATTGAAAATATTTAACAACATTATATATATATATATATATATCAATGTAAATGAATTTCTATATCAAATATAATTTCTAAAAATATATTTTTCTCTAAAAAGATCACCTTTTACTGGTGCTAAAACATGGGCTGATAAAGGTTGTAATTTTTTAATCTTGATAGAAATTCACTTTATCATCTCTTTTATCTAATGTTTATGACATTACCCCTTTATCAGCACATTTTGTTAGTGACGATAAAGGGAACCTATCAACATTCATGATTCTATAGTATTGAAAGATCTGCTGGAGAGTTATAGATATATATTTTGGTGTAGAAAAATACTTCATGGACATTTAAATCATTTAAAGTATTTGGTTTGGTAATCCAACAATATACTTCAATAAGAGGTGTTTTAACAATGAAGATTCCCTTTGTTAATGTATCTAGGAGTACTAAAATAGGATGTATAGTTCATAAAATATATGTTCTCTAACTCTTTTATCATATCATAGATTGTTTCCACAAATATATAATTTGAACCATTAAAATCCTACTTGATCCCCTTCAAAATTAATTCAAAAATACTGAATAAAATCTTGAAATCGAATATAATATTTCAAAATAATAATAAACATAATCCATAACTATCATCGAGAGATAAATAAATTTCTATAAATATTGTATGAATTCAAAATAATTTTAATCCATCCTTAAAATTATTCAAAATACTAATGAATTGGTCGAAGATAATTAAAACAACCATTTAAATTATCTCTAAAATTGTAGTTCAAATATATCTTATCAATCATTAATGTTTTCATACTATAAAATTCCATAACTATAATTTCTAACATCATTCTATATTCATGCATTTAGATATGAAATATATAAGAAAATTATAAATTATGTATAAAAAACATCAAAATATCATCATAAAAAATCATTACTGTTGAATATGAATTTTGTAAAAATAAAAGAAAAGAATCCAACATAAAAAATATATTTGAAATATATAGGTTTATGTTATATATTTGTGTTTGATAATGATAATTGAATTCATTTTACCACAAATCAAATTAAAAATATCACAAATTACATCACATATATTCATTATGATTTATATGATTTTATAGAATCAATAAAAAAATAAAAACAAATAATATATCTGCATAGAAATTCATATTATGAAACTAAGGGAGAAATTGAGTAGGTATTTGTTTTATATTTTCATTCTGCTGAAAAAAATTTCAAATAAATCATTAAGAGTAAATTAAAAAGTTTCATAAAATTAAGAAATAATATTCACGCGTACATGTAACAAAATTTTATTAGAAGTTTGGATAATAAAATTTTTAGTCAAAATGTCGACCATATGAAAGCCTTTTTAGCTTCTTCGATAGTCTAATTTTATTTTGATAAATCCAATATATTATAAAATCATCTAACATCGTATCAATTCAACATATATATCTTGAGATAATATTAAAAAATGTTAAAAAATAATTTTGAGAAACTATTGAATTATATATATATATAAATATATATATATATCATTGTGATGTTAATTTGGAGTAAATTTAGAACATATTAATGATTTATGTATGCTTACTTGTAAATTAACAAAATATATATAATTTTCATGGAGACCCATTTAAATAAAAAATTTACAATTATTTGTTGTGTATCTTGGGCTATAAAAAAATACCATGCGAAACATAATCTAGAAAACATGTATTCATATGAAAATTTTGACATTTTGGAGTAATATAAGGGTAACTCAAAATTTATGTAACCTATGTAAAGGTTACTATATTTGTATGTGTGATGTTAATATAAAATTTTTATAATTTAACTAAAGGTAATTTGAAGATTCTTCATAATATGTCTATGTAAAAATATATTAATAAAAATAAATTAAGGGTAATAATAAATTTATAAAAGTTAATTAAGGGTAATGATAAATTTATACATTTTAATTAACTATAATAATAAATTTATATAACTTGTGTAAAGATAATGTGTAAGGGAAACACATCATTTGAGAGTAAATATTACAAGTACCAACAGGTAAGAATGTTAAATTTCTTAAGTGTAATCCCATTATCAAATAAGTGTATAACAACATTTATAAAGGATTTTTAAGTATATATAAATTTTATAAAATTATGTTTTCAAAAAATAGTAACAAAAATAAATATGGATAATAATATGAATTAATTAATAATAATTAAAAGAAAATAAAAATAATAATATGATAGTTATTCAAATATAAACAATTTTTTTAACGGTTCACTCCATCATTATCCCACGCTTTGATAATTAAAAAACATTATACTAATACAAAATTTCCCCCCATTTTTATTATTAATCAAAAATATGATAGTTTAATAATATTTTATACTATAAAAATTATTCCATTTTTGAAAAAAATAATCAGAAATAATCTAATTTAAAAATGCATTTTCTCATTAAAAATAAAAATTTAAATAATATATATATAATCCTCTTAAAAATAACTTTTTATAAATAGATATAAATCAACTATTGAATTGAAACAAAAATATCCACCTAAGATAAATAAATATATAAAAAATAGATAGCTCCTCAAGAATCAATGCTTCTATAAAAGTTAACATTGGACATAAAAAATATTTCTAATGGATCCATGAAAATACACAATAAATATAATCCATTAAAAATAAAGAATACATGAAAATAATTTCAAAATATTCATCATTTAGAATATATTATTAAACAAAAATATGAAACATAAAATACTTGCTTACTAGCCAAAATGTAAATAAAAACAAATAATATTCCAATAGACCATATTATAAAACAATATATATATATATATATATATATATATATAAGTTGGCCACAAAAATAACAATGATACATACTTGGCTTTTGAGATGAGTTTTTATAAAATTTGATTTAAAACAATATTTGAGGATTCAAAATATTTCAAATTATTAAAAACCATTAATATATATAATATAAATAAAAGGGTACATTTTTTGTTCTAATATGGATTTCTAAACATTTCACCTTCAATATTAGAATAATTTATAGTAAAATCGCATCTATAAAAAATATCTATAAAATAACCAATATTCCATTTAAAATCACACTTTGTAAAATGAGTAGGATGACCATGATGATATTTTTAATCATTCTTAAACCATGCATTATTTCAAATATTTTCCTATTTTAAAAATAAAATCCAAGTCATTTCTCTCCCTATCCTCATCCAATCATTATAACATTAAACATTAGAATAATTTATCATGTTTTCATTTTCATCATCAAGATTTTTATATTTTTCTTCAATATGAGGAGAATCAACTAAAAAAAATTAAACATTATTAATTATTCCTAATTATTTTTATAATAAAGTTCCTACACCTATAATTCCCATAATTAAACATCAATATTACAATATTTGAACTTTTTAAATTTTCAACTTCAAGGGATTAAATTTTATTTTCTTTAACAACTTTCTTATAGTTTGTCTCAAGTGATAAATGTAAAGCCAATATTTTATGAATTTTTTTATGATATTTTTCATGAATATCATATAAAATTATATAATTAAAAATGGAATATTTATAAGCACTAAAATTAATTGATTCACTCATACTACATACACTATCAGAATATTAATTTATTTAAGAAGGTTTTGGCTCACACCCAAGATTGAATTAATTCTTCTAGATGTTTTTCATTTTAAATCCATCCATAACAAAAATTATCATTATATTATTATCATTAATTAATAGGTAAAAATTTATGACATAAAAATTATTTTCATATATACAAACTATTCATATAAAAATATATCCTTTCATGGAAAAGATATGATACCAAATTTTAGGTATTAAAAAGAATGAAATATAGAGAAAATTCATAATTGACTGTATTCGAAACCAAAATTTAGGAATTGAAATTTATAATGATAATATATAATATGGAAGAGTGAATTATAACTTCATAATATTTTTATAGTTAAAATTAATAATTTTTGATTTTTTTAGTTTAAAAAATATTAAACAAGTCTTCTTTAAATGTTTAAGAAAATATGATTTATAAAGAGAGAATATAGGAAAAAAAGAGATGAAAAAAAATAAATTCTATTTTTTTGAATCTAAATGATACTTCTCTAATCTTAACCCTCCCCGCCATCTGATAGAGTGTAACACTCACTAAATAGATAAATTCTTTTAAAATTGTTTAAATTCAAAATACAAAACTTTCTCTAGAGGTTCAGCCACAAAACTAACAACATATCGTTTTTTTTTTCAAGAACAAAAATAACTTAGTCTTTTTGATAGAGAACCCCATTCCTATATGGGTTTTTGATATGATCACTTCTAACTCGTCTTCTACTTTTTATTAGGTTTTCATAACCAAGATTTAATTTTTGTTGGTGGTATAACTAGTGTATAAAATTATTAAATGTATAAAAATCATATACCAAATTGAATAAATAAAATAATAAAATATTTACTGAATATTTTTAGGTTGATATAATATAATAGAAAAAAAATTCTTATCCCTTTTAATTATTTTAATTTTGTAACTTCGCCTATCAAGTGGTGTAAATTAGTATGCAATGTTTGAATGATTAAGCTTCAATATTGAAAGATTTATATTATACATGAATAAGATTTATATACATTATAAGGAAAGTTACTCTTCTCTTCTATTGTATATAATAGTGGTTTCAAATTTTATTTTTTCACATGTTAATGACTTCTCTATCCCCTATATATTTTATTAAAAACACTAATCAAACCATACAATTGGTTATAATAATACAAAATAATAATAATGATGTTATATATTTATCATTGTGAAAGATATGTATTTCAATAAATATTTTATGAATTCAAACAACTATGAATACATCCATTTAATTATAAAAAAACACATGTGAATAAGGTAAAAAATTTAAAACAACCAATGAAATATTATCCATATTAATATAAAAATTATATCTCATAAATCTCTCAAGGTTTCATATAGAAAAAAAATAAAAAATTTCATATCAAATTTATTACCATATTTATACATGTGAATACAAAAGATATAAAAATTATAAATTTTATAATAATAACAGAAAAATATATTTGATCATAATATTTATCATCCCAAATAAATCAACAAATAATAAATAAAAATAATTCAACTAAAAATAAATATATTTTAAACCTATAATATTATGTATCATCTTCATTTGTGAGATCAAGAATTGAATTTATCTTCAAAAACCAGTCTCTAAAACTCTCTAATATAAATTCTAATAATTTCTACCTGATATATATAAATTTATAAAAGAAATAAAATAATAAAGAAACATTACTATATGCATGAAAAAATTCAAATCGTGAAAATGAGAGAGAAATAGAGAATATTTTATCGTGGTATTTTCATACATTATAATGTTAATTTCATATTATTTCATAATGATAGTTTAAGATGATATATAAAATTAAAAATATAAATTCAATATGACATCATTACCTCAAGATATCATTTAAATATGGTAGAAAAAATTAATTTAGAAACCATAGAATTTTAAATAAAAATATGTAATTATGATTCAAAACAAATTTTTGAAATCTCAAAGATTGATTCAAAATTAGTTTTTATTTAATGAAATATAATAAATTTTTATTTATATTGTTGAAAACATGATACACGAAATTTTTAGGAGTATATCTCATTTTTATCAAATTACCATTCCAAAATTAATATTGAAAACATGTTTTTATTGGAAAAAATTTCATGTTTTTGATTTACATAAGGATCACTAAAGATTTTTATTAGTTTTGTAAATGTAATAACATTTTTCAATATGAATGTAATATAAATTTTCAATAAGATATATAAATATTAATTTAATATTATACATATAATGACCTGACCATAAAACATTTCATAATCTTTAATTAAATGAAAAATTTACAATGAGGATATTTTCAGGTTTAGAGTTTTTGAGAATTAGGCATAACAATTACATTATAACTTGAATATTACATATAGAAACTACTACTCAGTATCCATTGTTTCATAAAATAAAAACTCTTAAAAAGAAACATGTCTAGTTACCTATTTTAGATAGCATGAATTTTCCTTGATCCCATCCTTGACCCTATTCATCTTTATGTCCTGTGGAAAAAATTTCAAAAACATGGGATGAGTATAAAAAGCTCAGTAAGGGTTATAAAATAAGGAAATAAATCATTAGCCCATCAATAAATATAAAATCAATGAAACCATACTTTTCAATCATAACATACCATACGAAATCATAAGATTTATGAATAACACACCCAAATCATAAATCATAAAGGCTACTTATTGCATCTATATAAAACATACATTGTATATATAAAAGCTACGTAGGGAGTTACACTTGGAATAACCATCACAGTATATTCCCTAAATCTCATAGGAGAAACATCATGTTTACCACGGTCACGTTACTCAATGCATTGGAGAGCTATCTCGGACTCGCCCACCCTTGGGTTATCACGGAACCACCCATATACGTAAACAATGACCAATAACCATGAAATAATCATAACAAATTACAAATGTATAAAGGAAAGATAATATTCCCACATTACAATATATCAAATCAAGATATTTAAATAAAAAATGCTTTATCAAATCATTTTCAAAACCATTTAAAAAGAAATTTTTGAATAAATGTTCCCCATACCACTTTGATGCTTTTAAAGGAATTATCATTTGAAAACATTAATATCCATATAAATTAATCCAAAATCCCATTTTGAGAACATTTACATTAATGAGAAATATTTAGAACACTAAATCATTAAATCATTTAAAACGATTTTTAGTTAAAGAGTTTTTTTAACAAAAAGAGAGACGCTTGAATACAAATAATTGAGGAATAACATTTAATCAGAACTTTATAATATCACGAGAATAAAGGGATTCATTATATAATATGTCAAAGGATAGTATATACACCATATAAGAGTGAATTGGTGAATAACAACAATGAAGTCTCTGGGGAAATGTAGATTGATATGAAATCCTTTATGAAGATGGTATCCTTAAATTAAGGATAAATCGATCACATAATTATGCATGACAAATAAAAATAAACACAATATAATTGGATATTATGTGTAATAAAATCAGAATTAATTTACACATATTCATAGGATGACATATTCAAGAAGTGCAAGTTGAACCCAAAGAATTAAAATTGGGTTAAGAAGATCTCTTGTAAAAATTCGACAGCCTAACGACGTCACTTTACAATTCAGAAAATGAGTTGATGAGATAAAAAGTTTATCTCAACACTTAAACATTAATTTTATATCAATAAGGATATATAAGAACATATTCGAACATAATAATACATAAATTAAATGACATAACAAAATGAAGTCTTTTAAAAAGAGGAGGGTGAAAGGTTACCTTACCGATTTGGTAACTTACAAAACATACACCACATGAAAGAAGGATCATAAAATAAAAATTTAAATTAGCTTAAATGCAATTATATTACACAAATGTACAATAATGTGTAGTAAGTTAACCACACAAAAGGAAATAGTTTCAAATATAGCATGAATCTCACGGGAATAAAAAGTGAGATCAAAACCCCTTACCATGTTGTAATCAATCGATTAGTATAAAAAAGTTAATAACCACCAAATAATTCCCAGAATACCAAGAATATAAAGAAAATCAAGATAATATATATTAAATGGAAGTACAAAGTACACCACATTCATTAAATAAGTGGCGAAATATGGAACTCTCATGGAATTGAAAGTGAGATAAGAAATCCCTTACCTCATCTCCGACATGACTCGTTTGTTCCTTGTTCTTCGTAAATAATAAAATAAAGATAATTTATACATGATTAAAAACCTTTCTCAAGTTTATTATCCTTTTTATATAACTTATTACCATGTTATAATCATTATTCAATCATTTAAGTTAATAATGGTTGTTTGGTCGATATATGGTACATGAGAAAAAATGAACACCTTACAATTACAATTTGTCTATGTGGTAAATATTCCATTATCTCCAGAATGATATTCAAGATTTAGATATCATATATGTAATATATATCCAGCATATATATGTATTTATAATAGTACATAACATTTTGGAGATAAGAAATCAAATGCATCGTTCATGGAGACGGTAAGTCCTACGTACACATGAACGCTACTTTCATTTCTATTTCGTATTTTAATGGAATTAAAACATAATGATTCATAGGTATATTATAATTCCAGTATAAAATTATATATAATATCATTAACTCTATCGTTTATAAATCCCATAAATGGAATTAAATAGTCATATAACTTTGAGGGGGCGGTAGTCCGCACTTCCTCAAATGAAATTATTGTGTTTACCCATTATGGAAAAAATAAAGCTAGTATAGAAATGTAAAATAAATAAGAATAAATAAAATATAAACATAATATATATCATATATAAATATAGTCCTATCTTAATGGCCACCATGAGAGGTGGTAGGAGATAATCGAACAATCATCATTTCATGAGGCGTTAGTTTTCCATCCACAGAAACAGTATGCTCTTCATCCATTAGATGGAGGTGTGTGTAAGTGTACTTAAAATAATTCTAAAAAAAAAAACTACTAGTATATTTATGAGAATGGTGTTGTTATAAATGATATTAATAAAAAGAGTTTAGGGGTTGGAGAAGTAAAATAAAAGAAAAGAAGATAAGAGGAACTGTTACCATTAATTTGGGAAAATTCTTTTGGATTGAACCAAAACGAATTATTGAAGTGCCATCTGCCAATGGTAAGGATTCTAGGAGGAGTATAGGTATGTAGGGATCTTAATTGGGTAGATTTTGGATGATCCAAAAGGCTTGAAAGGTGTGAGGAATTGGTTAGAAGTGGGGTCTTTTTATAAGGGGGAGGAGGGGCTCTTTAGGAAAGTGTGATAATATTATTTTATTATATAATGATATTCGGTTCATAAAGGTCTCAAAGTCATTAGAGTAAAATATTAGATGACACATGGTCTAAATAAAATCATTCAATAAGAATAGGACATTTTTTGGATGTTATTTTAGTATTTATTATCTTATTTATCTAAATGATTTATTAATGAGGTAAACACTACATCATAATTGTGTCATAAATAATTTAATTTATTTGATTTCTAAAAATTATAAAAAAAAATCCATGATGTATTAAATCTGTTGATAGTTCCAATGATTATTTATAGTCAGAAACATTACTTATATAACACCTTATAAAAATTAATTTACTAAAATATGTTTCTTTATGTCATTTTTGCATTTACATTAAATTAATTAATCCAATGTGTCATTATCATTCATAAGTGGAACTAGGGGGTCACAAAATCGACCCAAGGAGTCCCATGTTCGGCCATTACTCTTCCAATAAGGTTATACCAAGTTTTAATGTAGTTTTGAATTATTATAAGATTATTTTTACCTTGAATTACCCTATTTTCCTTTAACCGCAGTAAATAAAAGTCAAAAGTTACTTTTAACCAAAATTTATTTTTATCTTATTGAACCAGATTTTACTTAATAATAACAACCACATATGTTTGATTTTTGAAATTTAATTCATAGAAGTGGTAAAATTTCATTTAAATGAAAAAATACGTTTTTTAACTACTACTAAGTGGTTTAACTATTCATCAAAAATTGAAGTTTTTCAGAAAAATACAAAAACATAAGCCTAAGAAATATATGATATGATAAATTCAGAAATTATTTCTATTTTACAAAATTCAAAACATAGAAGTTGGATTAATTAATTTAAAATTAATTTCCGTTGTCAAAACAAATAGTGGGTTTTTAAGAAATAATAACTATCAAAAGATTGACACTTGTTTATGTCCAATTTCAAAATGAAACTATTTCTAATGACCAACATTATATTAAATGGTAAAAATATATTTTAATTAAACTTTAAAAAAAATTAAAAAGATAATATAACCATATAAATAAATTAGATTAAAATGCACTTTTGAATTAAAATACAGTATTTTTCACTATTCATTAAAAAATGAACTTTATCAGAAAAATACCAAAAATTTACCAAAAATAAATATTGATGTCTAGAATCTAAATAAGTTTTTTTTCAAATAGAACATATAAAAATGACCAAAACTAGATTTAATGAGTGTCCGTCATCAAAAGGCGGTAAATCTACCTTTTACAGAATATTAGAGTATTAATTCTTAAAATTAGATTCATTCATTTTTTAAGACCCTAAATTTTATTGGATAATTGTAAAAACATTTAACCAACATATATAATCATATTTTAGTTAGTTATATTCATTCTTTCCAATACAAAGGCTAGGCATTAACTATAATTTAAAATAATTATATTATATTATTAGTGTGCTCAGTAAGATTTCAAAGAAACCCGAGGTTGTGTATCGGGTACGCCATCGAACATACCATCCCCTTTAATGTAAAATTAATATTTAATTCACAGATATTAATAAATATGAAAAGTGACTTTTTCCTTATTTATCTGGTATGTTACATCCTTCCCCCTTTTAGAGAATTGCATCCTCACAATTTTAAAACTGGTCTTGGAAACATCATTAAAATTCCCACATCGGAAAAGAGTTAGTAAAACTATCACATTAAAAGAATGAAAGGAAAGTATAATGGTCACCCGAGATAACCCGTACTAGGATTCCATGTAAGAAAACATGGATATGGAATAGAGAACAAATGGTCAAGTTCTAATGGAGAGTGATAGAAAACATGATTAGGAGAAAGCTAACCACCGAAAAATCACAAACTTATGATGTGTTAAACGATCATTGATTACTTAGTAGGTAACATAAACCAATAATGTTTTTGTTTTACATTCCTTTTTATAATTTTTAGGAATTAAATTACTACATGGAATAAGAACATAAGAACATATACATACCTTCAAGTAGAGGTTCATCATTTAATAAATTTCTACCAAAAAATAATCATCTCTCCAAGTAATGAGCATTCAAAAAGACTTGGTCCCATGAAATGCACAAGAATCATCTTCTATAGAATCACATAATCCACAAAGGAAGAACTATATATTTCCCTTGGCTTTAGACATAAACTAAAACCAAAATGGATAGTGAGAGATCAGATAATACCCAAAAAGGATGATCTTTAAAAAAAGAAAAACTGCTCTTAATCTCCAAATTTGTCAAACAAAACACAAAGATAAAAAAAGACCATTCAATAAACAACTGCCCTTAAAATTCATCAAAAGTAATCCAAACTGAGATTTTTGGCCAAATATAAAAAGGAATTAATTACATATACATCCAAGATACATCTTAATATTTATCTCCAAATAACACCAATTACTCATAAAGTCTCATATTGAAATGTAATTAACCTAATCACATATTATCCATGATGGGTTAATCATTTTCATAAATAAACAAAATCATCAGATGTCCACAAAAAAATAGATTCTTTTAAAGTAAAATTTCAACTATTATTCCACAATTGAAATCCCATAGTATTCTATCTTCCTTATGCATATAGTGTTTCCTCAAAAGAGAGAACGTCTTCCACAATAACCTTTATCACTTAATCACCAAATCATTTTCCTATACTAATTATATCCATTTTATAAAAAATATGTTCCCAAAATCAAATTATTCTTGTTCAGTAAAATCATTTTACTTAAATAGTAAGTCATACTAACCAGGGAATTCTTGTAGGCTAGTGGTAGGCGATCCACCCTTTTCGCCCTTCAGTTGTGGGTTCGATTCATGCGGCCTTACATGATGCAAGGGGTTTTCACCCATCCTATGGGTTGTCCTTTTAATAAAATTAAAAAATAACCCTAACATGTTTTAACCTCAATGGTTTCCTTATACCTCTAATTTTCATCCCAATTCATTATGATCTAAACATATTAATTCTTTAAGTATTATTTATATTGTCATTTTTTTATTTTACCATCGTATGATAAAATAAGACGATCCCCAAAATAAATAACAACATACCTTTATCATGGCGTCCACTTGGTTTCATCGTCATCTTGTTCACGTAGGTAAAAGGTCCATGCATTGCAAAAATTATTTAGAGATCCTTCAAAATCATTCGCTTCCTCCATCAAAATACACTTTGTACAATATGGGTTATATGGGTGTTCACAGAAAAACAGTGTTAGAAAATAATCATGTATGACATATAATTTCAATACATCTGATAAAACATTATTTCTATAAAATAGTTAGACCAAATTTGAGTTGAAACATTCAATTAATGGTCCTTCTAAAATACCATATGTATGTGATGAGAGAATATATTGAAAAAGAAAATATAAATAGGTTGTGCAAGGGTCTCCTTCTTCAGCTCCTTTTTTACAATCATAATATGCCTCAAAATATTGTGATAAGGTTATATATTTGAAAATTCCTTGATATTATTTACCTTTCATGAAAATATGAGAGTATTGTGAAAATAGAATTTTTCTAAATACAACCTATGATCCATGATGATAACGAGGTATAGTGGATGTCTTTGATATCTCAAAAAACTTCTTTCAAGTGAGTTGTATTCTAGAAAAAGTTTCACAATTAACCAAACATGAATTTTCAACAATTATTGCAAGCATGTCATCAGGAAGAGATAGGAATGTCATTTCAGATCCTCCTCCTTCCATTTGTAACTGACATTCCATGATTTGAAAAAGTTAAAAAACAAGGATTGAAATGAAATAATAAACATAGGGACTAATCATGTGTCTAACGAAAACTCATAATCCCTAATGTTGTCTAAACCGGCCTTTGATACCAACTATAAGGACCCGACCATAAAACATTTCATAATCTTTAATTAAATGAATAATTTAAATTCAGGATCTTTTCAGGTTTAGTGTTTTAGAGAAATAGGCATAACAATTACATTACAACTTGTATATTACATGTAGACACTACTACTCAATATCCATTTTTTTCATAAAATAAAAACTCTTAAAAAGAAACATGTCTAGTTTCATGTTTTAGATAGCATGACTTTTCCTTGATCCCATCATAGGCCCTATTCATCTTTAAGTCCTGTGGAAAAATTTTAAAAAACTTCGGATGATCATAAAAATCTCAGTAAGGGTTATAAAATAAGGAAGGAAAACATTATCCCATCAATAAATACAAATCAATGAAACGATACTTTTCAATAATAACATTCCTTACGTATTCATAAGATTTATGAATAATACACAGAAATCATAACTCATAAAGGTTACTTATGGAATCCATATCAAACTTACATTTTAGATATCACAGCTACGTAGAGAGTTTCATTTGGAATTCCCATCACATTATATTCCCTAAATCTCATAGGATAAACATCACGTTTACCTCTATCACGTTACCCAATCCATTGGAGATCTATCTTGGACTCACCTACCCTAGGATTCTCACGAAACCACCCATATATGCAAACAATGCCTAATAACCATAACATATTAATAACACATAACACATTTATAAAGGAAAGATAACATTTCAACATTACAATATATCAAATCATGATATGGAAATAAACAATGCTTTATCAAATAATTTTCAAAACCATTTAAAAAGGGAATTCTGAATCAAAGCGTCCCAAACCACTTTGAAGATTTTAAAAGAATTATCATTTGAAAACATTAATTTCCTTATAATTAAATCCAAAACACATTTTGAAAACATGTACATTAATGAGAAATATTTATAAGGATAAATCTTTAAAACATTTAAAATGAAATTTTAGTTATAATTTTTTTAACAAAAAGTAAGACGCTTGAATACAAATAATTGAGGAATAAAAATTAATCAGAACGTTATAATATCATGAGTATAAAGTTGTTAATGATATAATATGTAAAAGGATAGAATATACACCATATAAGAGTGAATTGGTGCAAAACAACAATGATGTCTCAGTGGAAATTTAAATTGAGATGAAATCCATTATAAAGATGGTATCCTTAAATTAAGGATAAATAAATAACATAATTATGCATGAAGAATATAAATACACCAAATATAATTGGATATTAAGTGTAAAACAATCAGATGTAATTCACACTTATTCATGTGATGGAATATTCAAGAAGTACAAGTTGAACCCAATGAATTGAAATTGGGTTAAGAATTTCCCTTGTAAACATTAGACAGCGAAACGACATCACTTTAAAATTCATAAAATTATTTTAAGAGATAAAAAGGGTATCTCAACACTTGGACATAATTTTTACATCAATAAGGATATATAAGAACATATCCCAACATAATCATATGTAAATTAAAAGATACAACACAAATAAGTCTTTTAAAAAAGGTGGGTGAAAGGTTCCCTTACCGATTTGAAAACTTACAAGACATACACAACATGAAAGAAGGATCATAAAATGAAGATGTAAATACTCATAAATAAAATTATATTACACAAAGAGTAAAATCATGGGAATTACATACACCACACAAAAGGAAACAGTGGAAAATATAGCATGAATCTCACAAGAATAAAAAGTGAGATGAAAACCCCTTACAGTATTGTAATCAATCGAGTCGTATGAACAAAAGTTAATGACCACCAAATCATTCACATAATACCATGAATATAAATAAAATATTGATAATATATATCAAATGGTAGTACAAAATACACCAAATTCAATAAATAATTGGTGAAAATTGAAATCTCACGGAATTGAAAGTGAGATAAGAAATCCCTTACCTCGTTTCTGACTTGACTCGTTTGTTCCTTATTCTTCCTGAATAATAAACTAAAGTTAATTTCAAAATTCTTTTGAACCATTATCAAGTTTATTATTCTTTTTATATAACTTATTACAATGTTATAAACAATATTCAATAATTTATGTTAATAATGGTTGTTTGGTCAATATTTGGTACTTGAGTCAAAAACGAACACCTTATAATTACAACTTGTCCATGTGGTCAATAGTACATTATCTCTAGAATGATATTCATGATTTAGATATCATATAAATAATATATATCCATTATATACCTTTATTTATAATAGTACATAACATTTTGGAGATAAGAAATGAAATGCATTGTTCATGGAGACGGTAAGTCGTACGTATGCATGAACGCTACTTCAATTTCTATTTCTTATTTTAATTGAATTAAAACATAATTATACATAGGTATATTATAATACCGTATAATATCATATATAATATCACTAAATATATCCTTTATACATCCCACATATGAAATTAATGAGTTATATCACTTTGAGGGGGTGGTAATCCGCACTTCCTCAAATGAAATTATCACGTTTATCCATTATGGATACCATAAAGGTAGGATATAAATGTAAAATAAAGAATAATAAAGAAAATATAAACATGATATATATCTTATATAAATAAGTTTCCATCTTAATGTCCACCATGAGAGACGGTAGGAGATAATCAAACGATCATCATTTCGTGAGGCGTTAGTTTTCCATCCACAGAAACAGTATGTTTTTCACCCATTATATAGAGGTGTGTGTATGTGTAGTTAAAATAATTTTCATAAATACATACTAGTACATTGAGTATAATGTTTTTGTTATAAAATAATGGAAAAAAATAGTTTATTGTTGGAAAGGTAAAGGAAAAAAAAGAAGTTAAGAGGAACCATAACCTTTAATTTGTGTAACTTATTTTGGTTTGACCAAAAGGACTTCATGAAGTGCCTTCTACCTAAGGTAAGGCTTCTAGGAGAAGTAGAGAAATTTAGGTACCTTAATTGGGTAGATTTTGGATGAGCCAAAAGGCTTGATAGATTTGAAAAAATGGTTATAAGTGGGGGATTTTTATAAGGGGGAGGGGCTCTTTAGGAATGTGAGATAATATTATTTTATTATATAATGATATTCTGTTTATAAAGGTCCATAAATCATTTGGGTCAAATATAAGATGAATAATGGTCCAAAAAAATCATCCAACATGAATTGGAAAAGTTTTGGATGTTATTTTAATATATATAATCTTATTTATTTAAATGACTTATTAATAAGGTAAAAACTGCATCATTATTGTGTCATACATAATTTAATTTATTTGATGTATAAAAATTATAAAAAAATACCATGATGTATGAAGTCATTTCATCTTTAGAATTAATATTTATAGTCAAAAATATTACTTATATAACACCATATAAAAATTAATTTACTAAAAGATTATTGTTTTTGTCATTTTTTCATTTACATTAAATTAATTAACTAAAGTGTCATTATCATTCATAAGTGGCTCTATGGGGACCCAAAATCGACCCAAGGATTCCCATGGTCGTCCATTACTCATCCAAAAGGGTTACGACAAGTGTAAAGGTAGTTTTGAATTATTATAATATTTTTTTACCTTGAATTACCCTATTAATCTTTAATTGTGGTAAATAACAGTCAAAAGTAAATATTCACCAAAAATTATTTTTACCTTATTGAACCACATTTTACATAATAATAACAACCATTTATGTCGGATTTTCGAACTTCAATTCACAGAAGAGGTAAAATTTCATTTAAAGGAAAAAGTCAGTTTTTTGACTATTACTAAGTCGTTTCACTATTCATCAAAAATTGATGTTTTTCCAGAAAAATAAAAAAAAATTCATCCTAAGATATATTTTATATTTTTAATTGAAAAGTAATTTATATTTTATAAAATTCAAAACATAGAAGTTTCATTAATTAATTTAAAATTAATTCACGTTGTCAAAACAAATAGCGTGTTTTTAAGAAATAATAACTATCAAAAGATTGACACTTGTTTATGTCCAATTTCAAAATATAATTATTCTTAATGCCCAAAATTATATTAAATGATAAATATATATTATAATTAAACTTTAAAACCAATTAAAAATATAATCTAACCATATGAATAAATTAAATTAAAAGGCACTTTTGAATTAAAATACAGTATTTTTCACTATTCATTATAAAATGTACTTTTTCAGAAAAATACCAATAATTTACCCATACTAAATTTTGATGTCCCGAATCTAAATAAGAATTTTATTTTGTCAAATACAACATATAAAAATGACCAAATCTAGATTTAAAGAGGGTTCGTCATTAAAAGGAGGTAAATCAACCTTTTAATGAATATTAGAGTATTCATGCTTAAAATTAGATTCATTCATATTTTAAGCCCCTAAAATTTATTGGATAATTGTATAAACATTTAATAAACATATATAATCATATATTAGTTAGTTCTATTCATTCTTACCAATACAACGACTAGGCATTAACTACCATTTAAAATAATAATATTATATTATTTGTGTGTAACGTAAGATTTCAAGGAAACTCGTGGTTGCATATCAGGTACGCCATCAAACATAGAATCTCCTTCAATGTAAAATTAATATTCAATTCAAAAATATTAATAAATCTGAAAAGGGTCGTATTCCTTATTTATCTGGGATGTTACAATACATGGTAAGTAAAAGAAAAAAAATATGCAAGTTATGTAAGGCTAAAAAAATATTTCCAAAAGGCATGTAATGCTAAATATAATTTTCAACATGTTAATTAGGGGTAAAAATATATATTAATTTTTTAAAGATAATCTGAAATAGAAATAAAATTATAAACATAAAAAATAACCACTAAATATTGGTAAAACAAGAATTTTAAAGCATTCTCAAGGGTACATCCATGCTTACATAAGTGTAAAAAACTGTAGAAAAATATTTTTTCACAAAAATATAATGAATTTTTTTAAATAATAGTAAAACAAAACTAACAATAATTTATAATAGATAAAAATAAACCACATGGTAATTATCAAAATAGAAACTAAAACGGAAAAGATAAAATCTAAAATCTTGGTTTATGATTTTTGGTTGAGGGTTTCGTGTTTATGGTTTATTTATTAGGGGTTTATGAGTTTGGTTTTTTTGAATAGGGTTCACGAATTAGGGGTTAATATTTAGGGTTTATTTTGTAGGGTTCCTAGTGTACGATTTACAAAAAATGGTTTATGGTTTTCTGTTTAATGTTTAGGATTTATTTTTTACTAATTAGGGATGAGGTTTTAGTGTTTATGCTCTATTGTTAAGAGTTTATCATATTGTATTTCATGTTTTATTTTTATGGTTTATGGTTTTGAGATTAATTATTAGTATTTAGAGTCAAGTGTTATTGGTTTTGGGTTTTTGGTTTTTGGTTTTGGGTTCTGGGTTTTGGGTATTGGTTCTGTTTTTTGGGTTTAGAGTTTAGGGTTTAAGGATTAGGGTTAATTTTTTAGGCGATATGGTTTATGGTGTATATTTTAGGTTTTATGTTATAGTGTATAGGGTTTATGATTTTTGGTTTAGATTATATGGTTTATGGTATAGGTTTTAGGGTTTCTTATGTATAATTTTGGGAATAGGGTTTTCGGTTTTCGGTTTTGGGATTAGGCATTTGGTTTTATGTTTTTATATTTTGGGTCATCATATTACGGTTTGGGGTTCTGGGTGTGTGGATTTGGGTTTATGATTTAGGGTTTTCGTTTTAGGATTCTTTTTTGGGGTTAGGGATAATGATTAGGGTTTGTGTATTATAATTTTTGGCTTTGTGTTATGGTTTTAGAGTTAATGTTTTAGGGTTTACGGTTTGTGTTTGGGGGTTGCGGGTTGTAGGTTGGGGGGTTTCAGGCATAGTTTTAGGGGATTAACTGTTAATTTTTAGGATTTTAATATATGATATAGTGTTTTGGTTTTATAGTTTTTTATTTTCTGTTTTATTTTAATGTTATGGGGTTCAGGGTATAAGGTTTATGGTTTATGTTTTTTGTTTTAAGTGGTAGGTTTTTTGGTTTTTTGTTCAAGGTTTATGGTGTATGGTATAGGGTTTAAGGTTTATGATTTATGGTATAGGGTATAGGTTTTATACTATAGAATTTAGGGTTTAGGAATTAGGATTTATATTTTAGGGAATAGGTTTGAGGTTATGGGGTTTTGAGTTTTGGGTTTTGGATGTAGGTTTTATGGTATAATATTTAGGGTTGGATTTTTAGGTATAGGGTTTGGGTTTAATAGTTTATATGTTCGGGTATAGTTTTTATGGATTATGGTTTAATATTCATTTTTTATGGTATCGATGTATTTTTTAAGGGTTTAGGGTTTTAAATTTACGGTATACAGTTTAATAGTTTAGGATTTTATGGTTTACGGTATAGAATTTTGGGTTTTTGGTTTATATTTTTGGGTTTGATGATTAGTTCTTTTTTACTCGGGTTTAGGTATTAGGGATTAGAAATTAATGGTTAGTAATTTGGGTATAGGTTTAAGGACTACGATTTTATGGTTAAGGTTTAATAATTTAGGATTTTTTCTTCTAGGTTTATGTTTTATGGTTATGGTTTTAGAATTATGTGTATTTGGTTTTGGGTTTAGGGTTTAGGGTATTGAGTTAAGGTTTAATGGTTTACGGTTAAAAAATTAGGGTTCTGGGTTAATATGTTTTTGTTTTTTTTTAGTTTTTGGGTTTTAGGTCTTTGGTTTAATGGTTTTGGGTTTATGGTTTAGGGATTATGGTATAGAGTTTAGGGAATAAGGTTTAGGATTTCTGGTTTTAGGTTTAGGGTTTAGTGATTGGTGTTTATGTTTTCATGTAAAGGATATAGGGTTTAGGGGAATGGGTTATTAGTTTAGGGTTATGGGTTATGGGTTAATTTTTAGGTGTTACGTTTTTTAGGATTAGGATTAAGGGTTTAGGGTTTAGGTCATTAGGTATTGGGATTCTTATTAAGGGTTAAGTGTTTAGAGATTTGGGTTTTTTATAATTTTTGGTTTTTTTATTTCAATTTTGTTTCTATGGATTTAGGTGTCTGGTTTAAGGTTTTGGGGTAATGGTTTTTGGTTTAGGGTTTATGTGTTTGGGTTTCCAAGATAGAATTTTGGGATTTGGGTTCCAAATTATTAGATTGTGGTTTTTTGGTTTAGGCTATAAGGTTTTTGGTTTAATATTTAGGGTTTACGGTTTACATTGTTTGATTTATGGTTTATGGTTTTGTTATTGGGGTTTGTTGTGTAGGATTTAGATTTACATTTTTTATTGATTAAGGTTTAGGGTTAACAATATTAGGGTTTAGGTTTTGGTTTTTATGGTTGTGTTTTGGAATATGGGTTATGTTCCAAGGATTTAGGGATTCTTTTTTATAGTTTGGGGATAGGGATTCAATTTTAGTGTTTAGTGACCGGGGTTTTGGGATTAGGATATAGGCTTTCTACTATTAGTATTTATGGATTAGGGTTCAGATTTTAAGGATTAGTTTTATCATTTAATATTTATGGTTTATGGTTCAAAGTTATGTTCTTAGGGTTTATATATTAGTGTCTAGGATTTGGGGCTTATTTTTTAGAGATCTATGTTTAGGGTTTGGTATTTAATGTTAGGGACTTATGGTTAATGTATTAGGGTACATGGTTTAGTGTTAAATTATTATGGTTTATGTTTTAGAATCTATGGTTTAGTGTTTATTTTGTATGTTTCAGGTTTTATGGTCTCGGTTTTAGGGTTTAGGATTTTTGGGATTAGTTTTTGAGACTTTAGGATTTTGGTTTTATGGTTTACGATTCTAGTTATAGGTATTGAGGATTGGGATTTTTTGTTTTGAGTTTAGGTATTAGTGTTATGGGATGAGGGATTAAGGTTTAAGGAATATGGATTAGGGTTTATAGTAAATGGTTTAGTGTTTGGGCTTACAGTTAAGTATTGAAGATTATGGTTTCTGTTTCAGTGATTAGGGTTTAGTGTTTAGCGTTTAGTGTATAGTGATAAGATTTTATGATTTGGGCTTTAGGACTTAGGGTTCTTTGATTATGGTTTAGGGTGAATTTTTTGTAATTTATGGTTTTGGGTTTATGTTTTATAATTTTGAATTTTGAATTTAGGGTTTAGGGTTTATGTTTCAGGTTTACAGTTTTGGTTTTATATTTTAGAGTTTAGAGTTTATGTTTTGGGTTTTTGGTTTAGTGATAAGAGGAAAATGATTTGGTTTTAGGGTTCAGTGTTTAGTTTTTAGTGTTTAGGTTAAGGGATATGTTTTAGGGTTATGTTTTTTTGATTTTGGGTTTTGGGTTTTTTGATATTGGATTTTTATTTTTTATTTTTTGGTTCAATGATAGACCTTAGGGTTTACGGTATTATTTTTTGAATATATGGTTTAGGGATTAGGGTTTTTGATTTAGGTTTTAGTATTTAGGGTTTAGGTTTTAGGAGTTTGAGGTTGGGGTTTTGGATTTGGCTTATACAAAATAGGATTTCAAGCTTTTAGGATTACCATTTTTTTTGGGTTTGGGATTTTGGGTTTATGTTTTAGGTTTTATGGTTCACAATTTAGGGTTTAAGAGTTTTTCTATTGGGTCTAGAGTTTGGGTTAAGATTTAATGGTTAATGTTTTATGGTTTGGGTTTATGTTTTGGGATATGGGGTTTTGGGATTCATGTTTTGTGATAGGGGTTTTAGTTCATAGATTAAGGTTTGGTGTTTATGATTTAGGGATAATGTTTTTCCGTTTAGGGTTATGTGTTTTCGGTTTTGGGTTATGGGTTTCCATTTTAATGTTTAGGATTTAGGGTTTATGGTTTGGGGTATAAGGTTTTGGAATTAGAGTTTTGGTTTTATGGTTTTGGGTTTACGGTTTAGGGTTTTGGGTCTAGGGTTTTGGGTTCTAGGTTCTTGGATTAGGTTATAAAGTTTAGTGTTTGGTGTTCATAGTTTACTGTTTGGGATTTCGGGTTTAATGATTTGGGTATGGGGTTTTTTGTTTAGGTTTCGTGTTTTAGCGTTTATGGTTTAGATTTTTTAGAATATAGAATTTAGGGTTTTTAGTTTTAGATTTTTTTTATTTTGGGTTTAGGTTTTAGGATTTAGGGTTTAGGGTTTTTAGTTTTTTGGTTCTATGGGTTTAGGTTTAGAGTTTAGGTTTTAGGTTTTTAGAGTTTAGAGAATAATGATTTTGGAATAGGGTTTACTGTTTATATTTTTTTATTTAGGGATTAGTGTTTATGGTTTAGGGTATTGGGTTTAAGGACCGTGGTTTTGAGTTTAGGGTGTCAGGATTTTGGTATAGAGTTGGGGGTTAAGGGTGTAGGGTTTAGGGTTTAGGGTTGAAAATTTAACGATTTGGGTTTCATGTTTACGATTTTGGGACTAGGTATTTTTGTATTGTGATTATGATATAAGATTTAGGCATTATATGTTTTTGTTTATGGTTCATGGAATATGGTTTATGGTTTTTTTGTTTAGGATTGAGGGTTTAGGATTTAATGTTTGGGGATTGGGGTATGGGGTTGAGGGTTTATGGTTTATTGTTTAGGGTTTATACTTTACTATTTAGGGTTGAAATATTATGGTTTATTGTTTAGGGTGTATGGTTTATGTTATAGGGTATAAGGTATAGGGTTTGTGGTTTACAATTCTAAGTTTAGGGATTATAGTTTACAGTTAAGGGTTTAGGGATTAGGGTTTATGGTAAAGGGTTTGGGTTTAGGGTTGAGGTATTAGGGTTTATAGATTATCATTTATGATTTAGGGGAAAGGTTTTAGGGTTTACGATTCAATGTTTTGTTTTTATGGATTACTGATTAGGATTTTTGGTTTTAGAGTTTGAGGGTTCATGGATTAGGGTTTATGGATTAGGTTTTAGGTTTTTGGGTTTAGGGTGTGGGGTTTCAATTTTAGGGTTTATGTTTTAGAGTTAAGGATTCAAGGTTTAGGGTTTTCAGTATTGGGTTTGTTGTTTTCATATTTAGGTTTAGGGTCTAGTGTTTGGGTATTAGAATATTTAATTTTTTATTTAAGGTTTACCCTTTTGGTATAGGGTTTATGATTTGTTGTTTATGTTTTTGGGTTTGTAGTTTGAGGTTTAGGGTTTAGGGTTATATATTTAATGAATATATATTAGGATTTCATTTTTAGTGTTTATGGTTTAGATGTAAAGGTTTAGGATTTAGGGTTTGAGTTTTTGGGTTTGGGGTTCAGGGTTTCTAGATTGTGGTTTCTTGATTTAAAATTAGGTTTTGGGGTTTAGAGTTTCCGGTTTAGGATTTTGGGTTTACTATTTATGGTTTAGAATTTTGGTTTTTGGGTTTCAGGTTTATTTGTTGGGACATAGGTTTTTCGAATTAGGGTTCAGGGTTTAATTTTTAGGGATTTGTATAAAGGGTTTATGGTTTATGATTTTATGTTAAATGTTTTATATTTAGGTATTAAGGTTTCTAGTTTATTATTTATATTATACGTTGTATTGTTTTGGGACTAGGGTTTCAGGGTTTGGGTTTAGGATTTGGTTTTTGGGATTTGGATCAATGGTTAAGGGTTTAGTGTTTCTATTTTTTGGGTAAGTGTTTTAGTTTATTGGTTTTGCGTTTATAGTTTTAGGATTTTAGTTTTTATTTTATGCTTTTAAGTTTACATTTTTTTGGTTAAGGGTTTACATTTTAGGGATGTGGATTTGTGGTTTAGGGTTAGTGTATAGGGTTTGTGGATAAAAGTTTAATATTTGATTTTTTCTGTTTAGGGTTCAACGGTTAGGGTTTATGGATTGTAGTATTGTTTTGAGGTTATTTTGTTTTGGGTATAGGGATTAGCATATAGATTTTAGTGTTTTTGCTTTAGATATTAGTAATTAAGGTTTAGGGTTTATGGTTTTTTGTTTTGGATTTATAGTTTTGGGTTTAGGGGTTATGGATTTGGATTTAGTGTGTACGATTTTTGGTTTTGGGTTTATATTTCATGGTTTAGGATTTAGGTTATAGTGTTTACTATTTATGATTTAGGGCCTAATGTTTAGGGATTTGGGTATATGGTTTAGATTTGAGGGTTTAGGATTAGGTTTTATGGATTATGGTGTAGTGGTTAGGGTTTTTTTATGGGTTTTGGCTTCGGGGTTTGAGTCTTAAGGTGTGGTGTTTGTGATTTGGGGTTTTGGTTTTATTTTATAGTTCATAGAGTTTATGGTATAGGTTTTGTGGTTGAGTGTTTAAGTTTTTAGGTTTTTAAGGTTTTCAGCTTATGGTTTCTGGTTTACGGATTGGAGTTAGGAGTTTAGAGTTTATAGATTATGGTTTAAGGGTTAGGGTTTATGGTTTATGGAAAAAGTTTTGCTGTTTAGAATTTAGAAGCATGGTATTCATGTTTGGGGATTGGGTTTAGGTTTTGGGGTTTGGATTTTTGGAATTGGGGTCTTTTGATTAGGGTTTCAAATTTGGAGATTGGGGTTTAAAATAAAAGGTTTATGTTTTTGGTTTTCGGTTTTCGGGTTTGGGGTTTGGTTTTAGGGTTTTTGGTTTAGGGTTTAGGTTTTATGGTTTAGGATTTAGGGATTATGGTTCAGGGTTTTGGGTTTTTGATTTAGGGTTTAAGCTTTAGGGTTTGAGGTTTATGTATGAGAATAATAATTGAACTCATAAACAACAAAATATATATAAAATTAATAAAAAATAAAATATCTTAGATTCGATATGATTTATAAAAATTATTAATATAACTAAAATAAACTAAATAATTAACATATGCATGTAGAAATTAAAATAATTGAAATAAGTGAAATCTAGAGTAGTTATTTTTTTGGAGTTTTCAGATGGTGTAAAATTAGTTTTAAAAAATTTCATAAGAGTAAGATATCTTCTTTTGAAAGATAAAAAAATACTACTAATGTGTAAAGGTATCAACAATTGTTAGAATCTTTTTAATATAGTGTTTGGTCAGAATTTATACAATCTAGAAATCATTTAAAAATATTATTCAATTGAATTATATTTATATAATTCTCTTATATTTCCAACTCATCAAATTTAACTTCAATATAAAATATTTATCTCTACATATCATTAAATATTTTTAGAAAAACTAATATGAAAAACTATATAATTATGAGTATATTTAGCCATTATTATAGTTCTGAACAATATTGGATATCTCAAAGTTTGATTCATCCTTCCTTTTTTTAGTGAATGTAAAAAATTTCTTAATTATCCATCACAACAAGGATAAATCAATTTATATGTGTGTAAGTCAAGATTCAATCAAGATATAAAACCAATGATATGTTTTAGGGTTTTGGGTTTAGGATTAGGGTTCATGGTATAGGGATTGGTGTTTCAGGTTTTGGGTTTAAGGATTATTGTTTTTGGGTTTAGTGTATAGGGTTTAGGATTTAGTTTTTGGGGTTTATTATTTTTGGAATATATTATAAGTCTTAGGGTATAGGGTTGTTGGTTTTAGATGTTTAGGGGTTAGAGATTATAGTTTAGGATTTAGGGTTAATATGTTAAGGTTAATTTTATAGGGTTTACAGTTCTGGGATTGGTTATTGGGGTTTATGTTTTATAATTTAAGGTTTAAGGCTAACTATTTTGGGATTATGGTTAAGTGTTTAAGTTTTACGGTTAATGGTTAATGGTCTTGGGTTTTGGGTTTACGGATTGTCGTTTCTAGATTGGGGTTAATGGATTATAGTTTCTGGTTTATGGTTTATGGTTTAAGGTTCATATTTAATGGTTTAATTTTTATCATTAAGGATTTTTTGTTTTGGATTTTGATTTAAGGTTTATGGTTTAGGGATTAGGTTTTAGAGTTAAAGGTTTACGTTTTAGGATTCAAGGTTTAGGGTTAGGTTTAAGTGTTTATAATTTATTGTTAAGGGTTTAGGGTTCATGATTTATGGTTTAGTTTTTAGGGAAATGTCTATAGAGTTTAGGTATTGGGGTTTAGGGTTAAGGATTTAGTAGTTTGGGTTTTATGGTTTGGGTTTTGGGATAAGGGTGTTGGGTATCCGGTTAATGATTTTGGAATTAGGGTTTTTATATGGATTATTATTTATCTTTATGATTTATGGGTCTCAGTGTTGGTTTTATTTTTAGGGTTTAATTTTATGTAATAAGTTTTATGTTTTAGGGTTTGGAGTTAAGGGATTACTTATTACAGTTTAAGAGTTTGGGTGGTGGATTTAGGGGTTTAGTGTCTACAGTTTACAGTTTAGGGTTTTTTGATTTTCTTTTGGGTTTAGTGTGTAGGGTTTTTGGGTTGTGGTTAAAGGTTCATTTATATGGGAATATGGTTATTCGTTTAGTGTTTAGGGATTAGAGTTAAGAGTTTTTGGATTAACACATGGATTTTAGGGATTGGGGTTTTATATTTAGTGTTTCTAATTTAGAGTTTAGGGATTATGTTTTAATGTTTAGAATTAAAATATTAATAGTTTGGGATTAGGGTTTATAGATTAGGTTTTACAATTTAAAGATGGTTGATTTGGTTTTAAGGATTTATGTGTGGGTTTTATGGTACATGGTATAGGGATTTGGTTTAACTGTTTGGGGTTTTGGGGTTAGGGTTTCATGTTTAGAGTTTAGGGTTTAGGGTTAACCGTTTATTCATTTGGGTATATAGTTTAGTGTTTTGGTTTTATGATTTAGAGTATAGGGTTTTGGATTACGGTTGTGGGTTTAGGTTATGAGATTAACAGTTTGGGGTTTAGGGATTATTATATAGTGTTTATGGATTATGGTTTATTCTTTTGGGATTAGTGTTTAGAGTTTAGGGTTTAGGGTTTCGATTTTAGGAAATGTGGTTTAGGATTTAGTATTTAAGGATTAGGGTTTTGGGTTCACGGTTTATAATTTATAAATTATGTTTTAAGTTTTTTTAGAGAGTCATGGTATATGGTTTAGTGTTGTGTTATTGGGGATTATGTTTTAGTTTTTAGGGTGTAGGGTTGAGTGTTAATGCTTAAGGGTTTTGGGTTTATGGTTTTGGGTTTATGGTTTTGGGTTTACGGTTATGGGTTTCGGTTATAGGGTTGTGGTATAGGTATTAGGGTTTATGGTTTAGGGTTTAGGGATTCTTATTAATGGTTTATGAAATATATTTTTGGGTTTAGGGTTTGGATTTTATGGTTCGGGATAAATGTTTTTGGTTTAAGGATTAGGGTATAGGGTTTTGAATTAAGGGTTCAAGGATTGGAGGTAAGGGTTTGGGGTTTGGGGTTTTGGGTTCATAGTCTGGGGTTTGGGGTTTAGGGATTTTTGTTTAGGGTTTGGAGTTTGGGGTTTTTATTTTTTTTTGTTTCGGGTTTAGTTTTTATGCTTCATGTTTTAGGGTTTAGGGTTTAGGGTATGAATTTTAGGGTTCTGGGTTATGCTTTTAAGGTTCTAAGTTAAGGATAAAGAGGATAATAATTTGTTATTAGGATTTAGGGATTTTTTTATATAGTTTACGGATTTGTATTTATGGGTTTTGGTTTAGTGGTTTGGGGTTTATGCTATATAGTCTTTGGTTAAGTTTATGGGGTTATTGTTTTATGAATTTGTGGTTTAGCTATGATTTATGGGTTGTGATTTTTTTTGTATGGATTAGGGTTTAAGGTTTATGTTTTAATGTTTAAATAATATAGTTTAGAGTTTACTATATAGTTTTAAGAGTTCATTGTTTATGGTTTTGGGTTTTGGGGATAGGATTTAGGGGTTTATGTTGTATGGTGTAGGTTTTATTGTTTTTGATTTTCTATTTAGAGTTTTGTATATATGTTTTAATATTTAGGGATTATGGTTTAATGTTAAGGGTTTATGGATTAAGTTTTAATGTTTGGGTTTTTGTGGTAACAGTTTAAGGATATTGGATTAGAGTTTAGTGTTTGATATTTGGGGTTCTAAGTTTATGGTTTAATTTTTAGCAGTTTGGGTTCTTGATTTAGGGACTAGGTTTTAGGGTTTAGGCGTGGGTATTGGGGTCTATGGTTTTGGTACTAGTATTATGGGTTTAGTCTTCAAAGTTTAGGGTTTTGGTTTCATAGATTTCTTATTACAGTTTATGGTTTTCAATTTTTACCTTTAGGGTTTATAATTTTGGGTTTTCAGTCTATTTTTTTAGGCTTTAGTTTTTTGGGGGTGGGTTTTAGGGAATATGGATTATGGTATAGGGTAGAGGTTATAGGGTTTTGGGTTTAGGTTTTAGGGTCTTAGGAGCTGTGTTAAGGGTTTATGGTTTAGGGGCTAGGCTTATGGATTATTGTTTCAGGTTTAGGTTTTAGGGTTTTGAGTTTTGGGTTTATGGTTTAGGGTTTAAGTTTTAGGTTATAGGGATTTGGGTTCTGGGATTAGTTTTTAGTTTATTTGGTTTATGGTTTATGTTTTCAGGGTTTTGATATTATGGTTTAGAGATAGGGCTTAGGGTTTAGATCTTAAGGATTTGTGTTTTGGGTTTTGGGTTTTGGTTTTAGGATTTAGAGGTATGGTTTGGAGTTTAGGATTTGGGGGTTAGGGTTTGGGGTGTTTTTTTTGGTTTTTGGTTTTTTATTTTAGTTTTACGGTTTTGGGTCTAATGATGAATATTTAGGTTTTGGAGTTTATGTTATAAAGTTTAGGGTTCAAGGTTTCTGGTTTTGATTATGGGGTTTTGATTTTTTGGATTTAGTGTTTAGGGGTTTGGTTTTAGGGTTTTGGGTATAGGATTTTGGGTTTTCAGCATAGGATGTATGATTTAGGGTTTAACATTAATGGTTCATGGTATATATAAAATCCCATGATTTTGAAAATAAATATTGATTTCATAAAAATCATAGTCTCTGCAAAACAACAATTTTTTATAACATAGCCAATATACATAATTTTGTAACTTTAGTGATTTTAATTTCGAAAAACATCTTACATGATTACATTCAGTATGACATTTAGAGCCTGATAGGATTGTCCTACATTTTTTGGTGAATATTAACTTTTCCTTTATGAATAGTAACCTACCGTCTGGAATAGTAATAATTAGTAAATCATCCAAAAAATAGAAATTTCACCCATTAATGTCTAAATTAAATTTAGAGATCTTATAATTGAACAAATTATCCTAGAAAAAAGTATTGGAATTTTTTAATTCAAAAATATTTTAATTTATTATTAATTTAATAATTTAAAATAGAAATTTATTTTCATAAATTTTTATTTTATTGGCTTATGGATGTAATATTATTTTATGAGACCTTGATTAACTCTTCATGGTGTTATAAAACTTGTTATAATTTTAAAGGTGTTTTTTAATGAATTATTATTTTATTTAAAATTTTATTTAAAAATATTTTTAATAAATTGATTTCATTATTTAATTTTAAACATAAAACAATGGTTGGGGTGAATTTTTGGTATTTTTCTAAAATAGATGAATTTTTTATGAATAGTGATATACAGTAATTTACTGTATATATACATTATGATTTAAATACACTATTTCTGGAATCATAACTGATTTAAGAACCCTTGGTTCAAACCCACATCCACTTATTACAATTTATGGTCATGTAATCATCACTATTTCTTGTCATATAGAAAAATAATAAACTAGTGATTAAAATATTGAGAAACCTCTCCTCCCTTCCACTATAAAAACCACCCATACTCCTCTCTTCTCTTCACTCCTCTCATACCTTGTTCCTTGAAAGAATTCTTCTCTAATTTCCTCCAAAGACCCTCCCCCACATCTAGAAGCCCATGGTATCATAAAAATACTAAATCCTCGCTGTTAAAGAGGCTCTCAAGGAAGATAAATTCAAGACATAAATTCCTCTTTTCAATTGATTTACTTTCATTTCAAGTACCATTGTTTTCTTTTCTATCCTTCACTCTCCCCATAAAAAAGTTATGAAAACTATAGAAAATTACATATAATTTAATTTTTTTTATTTTTAGGGAATAATTTATTATCATCTCACCATTACCCTTCTTTTAATCTAGTAGTAAAAGAATACCATCCGAGATGTACTAATTTACCACATTCTAAGACGATGGGTTTTCAATTTCTTTTACCATATTAAATTCAAGTAATAAAACCATTATTATGGTTAATCCAGACTAAAATTTATGTATAATGTCTCATATATGGTTCTGAATTATTTTATTACACATGGTTTTGATTTATTAAAAAAATGTGTTCCCTGAGTTCAAAAACTGCCAATTAACCAAAACAGTTATCATTAAATAATTTAGATAGTGATTCATTCTCAATCCAAGTAACCAAATTTAATTTTCAAACACATAAATTTATAGTATCCAATAATAAAATATTACTTCAATTCTGGACAACCATCCTCAATTTACATGACTCTCCATTCATGAATATAAGTATACCGATCATGAAACAAATGGACCCGAACAATGAAATTGATCCTCTTAACCCACCAAAAATACCATGAATAAAAATAATTTGGTTATAATAAAAAATTAAATGTATATTAGGTTGTATAATTATTAATTAATGAACCTAAATTTTATTATTCAGGTCATTAATATCAGGTGAAGAAGACCATCAGACTTAGGGTAAGGGGTTTCTTCATCTCACTTCCATTTTTGTGATATATTCTGTATTAATTAATACTAATTATGTATGGTATATGTATATAGAAAATTTATGTTTCATATCATGAATATAATTATTTTTATGATATTTAATGTATCATTCTATGGTTATTTATTTTGGGTTATATGATTCAATTGATTATAATGTTTTATGTACTTTCTACCCAAACATCCATTTTCATTCTGGTTGTTCTTATTCTCTACCAACCTTAGTGATATTTTTATTGATTACTATATAATCCTCATAAATAATTTTTTAATGTTATATATTTATTTACCAATATTAATACTTCTATATTTTATGGGGAGTTACATGTTTTAAAATAATATTACAAAAAATTGTTCTGAAATGCAAGCTTGATTCGAGGAACTTCACGAATTATGACCTATTTTTAAGTTCACTCTATAATATATTTTAATGCGTATTTATATTTCTAAGATCAAACATTTTAACCTGAAAATAAATTTTGGGTAATTTATGTTCTTATTAAAGAATTGATTCTTTTTCTCTTTAAATCCTTTAATATTTTCCTAAAACCGTACTAAAATGTTTTATTTATAATGAGTCATTAAAAATTATTAATAAATGTTTACACCTCAATAAGATGTTATTTAAGCCTCAAATATAATTTAAATGAACTTATCTACTATTTTTTGGGATATAAATGTTTACAATCTTATTTTATGACAAATTCAAATGATTTTCCAAAAGAACACTTCTTTCTAAACTAAAAAGGAATTTTCTCATCTCACTTTTATATTTTATGAGATGCATGCCTAGTTCACAAATTATTTATTTCTTGTGGTGTATGTAACACCCTTTGGTATCTCATATAAAGAGTCTCTTTATTCTTATGATAATATATAGGATTGTGGTTTGAATATTTAATGGTTGTATGGGAGGCTTTGGAACCCTAAAGGATTATTTCATCAAGGATTTTTCAATGGTCTCATTTAAAAGTATCTTCATCAATATCAACATCCCTTGTTGAATCCTGTAATTCATTGTGTTTTATCTCTTATGATATCCTCCACCTTGTTTTATTGAATGGTATATGAATAGTTTGACTATGTATGTGCTATCTTGAAATCAGTCACTATATTACTCTGAATGGTTAGTGTTTATGTTTAATGATTGAGGAAATTTAATTACATTTCATATGTTAGTTTCAATATGAATGTGTATGTTGTTTATGTTTATCCCCATTCATATGTGGAATGAATTGGACTTAGTAAGTTTCAAGTGGGTCCTGTTATAGACCCTCTATGTATCAGTTGGTTTCATGAGAAATACGTTTCTCTTGGCATGAGGCTTTGACAGTATGATGATGTGTGGTATTTACATGAGGCCTGATGGTATGGTTATTATGTCTCGTATTATGCATTCCTTAATTATGAAGATAGTAATTGAATGTTAATATGGTTATTAGACTAGTATAATACCCATGATTATGTTTTACTATGGTGTTATTTATTCATCTCTTATTCCAATCATAGTATGTACAAGTTTATTTTTTAATGGAATTTGTTTTTAGTTATTCACCATGCCTAATTTTTATGTTTATGATATCTTCTATAGAAATTTTTACCCTTATTGAGCATCTGATCTCACCCATTTTCTAAGGTTTTATTTTTCACCAGGATGCGAGGAGATTTATTATGAATGAATTTCAAGGATAAACATAGAGTTGGGGATGTTCCCGACAAAACTTTTATGTGTTTTTAAATTCATTTTGTAATGTTGAACTTATATATGTATCTAGTTTTCCAAAACTACTAAAATACTTGGCCCTTCAGGAGATGACATCCCTGTAATCATGACAATATAATGAATTATTGCATTGGCTCCAGGTAACCAGGGTCAGTGGGTTACAATTGGTATCAAATGAAGTTTAGTTGAAACCACGGAAACTAGATTTAGAAAATGTATATTAGAGAAAAAAACCATAATATATTCATTGAGGATATGTATTCATGAACATATTAGGACTTTTGAAAGGAAAATATTATGTGGATCCTTTTAGAAAATATATTCTTGTAATAATACTATAGGTAGACGTGGTTCTGGAACATATGTACATAGGATTAACAACTCTAACAAGGAGTTTTGGACTTGACCTGGGATATCCTAGTATATGACAATGGGTCTTACTATGAACCTAGTTTGACTCTCCCAAGGGATATGCATAAGATAATTCACATTTTATTTTCCAACCTTTATAAAAGATTTATTCCCCCAAAGTAACAAATGTATATGGTTCTTGGATTTTCGATGCATTAATTTATAATATGCTTAGAGTTATAGAGATTTTATTATTTTATGAGATAATATATTATATGGAATTGATTAGAAATATAGCCAAGCATAAGAAATGAGAACTTCACCGATGCACGTGATGTAGACAGTAAGAAGGATAATATCATTTGTGGTCTTAAGAAATAATTTCAAAGGAATATAGTCTCCCAAGTATCCACATAATATTATAAAATAGTATCACGTGTTAAAAAGATATATAAATAATTCTTTGATTCCAATGGCTTTTAAGGGAAGAAAGAAAAGAAGATGATGGACATGAAAAATATAGATAATTGGAAGATGGGAATGAAGGGTTTTCCCACATGTTATGACTATCGGAAGAATCACCGTAGAAAATTATTGAATGTAATGGGAGTTTCTTATAAGTGTGGAGAAAAATGACCGCAATTTCATGAATTCAAGGGAATAAAGGTTTCCAACGTACAATGGTTCAACTTCAAGGAGAAGGGACACTATGCGAATCAATGTCCCAAGAGTCAATGAAATATGTCCCAGATGATGTTACTGGATAATGAGATGTTCATGATACTACCGTAGATGAACTTGAATGATAAAAATTCCTCGTCAAGAATCATGTCATTAGAATATTTTATCAGCAATGAACTGGTTATATGAATTATAAAATATATAAGGATTGTATTATAGTACTATTTCATTATGTATTTGAGGTTTTATAATGATTTTTACCAAGGATAATTGACTCAGTAGAATGTTAATATCTTGGGTAAGAATATGGTTGAGGGATATATTACCCTCAATCTATTCTTAATGATTAAGAAAATGAAGATGAATTTATTGATTTGTATAATTACTAACTACCTCAAAAATGATTACTCACTTGTCGACACGTGGTCTATGCTATCATTGATGGAGTTTAAAAAATTTCATATATTAAAAATATTTCCAATATCATGTGTAAGGATGAATTAATGTTTCTAATAAGGTTTTTTGGTAATTGGAGTTATAACCATATATCAAAATGACACATGATGAAGATATTTACATGTTTGGAATGTGAAAATTTAGGGTTTCTTCATGTTTATTAAAGGTAAATATGGCATCAGATATATTGAGTAAGATATATCATTGAGTTATTAAAAAAATGAGTATTTCCAAGGAACCTATGTACATATATCTAATATAGATGGATATTTTAATGATTCTAAAGTATTGGAACATTATCTTATCGAAATTTAAACCATTTAAGAAATAGTTTAAGATGATCATTGTGTAAGGTTTTAGAAGTTAATTTCACCACATGATGCTACCTATTCTATGATATTAAATATATATATTTAAAGGCAAAAATAAATGATATGATTATATTTATGAAATAGAAACTTATATTTATACTCTTATAGAGTGGAATAATTCCTAAACTCTAGGAAAAGTGTCTTAAATAAAAAAATTTCCTACTATCATATATTTGTTTCATGATATCTCTGAAAATTTTCATATATCTAGTTTATGGTTATTTGGTAATGATATTTCATCTGAGCATGTTCTCTATCACTTTCCATCAGAACATGATGTTTTGATTAATCTCTAATGACCATGTTGTCCAATTTGAAGGCATAACATTCTAGTAACTGATGCATTTCCATTTCCAAATTATTAAGAGAATATTCTAAACATATTCCTAATGTTGTATTCCAATAAGGGAAGTTTCAAGTATCAACCATTAACATTTGAAGTTAAATTTAAAATTTCGAGGGAGAATTTTTTTAAAGGGGGGAGAATTTATCACCCCATGATTTTGAAAATAAAAACAAAATTCAAAAAACACATAGTCTCTACAAAACTACTCTTTGTTATAACCTAGAAAATAGACATAATTTGGTCACTTCTGTGATATGAATTTTGAAAAACTGATATACATAGTTGCATCAGTAAGATATTTATAGTCTGATAGGATCAACATACATTTTTGGTGAATAGTATCTTTATCCTTATGAATGGTAAAATACCCTTATGAATAGTAATGAATAGATAATCAGCCAAAAACTAGAAACATGGCCCATGAATGTATAAATAAAATTTAGACATCTTAAAAGTCACTAAATGATCAAAGCATAAATATTAGTATTCTAGTAAGACATAAATATTTTAATTAAAATATTATGATTAATTAAATATTTTAAAATTAAAATGTATTTTCATAAAATTTAATCATAAATTTTTAATTTGTTATCATATGGTTATAATATTATTTTATGAGTCCTTGATTAACTTTTCAAGGTGTTATAAAATGAGTTATAGTATTAATGTTGTTTTTCTGATAAATTATGGTTATATTTAAGTATTAAATTAAAATGATTTAGAAACTTATTTTCAAAAAATTGTTTTCATTTTTTAATTATATACATCAATAAATGGTTTCGGTGAATTTTTTGGATTTTTCTAAAATACTTGAATTTTGGATAAATAGTGAAATACAGTAATTTACTGTATATATAAATTACGAGTTAAATAAACTATTACTAAAACTATCACTGATGTAAGAACCCTTGGTTCAAACTCATATAAAATTATTACTAATTTCTTTCATGGAAATATCACTATTTCTATTCTAATGGAAAAAAATAAACTAATGATTATAATATTAAGAATACCCTCCTCTCCTCCACTATAAAAACCCACCCACACTCCTCACTTATATTCACTCCTCTCATGAATTTTTCCTTGCCCAAATTATACTAAAATATCATCCCAAGCGCCTCCCCCACATCCAAAATTCCTTCTTATAAAAAAAATACAAAATCATTCTTCCTAATGATTCTCTCATGGAAGATTATTTTATGGGATAAATTCCTATTTTTTATTCCTTTACATTCTTTCCATGTACCGGGGTTTTCTTTTCTATCCCCACCTCCCTTCATTCAAATGTTAAGGCAACTCCATTACCATACATGTACTGTAATTTTTTTATGATTATGTAATATGTTATTATCATCTCTCCTTTACCCTTCATTTATTCTAATATTAAAAAACACCATTTGAGATGTGCTAATTTAACCCATTCAAGGAAGATAGGTATTGAATTTCTATTACAATCATCAATTTTGGTCATTAAACCATTCACCTTGTTGAACCAGAAAATAATATATTTATTATGTATCATATATGGTTCTAGAATCTTTTTGTACACAAACTTTTGGATTATAAAGAAAAATGATTTTTTGTTCATAAACTGCCAATTAACCCAAATAGTTATCATTATATAATTTATATAATGATTCATCTTCACTCCGAGTAACCAAATAAAATTTAAAACTATTTAAACTTATGGATGATAAATAATAACATATAACTTCTATTCTAGAGAATTATCCCCATTTTACATGATTCTCCATTCATTTATATAAGTATACCCATCATGAAACAAATGGTCTCGAACAATAAAATTGAACCTCTTAACCCATAAAAAGGGCATTAATGAACTAAATAAGGTAATAATAAATCAATTAAAGGTAGTGTAGGTTTCTTAATTATTAAATAATTAAAATAAATTTTATTATTCATGTCATTAAGATCAAGTAAAGAACACCATCAGACTTAAGGTAAGGGGTTTCTTCATCTCACTTTTATTTTTGTGAGATATTCCATATTCACTAGTACTTGTGTATCGTGTCTATATACTACCCAATAATATTTCATATAATGAATATATCTATTTTCATTATATACATTTTATTATTTTATGATTATTAATTTTGAGGCATACGATTCAATTTATTACAATGTTTTATGTATTTTCTATATGAACCTCCATTTTAATTCGAGTTGCTCTTATTCTCTACTCACCACAATGAAATTATTATTTTTTTGCATTTACTCCTCATAAATACTGTGTGAATGTTCTAGATATGTTTACTAATCAGAATCCATATTTATTTTATCAATTGTAACATGTTTTAAAATAATCATACAAAAAAATGTTCCGAAATGTAATCCTGATTCATGGAACTTCTCAAATTCTTACTTATTTTGATGTTCACTCTATAATATATTTTAACCCATATTAATCATTATAAGACCAAAAATTTTAACATGAAAAAGATATTTTGGCACATTTTGGTTTTATTAAATCAAACATTCGTTTTCACATTAAAATTCTTTAATATTTTCATTAAAATGCCCAAAAATGTTTTATTTCTAAAGCATCATTAAAACACATAATAAATGTTTTCACCTCAATAAGAAATTATTTCAGCCTCAAATATAATTTCAATTATCTTATATTTTTTTGTAGGATATAATTGTTTATAATATGATTTCCTGACAAATACAAATATTTTTCTAGAATAACTCTTCTTTCCAAAGTAAAAATGAATTTTCTCAACTCACTTTAGCTTATATGAGATGTAAGCCTAGTTCACCACTTATTTTTCACTTGTGGTGTATGTAAATCCATTTTGTATATCATATATAGAGACTCCTTATTATTTCAATATTCTAATGGATTATGATTTAAATATTTCAAGGTGTAATGGGACATATTTTGATGTTTAAGGATTATTTCCTCAAGGATTTTTTAATGGCCTCATTTAAAAGAATCTTCATCTATGTAAACACCCTTTGTTAAATCATTCACTTTATTGAGTTTTATCTCCTCTGATATCATCCACCATTTTTTATTGAATGGTTTATGAATAGTTTGACTATGGATGATCTATCTGAAAACCATTCATTATATTACTCAGAATGATTAGTATTTATGTTTAATGATTGGGGAATGTTATTTACATTTCATATTTTAGTTTAAATATTAATGTGTATGTTTTTTTGTTGATCCCCATTCAAATAAGTAATTCATTGGACTTAGCAAGTGTTAGGTGGGTCCTGCTATATCCCCTCGATGCATCAGTAGGTCTCATGAGACAAACTATGATATTGGCATGAGGCCTCCACAGTATTATTATTTATGGTCTTCACACGAGGAATTGATGGTATGGTTATAATGTCCTGAATTAATAATTCTATCATTATGAAGCTAGTAATTGAAAGTTCAAATGGTTATTATAATAGTAGAATACCCATTATTATGTGTTGTTGTTTCATTATTTATTCATCTCTTATTCCTACAAAAGTATGTAAAAGTTTATTTTTTAATAGCATGTGTTTTTAGTCATTCAACATGCCTAATGATTATGTTTATGATATCTTCTACTATATTTTCTACCCTTAATGAGCATCTAAGATATCCCCTTTTCTTATGATTATTTTTCACTAGAATGAAAAGATTTTTATTATGAATGAATTGTAGGGATAAAATTATATTTTTGGATGTTCCCAATAAAACTTATTTGTTGTTTTTCATTTCAATTTGTAATGTTGAACTGATGTATGTACATGGATTTCTAAAACTACTAAACTATTTGGTCTTTTAGGATATGACTTCCTTGTAATCATTCCAATGTAACAAATTAATTTAGTGTCTCTAGGAAATTGGGGTCAGGGGGTTACCAATTGGATCAATGAAGGTCTATTAGAGAGCATGGAAAATAGATTTAGAAAATGTAGATTGGAGAACAAAACCCTAAGATAGTCATTGAGGATAAGTATACATGAAAATCATAGAATTTTTGTAAAGAATATATTATGTAAATCCTTATAGAAAATACATACATGGCTAGATACTACAAGTGTACATGGTTCTAGAATAGATGTACCTTGGAGTAACAACTCCAAAAAGGAGTTTTAAGATTGACTTGGGGTATCCAAGTACATGTAAATGGGTCTCACTGTGCACTTGGTTTGACACTCCCAGGGGATATGTGTAGGATATTTCACATTTTCTTTACCCACCATTATTAAGTATTTATGCCCCAAAGTAAAAAAAGTATATGGTTCTTGGATTCAAGATGCACTAATTTATGCTATGATTAGATTTTTAGAGTGTTAATTATTTAATGAGCTAATGTAGTATATGAAATTGATTAGAAATGGATCCTTGAAGAATGAATGAGAAATTTACTAATGCACATTATGAAAAGTGTATGAAGTATCATATCTATTATGGTCTAAAGCCATCCTTTCAAGGAAAGGTAGTCGATCAAGTATCCCCGTCATATGAGGAATTAAAATCTTATGTTAACAAGATATATAAATAATTCCTTGCGTCATATGGATTTAAAGGGAAGCAAGAAATGAAGTGGATGACCGATAAAATGATGGATAATGGGAAAAAGGGAAAGAAGGGGTTTCCTATGCATGATAACTATGGAAAGAATCACCCTCATAAATTCTTTAAATGAATGAGAGTTTGTTATAAATGTGGAGAAAAATAACACAAATTTCAGTATTGTAAGGTAAAGTAAAAGGTTTCTAATGTACAATGCTTCAACTACAAGGATTTGGGACACTATGTAAATCAATGTCCCAGCCGTCAAATGAATGTGCCCCAGATGATGTTACAGGATAATGAGAAAGTCATGATACTACCACATATAAAGTGTACTAATTAATATAACTTGTCAAGAATCAGGTCATTTGAGTATTTTATCTTCTATGTATTGGTAAGAAGAATTATAGAATATATCAGGATTTTACTGTAGTACTATTTTATTAAGTATTTGAGGATGTATGATGATTTTTACCAAGGATAAGTGACTCAGTAGAATGTTAATATCTTGGTTAAAAATATGGTTGAGGGAAAGAAAACCCTAAATATATTCCTAATGATTAAGATAATGAGGAAGAAATGATTGATTTCGATATGTACTGACTACCTCAAAAATGATTACGGGCTTATCGACATGTTGTCTAAGCTATCATTGATGAAGTTTACATCATTTTTTAATATAAGGAATATATCAAATCGCATGAGTAGGATGAATGGATGTTTCCAATAACGTTTTATATTTATTTGAGTTATTACCATATTTCCAGAGGACCCATGATGTAGATATTCCCATGTGTGGAATGCGAAAATTTAGGGTTGCTTCATGTTGACTAATGGAAAGTAAGGTAGTAGATGCAATGAGTAGGATAGATCATGGAGTCGTAAACAAAATGATGATTTCCAAGGACCCTGTTTACATGGATATAAAAAGGATTTATTTGAGAATGATTCTAACGTATTTGGTCATGAACTATTGGAAAGTTAGACCATTTAAGAAATGGTTTAAGATAATCATTGTATGGGGTTTTATAGCTTATTGTCACCACATGATGCAACCTATTCTAATAGATGAAATATAGATAGTTGAAGGCACAAACAAAAGAGAAGATTGTATTTATGAAATAGAAAGGTATATTTATACTATTATAGAGTGGAATAAATCAAAAAATATATTGAGGGTCTTAAATAAAAATTGTGTCCTTTTATTATATTTTTTTCGTGATATCGATTTAAATTTTCATAACTATTGTTTATGGATATTTCATAATGACATTTCATCTGAGCATGTTCTCTATTAGTTTCCATCCGAACATGATGGTTTGATTATACTTCCATTACCATGTTGTACAATTAGAATTCATTGTTTTGTGGTAACCGATGCATTTCCCTTTCCCACTTATTAAGAGGATATTTTAACCATATTCCAGATGTGGTATTCCCACAAGGTAATTTTTAGGTATCAACCATTAACATTATAAGTTCAATATCAATTTTTGAGGGTGAAATTTTTATAAGGAGGGGAGAATGTAACTCCCCAATATTTTGAAAATAAATATTAAGTGCATAATACAATGAGTCTCTATGAAACAACACTTTATTATTACCAAGCTAATAAACAAAAACTTGTCACTTCTCTAATTTGAATTTAAGAAAAACTAACATACACGATTTTATTCATTAAGATATTTGTAGTCTGATAGGATCAACTTACATTTTTGGTTAATAGTAACTTGACCCTTATGAACAGTAACATACCCTTATGAATTGTAATGAATAGTAAATCAACCAAAAAACAGAAACTTCGCCTAAGAATGTATAAATAAAATTTATATATCTTATACGTCACTAAATGATTAGGCATAAGTATTGGTATTTTTGTAATTCATAATTATTTTAATTACAATAATTTGATTAATTTAATAATTTAAAATGGAAATTTATTTTCATAAAATGTAATCATAAATTGTAATTTTATTGTATTATTGTTATAATATTATTTTATGAGTTCTTTTTTAACTTTTCAAGGTGTTATAAAACGAGTTATAATTTTAAAGTTATTAAATTAAAAATATTATCTAAAATGTTATCAAAAAATGGATTTTGTTTTTAAATTCTACACATCGAAAAATTGTCACGGAGAATTTTTTAATTTTTTCTAAAATACATGAATTTTTTATGAATACTAAAATATGGTAATTTATCATATATATACATTATGTGTTAAATACACTATTCCTAGAATCATTGCTGATTTAATTAAACATGTTTCAAACTCACATACACTTATTACTATTTTTTGTCGAGGAATGATCACTATTTCTTATCTTAGGGAAAAATAATAAACTAATGATTAAAATATTATGAAAACCCTCCTCTCCTCCACTATAAAAACTCACTCACACTTCTCTCTTCTGTTCATTCCTTCAAGACTTGTGCCTTGTCCAAATTCTGCTCAAGTCCCCTACTAAACTCCTCCCTGAGGTACAATAACCCTTGGTCTCAGAAAAAGAACAAATCCTCTCCCCTAAAAAGGCTCTCAAGGAAGATTAATTCAAAAGGTAAATTCCTCTTTTCAATTCTTTTACTTTACATTCAACTACCTTTTTTTCTATTATATCCTCACCTATTTACATCCAAATGGAATGAAAACTATAGTAACTTACATGTACTATAATTTTGTTGTGATTATGGAATAATTAATTATCATCTCTCCTTTACCCTTCTTTTATGCTACTAGTAAAAAAACATCATCTGAGATGTGCTAATTTACCTCATTTAAGGATGATTGGTTTTCAATTTCTATTTACATCATCAATAATGGTCATGAAACCATTATTATAGTTGAACTAGTCTTTAATATATATATTATGTCTTATATATGATTTTTGAATCTTTTTGTACACATAGTTTTTAATTATGAATGAAAATGAGTTCATTAGGATAAAAAACTACCAATTAAACCAAATAGTTATAATTAAATAATTTATATAAGGATTTATCTTCAATCCGAGTAAAAAATGTAATTCACAACCATGTAACCTTGTGGATATTCACCAATAACATATATTTTCAATTATGTACAACCATCTTCATTTTACACGATTCTCCATTCATGTATATAAGTATACCGATAATGAATCAAATAGACCTGAACAATGAAATTTAATATCATAACCCATCAAAAGGAAATGAATGAACTTAATAAGGTTATAATAAATAAATTTCATATAGAGGAGGTTATGTAATAATTAATTAATGAAACTATATTTTATTATTCTAATCAATAAGATCAAGTGAAGAACACCCTTAGATTTAAGGTAAGAGGTTTCTTCATATCACTTCCATTTTTGTGAGATATTATGTATTCACTATTAATACTTGTGTATGGTGTATGCATATTGGAAATTGATTTTTCATATCATGAATATATTTAATTTCATGATATTCATTGTATCGTTTTATTATTATTAATTTTAGGCCATACAATTTAATTGATTATAATGTAATAAGTATTTTCTACCCGAACCTCCATTTTAATTCAGGTTAATCTTATTCTCTACTCACCTCAAATAAATTATTATTATTTTACTATTAACTCCACATAAATTCTATTTTAATGCTATATATATGGGTATTAATCATAATCCTTCATTATTTTATGGTTAGATACATGTTTCAAATGAATATTACAAAACAATTGTTCAAAAATGACAGCTTGATTCAAGGAACTTCTCGAATTCTTTCCTATTTCAAAGTTCACTCTATAATCAGTTTTAAGCCATATTTATCATTCTAAGATCAAAAAATTTAATATGAAAATTTATTTTTGATACATTTATAGTTTTATTAAATAAAACATTATTTTTTTCCTTTAAAATCATTTAATATTTTCTAGAAACCAGACTAAATGTTTTTATTTCTAAAGCTTCTTTAATAACACTTTTTATATTTTTTAACCACAATAAGACATTATTTAAGCCTCAAATATAATTTCAATGACCATCCCATTTATTTTATAGGATTTAATTGTTTACATTCTTATTTCATGGAAAATACAAATGATTTTCCAAAAGAACCCTTCCATACAAAGTAAAAAGGATTTTTCTCATCTCACTTTAACTTTTATGAGTTGTATGCCATGTTCACCACTTATTTCTTACATGTGGTGTCTGTAATTCTTTTTGGGGTATCATATCAATAGTCTCATTATTTTTTTTGATATTCTAAGGAACTACGATTTGAATATTTAAAGGTGGAATAGTACTATTTGGAACGTTTAAGGAGTATTTATTTACGGATTTTCAGTGGTCTCATTTAAAATTATATTCATCTATGTCAACATCTGTTGTTGAATCTTTCACTTCATTGAGGTTTATCTCCCCTGATATTATCCACCATGTTTTATTAAATGGTTTATGAATTGTTTTATTGTGGATATGGTATATTGAAACCATTCACCACATTACATCGAATGGTTAGTGTTAATGTATAATGATATGGGAATGTTATCAACATTTCATGTATTAGTTTCAACAAGAATGTGTATGTTTTTAATTTTAGTCCCCATTCATATGAGGAATGCATTAGACTTAGAAAGTGTCAGTTTGGCCCTTCTATAGCCTCTCAATGCATCGATATGACTCATTAGACAATCAATGGTCATGGGATGTGGCCTTGAGAGTATGATTATTTATGGTCTTGGCATGAGGGCTTGATGGTATATTTAGGAGGTCTCACATTTTGAATTCCCTCATTATGAATCTAGTAATAGAAAGTTCATGTAATTATTAAACTAGTAGAATACCCACGATTATGTTTTATTATGGATTTATGTATTCATATATTATTCTCGTCATAGTATGCACAAGTTTAGTTTAATGGAATGTGCTTTTACTTATTCACCATGACTATTGTTTATTATTATGATATCATCTGATGTATTGTTTACCCATATTGAGCATCTAATCTCACCCATTTTAATATGTTTTATTTTTCCCTAGGATGATAAGAGGTTTGTTATGAATGAATTATAGGGATAAAAATAGAGTTGTGGATGTTCCCAATAAAACATATATGTTATTTTTAATTTCATGTTGTAATTTTGAACCTATGTATGTTTATGGTTTTCCAAAACTACTAAATTATTTGGTCCTTTAGGATATGAATTCCTTAAAATCATGACAACATAATGAATTAATTCACAAGTTCTAGGAAACTGGGGTTGTAGCCTTACATTTTGAATCAAAGGAATTTTAGTAGAAAAATTGGAAACTAGATTTAGAAAATGTTGATTAGAGAACAAACCCCTAAGATAGTCATTGAAGATAAGTATACATGAACATCCTAGAACATTGGTAAGGAAGAGATTATGTGGATACTCATGCAAAATACATACCTATTTGGATACAGTAAGTGGATGTGGTTCTAGAATAGATATACATAGGATTAAAAACTCCGAAAAAGTGTTTTGGCCTTGACCAGGGGTATCCTGGTACACAACAACAGGTCTTACTGTGCATCTGGTTTGACACTCTCGGGGGATATCATTGGATAAGTGAAATTTTATATACACACCATTATGAAAGATTTATACCTGCAAAAGACCAAAGTATATGGTCCATGAATTTAAAATGCATTAATTTATGCTACTTTTAGAGTCAAGGAGAGTTAAATAATTTTTGAGCTAATATATTATATGAAATTGATTAGAAATGGAACCTAGTAGAAATAATGAGAACATCACCAATGCACATGATGCAATGAGTAATAAGGATCATATCTCTTATGGTATTAAGCCATAATTTAAAAGGAAGATAGTCTCCCATGTATCCTCATCATAGGAGGAAATGATATCATTTGTTAACAAGATTTGTAAAGAATTATTTGACTCTTATGGATTTTAAGGGAAGTAAGAAAAGAAGAGGATGGCCGAGAAAAATATGGAAAATTGGAAGAAGGTAAAGAAGGGTTTTCCCACATGTTATAACTATTGAAAGAATCACCCTGGTAAATATTTGAAAGGAATGGAAGTTTGTTAAAACTATGGAGAAAAAGGACACCAATTTTTTGATTTCAAGGGTATGAAAAAGGTTTCCAATAAACAATGTTTCATCTATAAGGATATTGGATACTATGTAAATCAATGTCCCAATAATCAGAAGAATATGACCTTGATGATGTTACTAGATAATGAGAAAGTAGTGATACTGCCACAGATTAAGTTGAATGACTTATATGCCTCCTCAAGAATCATATCATTTGAATATTTTATCCGAAATGTACTTTTTATAAGAATTATTGAATATATGATGATTGAACTCCAGTACTATTTCATTAAGTATTATAGGTTGTATGATGATTTGTACCAAAGATAAGTGACAGAGTCGAAGGTTAAAATCATGTGTAAGAATATGGTTGAGGTAAAGACATCCCTGAATATATTCCTCATGATTAAGATAATGATGAATAAATGACGGATTTTGATAAGTACTAACTACCTCAAAAAAGATTACTAAATTTTCGACAAGTGGTCTATACTATCACTGATGGAGTTTACAACATTTTTGGATATATAGAAAATATCCAATAACATGTGTAACAAGAATGCATGTTTCCAATCAGTTTTTCTTTTAATTTGAATTATTACCATATTTCAAGAGTACACATGATGATGATATTCACATGTTTGGAATGTCAAAATTTAGGGTTACTTCATGTTGATTAAAGGAAAATAAATTTTTAGAGTCATTGAGTAGGATAGATCATGGAGCTCTAAACAAAATGAGGATTTCCAAGGACCCTGTGTTCATGGATGTAGAAAAGATGGATATGGGAAGGATTCTAAAGTATTGGGTCGTGGCCTTTTGGAAATTTAATTCATTTTGTAAATGGTTTTATTTGATCATTGTATGAGGTTTTTGATCTTAATGTCACTACATAATGAAACATATGCTAAGAGAAGAAATATTGATAGTTGAAGGAACAAACAAAGGATAATAATGTATTTATGAAATAGAAACATATATTTTTACTCTTATAGATTTTAATAATTCTAAAACTCTAGGAAAGGAGTCATATATAATTTTTTACCTATTACCATATATATATTTTTATGATATCCGTGAAATTTTTCATAACTGTAGTTTATGGTTTTTTGCAAATGATATTTCATCTGGGCATGTTCTATATCAGTTTCCATCAGAAGATGATGGTTTTATTTTTCTTCCATGACCATTTCATCCAATTATAATACAAAGTTTTGTAGTAACCTATGCATTTCCCTTTCCCGTGTGTTAAGAGGTTATTTTAACAATATTCTTTATTTGGTATTCCCACAGGAGTATTTTTACGTATCACACATTAACTTTCGAAGTTCAATTTCAAATTTAGATGGTGTAAATTTTATAAATAGAATAGAATGTAACATGCTACTATTTTGAAATTAAATATTTAATTCATAAAAATGGAGTCTCTACAGAACAACACTCTGTTATAGCAAAGCCAATAAAAATAATTCTTCCACCACTAGGATTTGAATTTTGAAAAACTAACATACACGGTTGCATATAGTAAGATATTTAGAGACTGATAGGATCAACATACATTTTTGGTGACTAGTAACTTGACCATTATGAATAGAAATTAATAGTAATTCGGCCAAAAAATAGAAACTTTACCCCTGAATGTATAAATAAAATTTGGCCATCTTATAAGTTACAAAATGATCATAGCGTTAGTATTGGTATTTTTGTAAGTCATAAATATTTTTATTAAAATTTTATGATTAATTAATTATATTAAAATTGAATTTTATATTCATAAAATTAAATAAAAAATTGTCATTTTATTTACTAATGGTTATAATATAATTTTATGAGACCTTGATGAACTTTTCAAAGTTTTATGAAATGAGTTACAGTTTTAAAGTTTCTTTTTTAATAAATTATGATTTTATTAAAAAATATAATTAAATTTTTAGAAACGTATTTTCTAAAAATATATTTCATTTTTTAATTCTACACATTGAAAAAAATTTGGGGTGAATTTTTTGTATTTTTCTAAAAATTTGAATTTTTGATGAATAGTGAAATTCAGTAATTTTTCGTATATACACATTATGAGTTTAATACACTATTAAAAGCATCATTACTAATGTAATCACCCTTGATTCAATCTCACATAAAGTTATTTCTATTTTTGGTCTTGGAATCATCACTATTTTCTTTTCATAGGGAAAAATAATAAACTAATGATTAAAATATTATGAAACTCCTCCTTTCCTCTAATATAAAAAATCACCCACACTCCCCTCTTATAATCACTCCACTAAAGCCTTTACCCTTGTATAAATTATTCTAAAATCTCCTCCAAAGCTCCTCCCACACTTCTAGTAGCACTTGATCTCATGAGAAGTCCAAATACTCTCCCCTAAAGAGGCTGTCAAGAATGATTAATTTCAAGAGGTAAATTCTTGTTTTCAATTATTTTACTTCCTTTAAAAGTACCATTGTTTTGTTTTATATCCCCACCTCCCCAAAAAAATGTTATGAAAACTATAGTAAATTAAATTTTCTATAATGTTTTTATAATTATGGAATAATTTATTATCATCTCTCATTTACCCTTCCTTTATGCTAGTAGTAAAAAACACTATCTGATATGTGCTAATTTACCACATTCAAGGATGATGCGTTTTTAATTTCTATCCCCATATTCAATAATGGTCATGAAACCATTATTATTGTTGTACCAGACTATAATATATTTATTATGTATCATATATGGTTATGTAATATCTTTGTACACAAGTTTTTGATTTATAAAGCAAAATGAGTTTGTTGTGTTTAGAAATTGCCATTTAACCCAAACAGTTATCATTAAATAATTTATATAATTATTCATCTTCACTCCATATAAAAAAATGAAATTTACAACCATTTAGCCTTATGTATGTTAACTAATAACATATAACTTCAATTATATAGAACCTTCCTGATTTTACATGATTCCCCATTCATGTGTATAAGTATTCCGATCATGAAAAAAATGGACATGAAAAATGAAATTGATCCTCCTAACCCATCAAAGAGTCCATGAATTAACCTAATAAGGTTATAAAAAATAAATTAAATATAGAGAAGATTTTGTAATTATTAATTAATGAACCTAAATTTTATTATTCCTGTCATTAAGATCAATTGAATACCATCATCGTACTTAGTGTATGGGGTTTCTTCATCTCACTTCCATTTTGGTCAAATATTTTGTATTCACTACTACTACTAGTGTATGGTGTGTGTATAATTTCCATTCAGGTTTCATATAATTAATATATTTATTTTAATTATATTCATTGTATCATTTTACGATTATTAATTTTGAGGCATACGATTCAACTTATTACAAAGTTTTAAGTATATTCTAACTGAACCTCTATTTTAATTCGTGTTTCTCTTATTCTATACTCACCTCAATGAATTTTTTTCATATACTAATTATATATTCAGTGTGAATTTCATATATATGTGTACCAATAATATCCTTTATTTTATGTGTATTTCTATGTTTTAAAAGAATATTAGAAAAAAAATTCCGAAATGAAATCCTGATTCAAGGTACTTCTCGAATTTTTACCTATATTTAAGTACACTCTATAATCAGTTTTAAAAAATATTTAACTTTATAATATCATAAATTTTTATATAAAGAATATATTTTGGGTCATTTCTGATTTTTTTAAAGAAAACATGCCTTTGCGCATTAAAAACCTTTAAAATTTTCCTTGAACACCACTAAAATGTTTTATTTCTAAATCTTCTTTAAAAAAATATTTTTAAATTTTTTAACCATAATAAGACATTTTATAAGCCTAAAATAAAATTTCAATGACCTTCCCTTTAATTTTCTGTGATATACATGTTTACAATCTTATTTCAAGACAAATAAAAATGATTTTCCAAAAGAACTCTTCATTCCAAAGTAGAAAGGATTTTCTCAACTCACATTAAATTTTATGACATGTATTCCTTCTTCACCACTTATTTATTTCTTATGGTTTATGTACTACCGTTTAGTATATCTTATTGACATTCTCATTATTATTGTAATATACTAAGGGATTATGATTTGAATATTTCAAGGTGGTATGGGACACTTTGGAACGTTTAAGGATTATTTCTTCATGGATTTTTTAGTGGTCTCATTTAAAATTATCTACATATATCTCATAATAAATTGTTAAATCTTTCAATTCATTGAGTTTTATCTATTTTGATATCATCCATTGTGTTCTATTGAATGGTGTGTGAGTAGTTTCATTGTGAATGTGAAATCTTGGAACCATTCACCTTATTACTCTGAATGGATAGTTTTTAAGTTCAATGAATGTGGAAATTTATTTAGTTTTCATAAGTTAGTTTCAATATGAATGTATATGTTGATTATGTTGATCCTCATTCATATGTGGAATTCAATGGAATAAGTAAGTGTTTGGTGGGGCCCGCTATAGCCGCTCAATGCATTAGTAGGTATCATGAGACAAACTATGGCTTAGCATGAGGCCTTGACGATATTATTATTTATGTTCTTGGAATGAAGCCTTGATGGTATGGTTATGATGTCCATTATTATGCATTCCCTTATTATGAAGCAAGAAATTGAAAGATCATGTGGTTATTCGACTAGTAAAATTCCCATGATTATGAGTTATTAAGGAATTATTTATTCATCTCATATTACTATCATATATGTACAGGTTTATTTTGTAATGGAAAGTGTTTTTAGTTATTCACCATGCCTGATGTTTATGTTTATCAAATCTTCTACTATATTGTTCACCCTTACTGAGCATCTGATCACACCCCTTTTCATATGTTTTATTTTTCCTCAGGATGTGAAATGGTTTATTATGAATGAATTATATTGATAAACATTGAGTTATGGATGTTCCCAATAAAAAATCTATGTTGTTTTTCATTTTAACTTTTATTGTTGAACCTATATATGAATCTGGTTTTCAAAAACTACTAAACTATTCGGTCTTTTGGGATAAATCTTCCTTTTAATCATAACAATTTAATGAATTAATGCATCGACTCCTAGAAATCAGGTTTTGGGCGTTATGGTTTAGGATTTTGGTATTAGGTATTAGGGTTTTGGCATTAAGGTTTTTGTGTTTGTGATTGATAGTAAATGGTGTAGGATTTAGGGGATGAGATCTTGGCGATTAGATTTACTATTATGTTTATAACACTATGGGTTTAGTTTTTTGGGATTAATTTTTAGAATTTACCAGTTATAGTTTAAGGTTAATGGTATTGGATTTAGGTTTTATGGTTTTTGGTATTATTTTTTGGGTTTTTTGTTTTTTGATTTAGGTTCTGGGTTTTATGGTATAGGGTTTAGTGTTTAGGGTTTGGGGTTTGGGGTTTAGAGTTATAGGATTTAGGTTTTGGTTTTAGGGTATCATGTTTAGGTTTTAAGGTATAATGTTTACCGTTCATGATTTAGGGTGCATTGTTTATGTTTTATGGAATAGTGTTTATGTTTTAGGGATCAGTATTTTGGATTTAGAGTTAAAATTATAGGTTTGAAGGTTTAGGTATTTTGGTTTTGTGTTTTGGGTTTCAGGTTTTGGGTTAGGCATTACAATTTTGTGTATAGGGTATAAGGTTTATATTTTATGGTATGATGATTTGGGTTTAGGGTTTTGGATTTATGTTTTTTTTGGGTTATGGTTTATGGTATTGGATTTAGTGTTTAGAGAATATAGTTTAGGGTTTTGGGTTTATGGTTATGGTTTTAGGGGTTTTGGGTTTAGAGTTTTTTGTTTAGTTTTTAATCAAATTTTTGTAGGGTTTAGGTTTTAAGGATTACATTTTTTTAGTTTTTTATTTAAGTTTTAGGGTTTACGGTTATGTATTAGTATTTAGTGTTTGATGTATGGGGTATAGGTTTTTTATTTTTGGATTTTTGATTTTTGTAATTTTTTTAAGGGTTAGTGTTTAGTTTTCATGGTTATGGGTATTTGGTTTAGGGTTTGTAGTTTATGGTTTAGGTTTTATATTTTGGAGTTTGGGTTTTGGGGTTTGGGGTTTTGGTTGTTGTGTTATGGTATAAATATTTTGTAATTCTTGTTCAATGGTTTTGTATTTATTAATTTTGGGTTTATGTTTTTGGGTTTTGGGTATGTTTCTAGGGACATAGGTTTTGGTATTATGGTTTTGGGAATTGGTTCTATGGTTAAGGGTTTAGGGATGAGTGTTTTGGAATTATAGTTTATGAAATACGGATTGTTGCTTATTATTTATATGTAATTATTTTAGGGTCTTTGGTTTTTGTTTTATGTTTTAGGGACTACGGTTTTGGTTTTAGGGTTTAGGGGTTAGGTTTTTGGGTTTTGGGTTTTATTTATAGATTTAGGGTTAAAGGTTTAGGGTTAAAGGATTTGGGTTGAGGGTTTAGGGTTCAGGTTCTTTGGGTCTAGAATTTTTGTTTGAGGATTTATGGTATAGGTTTTAGGTATTTTTGTTCAGGGTTTTATGGTTTTGGTTTTCATTTTTAGGGTTTTGGGATTTTTGTTTAGGGTTTTAAGGTTTTGGTTTTTGGGTTTTGGGTTTTTGGGTTTTATGGTTTTGGGTTTTAGGGGTTTGGAGTTTTGGGTTTTCGATTAAGGGTACAGTGTTTTGAATTCATGGTTTAGTGATTAGGGTTTATGGATTAGGGATTATTATTCAAAGAAAAGGTATTAGTGTTTAGGGTTTAGGGTTTCATGTGTATGAATTAAGTTGTTGGTTTAGGGTTTAAAGTTTCAGGTTTATGGTTCATGGTGTAGGGTTTAGGTTTTATGGTTTACAGTTTATTTCATAGGATTACAGGTTTATGGTTTAGGGCTAGGGACTAGTTTTTGGGATTATTTTTTAGGGTTTATGGTTTTTGGTTTTGGGGTTTGGGTTTAGGGTTAGTGTTTAGTGGTTTGGATTTGTTTTTATGGTTTAAAATTTTTGTTTTAGGGTTTTTGGATTAGGGTTTACGGTTTAATGTTTAGTTTTTATCATTCAGGGTTTTGGGTTTTGGTATTAGGGTTTATGGTTTAGGTTTCATAGTTTATATTTTTTGGTTTTGGGTATTTTATGGTTTTTTGGTTTAGGGATAATGGTTTAGCGTTTAGGGATTTGGATTTTGGGGTTAGGGATTATGGTTTTGGATGTATTTTGTTTGTTTTTGTGTTTATGGTTTCATTTTTATGGGACTGAAATTTATGTTTGTGGTTTTGGGTTTGTTGTTTGGGGGATATGGTTATGATTTTATAGTTTCTTGATGTTGAGTTTTAGTATTAATTTCTATGGGTTATATTTTATGGTTAGGTTCATGTTTATGTTTTACGGTTTAAGCTTTAGGATTTAGGCATTAAGGATCAGAGTTTTGGCTATATGGTTGATGGTATATTGTTTATGGTATAGAGTATAGGGTTTAAGGTTTATGGATCCATGTTTTATTATTGTTGGGTTGTGGTTTAGGGTTTCTGTTTTAGGTAGTAGGGATTTGGTTTTTGTTTTTAAGTTTCATGGTTTATGTTTTCAATTTTATAGTTATAGGTTTGTGGTTTACATGTTAGGGATTTAGGTACATGATTTTGGGGTGATTGTTTAGTGTTTTTGGTTAAGTAATTACGGTTTAGGGTTTACAATTTAAGGTTTCAATTTTGATGATTAGGCTTAATGGTATAGGTTTTATGGTTTAGGGTCAATTGTTTAGGGTTATGGTATATGGGTTTTGGGTTATGTGTTTTGGGTTTTTCTATTTGGTTTATGGATTTAGGTTTTATGTTCTACATTTTAGGTTGTAAATTTCAGTGTTTAGTGTTTCAACCAATGATATTTTAGTGTAGTGTTTAGTGTTGAGACTTTAGGATTTATGGTTTATAGTTTATGTTATATTTTTTAAGGGTTATGGTTTTGGGTTAAATGTTTAGAGATTATAGTTTATGGTTTTTTATTTGATATTCTGTTTTTTGGGTTTAGTGTTTATAATTTTGGGTTTACAATTGATGTTTTTTCATATATAGTATTGACGATAGGGTTTGGGTGTATGGTTTATGGATTTGGTATTTGGGAAAATGGATTAATGTTTGGGGGTTTTGGGTTAGAGTTTAGGGTTTAGGGTCTTGGTTTTTGGGTTTTGGGTACGGTTGTTAGGTTTTTGTGTTTATGGGTTATGTTTTAGGGTATAGGGTTTATATAGTTTTTAGGTTTTAGTGTTTTTATATTAAGTTCTAGGGTTTATGTTTTATGGTTTTGTTTTTTTGTTTAGTTTTTATGTTTTTTGTTGTGTAGTTTTGTGTTTTTAATTTACGGTTTTGGGTTTAGGATGTACTACATTTCATTTTGAGTCTAGGTATTATGGTTTAGGGTTTCTAGTATATGGTTTTTGGTTTAGGGAAAAGGATTTGTATTTTAATATTTTCTATTTTGGTTTATGGTTTTGTGGTTTAGGGTTTTTGGTTATTGGATTTATAGATTTATTATCTGGGTTAAGCGTTTAGAGATTAGGGTTTCAGGTTATGGGTTTAGTGATTATGATTTAGGGATATGGATTAAGGGATGATGGTTTAATGTTTGGGTCTTGGATTTATTGTCTAGGGATGTGGTTTTAAGATTTTAGGTTTAATAATTTATGATTTTGTATTTTTGGTTTACTGTTTTCAGTTTTCAGTATAGGGTTTTGAATTTTTAACCTCTTATTCAGGTTCTTTGGTTTATGTTTTATATTATATGGTTTATATTTTAGAGTTTAAGGTTTATGCATCTCGATTTTGGGTTTTTAGATCTATTTTTTTAGGGTTTATAGGTTAGAGAATCATGATTAGTGTTTAGGATTTCGGGTTTAATGATGGGATTTCGATGATTTTATTCTAGAGTTTAGGGTTTATGTTTTAAGTATTGGGGTTTTGTGTTTCGGTTTTGTTGTACAGGGTTTGGGGTTTATTGTTTAATGTTTTGTGTTTTGGGTTTTGGGTTTTGGGATTAGTGATTAGGTTGTTAGGTTTAGGATTCTAGATTTTTGTTTTATGGTTTTGAGATTAGGGTATATTGTTATGGGTTTAGTGCTATGATTTTAGGGTTTAAGGTTTAGGGTTTAGGGTTTGTGTTCTTAGAGTATAGTGTGTTAGGTTTTCGTTATGGGGTATATGGTTCATGGTTTGGGTTTTAGGGTTTATGTATTAGTATTTTGTTTGTAGAGTTTATATTTTAATGTTTATTCCATACAATTTATTTTTTAGGGTTTCGGGTCTAGGGTCTAGGGTTTAGTGTTCTGGGTTTAGGGTTTTTTGTTTTCAGTTTGGGGTTTAGGGTTTAGGGATTATGCATGATAAAAATAATTTGATTAATACTGAACCTTATTTGTTCAAAACACTCTATAATCATTTCACATATATTCTATATTATTAATATTAATTTATGATGTCCAAAAAACTGTCAAAATAATTAAAATGTTCCTGAAATAGTTCTAATCATGAAAATCAGTGGAAAGAAGAGCATACTTTTTAAAGAGTTTTCATAATTTTTAAATTAATTTTATATGTTTGTTTAATATAAATATTGTATCCTTCTTAAAATTAAAAATAAAATTCATGTATATAGGTAAAATTAATTAAAATGTTTCTTAGCAAAATTTTCACTCTTAATTTACACCAAATAATAGAATTTTTCGCATCTAGTATCGTTGTTTAAAGTTAGAACATTATCTAATACATATGACGCACAAAATATCATTTCAATACAAAATATTTTTCTCATTATATCATATAAATACTATAAAAAAATTTATTTTTAAAAAATTTTAATTATATATATGTGTGTGCGACGAGGAATAAAAAAATTGAACATCTATAGAGTCTATTTATCCTTTGTTATATTTTAGATAAATTTATACAATTTTCTTAGTTTCAAGTCAGAATAAGAATCATGTAATTCAATGTTTTGTAGCTCATGTTGTGATCAAAATACCACACCAAACATAGGATTTAGGGTTCTGGGTTTATGATATGAGGTTTATGTTTTGGGATTTAGAGTATAGGGTCTATAGATTACTGTTTCAATATTAGATTTTATGGTATAGGGTTCAAGGTTAATGGTTTAATATTTACTATTTAGGGATTAGGGTTAGGGTTTTTAATGGGATTATGTTTTAGGGTTTAGGGATTAAGATTTAATGTTTTATGGATTAGGGTTTTGGAATAATTTTTTGGTTTTATGGTTTTTGGTTTTCGGTTTAAGGTTAAGAGTTTAATATTTAATCTTAAGGGTTAGGGTTTGTGGTTAAGGGTTTAAGGATTATGTTTACAGATTTATGGTTATGGGTTTAAGTTTTAGGGTTTATGGTTTGGCGTTATAGGGTTTTTAATGGTTGATAGTTTGAGATTTTGGGTTAAGGTTTTAGGGCTAGGGTTTTTGGGTTTTGATTTGGTGTTTATGGAATAGGGTTTAGTGTTTTGGGTTTAGTGTTTAGTGTTTTGGTTTTAGGGTTTATGGTTTACCAGTTATTTTTTAATATTTTTTTTTTGGGTTTTGGGTTTTGGGATTAGGTTTCTAGTTTTATTGTTTAGTGTCAATGTTTAAGTATTTAGATATTAGTGTTTAGAATTTATGACTAATGGTTTTCAGTTTATGGTTTTGAATTTAGGGTTTAAGATTCAGGGGTTTGGGGTTTATACTTTAGGATTTAGTTTTATCAATTTAACATTTATGGTTTAGGATGAAGGATTTATAAATTATGATTTTGGGTTTTGGTTTGAGTTTATTATTTAAGGTTTAGGATTATGGGATTAGTGTTTACGGTTTGTTGGTATTGGATTTACATTTTTATGATAGGGTTTACGTTTTTGTGTTTATAATTAAGGTTTTATTGTTTATGTTTTAGGTTTTAATATTAAGTATTTAGGGGTTAATGTTCTATGATTAGTAGTGTGGGATTTAGTATTTGGGTTAGAGATTTTAGTTTATTAGGGTTTGGTTTTATTGATTTTTTTATGGTTTAGTGATTAGAGGTAAGGGTTTATGGTTTATGGTTTTGATATTAGGGTGTGGGGACTGATTATTATTACTTGGAGTTTCTACTTTAGGGTTTAATGTTTAGGATTAATGGATTTTGGATTAGGGTTTAGGGTTTAAGGATTAGTGTTTGGGGAATTGGGTTTAGGATTTAGGGATTATGATTTGTGGTTTATGGTTCAGAGTTTAAGATTTATGATTTTATTTTAGGGTTTAGGGTTAAGAGATTATGCCTTAGGGAGTAGGGATTCAGTTTTAAGAATTAGGGTTCGTGGTTTTGGTTTTAGGGTTGAGGGATTAGGGATTGAGTTTTAGGGTTTAGGGTTTATATTTTTAGGTTTTTGTTCCAGGTTTTATGGTTTATTGTTTATTTTCATTAGTTAATGATTTAGGGTTAGGTTTTATGGACATGGTTTTAGGGATTATATTCAAGTGTCTAGGTTTTATGGTTTGGGTTTAGGGTTTACTATTTATATTTGGGTTCTATAGTATAGTGTTTAATGATTACTGTTTTTGTATTTATAGCTTCATTGTTCTGAGTTTAGGATTTAGGTTTTAGGTTTTATGGTTTAGTTGGTTGGGTTTATGGTTTTGGGTTTTTTGGATTAAGGAATATTATTTTGGGTTTAGGTTTAATGGTTGTGGGTTTGGGGTCTAGGGTTTGGTTCTATCGTTTAGGGTTGTAACAGCCCGAGATTTTATGAAAAATATTCTTTTTCACTAATGTCTTGTGTTGTAAGATACACCAAAACGAGCTTGCACAACACACATCCTTGACTTGCCTTGCGTTACACGCAATCGCGACCTTCCTCGATAGCTTGCGTCGTACGCAATACCGAGTTTCACTAAACAACGACATGCTATTAAAATATTATTAAAACTAGCCGTTATGAATAATAATAACCACTTTTTGAAATTTTATAAATTTTATTTTTCAAAATGGACTTCATTTTTGGATTCGGAATACCGAAATTAGCCTAGGGTGAAATTTTGGTATTTTTCTGAAAACTTTCAATTTTTGATGAATAGTGAAACCACTAAGTGGTAGGTTAAAAACTGAATTTTGCATAAAACCTAATTTTACCGCTTCTGTGAATGGAATTTCGAAAATCTGACAGACACGGTTGATATCAGTAAGTAAAATGTGGTTCAATGAGATAAAAATAATTTTTTGGTGAATAGTAACTTTTTTTACCGCGGTTAATAGTAAATAGGGTAACTAAGGGTAAAAATGATATTACTCTTACCCTAACACATGTCCTAATTCTATTGGATAAGTTTAATTCGACCAAAAACAAACTTAGGAATAAAATATGACCATTTAGGCCCACTTGGGTTATATTAGGACATTTATTATTAATTTATTTAAAGAAGGGTTAAAATAGTTAAAATCAATGTTTAATAAGTAAATCATTTTTAATATGGGGTTATACATAAGATAAATTCGACTATAAATATTAATTAGAAAGCTAAAAAGATTTCCTACATAATGATATTTTATTTATAATTTTTATACTTTAAATAAATTTATTTATTTATGACACAACGATGATGCAGTAATTACCCTTTTAAGGAAATATTAACATAATTGATGTTATAAATTCTCAAATGAATGTAATTTGAGACTTTTTATGAATTACACTAATTTTCTAGGTTACTATGATATATTAGTGTTGATTTAATCAACTTGTTTCGAACATATAATTCTGTTATGACTTTCACAAAAATCATATATCTAATAGTGTCAAAATTGACACAAAATAGTTTTTAAATCAAATATTATATTATTAATTGTTATTTTATTCATAAAAATCTAAGGTTCGGCCAAATGACTTAGATAAGGATATATATATTAATAATAAACAATTTGGGGTTCGTTTGACATGTTATAGTAAGTGTATTAACCATATAGTGAAAGAAAACAAAATGACACGGTAAAAGTTAAATTATTTAACTTAGAGTTAAATCTAATTGATCAGGTTAAAATAATACCCTAAACTTGTCTAAATCCTATTGGTTGATAGGACTTCGACCCATCCCCACATTAGCTTCGAAATAAGACCCTTTGGAACCATTATAAACCGATTTTGACATTAATATAAAATAATATTTTGAGGTATTCCTAAGGTGCCCCTCTCCTCCCTTATAAAAGGACACCTCCTCCCCCTCCTCCTCACACCAATTTTAGCACTCAAGCTCGGACAAACCCTGCCAAAATCTCTTCTCCACCTCCCTAGAAACATCCTAGAGGTTCTGGTCTTCCTCAAAGACCAATTTTAGTTCCCTAAGAGGAGGTCTCCAAAAGGTGCTTCAAAGAAGAGGTAATTACCGTTACCAATTCTTTCATCTTTATTTCTTCTTCCACTTCTTCTTCTTAGGTTGTTTCATTATGAAGTAATAACATCAGTATCACTAATATACTGATATGTTATTATAAGTATGAAACAACCCTATTTCACCATCTATCCATCCTACGGAAAAAGAAATCACCGCGTGTGCGTACGTACGGAATACCGTCTCCACGCCGTGGTGTAATCTATTTTCCACCACCACCTTACATGGATGGGTATAATGGTGTAAAGAATAACTATACATAGTTATTACAACATCATATTGATTCTGATATATTGTATAATCCACTCCAATTCAATTCAATATTTATGGAAATGATATCATCGCTCGTGCGTACGTACGAACTACCCTCTCCACGACGCGATGAGATTCATTCTCCATGTTAACCATTTAAGAATGATTATATGGTATATATAAGAAATAATAATGAAATATATGACATTATAAAGCTACTGTATTTATGTATATATATATATGTATGTCATCTACTTACTTCCATTCAAGACAATAAGGAAAGGAAAACAGCGTTCATGCGTACGTACGGACTACCGTCTCCATGAACGGTGTTTTTCATTTCATTTATCTATCTATTATATATATATATATATACTGAATATATATGATATATAAATCATATTTTATATTCTGTAAGTAAGTAAATCATGATATATGTAATAATAATGTCAAGAACAACAAGTCAAAACACCTACGATAAATGAAACGGTTTTACCCAAAACGCTTCTTTAACATGGAATTTACAAAAGAACGGGTAATATAATGTCATAAGTGAACCATATATGATATCATAACAATTAATATGATTCTGTAATAAGTCAATGACATTATTTAAACCATTATACAGGAGCTTCGGACACGTACAAAGTAAATCGGACCTAAGGTAAGGGAATATCACAATCTCATTTTTATCCGAGATTGTTTATTCGTAAGTTTTTACTGGGGTGTATTTTATCATCCACATCCATGATTCATCAATATGTAATATTATTTCCATCCACCTACAATTGCTTAAATCCATTTTTACCCTTCGGTGAGTTTTTAGTAAAAGAAATGAAAGGAATCTTTTGTCGTTTTTCGTACGAGGTACTTTTTGACTTTTCCGACAAAAGTACGAAGAATGTTTTTTTTAACTTATACGGCATGAATGGATTTTTAAAACATTATTTCCAAGAATCTTCCTTTACAAGTTTTCAAGTTTATTTTTAATAAACTTCTTTTAGTTTAGAATTTTATGACATTTTATGAAAGGAAAAGTGTTTTTGAAGTAGAAAGGTTATTTTCCTCAAGAATGGAGTTCAAGTATTTTATCAAAATTATTTTCCATCTAAGATAATAAAAGGGTTCTGTTTTTATCCCTATTATTACATGGATTTGATTATGTTGTGATGGAAATATTTTTATGAATTCCTTTATCTTATATGAATTGTTTTGTGATGTCATGTTGTTTAAGAATCCCATTTTTATTACATGGGTTACGCTATGATGTATGGTTTATGATTATGTGGCACACATAAGAATGGATTCATTATAAGATGGGTGGGACCTATATCTCCCTCCAATGCATTGGGTAAAGACTTTATATCTCATGAGATAGACATGGCTGGAATGGTAGGTTATACCGGTTCAGTGAAACAGGACTGAAACGAGGGTTACTCGATTCAGAAAGGGACTTTATCCACTAAGATAGTCTTGGCAATGAGTCTTGACTAACAAGAAATGATTATCTATGATTATGTGTGAATGCCACAAAGTTCCATGTTTTATGTTATGATTATTGTGATTACATTTCACTGCCATGATTTACCCCATGTTATGAAATTATGATCTCTTTTGCAGGTTAAGATTTCCAATAGTTATGTGCTTATGTATATGATGTGATTGATATTTCTTTTGTTTACCCTTAATGAGCATTTGAGCTCACCATTTTATGTTTTCTTTTCCCCAGGATATAAAGAAAGGTTTTAGGTAAGAAAAAAAGGGGATGATCTTTATGGTAGATATTGAAGATCTTTCACCACGATTAGAAGATTACGTTCGGAGTTTCCAAAGACACTAAACTATTACGATCCTTGTGTGTGTGTTTTTTTTTGTACTAAGTATTCCGCAAAAGTAATGTAATGTTCATGTACGTTAAGCTTCGGGTCTCTACAGTTGGTATCAGAGGAAAGGTTTAGTCAACCGTTGGAAACTAGGATGCGAGAACTTTAGTGAGATCCCTAGAGATATTTCTGAGGTATGTCTAGGGATGTCCCTAAGGTTAAGTATACGTATAGGTTATAGTACTAGAATTACGCTAACGATCATAGAATTAAACCTAAGATGTTAGATATTGAAGGTACTCCCCCTTTATTATGTTGTTTTCCCTAGCATGATTTTTGCCTCTCACACTATTCTTTTTGGGTTTTAGACGATGGCTGGAACCTGAAGGAACCGTGTTGATCAATGCAATGGACAATGCAATGATTGTCCTCTTGAACAAACAAATGTTATGGGAGATGGAGTGAAAAATCTTATTTCTATACTTACACAAGCTATGAATCATTCTGGACTTCCAAATGAGCAGAGAAGGGAACAATATTCTGTTGAGTCCTTCATGAGGCAACGTCCACCTTCTTTCAGTGGGTCTTCTGATCCACTTGTTGCTAAACAATGGATCAGTACCACTGAAAAGATATTTTCAGTTCTTCAATGTTCTGAACATGATATAGTCATCTTAGCAGTGTATCGTTTGGAAGGTGATGCTGATCAATGATGGAATCTTATTAAGAATACAAGGCAAAGGGATGAAATTGAGTCCATGGAATGGGACGAGTTCAAGAACTTATTTTTCAGTAAGTACTTCACCCGTATTCTTCGAACAAAGATGGAGAAGGAGTTTCTTGAACTAAAGCAAAAGGATGATGAATCTGTTGGTATATATGAAGAGAATTTTACAAGACTTGCAAGGTATGCATCTGGCATTATCATCCAACCTGAAAGTAAAGTTGATCGATTTTTCAGTGGCTTAAAACCAAGTCTTCGAAGGGCATTAGCTATAAGAGACTTCAGTAGCTATGAAGAAATTGTGCGTTGTTCTATCAAGGTAGAAATGGAAGTTTGTGTTACATATCCATCTCATGGTTTTGACAAGAAACGAAAGATGGAGTTCAAGGAGAAATCTCAGAATAATGGTGAAAAGAATATGAATGTTTCCTTATGCACAAAGTGTGGAAAGAATCATGGTGGAGATTGTCTTAAAGGGACTATAAAATGTTTTAAGTGTGGAAAAGAAGGTCATCGAACAGCTGAGTGTCGAAGTAATGGAAAAAGGGTTTCTAATGATGTGAATAAAGCAAACACTACAGAGAACGCACCACCAACACTTCAATGCTTCAAGTGCAAGGAAATGGGGCATTATGCTAATAAATGCCCTAATCCAAGGGTTAGTGATGATCAACATGAGAAACCACTGAAGGAAAAGGACAAAGGGAAGTCACATGCGATCACTATTGGCAATGTTGAATATGACAATGATGTGGAAGAATGATTAAGTGTTTATGTAATGGGATTCCAAAATAATGTTGTATCATTGAGTATTGCAATATTTATTGATGTGGTATTCAAAGTGATTGAGATATTTTTTTGGAAATAAGATGATATGTGCATAATGAATGGAAAACGAGAAAATGAAATGTTTAATAGTATTCATGAGCTCATGATTGATATAAGGACTAAGTGATATCATGGTTTGAGTATATAGAATTTTGATGATTTTGGTATGTGGAAAGAGTTAACTTTTAATAGAATTCATGTTTTCAATAAGGTTCAATGGGTATTCAAGAGAGTACAAGATTAAGGCCTTTGAATGTTTGGAATGTGACCAACAAGATATATCTTATGATATATGGGGATCAATGATGGTATTAAATCTCTGGTAATCGTTTTCACTATGTTATGAGAGTGTACTGCAGTATTATGGATAAGCCTAAATATTGGAATGGATTATGTTGGACATAAGTTAGTATTGTTTAAGGATAAAAGTTTTTTTGATATTATTGATGGGATGTTATAGTAATATAGTTTTAGAAAAAGGAAAACCTGCAGGACGGGCGACAGCCCATCGCATCGGACAAGGCTCTGGGAATCGAACCCACAACCGAAGTGCGACTGGTCTTTATCACCTACCACTGGCCTACAGGAAGTCCCTGTTTAGTAGAAACTAGTTTTATTATATTAAGCAATATGATATATGAAGTATAAGTCCATTTTAGTAACCATATGTAATTAATCTCACTATAGATCGACTTATGTATATAATTTTTGCTAACCGTTTGTTTGAGACAGATGGAATGACCTGTCATACTAACACTTCACGAATAACAAATTCAACTTCATTTATTTAATAGATGAAGTGGAAATTGTTCAAGGCATGAACAACAGTGAGATTGTACCAAAATAAAGAAAGTATTTATTCTAATTCAAATTTTCAACTTTAGGGAAATGATCTTGAAAACCAAAAATGTTGTCCTAGTGATCTTATACCTGATGAATCAGATGGTACCTTAGATCATCACAAATTTATGGATTTGTGATTACTGGATTTTCCATAGCCATGTTCTCTACCACTCTCCATCAGAACATGATGGTTAGATTTCTCTTCCATATCCATATTTTCACCTATGTGGAAACCCAGTGATTAGTTTATTTGGGTAATCGTTACATTTCGTACTTTAGTTTTTAAAGCCAAGTTTTGGTATTCCTTTTTACGATGTGGGTTTCTATTAAAGAAACCTTCGAATAGTAAACCATTTATAACCCCGACGAATTTCGAGGGCGAAATTCATTTTAAGGGGGGTAGAATGTAACAGCCCGAGATTTTATGAAAAATATTCTTTTTCACTAATGTCTTGTGTTGTAAGCTACACCAAAACGAGCTTGCACAACACACATCCTTGACTTGCCTTGCGTTACACGCAATCGCGACCTTCCTCGATAGCTTGCGTCGTACGCAATACCGAGTTTCACTAAACAACGATATGCTATTAAAATATTATTAAAACTAGCCGTTATGAATAATAATAACCACTTTTTGAAATTTTATAAATTTTATTTTTCAAAATGGACTTCATTTTTGGATTCGGAATACCGAAATTAGCCTAGGGTGAAATTTTGGTATTTTTCTGAAAACTTTCAATATTTGATGAATAGTGAAACCACTAAGTGGTAGGTTAAAAACTGAATTTTGCATAAAACCTAATTTTACCGCTTCTGTGAATGGAATTTTGAAAATCCGACAGACACGGTTGATATCAGTAAGTAAAATGTGGTTCAATGAGATAAAAATAATTTTTTGGTGAATAGTAACTTTTTTTACCGCGGTTAATAGTAAATAGGGTAACTAAGGGTAAAAATGATATTACTATTACCCTAAAACATGTCCTAATTCAATTGGATAAGTTTAATTCGACCAAAAACAAACTTAGGAATAAAATATGACCATTTAGGCCCACTTGGGTTAGATTAGGACATTTATTATTAATTTATTTAAAGAAGGGTTAAAATAGTTAAAATCAATGTTTAATAAGTAAATCATTTTTAATATGGGGTTATGCATAAGATAAATTCGACTATAAATATTCATTAGAAAGATAAAAATATTTCCAACATAATGATATTTTATTTATAATTTTTAGACTTTATATAAATTAATTTATTTATGACAGAACGATGATGCAGTAATTATCCTTTTAAGGAAATATTAACATAATTGATGTTATAAATGCTCAAATGAATGTAATTTGAGACTTTTTATGCATTATAATAATTTTCTAGGTTAATATGATATATTATTGTTGATTTAATCAACTTGGTTCGAACATATAATTCTGTTATGACTTTCACAAAAATCATATATCTAAGAGTGTCAAAATTGACACAAAATAGTTTTGAAATCAAATATTATATTATTAATTGTAATTTTATTCCTAAAAATCTAAGGTTCGGCCAAATGACTTAGATAAAGATATATATATTAATAATAAACAATTTGGGGTTCGTTTGGCATGTTATAGTAAGTGTATTAACCATATAGTGAAAGAAAACAAAAAGACACGGTAAAAGATAAATTATTTAACTTAGAGTTAAATCTAATTGATAAGGTTAAAATAATACCCTAAACTTGTCTAAATCCTATTGGATGATAGGATTTCGACCCATACCCACTTTAGCTTCGAAATAAGAGCCTTTGGAACCATTATAAACCGATTTTGACATTAATATAAAATAATATTTTGAGGTATTCCTAAGGTGCCCCTCTCCTCCCTTATAAAAGGACACCTCCTCCCCCTCCTCCTCACACCAATTTGAGCACTCAAGCTCAGAAAACCCCTGCCAAAATCTCTTCTCCACTTCCCTAGAAACATCCTAGAGGTTCTGGTCTTCCTCAAAGACCAATTTTAGTTCCCCTAAGAGGAGGTCTCCAAAAGGCGCTTCAAAGAAGAGGTAATTACCGTTACCAATTCTTTCATCTTTATTTCTTCTTCCACTTCTTCTTCTTAGGTTGTTTCATTATGAAGTAATAACATCAGTATCACTAATATACTGATATGTTATTATAAGTATGAAACAACCCTATTTCACCATCTATCCATCCTACGGAAAAAAGAAATCACCGCGTGTGCGTACGTACGGAATACCGTCTCCACGCCGTGGTGTAATCTATTTTCCACCACCACCTTACATGGATGGGTACAATGGTGTAAAGAATAACTATACATAGTTATTAAAACATCATATTGATTCTGATATATTGTATAATCCACTCCAATTCAATTCAATATTTATGGAAATGATATCATCGCTCGTACGTACGGACTACCATCTCCACGACGCGATGAGATTCATTCTCCATGTTAACCATTTAAGAATGATTATAAGGTATATATAAGAAATAATAATGAAATATATGACATTATAAAGCTACTGGATTCATGTATATATATATATGTATGTCATCTACTTACTTCCGTTCAAGACAATAAGGAAAGGAAAACAATGTTCATGCGTACGTACGGACTACCGTCTCCATGAACGGTGTTTTTCATTTCATTTATCTATCTATTATATATATATATACTGAATATATATGATATATAAATCATATTTTATATTCTGGAAGTAAGTAAATCATGATATAAGTAATAATAATGTCAAGAACAACAAGTCAAAACACCTACGATAAATGAAACGATTTTACCCAAAACGCTTCTTTAACATGGAATTTACAAAAGAACGGGTAATATAATGTCATAAGTGAACCATATATGATATCATAACAATTAATATGATTCTGTAATAAGTCAATGACATTATTTAAACCATTATACAGGAGCTTTGGACACGTACAAAGCAAATCGGACCTAAGGTAAGGGAATATCACAATCTCATTTTTATCCGAGATTGTTTATTCGTAAGTATTTACTGGGGTGTATTTTATCATCCACATCCATGTTTCATCAATATGTAATATTATTTCCATCCACCTACAATTGTTTAAATCCATTTTTACCCTTCGGTGAGTTTTTAGTAAAAGAAATGAAATGAATCTTTTTTCGTTTTTTGTACGAGGTACTTTTTGACTTTTCCGACAAAAGTACGAAGAATGTTTTTTTAACTTATACGGCATGAATGGATTTTTAAAACATTATTTCCAAGAAGCTTCCTTTACAAGTTTTCAAGTTTATTTTTAATTAACTTCTTTTAGTTTAGAATTTTATGACATTTTAAGAAAGGAAAAGTGTTTTTGAAGTAGAAAGGATATTTTCCTCAAGAATGGAGTTCAAGTATTTTATCAAAATTATTTTCCATCTAAGATAATAAAAGGGTTCTGTTTTTATCCCTATTATTACATGGATTTGAATATGTTGTGATGGAAATATTTTTATGAATTCCTTTATCTTATATGAATTGTTTTATGATGTCATGTTGTTTAAGAATACCATTTTTATTACATGGGTTACGCTATGATGTATGGTTTATGATTATGTGGCACACATAAGAAAGGATTCATTATAAGATGGGTGGGACCTATATCTCCCTCCAATGCATTGGGTAAAGATTTTATATCTCATGAGATAGACATGGCTGGAATGGTAGGTTATACCGGTTCAGTGAAACAGGACTGAAACGAGGGTTACTCGATTCAGAAAGGGACTTTGTCCACTAAGATAGTCTTGGCAATGAGTCTTGACTAACAAGAAATGATTATCTATGATTATGTGTGAATGCCACAAAGTTCCATGTTTTATGTTATGATTATTGTGATTACATTTCACTGCCATGATTTACCCCATGTTATGAAATTATGATCTCTTTTGCAGGTTAAGATTTCCAATAGTTATGTGCTTATGTATATGATGTGATTGATATTTCTTTTGTTTACCCTTACTGAGCATTTGAGCTCACCCTTTTATGTTTTCTTTTCCCCAGGATATAAAGAAAGGTTTTAGGTAAGAAAAAAAAGGGGAAGATCTTTATGGGAGATATTGAAGATCTTTCACCACGATTAGAAGATTACGTTCGGAATTTCCAAAGACACTAAACTATTACGATCCTTGTGTGTGTGTTTTTTTTGTACTAAGTATTCCGCAAAAGTAATGTAATGTTCATGTACGTTAAGCTTCGAGTCTCTACAAGGGTTTATGGTTTATAGTTTATATTTTAATTAATAGTGATTAAAGTTTAGTGTTTAGGGTTTTAGGTTTATTTTTTAGTGTTTAGGGTTTGTGGTGTAAGGATTTTTTTTCTAGGGTTTTAGGTTTCGGGTTAAGGAATTATAGGTAAGAAATTAGGGTTTCGGGTTTGGGGTTTATGTTTTTGGGTTTGGTGTTTTGGGTTTGGGGATTAAGAATTTTTGTTTAGGGTCTAGTATTTGGTTATGGGTTTTTAGGATTAGAGTTTAATTTTTGGGGTTTAATGTTTTGTGTTTAGAATTTCGGGTTTACGTTTTATGATTTCGGATTAGGATTTGTGGTTTTTTGTTTAGTATTTGGGGGTTTAGGTGTTGGGTTTAGGTTTAAGGGTTTATATTTTAGTTTTAGAATTTAGGGTTTCATGTTAAGGGTTTATAGTTTAGTGTTTGATGATTAGGAATTAGCGTATAGGGTTTGGGGTTTAGGGTTTTCGTTTTGAGGTTTATGGTATGGGTTTCAGAGTTTAGAGTTTTGGAATTTTTTTGTTTTGGATTTTTTGTTTGGGGTTTTTCATCAAGATTTTTGGGTTTTCGGTTTTTTATTTAGGGTTTAGGGTTTAGGGAGTAATGTTTTTGGTTTAAGGATTAGGGTTTAAAGTTTGGGGTTTAGTGCCTAGGGTTTTGGGTTTGGGGTTGTTGTGTAAGTTTTATATTTTAAAGTTGTATGGTTTAAGATTAATGTTTTTGGTTTTATGGTTTATGATATTGGGTCTATGGATTAGGGTTTAGGTTTTATAGTTAAAAGATTACGGTTTTGGGTTTTGGGTTTTTCTCTTTGGGTTTTCGATTTTTAGTTTTCGATTTAGGATTCAAGATTTAGGTTTTTAGGTTTAAGGTTTTAGGTATTGTTTTATCTTTTAATGGTTATATGAAATTGGTTTATGGAATAGAGATTATGTTTTAATTTTTGGGGTTTGGGGTTTTGGGTTTTGGTGTTTTTTTTATAGCCTAATTTTTATTTATTTAGGTTTTTGTGTTTAATGTTTATTATTTAATGGTATTTTTTAGGTTTTAGGCCCCGTAATTTATTTATTTGTATTTAGGTCATATGATTTTTGGTTTAAAGAATATGGTTTCTAGTTTATGGTTCGGTGTTTACTGTATGGGGTTTTGGATTTAGGGTTTTTGTATAAAAAAAATATTGAACTAATCATTAACTAAATCATTATAAATATCTATAAATTATATTTTTATTGAATCTATTTGATTTATAATAATTTATAGAATCAAAAAATATCAATAATACTATTGTATGAATGAATAGATTCACGTTTTAAAAATAAGAGAGAACTATATTGGTTTTTTTGATGTTTTTATATTTCGAATATGTATTATTATATAATTACATAAGGGTTAGTTAGTTTATTATGTAATAGTAAAGAGAAAATTCATGTGTAAAAGTAACAAAAAATATTGTAGGTTATTTAATGGAATGGTTGTTCAATATTAATTCAATATAAATTTTTTTTAGCATCTTATAGAATTGAATTATAATTATACAATTATAGTTTACTTTCAATTCATTAATGATCATTTCAATTTTAAATCTGTTTCTCTAGACATCATTGAATAGCTATAACAAAATTAATTGGAAAAAAATATGGAATTCTATATATACCCAAATATAAATGATATGATACTATGGATAATATTTTAAAAAAATATTTGATTTATCCAAACATCATTTAATTTTAGTGAAATTTAGATGATTCTCTTAGTTGTTTATCAAAATAATAATCATGAACTTCTGAGCTTTGGGGCATAGGTTGTGATCAAAATATTGTACCAAAACAATGTGTTGTTCAGAGTGAGTAGCTCAAGAGGGGGTGAATTGAGTTCCCAATAGAAATTTTTGTCCAAGATTAGGTAAATGTAAAAAACCCATAAAAAAAAATAAATTGGCCCAATAACCAAAATATCATATCAATAAAATATTCACCTTTTAAAATATTTCATTAATGAATGATTAAGACTTTGTTAAAATATTTTTTAGAAATACCGTGACTTTTGAAATCATTTTTATTGAATAAAAAGTATCAACACCAGTTAAGATTAATTATCAAAGTAATATAATCTACTATCTATACTAAAGTTGGATTCTTTCCTACTTATGTGTCACCTCCCCATAAAACCACATCACCCAAAACCCTCTAATTCTACCTCTTAACCAAAAAAAATCACGGTATCCAGCCCCCCCACCAGATCAGAATTCCCTCCCATTTCTTCTAGGGTTCCCGCTCCCCTCCTCTGCCCGACTCCCCTATCCCGCTCCCACTCCCGTTCCCGACTCTCCATTTGACAGTTCCCTCTATTCATACCCCTACCCTACTTGGGCTTCAGCTCTACTACGATTAGGGTTCATCGTCTACATCATCAGCTCCATTGCAAAAAACCCCACTACAGTATTTATACCGCCTTTGTATCTGGATCTGCATCCAGCTACTGTGACTCTGACTCTGCCACCTACGGCTCCCCCACCAATGGAACCTCAGTATCCGGCTACTCAGCCTTCATATGCTACACCTCTGGTTCCTCCTCGTGTGGTTCTTTCATGCACGACAGCCCGCTATTTCCTCTAGGTGATGTTCCTCCGTCAGGTATGCCTATGGCTGCTCCGACCCTGGATCCTCCCACCGTAGTTCCTCTGCCGCCAGCTCCTACCTCCGCGTCTCCTCCACATCATGCTCCTCCATTACTGACAACCTCCTCATTCCTCTTCCCCACATCCCAACAATACACCCCAGGGTTTGTTCAGTATCATAGTTCTACCACATATTTCATTCTTCTTGTATGATTTCTTCAGTTAGCATTCTTAAACTGAAATTATGAATTCTAACATATATGATTTGTTAGTATCAATTTATATTCTCATTTTTTCTCAAATCATCCTTTGTTTTCAATTTCTATTTGGTTACAACTTATTTCAATATCCGCAGATGTTTATAGCTATAGAATATTTTATTAAAAGCACCTGCATCACATCTATTCACCTATGTTCTGTACGATATTATTTCTGGATATGTTCACATATGTTCTATTAAAATCTGAACACATATCTTCTGTTCAGTTTGGATCATATTCCAGTTGGTCGAACTCATTTTACTTTGACCATTATATGTAAGGTATTAATTTCTTTGAGTCTTTCTAATTTATTTAATGATTTAACAGAATACTATTACTTCATTTCTTCTCAATTTATATATGAGAATCTGCTGAACGTGGAGTTTTTCAAAGGGGTGATTTTTCCTAATACATATCATTTTAAATGTTTGGATTATGTTCACAGGTTCCCATATGAAACCATACTGGTTGCAGGCTATTATACTTTTTTGGACTTCTATATTCTTGATATAATGAGCCTCTATGAAATCTTTAAAATGGATTTACATATATGTTTTCTCCTAATATGATTTCTAGAAGAGGTGATTGTTCATTATATTTCATTAGGAATTTGATTATGATCTTATGGGAAAGTAGGATGTGATGATAGGTAGATCTGGGCACAAGATTATTCATATTGGAGTAATTATAATTCATGTTGAAGGTAGGTCTCTTTCCATGGATCATGTGAAAATTATATATTCATTTCCCCCCAATGGTGGAAATGAAGATATTAGTTTTATGTGCATATTTATGGTTATAAACCTATGATTTCTATTGATTTTAGGTGGCCACATACTATTTATGCCTTCATGTCCAAGCAGTCTCCTATTCCACTGATTGAACTACAATGAATCACCTTAGTAGGCTTCCCTTTGATTTAAGTCATCTAGTATGCTTTCTGTTCCTTAGAAACTCACAAATACAAGTCAGGATTTCCACATCGGTCGGCTCTACTTCCTCTTGCTCCGCCTCTTCCTCCTCTGTGCATCCGACAACAACCCTAGGTTGGATTAAATTTTCTTAATTGTTTCCAGATATCTTATACATATGTGTTTTCTTATAAAAGACTGTTTTCAGATTTCTTACACATAGGTATTTTCAAATTGTATATTGCAGATTGTTTCCATGTTTATTTCTGAAACAAAATAGTCTAACTCTTCTCTTACCTTGATTCATTTTGTATATCATTTCATCCTATTGTGGATTCTATTTATAATAATTTTCATTATGCGTCTCTCCCATTCTCGGAATATCCATATAAATTATTACCTTTTTAAACAGCAGAAGTTGATTTGTTTCCATTGAATAGACGAAGATGAAGGTTGGAAGCTTCTTTCTAGGTTTTGTAATGAAGAATAAAACATTCCATTTTACCTTGCAGCATGTATAAATTGTGATGTTTTATTATCATGCTATTTGATTACTTTTGTGCCATGCATGGTTCCTGATTACTCAGTTTAATGCAGATTATTGACATACATTCATCGATCAGCCAAGGTTATATTTCATGCCTAGATATATTTGTAAATTAATATCATCAATTTTAAATTACATCACAAGTTTATTAGAGTTTTTTATGGAAATGAAAACTGTATGCAGCTTAAATTAAACGAGTGAACCCCTTGTAATGATGCTCAAAGCTCAAGTCATTTTCTTTTTCACCCAGGGTACTGTTTCTTGGAGAGCAATGTAGGTGGTAATATGATGAAGATCACATAGAAGACAACCTTCATATATTTAACCAGAGATAAAAAATAGAGAAGAAACATAATCATGGATGAGGAGAAGATAATAAATTGGAGAAAAAAACTCAAGAGTTCCCTAGGGATCTCTTACCCAAGCTGAGCTTGTAGCTTAAACAAATCAGGTATATGTTTTCTTTTTCTTCATTCTATATTACTTTCATTACATTATTGGAGTTGAAATTGCATAATTTTTTCATTTCGATTTACCTCGCATGATTAATACTGACTGGATTTTATCATATAATTTTCCATTTCATAAACATCAAATTTTTTTACACTAAAATATATCAGTAATTTTTTCAAATTATTGACTGTAGTCAATTATTCATGTAGAAAAATATACTGACTAATTTTGATGCTAAATATGTGGTCCAATGAACTATTACATCTCAAGACTCTGAGGCAACAACAATCCATGAACTGCATCCCCGTTTAAAGGAAAAATTCAACAAGAAAACTGAAAAACTTGAATAAAATTTGGTGATGTAATTGCAATGTATTTTAAAAACATTACTGATTTTGTTATTTTCTAATTACTATTTACATTTTTTACTTCCACTGTAAACTTTGCTTTTATTAAATATTCAAAAATGGTGTATGAACATGTATAAGGCACAAGTACACCCTCTCTATTGAGTAGATCACGTACATGTTATGTATTTACCACTATTTAATCAACTTTAGTAACCTGTGCAGGTATCAGATTTCTCTATGTTGACAATATATTACCATTCTGTTTCATATATACTTTCTTCTTTTTAATATAATACTGAATTATTAGTAATAGTAAAAAAATTGTTTCATTACATTTACTACAATGAAATTACATTTTGTTTTCAATGTAGCAGGTAACCCTACATTTTTTCTATACTAACGGACTTCTCTATATTATTCTACATAGCATGTCAATGATTTTATTTGAAGTGACATGCTGGTGAACCTGCATTCAAATCGGAATTATGTTTACAGAATATCTTATAGGTTTTTTAATCTTAACAAATCCGGCAGCCCATATACTTCCCCATTACATGCCTCAATTCAAGTGAGCTTTAAAACCAACAACACAACACTCTTGAGTTGCTTCGAAGGCTCAGTTTATGTTTTTATTCATGATGAAAGTTCAGTTTCATTTTTACATTTATTATCATGAATTAAAATTAAAATGAAATAGGTTTTCTTCATTTAGACTAATATAAATAAGAAAATTAATTATCAATATTCATCTATGCCTTTTAATTATGACTACAATTACCATTAGGCTTTCATATTTCAGTATTAGAGGGATTACCTGTATTAATATTCCATGGTTTACACTGCAGTCTAGACTCAGGCATTCATAAAGGAAACTATTTAATATTTTCAAATTATTTATAATGATACAATGTCATTTTCATGCTTCATTATTTCATATTATTTTCCTGATAATGAACTCTCTATTTTTTCATTGAATGTATTCTAATAACGAAGTAGAGGGCCGTTATCTTTGTTAACCAATTGAAGAAACTATCTGTTATAATTTGATATGTTTTGACTATTCAATTAAATATGTTTATTGATCGATTTTTAGAATGGAAGAAACACCACTATAAACTGGTTATTATTCTACAAGAAGTCCATCTATATTTACTAAAAATGGGTGTCTTTTTAAAATATGTAGGTACATTTTTCCCCATTACTTATAAACTAGTATTCATTGAAACAAGATGTATGGATTAGTGTTCTTTTGTCACAATGCCTCGGAATCACGTATGGTAACATAATAAATTTTTACTATAGGAAAAGTCATTACTATTAATTCATGCACGTATATTCTGTATTTGCATATTATAGGAGGATAGTGGCTCAGAGAAATCCCTTTTGAAACAAATCTTCATGGGTCACCCTATAAAAGGTATGCTGACCCATTAAGCCATGATGCCCAGTTTGGGGAGGCCAAACCCCTCACATTGTCCCTATTTCCAGTCTCATTCCCTTAGGTTTTTTGTCTCCAACATAGAAGGGATGGTGAGGGGCGAGAACTATTTTTTTCCCACCGTCATTCCCATGTAATTTTTTTAAAAACTCTTCCTCGTCATTCTTCCAATTATGGTTCAATTATGAGAGGAAGGTGCTAAAAGTATGAATCTATGATATTATTAGTTTTATTGGGAATGTGATAACTGCATGAATGATAGTTTTAGTTTTATTGAGATATGGGGTTTGTGATGATAGTTTTAATGTATGTTTTTCAGTGTTGGATTTTATTTAGGGGATGGTAATTGTGAATGGACAACAAAATATCCCTAAATATACACTATTGTAATAATGGTACCACTAGAGTAATAATAGTCAGCATAATCTAGAGGCACAGACCAAGATGGAAGAAAAAATGATTATTGTGGTGTGAAATTTAGTATAGAATGTTATTTTAGTAAACTAGAAAGGCGAACATAGGGTAATTTGAAGCAGGAAACTAAGAAGTCAGATTAAGATGTTCAGATGAAATGTCATGCTAATAATAATTTAGCTATTTAATTGGTTTTTATTCCTTTTTTCTATAATATTATCTGCATTTAATACTATTCTGGAGTCTGCAAATTACAATTACCTTATTATTACATGTATACTGCTCAGTTTTATGTTTTTTATAAGATTTACATACCAAATTTACTTTATACACAAGTTACGAATTTTCTTGGGTATTATATGGGCCAATACCAATTCCAAAAAAAATGAATTACTATAGGAAAATTCATTACTATTAATTAATGTACGTATATTATGTATTTTCAGATTGTACCTGTTGAATGTTTTTGTATATGTAGATTGTTGTTTTCGGGATTTCTCATGGTGGAAATTTTCGTATGGGTTTTTAGCAAGTTGATTGTCAGTTTTTCATGGTGGAAGTTTTTTATGCAGGATGTTTTTCATGATGGATGGTTTTCTTGTCTTCCTGGATGGTTTTCATGGTGGACGTTTTGGTATCAGTTTTTCTTTCTATATGTTTTCTATTAAGCTAGATGTTACTCATGCTAGAGGTTTTCGATGCTGGACATTTTTTTTCAGATTGAGGGTTTTTCATGCTGGATGTCATTTAATGAGGGAAGTTTTTTTCTATTTGACGTTTTTCATATTGTTGGATGGGTTTCATGCTGGATGTTACTCATTTTGGAAATTTACTCGTCTATTAATTATTAAATGCTTACAGTTTTATTTGATTATTTTCTAATTGTTTTCTCTGTACATGTGAATACATCAATAGGAATTTCAAATGAATGCAGGTAATTTTTCATAAAATTGTAGTGTACTGAAACTGTGATCTTTACTATTGGGGGGAGCATATCTAATGCCTTAGTCTGTCAAATTGAATATTTGTTTAACACTACATTTCTGAGTGAAGACAGTGCCTTGACAGATGGGATCACCTAGAGTATTAATGACATGCATAAGGTGTTATTTTACTATTTAATAACATTTTTTTCTGTTTTCTGGTTAGGAAAACAACTGGACAGCACCTCACACACCTGTTGAAGATTGAATCATTTAGTTGTGGGAAGTAGAAATAGACATCCAGGTTTGTTTTTTTAGTTTGTTTTCAATGTATTTGATGGTTTCAACCTACCTCTTTATATTTTATTCATGTCATTTCCTATTTAATGAGGAGGTATCTCTAAAAGTCATTAAATGTGCAGTTTTCATGTCACTATTATGCAATATTAGATTTAATCATCTCTTGATTGGACCTTTGAGAGACTATATAGGTAAATATCTTTTTTTGTGCACTCCATTATTGATTTTCTATTATTGAAGAACATATTTAAAGATAACAGAACATGTGTTCTGTACCCCCCCCCCCCACCCACATTCATGTCACTGTCTTACTATTAATACATTGACATCCTCTTGAATGGCATGATTTTAGTACGCCAAATTTAATCAATCCCATGAGAAAATCATTTTTAATATGTAAAATAGGAACAAAATTTAGGAATACACACTAATGTGTTTATTTTCATGGGTTCTGATTTGATCATGTGCAATTATATTATAGGATATATTTGCGTTTTGAACTAATATTTTTCAGTTTCTCATTATTTCAGTGCATGTGAAGGGGGTGCATACTCGTATGTGGTGGTTCCTACTCTAAAGACCACACCCATTAATGGACTGGGGTTGACCTGCAGGAACAGTCCAGCTGTTGACAGGTTAACTGCAACACCTATTTGGGGTTATAAACCCAAAAATTCTTCTCCCTTTCATTTAATTTTATTTCCTTTATTTAATTTTCTACTTAATAACTATTTTTTCCTCTTTTATGGGCGGAAAAAAAACTGGACAGCACCTCACACAACTGTTGAAGATCAATTCATAGTGTTAGAAGCTGAAACACAAATCCAGGTTCCTTTTTTTACTTTAATTTCAATGTATTTTATGGTTTACACATTACACTTTTGGTTAGTGGGCAGTGGAGTGGAGGGGAGGGGCTGGAGAGGTTGGAGGGGAGGAGAGATTGGAGGGGAGGGGAAGGGAGGGGAGGGGAAGGGATGGAAGGGGAGGATGAGGGAAGGGGGGATGGGGCTGCAGGGGGAAGAGGTTGGGTAGGGGGAGGGGAGGGGAGGGGAGGGGAGTATTAGGGCAGGGGGAGGGGGCTGGGCAGGTTAGAGGGGAGGGGAGGGGAGGGGAGGATGAGGGAAGGGGGGGCTAGGCAGGATGGAGGGGAGGGGAGGGGAGGGGAGGATGAGGGAAAGGGGGAGGGATTACTCTCATATCCCATGTAATCAAATTAATCACTAGAACCATTTAAGGGACTTAAGGATTCAAATTTGAAGAACTAGGAGAAGATGTAGCATATTTAGCAGCGGAGGTATAAGATTTGTATTATTGTTTCCCATAGAAAAAAATACTAATTTTCTTCACTTTAAGGAGTATTTGTTTTAAAAATTTTATTGAAGAGATGAGAAAGTGACAATTCAATGCTAAACTAAAGTGGTATGTGTGCAGAGAAGGTTAGAGATTCATTCCTTTCAGCACCTTGCCTTGGAGAAATACCACAGTCAATGCCCAGTGGCATGCTGTCTATGCCAAGCTGCTACGACGTCCTTGTATTCCAGGGAGGATCCAGAAGCTTATCTACTTGAGAATTCATAAGCTCATCTCTCTTTAGATAGCACTGTTTATTCCTCAGTTTTTGTTATTCCTGTTCCTAGGCATTAAGTATTTCTGTAACTTTAGTTCATTCATTATTTATTTTATACAGTAGGGTTCTCATTATCTAAATTTTGTTCATCAATTTTTTTAACTTTTATTCCTCATTACGTATGTCATTTTCCTTTTAAATATATTCAATATTAATATAAACTATTATGTTTTATAAATATAAATCTATAGTTAATTATTATTATTATTTTATAGTGGCGTGCATCACACGGGCGGAGTACTAGTTTTTTATTAATATAAAGTTATCTTGATATTTATAATAAAAAAATAAAAAATATAGTTGAATAAACAAGAGGTTCAGTATCAAGGTGAGACATAATCCCATCCACTTTGAAATCCCATGATGACAAGAAGAATATAAATATAATCAAATAAATCACAACATGGATTAGGTATATAGTCAACATCAGCATGTTGTTCATGAAAAAAATCATCTTCCATAGTTTTTTGTTTGATGTAATAATGGAATGGGTTATACGGGGATCTCTTCCAAAAACAAAGGGGGAAATTTATTAGGGAAGAAAATATTAACAATTATTCCTTATGAACGTGCACGATAATGTGTGTGTTGGATAACAGGAAAACAACACACTACTCAAATGTAAAATATACAGAACAATAAAGAATTGAAAAATCTAAGTCTGATGTGGTTTGTATTTTCATAATCAATAAGTCAGAATCAGTGGGAATTATGTGATTTGTTCTTTAAAATTTAAATAGAATAAAGGATCATAGAAATCTGTAGGTATGTTTTATTAGATCTTTGTTTGATGTCTCAATCAATCTCAGTAATGGGATTTGTGTTTCTATATCATTGATATTAATAGTAGGTGAAATGCTATGTTTGTGAGAATTAAAAAATTCCTCCACACAATCCACTATAGATTTGTAAGAGATCATATGTATATATCATTCAGTGACCATGAGTGAGAGAGAGATCCTTTTTTTATATATTACATCATCGATTAGAGGAGATCCATAATCCTCAAATTGGATCTTAATAAGTCTTAAAAACTTGGTCAAACTATCCAAGAATAGATATAGTCATTAATCCACTAACGCCAAATTCCTATAATCTCAACGGTATTATGAAGTTGGAAGTGACTCATCATATGGAGGTGACTCCACTGGAGGTGACTCCTCGGAAAGTAGCTTGTGATGGCAGTAACTCGTCCTGGAAGTAGCTCATCTTGGTGGTAGATCGTCATGGCGGTATCTCCTGATGGAAATAGAGTTGACAATTTGTCATTCCGGTGCTATCTCATCCTAGCAATAATGGTTACTTCCAGCCAATGGGGACTTGACATGATACTTTAGATAAAATATCATAGAATCTGTCTTTATCATATAAAATTCTATCACAAAACAACTGAAACATTAGTACTAAAATAATCATGGTATGTGATCATTAAAATAAAAGAGTGTTAAACACACTCCATATAAGGAGGTTCCAAAATTATCCCCCATTTTATGATCACAATACATGGAATTTTATAAATCCTTTACAAAATTAGTTTGAAAATAATCTTCATACCAAAATAAAACTAATATAAAACTAAATTCATAATATTTCATCCACTTTGAGATTATCAAAAATTAAAAATAGTTTTTAAACATAGATATAAAATAGAAGAACACAATAATTTAGAATTTTCTAGGTTCCAAAAAGAAATGAGTACAAAAAGATAATAATTAAGGATAAAACACAAAGGATACCTATCAAAATAATTACATCTAAATAGATTCACTGTGTATAAGAGGGAGGAAAATCATTATTCTCTTTCCCTCGGGTTTTTGTTGTGTTCTTATCATTATCTTGTGATGAGACTATAGAAGTGTATGTTATGGAAAATGTCATAATGAATGGTTGTTTGTTAGTAGGAGGAAGTATCTCTCTAATGATAACTGTTATAATTTTTCTAATTTATTTAGATGATGAACTCTAGGGTTGATATAGTATAGGAATAATACTATATGACTGATTGAATAGAGAAGGCTGGTACTGAACTGAGTCTGGGGATATGGTTGAATGAATTGATGAAACATGGATTACTTATCTATAAATTACAGTGATTTTATGGACATAAAGATATGGTTTTAGGAGATTTATGAAGTCCATAATTATTGACCCTCCCCTTTCCAACACATTAACGGAATATTTCTTCTCATCCACAAATCATGGAAGAGATGGTCTGAGGACCTTTAGTTTACTCTCCTATTCTATGAAGGATCGTGTCACTGTGTGTATCCTTAAGTTGTAAATAAGAAACATGAAATTATCAGAAATTTCATGCTTGGTATATATCCTTTACACGTATTAAATGATATAATTGTTTATGACTTCTTTATGTTGTCTAAGATCTATGGAATGACCTCTTATGAAACAAAAAAAAAGTTCTCCATGTAGATGTATCTTCTGAATTTTCTCTTCCTGAGTGATCAAGTCACCCAAATCAATTAGGATTTTTCCCAGATTATCTATAGAAATAGATCTCAATCCAGTTTTATTGGTGCAGATGAATTAAACTATCACGATTTTGAGAAATAGAGTTTATAGATTCTGATAGAGTGGATGTCAGACTCTCTACTGAAGATCATAAAGTTTCTACATCAAATTAAAAAATTTTATTCCTTACATATATTAATTGAATATGAAACCTTTCTCATGGTTTTATAAGTGATATAAATGACTCAAAAAGTATCTGTACTCTATTCACTATGTATGGATATTGGAGCAGGTTGAGATCTCAAGGTATTTGTACAATCTGAAATCCAGTTAATTTTCAATGAGACTAAATCTAAATGAACATTTGTTTGTAAAAAAATCACATTGGGTCACTACATTAGGAGGAAGAACTGGTTAAATAGATTTAATAGTTAGTCTATTGGTTTCTAGGGGGATAAAAGGTTGTAAATCTCTAGCTTGATTTATCTGATCCACTCATGATCATTCACTTCTGACAAAAGATTTAGGCTAATCATCTGATTCTATATAAGTAATTCAAATTATAAAAAATAGGATACTTATCCCTTTATTTAAAAGAACTGATTGATGGTCTAACATAAGGTAGTATGCGTGAGTCTTGGGTACATGAGAACATTGACCAATTTCAGGAGTTGAGGGCAAAAAGAATCGACTGATTAACTAGAATGGTAGTCAACTCCCACTCACTTAAAGATAGAAGAACTTATTTCTAAATTATTTCCATGTTTTATACTAGTTTTAATATATCCGTTTGATAATACATATTTAAAGTCTTCTCCCCCTCATCTGTAGCTTCCATACCTCTGGTAGTAACTATTGAAACATCAGTTATCTTGGTATCCTTTAGTTGATTTTCATCACTACGTGAACAAGACACCATGGGTGAAGAGGATTGATGTTGAACTATATCTTGTTCGTGATTAGGTTCATTTCCATTCTCATCACTTCCCTCATGATTAGCACCACCTTTTTTATCATCTCCGTGATCAGGGGAATGATTTTCACTTTCTACATTAGAATCCCCATCAATTTGAGCTTATTCATTCTGATCCTCATCATCCTGTCAAAAAGATTCATCAGACTTTTCAAGATCTAAAATCTCATTGTTTTCATCATTAGAAATAAAAACATTATCTCCAATACCATTCTCATAACTTGATATATTAGTGGTACAAAATTTAAACAGATCTTGTCCATAAACTTAAGTATCTTCTTCTTGATTATTTTTAGGTAAGATAGTTTCTCTGGTAGGTAGTGGGCCTGATGAAATGACATGCCCACTTGATATTCATGGTGGAGATTTTATTATCTCTGGATCACTCCCTTCTTGAAATTATATATCTTATTATTCTTCTTGATACACTACTAGATCATTTATTTCAACAACAGTATTAGTATCAAAGTAATGAACTATCTCATCAGAATCAAGACCTCTATTTACCATGTCCTTCGGTCTAGATGGGTGATCAATAGGTTTGAACTCATCATAAACATTCTCATTTTCTCTGGCACAACATTCCTTTTAGGGATTCCATCTTTATTTAACTCTTTTACAAATATTTTTCGATAAGCAAAATACCCCAATTCTTTCCTCATCCTTTTCTCCTACTATGACATAACCATTTGCATATAAGATGGATAAAATCATTTAGGGATAAATGAGGGACTTCTATCTGGAGCTCTTCTTGCACATATCATGCATTTGGGCAGTCAAAAATCTACACAAATTTATTATCTTTACTCTATTAAGCATATAAAAAAAATTAGATATCTTGATAACTCATTTTATTGAATCCCCCATTCCTTGGACATAAAACATATTATAAAAATTTGAAAATAAACTTATCTTCACCATCAAGATCAGAATCCATAGGCCTTCTTAGTGTTCCATCTCCAGTTAACAATAGGAGAACCCATTAATAATTGAAATTTTCAATATAACTCATTATACATCCTTAGAAATATTCATATAATCCTTTATGAGTAACCTTTAAACATTTTTCCATTATCTTAAAGAGAAACAAATCTCTTTTCCATCTATTAGGCTTCGAATTCTTTTGGATATAATCCAAAACATAAATCTTGAATTCTGATAAAATTCAAAGAATACCCATGGATAAAACACTTGATGATTCATGGTAAATATGTTCATCCACTTCTTCTTTTCTATTACCTTTAACACTAGCTTATTTCTAGTTGGAAGCCACTATGCATCAATTTATTTTTTATGCTTTGACTAGAATATTTCTTCGATGTGGGTTTAGTGAAATGGTTTCTATACTAGTTTTGGATAATTTTCAATTCTTGAAATTCCTCATTTCTTCTGGATTTGATTCTACAACTCGCTTCTGATGGGCTATTCAGATTGGTTGAAGGTTTTAGGTGAAAGAAGGAAGAAGTAACATTGGTTAGAGAGGAAGGCAAATGTTCGGGAGATCAAGTGTTAAATGTAGTTAATAGATTTAGAGTTATTCTGATGTTTTTATCAATTAGGGATTCTAAATAAAAAATATTAAAATTAAAATAATAAAAAGTTAATTATTAAAGGAAAATAACTACAATAACATAGAAAGGAATATTGACTCATTCATCAGTGACTCTATAAACGGTGACTCCATCAACAATGACTTGTCAATGGTTACTCATCAGTGGTGACTTATCAATGGTGACTTCATCAGTAGTGACTTATCAATGGTGAATCATAAATAGTGACTTCATTAATGGTGACTTACCAATGGTGAATCATCAACAGTGACTCGTCAATAGTAACTTATCAATGAAGACTCCATCAATAAAAGTTTATCATTCCTAATTCATGTTTTATGTAGTTTAATCAGTCAAAATTCAAAGGCTTTGTGAAGATATCAGCTAACTAATGTTCAGTTAAAATAAATTCTGATATTATATCATCCTTTTGATAATGACCTCTCAAAATGTAATGTCATACATTGCTGTATTTGGTTCTAGAGAAAGATACTATTTTTTGGAAATATTTATCACACTTTTGTTATCTCAATTTATAGGTACGTGTCTAAATTGCTATGAAAATTCCACTAAAGTATGATTCATCCAAAGGATTTGTGCACAGTAACATTCTGAAGCTATATATTCTTCTCTAGCAGTAGGTAGTGATTTTTTTTTGGCTTTTTACTACACCATGATACTAGATATTTTCTTAAAATAGGAAATGTTTTTATGGTCTTTTTCTATCTAACCTACAGCCACGAAAATCAACATCTAAATAAATAACTAATCAAAATAATTTCTACTTGGATAGACTAATCCAAAATTGGATTCATATTAGAGGAATTTAAAAATTATTTTTGATAGCTAGTAGATGTGTCTCTTTTGGATTTTCTAGAAATAGTGGACACATACACACACTAAAAGTAATATCAAGATGACTAGAAATTAAGTATAAAACAATGCCAATTAGACCTCTTTAATTAGTTTTTTCTACTGATTTCCCAACATCATCAAGGTCTAGTTTACATGTGGTACTCATGGAAGTATCAATTATTCTGTTACATTCTAGGAAAAAAAATTAAAATATATTTAGTGAATTTAATTTTATTTAAGATAATTCTTTATTTATATTAAAAAACTAAAATCCTAGATTGAATTTGATTTCACCCATTAAACTCATTTGAAATTCATTTTGCATCAGTTTTTAAAAATATGTACATAAGGAATCTTTAGTAGATCCAAAAATAATATCATCTTCATATATTTGTACTATTAGAACAACATTCCAAAAAATATATAATGAGGTTTGGATTAGAAAAATCTTTTGAAAAACATTTTAAAATAAGTAAACTGGTAATCCTATCATACCAAGCTCTAGGAGCCTGTTTTAAACCATACAATGTTTTTTTTTCATATAAAAACTCTATTTGAAAAATGTGGATTTTGAAATCCTGATGTTTTTTCAACCAAAAAACCTCAATTATAACTCCATTTAAGAATGCACTTTTAACATTCATTTTATGAATTTTGAATTCCAAATGTGTTGTAAAAGAAAGCAATATCATAATGGCTTCATGTCTTGATATAGGTGAAAATGTTCCTTCATAATCAATACCTTCTTCTTAATTATAACCTTGAGAAACTAGTATAGCTTTGTTTCTTAATATTGTTCTAGACTCATCAACTATGTTTATAAACCCCCACTTGGAGCTAATATTTATTGGGACTTTAGTTAATTCAAAAAGTTCTGTAATATTGTTTATTTTAATTTTATTAAATTCTTCTTGCATTGCTATTACCTAGAATTTAATATTAATGGCATCATTCATGTTCGTAGGTTCATGCTTTGAGAAGAAATCTTGGTGTTCAATTTTATTTCTAAGGTAAGATCTATTCTATGCACCACTTTCTTGGTTTCCTGTTAAAATATCTAAAGGGTGATTTCTATGAGTCTTAATGGGTCTTTTAGAATATGTCTTGGTAGACTCATGGTCTTCTTCCATTTAATGTTTTTTTAGTTTACTGGGTGAACTATCATTTTGTTTATCATAAATTTTAAAATATTTATAATCGAGATTTAGAGTTGACATATCATCCTCAGGGTCATCTAAAATAGTATTAACATCATTGGGATCAGTCTCATCAAACATAATATGAATATATTCTTCCATTATATTGGTTCTTTTGATAAAAACTCATTAATAATTACCAGAAGATAAATATCCAAGGAAAATTCCTTCATCACTCTTGAAATAAAATTTTTCCTGTTTATCATTTTTATTTAGAATATAAACATTCCAATAAAAAATTCTAAAGTAATTATCCTTTGGATTTCTATTATTCCATAACTCATAATTTTTTCTCTTAAAGATATGTCTAATTAATAATCTTTTTATAGTGTAACATATTGTATTAATTGCTTTAGCCCAAAAGTAGATAGGTAGGTCATACTCATTTAACATGGTTCAGAATATCTCTTGAAGAGTCATATTTCTTCTTTCTACCACACCATTTTGATGTGGCGTCCTATGAGCTGAAATGTTTTGATTATAGCCATTTTGAGAAAAAAAATGATTCAATGTTTTGATTTTCAAATTCTTGATCATGATCAATTCTTAAGGTCATAATCATATGTCCACTATGGATTCCTACATATTTGGAATACTTAATAAAGTAAGAAAAAGATTCGCTTTTACGAGATTGAAAGTATAACCAACTATATCTATAGAATTCATCTACAAGGACATATAAATTAACTTTTCTATTTAGATAATATACTTAAGAAGGTCCAAAGAGATCCATAAGGATAAAATCTAAAGGATGAGAGGTTGAAATAGATTTCATTGATTTCAAATAAATATTATGATGTTTTTCTTTTCTAATAGGGATTAAAAATTCTATCATTTGAGAATTCAATATTTGGTAGTTCTCTTACTAACTGTTTCTTGATTAGCATTCTAAGGGAGTGAATATTTCAATGGATAAGTATCTTATGGAAAATACAAGATTATTTGGGAAACTCAATTAAGAAATAAATATTAGAGGAAAAATAATTGAAATAAATAGAATAAATATTATCATTTCTCAATGTAGTAATAATTAGATCCTTTTAATCATTACAACCATGACAGACATTGTTAACAAATTATAACTAAAAAACATAATCAGATAATTGGGATATACTAAGTAGATTTTATTTTAAAACATCTATATATAAAACATTGATAATTAATACTGAATCAGAATTAACAATTTGGGCAAGACATATGATTTTTTCTTTTTCAGTTTCACCAAAAGTGACATATCCACCATCAACATTGATCAAATTATTAATGTTTGAAAACTCACCAAACATATTTCTAGAACATACACTATCCATATACCATAGGCTTTTTCTAGTGGTTTTCAAAAAAGTTTCATATAACACATTGTTTATGAAAAAAGATGATATCGGTACCCAAATACTCATGGGGCCATTTATGTTACTAATAAGAGATTTTGGCCGACATATTTTCCTAACAAGTTTCATATAAACAGATTTTATATTTCCATATATAAAAACTTTATTAGGTCTAGTTAATTTGGTATTAGATGTATATGAATTTTTAGAATTGGTACTTGATGTAAATCTGTTTTTTTTTAATTTATCATTCTCTTGGATGTTAACCTATGTCAATTATATACATAAGAGAAACATTCTTTCCCAGTATTTGAGTTAATGTTTTCTTTCCATTGCTAAATTTTTCTTTGTATTTATTTAAATGTTCATTTAACAATTTTAATTCACTATTTTTCTTTCAATAGCTGATCATTTTCCTCTTTTTCAATTGGAAAGTTATTTTTAAAATTAACTATTTAGGCATGATGTTTCATTAGTGACTTATATTTATCTTTCAACTCGGTAAAATTGTCTTCCATCATTTTATAGTAATCACAGAATACTTTTTGGCCATTTTTTCCTCATTTTCAGTATTTTCATCAGTTTCAAAAATGTATGAAACATTAGTAGGAGAAACATGAAGAAATTTTTTTACATATCATATTCTTGACGTAAATCACATAATATCTCTATTATACTTATCTTCTTGATTTGTTTCTTAAGTCACATAAGCTATATTTGGAAGCATTCCATGTTTCTTTCATGGAATTTTTGTATCTTCTATCATTATACTCATACTTCTTCTATATTTCAATTTTGGAAAATCATATTTAATGTGATATTTTCTTCTACATTCATGGCTGGTGACATCATTTTGAGTTTCATCCATTTTCCAATACTTTTTCCACATTATTTTGTTATCATAATCTCCTCTAAAATTTGATTTTGTGAAGAAATTATGTTTCCCATAGTATTTGTTGATTCTTTTGTCCATGTGTGCCATTTCTTCCTCTCTTTTCTCAAGAGATCCTTAATCACTGGAATATTTAGTTTGTACTTTTTCTCTATGTCAGGAGGTCAAATATTTCAAGGATACTGATTTTCTTTTTGGTTCATCTTCATCAATGCCTTTGATAAATTTAACGTCTTCTTCATAAGTCATCATCTTTCTTTTAGCCCCTTAGCATGTAGTTTACATATATCAGATGATTCTCCGATTGAAACAGATCTTTCTCTCTATATGTCTGGTAAGAATATCAGTAGTCTCATTACATAATCTTTTTCTACCACTTTATTTCCAAGTGAGTGTATTGTGTTGAATATCCCATTGAAAATGAGACACATATCATAAATAGGTTCATCAGATTTCATTTTATAAGTATCATACTTGATTGTGTTTTTATTTAATATCCTTTTTTACATTTGATGTTCTTTTATTTCAGACAAATAAGGTATCCCATATTTAAAAATCATATTTTCATTTGGATATTATATTGAATTTATCATATCACAATGAACAAAAAAATCATTCAAAGAATTATTATTGTTATTGTAATAAGTTTTTTTAGTATTACTCCATTCACTTGTAGGATTTTGTGGTATTTCATATTGATCTACTATTATAGTTCATATGTCAAAACCTATACTTTACAAATGCATTTTCCTTCTGATATTCCATTGAACATTGTTTGTACCATTAAAATAACGAGGGGTGTTAGTAGAACATCTTTCATATCTATTATCCATAAATAACATAAATTTAAAATTAACAAAAACTAGATATCTTAAAAAAAGAACTAAAATAATAATTAAAAATATATTTATATATATATAATAAGAATCTTATGATACTAAATGTTGGTCATATTGAGTAACTGAAGGGGGATGAATTTTTCCCAGTAAAATATTTTGGTCAAGATTAGGTTATAGTAAAAAATCCCCATAATAAAAATAAATTTTTCAATTAACCATAATAGAATATCGATATAAGATCTATCCTTTTAAAATATTTATTTAAATAATTTTTATGTATCTATAAAAGGAAAATTTAATTACCATAACATTTGAAATTAATTTACATTGATAAAATGTAATATCCACATTAGTTATGATTAATTATCAAATTAATAGATTTTTTTATAATGTAAATTTATAATGAATATGATAGTAAAACAAAACAAATAGTAGAATGGAATAAATAAGAGGTTCAGTCCCAAGGTGAGATTTAATCCCTTACACTTATAAATAAACTACTCCCAAGAATATTATAAATACAATAAAATAAATACATATCCTGGATTATGGATATAGTTAATAGCATCATGTGGTCCAGGATAAAATTCTTCTTCTAAAGTTATTTGTGGGATGTAATAATTGAATTTGTCACAGAGGGACCACTTCCACAAACATGGTGGGAAATATATTAAAGAAGAAGGGAATAACAAGTATTCTCCTAGAATGTGAATGAGATAGTGTATGATGGGTAATAAGAAAACAACACACTTCTCAAAAGTAAAATAAATAGAAAAACTATGAAAAGAAAAATATCAAGATGATGTGTTCTTTATATTCAGAGTTCTAAAATCAGTATTGGTGAGAATTATGTGCTTTGTTCTGGAAAATTGATGTAGAATAAAAGATCGTAGAAATCTACAAGTATTTTTCAGTTAATCTTTTCTTGATGTCTCAATCAATCTTTGTAATGGAAATTGTGCTTCTATGTTATTTATCTTCATATAAAGTGAATATTTATTATGATTAAAATTCATTAATTTAGTCACATGATACACTACAGGTTTGTAAGAGATCGTATGTATCGATCATTCTATGACCATGAGTGAGAGAGATATCCTTTTTCAATTTATAAAAACATCGGTTTGAGGAGATCCACAATCCTCAGATACTATTTTTCTATGTCTTGGTGAAATTTTCAAACTATCCAAGAATATATCTATCCATTGAACCATTCATGCCAAAGTCCTCAAACATCAACAATAACAAGAAGTTAGAGGTGACACAGTATCTTGTTGTGACTCACCTCTGGCGGTGACTCTGTTGGTGGTGACTCCTTTGGAAATATCCCATCTTAGAGGTAACTCATCCAAGTAGTAGCTCATATTCGTGGTGAGGATGACTTGGTCGAAAGTATATCATTCTGGCAATAACATTGAATTTTATCCAACAGGGACTTTTCTTAATACATTAGAAGAAATATTATAGAAGTATTCATTATCATATAAAATTCTATCACACAAAATGTGAAACATTAGTACTAAAATAATCCTTGTTCGTGATCATTTAAATAAGATAGTGTCTGAAATGATCTCTATAATAAGGTTCCTAAAATATGTTTTTTGGTTTATGTTTTTGGGATCAGTGTTTAGGATTTGAGTTGGATTGTTTTTTGTTTTGGGTTTAGTGTTTCGAGTTAAGGGTTTTAGGGTTTAGAATTTACAATTTATGATATCATATTTTGGGTTAAGGGTTTTCTTAATCTTTATTTTTTTAGGAACAAGTTTTATGTTTTAGGGTTTAAGGTTTAGGGTTTATGGTTTAAAGTTTCATGTTTAGTGTTTAGGGTTTAGGGTTTAGGTTTGGGTTTTAGTGTATAAGTTATGTGGTTTTGGTATTGGGGTCTAGGTCTTTGAGTTTACGATTTTGGGGTTAGAATTTATGTGGGATAAGAAGAATTGAATTTATCGTGAAAAAAATATATTTATTAAATTCTATATTCACATTACATAGATTCTATATAATAATTATAAATTTATAGAATCATAAATACAATAAAAAAATTTATGATATTCATGTAACAATTCCAATCATGAATATAAGGGATAAATAGATGTTGTTTCTATTTTCATTTTTAAAAAAATGTTAATGTAGTTTCGTATAATTTCTTAAGAGTAAGAAAATATTATGAAAAAATGTTAAAATAAAATTCATGTATAAAGGAAAAATTTACAGAATTATCTTAACAGAATTTTAGTGAAAAATTAGAACATCTATATTCTTTTAACATATGGTACAATTGAATTAAATTTGGATAATAATATTATCTTTCCAATTCATAAAATACACATGAAATCATATATTTTCATCTCAATATATCATTTAAAAGAGTATAAAAAATTATTTAAAAAATTGCAGAATTGTATTAATTTATAGATTGTGATCAGACTTCAGAATAAATATCACATCTCTAAACGTATGATTCATCCTTCCATGTTATTTAATTAAATTTACATATTTTTATTAGTTTTTCACCATGATACAAATCATGAAATTATTTTGTTTGTGTGAATACTAGGATCCAAATACCATACCAAGCATACATTTGTCGGTTTGGGTTAATGGTTTTTGGTTTTGGGTTTCAGGTTTATGGTTTATGGTTAATTGTTTCAAGTTTAGAGTTTTTATTTTAGGGTTTACAGTTTCAAATATATAGTCTAGGTTTTAGGTGTAGGCTTTAATGTTTTTGGTTATAATAATTACATTATATGGTTTAGTGTTTACAGTATTGGGTTTCTGGATTAGGGTTTAGGGTTTCTAGTATCAAGGGTTTAAGGTTTAGTGTTTATGATTTAGAATTTTGGTTATAATGATTATGTTTTATAGAATAGTGTTTAGGGATTGGGGTTTGCGAATTTTTTATAGTTTATGTTGTTTAATGTTTAGGGTTAAGGGTTGAAGGTTTATGGTAATCAGTTTAGGGTTTCAGGTTAACGGTTTTGGTATTATGATTAATAGTTTACGGTTATGAGTTTAGGGATTAGGTTTTATGGTTTTGGGTTAAGAGTATATGGCTTATGTTTTGGGGTTTTATGTTTAGGGTTAAGGATATAGGGTTTACGGTTTGGGTTTTTGAATTTTTGTTCTAGATTTAGAATTTAAGGTACTGGGTTTAGGGTTTACCGTTTAGTGTTTACAGTTTTGGATTTACATTTTAGGTTTTAGGGTTTAGGGTTTAGGGTTTAGAGATTCAGTTTTTTGGATTTAGTATAAGCCTTTCATTTTTACCATTATGGTTTAAGGTTATTATTATTATGGTTTAGGATTTAGGGTTAAGTATTTAGGATTTATGGTTTTAGATTTATGGTTTAAAATTTAGTGGTTTGGGTTTTATGGGTTAGGTTTCATGGTAAAATGTTTATTTTTTGGTTTTTGAGTTTAGGGTTTACTATTTAGTGTTCGGGTTTGACATTAAAGGATTTAAGGTTCGTTATTTTGTTTTATAGGTTCATGGTTTTCAGTTTTTTTTCATGTATTAGGTTTTAGTTTTTACATTGTATTTTATTGGGTTTAGATTTTTGGGTTTTTGTGTTTAGATTTATTGTTTTGGGTTTAGGATTTAATGTAGGGGATTGGGTTCTAGGGTTTAGGTTTTAGGGTTAGGTTCTATGGATTAGGATTTAACATTTTTAGTATATTGATTAATGATTAGGGTTTAGTTTTTGTTTTCTATGAGTTTGGTTTTAGGGTTTATAGTTTATTATTTAAGGATTATTGTTTAGCATTCGGGGTTCAGGGGTTAGTTATGAGAGGTAATAATTTTGGGTTTTGGGTTTCGGGTTTATGGTTTGGAGTTTAATGTTTTTGGATTGGTGTTTAAGGATTTTTTTAGGGTCCCGTGTTTTGGTATGGGTTTTTTGGATTAGAGATTAATTTTTTTGGTTTTAATGTTTAGGGTATATTCTTAAGAGTTTAGGTTATATGGTTTAGGGTTTTTGTTTCACGGTTTGGATTTTAGTATTTGGGGATTTAGGTTTTATGTTTAGGGTTTAATTTTTAGATTTTAGTTTTAGAATTTAGGGTTTAGGGTTGAGGGTTTTGAGTTTAGTGTTTTAGGGTTAGGGGTTAGCATTTAGGGTTTAGGATTTAAAGATTAGGTTTTTACACTTATGGTTTGGGGTTTTTGAGTTTAGAGTTTCTATATTTTTTGTTTTTTGTATTCAATTTAATTTTTTTCATATAGGGTTTTCTGTTTAAGGTTTTTTTTTATGGTTTATGGTTTAGGGAGTAAGGTTTTTGGTTAATGGAACATGCTCTAGGGTTTGGAATTTAGTTCCTAGGGTTTTGGGTTTCGGGGTTATGGTTTAACATTTCTATTATAAAGTTGTATGGTTCAGATTTATGGTTTAGGTTCTATTGTTTTAGTGTTAATGAAATATGTTTTTTGGTTTAGGGTTTATGTTTTATAGTTACAAGATTATGGATCGGGGTTTCTGGTTTTGGGCTTGGGGTGTAGTTTTATAGTTATGGGTTTTTAATTATGGGTTCAGGGTTTTTGGTTTTGGGTTTTGGGTTTTGGGTTTTTGGATTTGAGTTTATGAATCAAGATTTAGGGTTCAGGTTTATAGGATTCAGGTATAGTTTTCTAGGTCTATTGTAATGGGATAGGGTTTTGGGTTTAGAGTTTATGTTTTAATTTTTAGGGTTTAGGTTTTATGCTTTTGGAACTGGTTTAACAGCTTATGTTTTAGTATTTTGATTTTTTTGTTTAATTTTTATTCTTATTAGCTTATGGTTTATTATTTAGGGTTTAGGGTTTAGGGATTGAGGTTTGGGGTTTAGGGTTTGAGTTTTAGGGTTCACGGTTTAGATTTTAGGGTTTATTATTTAGGTTATATGTTTTAGGAAGGATTATTAGAATTAAATTTATCTCAAAAAAATATATTTAAGAAATTTCAAAATCACTTTTCATAGATACTATTTGATTTATATTAATTTAAGGAATTTTCAAAACAATTAAATAAATTACTATATGCAAACAATAATTTAAATCATGAAAATAAGGGATAAATATATGAGGGTTCTATTTGTAGTTTTCATACTAAATAAAAGTAGTTTCATATAAGTTTTTAAGAGTAATTTAGTATTATGAAAAAATGTTAAAATAAAATTCATGTACAAAGATAAAAAAAGAGATATAAGTTTCTTAACATAATGTTTAGTTAAAATTTAGAACATCTAAAACCCATCTTTAATATATGGTACAATTGAATTACATTTAGATAATTACATTATCTTTATTATTCATAAAATATAGCGGAAATATTATATTTGTTTCTCAATATATCATTGAAATTAATATAAAAATTATTTTAACTATTTAAAAATTATATTAATTAAAATCATGTGATGAGGCTTCAGAACAAATTTCATTTATCTAAAAAATTTATTCGTCCATCCATGTGATTTTTTAAAATTTATGTAAATATATTAGTTATCCATCATGATAAGAATCATGAAATTGTGGTGTTTTAGTGAATTGTTGGATCAAAATACCATACCAAACATACATTTTAAGATTTAGATTAATGGTTTTGGGTTTTGGGTTACATGTTTAGGGTTTTTGGTTAAGTGATTCAGGTTTAGAGTTTCGAGTGTAGGGTTTACAGTTTTAAATATATAGGCTAGTTGTTAGAATTTTTCTTTTTAGTGTTTAAGGTTTTTTATTTATGTTATATGGTTTAGTGTTTAGAGTTTATAGTTTTTGTATTAGGGTTTTGGGTTTTTGATTTTGGGGGTCTAAGTTTTAGGGTTTGGGGTTTATGATCTAGGTTTTAAGGAATATGGTTTACCAAATACGGTTTGGGATTCTAATTTTGGGGCTTAGTGTTTATGTTTTATTGTTTAAGGTTTTGGGGTTATGGTTTTAGGGTTTATGGTTATGGGTTTAGGGTTTAGGTTTTAGGCATTGTGGTTAATAGATTAGGGTTACGAGTTCAAGAATTATGTTTTATGGTTTGGGGTTAAGGGTTTATGGTTTGGGGATTAAGGTTTAGGGTTAAGGATTTATTGTAAGGGTTTTTGGATTTTGTGTTTATATTTATTATTTAAGGTGTCAGGATTAGGGGATACAGTTTAGGGTTTACATTTAAGGTTATCTGGTGTAGGGTTTATGGTTTTAAGTTTACATTTTCTTGGTTCTATTGAATTAATTTTGAGTTTAGGTTTAAGGGTTAAGTGGTTTGAGATTAAGGTTTTGGTTTTAAGGTTATATTTCATGGGTTTAATGTTACATATTTATTGTTTAAAATTTATTGGTTTGGGTTTTGTGGATGTGGTTTCATCGTTAAGTGTATAGGGTATAGGGTTTATGATTTATGATATAGGGTTTAGGATTTTTGGAATTATGTATGGTTTATGGTTTGGGAAATAAAATTTTGGGTTCTCGATTTTTTTAGAGGTTAGGGTTTCTGGTATAGAGTTTATGTATTGGGTATTATGGTTTTGGGTTTAGAATTTAGGGTTCAATGTTTAGGGTTTAGGATTTAGTGCTTAGGATGTAGGTTTTGTATTCTATGATTTATGGTTTTGGATTTTGGAATTAGGGTTTAGAATTTATGGTATAGGGTTTGAGGTTTAGGGTTAGGGATTAATGATTATGTTTTCAAGTTTCATTTTTATGGTTTAAGGTGTAAAGGTGTAAAGGATAGGGATTAGGGAAGAAGGATTGATGTTTATGTATTGGGGTTCGATGTTTGGGTTTTCTGTTTTAGGGTTTAGGGATTATGGTATAATTTATTTGATTTAGTATTTAATATTTTTGGATTAGGTTTATGAAAATACATATTTTAATACACTTTATTTAATGATTTATTACGTAAATATACTTTTTTAAAATCCCCAAATCATTTTCAGGGTTATTTTTTCAGGTAAATAGTTACATAAAATAACCACATATAACATAAATACAATGAAATAAACTAAAACTCCATAACATAATCATGATTTTCCTTGTTCTTCTCAAACTATACGTGTTAAACCATGGAATTACATAAGAAATGGGTGATCAATAAACCAATATAAGGAAATAAAAAATCATTTCATAATGTAAACATGTACATGTGATCTAAGAGGCATATAAAGGTACCATAAGTGTGGTGGGAATCATAATCTTGAACAATGAGGCATGATTTAACAGGATAATGTAAATGTAAAATGGTAATTTGGAAACAACATATAACATGTCATCATAAACATATGTCAAGGCTCACCACCGACATAACATAAAATTATGTTCATAGGAATACCACATCTCAAGTTATAAAAAACAACAACAAAAATCATTCTAGAGCCATATAATTCTTCTCTCACCTGTCACATTCATATCACAGACATGCATAAGTTTCCCACATAAATAATTCAATATAAGAGTGCATTTCATAACTTTCAATACCATGATTAAGTAAAGTGGTTAACATATATACAATTTACCAATTAATGAAGTATAGGTACATCTAGGTGGATATCATAGAGTGGGAATGGGTATGGGTATTCACTATACAAATGGTGTTCATGGAAAATCATAGGATAATATTGGCATCATAGAATGGGTATATAAAGATTAGTGGAATGGATTAATGGTAGTGAGAGGGGTCTATCATCACTTTTGAATAATAAGGAATCTATGTGGGAAGTGTAACAACATATGCTAACATGAATATTTGGGAGTAAAAAGTGATTAATATAAATAATTTTCACGAATAATGAGTATAAATATATTATACCTTACCTTTTGAGGCAACTTATAAAATCATGGGAGGATCTTCATAAGGTCATGTGGGAACCTTTTTATTTCTCTAAAAATTTAATAGATTAGTACGTTCATTTTATAATTTATCTGAGTGAATATAAATGATAGGTTTGATGGGTTAATATAGAAAAATAGTGGGGAATCCCATATCAATTTCTAAACAGAGGTTTTGGATTCAATGTGATAAATAAATCCAAAAAAATAAAACCATTGGTTATGGACATGGTTTCTACCAAATAGAAGTGTATTTTATTATTTTATATGTCCAATAACTAATTTCCTTAAAATAATACCATTTGAGATGTGGAAGTGAGTCATTTTCGTAAATAATTGATTTGAAAACCTTAATATATCAGATTGTTTTTAGAGCATTCATTATGGGCTTATAAATTTAATTAAACAACTTCAAAAACAAATAATTTGAAATGTAAGACATTTATTTGGCCATGGATACTCTTTATACTATAAATTACATCACTTGTCGGCTTTAATGACGTCATAAAACATACGACATATTTATACATCATTAAATTTGGATATTTAAAATAAATTATCTCATAAATTAATTAAAAAATAATAGTTTAGTAACTATTATGTGGTGATTTCCAAAAAATGATATTTATTTTATCAAAATAATTCTATAAATATAATAATTTAAACCTTTAAAATAAAATAACCATTTATTGAATAACACAGGGTTTTGTTTACAATAACCATGTATCGACCATTAAAAAAGAAAAATATACATCCATAAAACTATATTTGAATTTATATATAATAAATATTATTTAATAAAAACATTTATTAAAAATATGATATATTTTAACAAAAATTAATTCATCATAAAGAGTGTCCTAATTGAAACTATATATTTACCAAATATACAATTTCGGTTTCATCATTTAAAAATCAAATTTTATCAAACATATTGTTTAATAATTATAAATTATTAAATATATATATATATAATAATTAAGTTATAAAAAATATAAAATTTCATATTTTTAGGGTCTAGATATTGTGATTTTTATTACTCTATTTAATGCGCAATGGGTTGGTGTGTTATGTTGAGATATTCCGGGCATGATGATTTGGGCCATGATCGTAATGACCTAAAACATCCCCCATAAATAGTTTCACCTCTGATTTAGTTATTTAATATTGGTTTGGTCTTGGACTAGGGTAAATCCCAGTGATCTTGTGTCCCTTTAATTCTCCTAAAAGGGGATTTATAGAGTATGATACTACTGGTCAAAGCCGTTGTGTCTTTTCTCTATTTTAATTGGTCTATATCATCACCCATAATATTCATTATTCACATGATCAATGTATAATGACTAAAAATACATATTTATGATGAGTAATGGCCTTTTAAATTCAATAGGATATAAATAATAATAGTTCCAAAAAACAAAAGTATAGCATGTTTTTTATAAGTACATTATTTTTAAGGCGTTTATTTATTAAAAAAGGGAATTTCAATTAAAATTTTCCAATAATTTTAGTGGATTAGGGTTTAGAGTTTGTGGTTTAGGGTTTATGGATTAGAGTTTAGTTTTTAGGGATTTGGTTTTAGGTTTTAGGGTTTAGGGTTTAGGGTTTAGGGATTATGGATTAGGGTTTAGGGTTTATGGTTTGGTTTCTTTTCTTTAGGGAGTAGGGTTTAGGGTTTAGTGCTTAGGATTTTGGTTTTATTATTTATAATTGAAGGTTTGAGGTTTAGGTTTTAGGTCTTAGGTTTTATGTTATATGGTTTATGGTTTAGTTTTTACGGTTAACGGTTCGGGTTTTATAGTGTCAATTGTAGGGATTAGGTTTTTGGGTTTATGGTTTATATTTTTGGGTTTTGGTTTTTTGTTTTAAGGGTATTTTTTCATGTTTATAGTTTGTGGTCGAGATTATATGGTTTTTTGGATTTGGATTTATGGTTTAGGATTTAGGTTTTCTATTTTAGGGTTTTTTTGTTTTAGGTTTTATAAATTAATGGGTTCAGGTATATATTTTAGGGTTTAGGTTTTGAGTTTTAGGGTTTACGTTTCATTCTTTTGGGACTAGGGTTTTCGGTTTTCACTTTAAAAATTTTGGGTTTAGGGATCAGGGTTTTTGTTTTTTTTAGTGGTTTGGTATATTTGGTTTATGGATTAGGGTTTTGGTTTTTGGGTTTAGGGATTATGGTTTTGGGGTGTCAGTATTACGGTTAATATTCTATGCTTCTTGTTTTGGAGATAAGGTTTTATTATTTTGGGTTTTGGGTTTTGGGATTTAGGATTGTGGCCTAGTATTTTGTTTTTGTGGGATTGTTTTTAGTGGTAAGTGTATAGGGTTTAGGGTTGGGGGTGTAGGGTTTGGGGGTCAGGGTTTTAGGATTTGGGATTATGGTTTGGAATTTTGGGATTGGAGTCAATGGTTTTGGTTTTAAGGTTTAAGGTTTATAGTTTATGTTTTTGGGTTTAAAATTTAGGGTTTAGGGAATATGATTTACTGTCTATGGTGTATGGTTAAAGGTTTAGGTTTTTGGGTTTATGTTTTATGGTTTTGGATTTTTGGTTATTGGTTTTATGGTTTATGGTGTATGTTTTGGGTTTTATGGTTTAGAGTTTGAGTTTTAAGGTTTATGATTTAGTGTTTAGGGTGAAGTGTTTTTCATTTTGTGTTTATTTCGGTATTAGTGTATTGAATTTACTTATTAGGTTTTAGGATTTAATGTGTATGTTATATTAGGTATTTTTTAGAAGATATGGTTATATTTTAGGTTTTAGTCTTTAGGTTTTATGGTTTATGGGTTAGTATTTGTTATTTAGTATTTCTATATTATGGTTTGGAGTTAAGGGATTTGGTTTAGGTTTAGGGTTTGGGGTTTAGGATTTGGGGTTTGGATTTATGTATAGGGTTTATTGATTTTTGATTATGTTTTAGTGTGTAGGTTTAGGGTTTTGATATTGGGATAGGGTTTATGGTTTTAGGTTTATATTTTTGACATTGGTGTTTTGGGTTATGGGATTTGGATTTTTGGTTTTGGGTTTTGGGATTTTGATTTTGGGTTTATTTTTTTTCTTTAAGGTGTATGGTATATGTTTTGGATTTTACTATTTAGGTTTAAGGTTTTATGATTTTTATTTATGTGTATAGAGTATAGGGTTTTATTTTTAGATTTTTTGTTTTAGGTTATAGTGTTTAGCTTATATGGTTTAAGGTTTGTGTTTTGACATTTAGGGTTTGGGATTTAGGTTTTAGGGTTTAGGGTTTAGGGTTTGGTGTTTAGGGTTTATTGTTTATGGTTTTGGTTCGTGGTTTAGTATTTATAGTATTATGTCTGGGATTTAGAGTTTATGGTTTACAGTTTACTTTTAAGTATTTGGGTTTAGGTTTTTGGGTTTTAGGTTTGGGGATTTACGTATACATATTACATTTTTGGGTTTAGGGTTTAATTGTTTTTAGTTTTAGTGGTTTAGAAATTAGTCTTTTAGGTCTAGGGTTTAGGGTTCTGGGTTTAGGTTTTAGGGATTAGGGTGTAAGTATTACATTTTATGATATAAGGTCTATATTTTAGGGTTTATGGATTTCTGTTTTAGTTTTACAGTTTGGGGTTTAGGGTTTTGCGGTTAGGTTTTAGGGATTGGGGATTGGGTTTTGGGTTTCTGTTTTGGGTTTAGAGTTTACAATTCATTGTTCATGGTTTTGGGTATATTTTTAGGTTTTAGGGTTTATTGTTCAGGGTTTAGTGTATAGGGTTTGGGGTTTGGGGTTTGGTGTTTGGTTCTTGTGGATTATGTTTTAAGGTTTTATGATATTTGGTCAAGGGTTATAAGTTTAGAGTTTTTAGAGTTTTATATTTTATTTTCTAGGGATTTATATTTAGTCATATGGGTTTTATGAATAGATTTTTTGGATTTTCATTTAGGGATGAGGGTTTTAGAATGAGGGTTTAGGTTTTAGGGTTTATAGTTTAGGTTTTAGGGATTATGGTTTAGGGTTTTTGTTTTAAGGTTTTAGAGTTCAGGGGTTGGGGTTCAAATTTTAGGTTTTAGGGTTTACGGTATTGGTTTTGGTGATCATATATTTTTATTACTCAATTGGGGTTTAGGGTGTTAAATGTAGGTTTATGGGGGTAGGGTTTTGGTTTTAGTGTTTAGGGTTCATGGATTAGGGATTTTAGTTCCAGAATTATGATACAATGTTCATGGTCTAGGGGTAAGAATTTATGGTTTGTATAATATGGTTTAGGGTTTTTAGTATCAGGTTTTAGGGTATATGTTTTGATGTATTTGGGTTTTATGGGTTTTGGAATCTAGGATCAGGGTTATTTTTTTGGATATAGGGTTTAGGTCTATGGGTTTATGGTTATGGATTTGGTATTATGGTTTAGGGGTTTAATTTTATTGTTATAGATTTTAGGTTTTATTGTTAGGATTTTATGGTTTAGTTTTTACAGTTTGGGGTTTTTGGTTTTGGATTTAGAGTTTTGGGTTTATAGTTTAGGGTTTATAGTTTAGGGTTTATGTTTTGGGGTTTAGTGATTAGGGTTAATGGTTTATGTTTTAGGATTTATGGTTTGTTTAGTAGTGTATACAATTTATGTTTTGGGGTTTAGCAAATAATTTTTGTGAGTTCATGTTTAGGTTTAGGGTTTATAATTTCTATTTAGGTTTTAGGGTTTAGAGTTTTTTGTTTTTTGTTTTGGGTTTATGGTTTACGTTTTATGGTATAAAATTTTGTGTTTTTGGTTTTTAATTTTTCCTTTCAGGCTTGGGATTCAAGATTTGGGGTTTCAGTGTTAGGGTTTAGGGATTATGGCTTAATGTTTTGGGTTTGGGTTAGAGGGTTTACAATTTAGGATTTATGTTTTGGGGTATAGGGTTTAGTGTTTTGGGTTCTAGGTTTAGGTTTTAATTTTTACGTTTTTTTAATAATATGTGAGAACATTAATTGAATTTATTATCAACCCATGTATTCTATATGTTTTATATAATTTAAAACAATAAAAAATTCAAAAAAATTCCATAAAAATGAAATAATTAAAATAAATAATATAAGATAGTATCATTGGAGGGTTTTGACATATTAGTATCTAGTGAAATTTACCTATATTTAAATAATTCTACTTGATTTCCAAAGCATAAAATATAACATTATAGTTAGATACAATTATATAATGATGTATTTGAAAAGTTTTAGAAAAACTAATTTGAATATATATATATATATATATATATATCTGTGTGTGTGTGTGTGTGATGAGAATTCAAAACAAATTTCAGACATCTCAATGATCGATTCAACATTCCTTATAGTTTAATTAAATGTATAAAATTTCCTATGTTATCCATAGAAACAAAAAACATGTAATTATGTAGCATGTAGATTAACTAATGAATAGAAAATATTCTATACCTAATCTAGAAAACGCGATTTCATTGGAAATATTTTCCTGTTTATGAGTTACGTAAGTGTAACTCAAAATTTATAATACTAAATTTACAATGACAAAATTTTTCGATGACAAGAAAATATAAATATTTTATTGGTTATGTTAAGGTAAATTAATGTTTCTATATGCTATGTTACAATATAAATAAACTTCTAAATGTAATTTAATGGTAAAACGAATTTTTTACATGTAATGTAAGTTTAACGAAAAATATTTATATGTTAATTAAGTGCAATAAGAGAATTTTTTTCATGGATAAAGGTAAACTATAACGGAAACACCTCATGTAAAGGTAAAAATAACCAATACATAAAGGGAAAAAATTAAGGTATTCCAAAGGGTACTACCATGTCCATGTAAGGGTAAAGATAATTTTATAAACGATAAGAAAGAAGAAATAAATTTAAGAAAACTAATTTTTCATAAAATATAAACAAATATAATTGTAAATAATAATATTAATTAAAGAATAGTTATTAATAAATAATAAAAATCAATAATTTCATATTCATAAAAACCTAAAATAATGTGGAAAGGAGTCACTCCAATATTCTCCCCCATTTTGATAATTAGAAAAGCATATATCAATTCTTATATTAGTTCTCAACTTTGGAATTGAGAAACAAAATTTGAAATTTGAAAAAAAAATACCTTATGAAAAAGTTCACCTCTATGAAAAAATATAGAAAAAATAAAATTAACAATAACCTTTTCTTCCATAAAATGAAAATATTTATAATATAAATTTAATCCACCTAAAAAAATCTTAAAAAAGAGAAAAATGAAATATTTAATGTAAAAATAAATCTCCACATAATTTAAATAATAATATAACAAAAATAGACAACTCCCAAAAATTAATGCTACTCTAGATTTTAAAATTGAAAATAAATAAACAAATAAATAATCTCATATGTAAATAATTTAATAAATATCCAAAATTTAGCATATTCTAGAAAACAAAAATATAAAACCTAGGATACATGTTCATTATCCAAAATTAAATAAATATTAAATCATAATCTTACTTACCATATAATAAAACAATATTAATTTGAATTCTAGAAAATAAATAATAAAGATACTTACATGAGAATCTAGGCTAGTTTTGGTCCAATTCAATTCAAAATAGTACCATTAGGTACTCATGCTTTGTGAATCCTATGAAAATTGAAACTGATTGGAGATTAAACAAAATGTAAATTTTTGTTCCAAAATTACAGTCAAAACCTTTTACTACAATTATTAGAATAGTTTACACATAAACCAAATTTATAAAAAAAATGAAAAATAACAAATATCCCTTTTAATATCACACTTCATAAAATGAATATGATAACCAGTGTTAGCTTTTGAAAGTTTTTTATAAAACATAGGTTCCTTCAAACAATTTTCACATTTTGTAATATTATCTATGTCACTTCTCTCCTTTTCATCAGAAGAAAAATTATAATTTTTACAATAACTATAATTTCTCAAAATGTCATTTTCTCTAACAAGTTTCATATTTTTTTCTTCAACATGAGACTAATCATCTAGAAATGAAGGAAAATACTCATCTTCCTCCTATTTTTTTGGAAGAGTAATTCCTAAAAATTTCATTCTTTTTTATTCTTATTCATTATTTCATGATCATAATTTATAATTGTTTAACTTAAAAGTATAATGTTTTATTATCTTCAACAACCCTCTTATATTCTCATTCAAGAGATAAATGTAATGTCATCATTTTGAAAATTTTTTATTCATATTTATCATTCATCTCATATAAAATTCTATTATTAAAAATTAAATAATCAAAATAACTAACCTTATACGAATCATCTATATTATATACATTACCAGAATGCTCCTTTATTCTAGAATAAGTTTGGCACACACCCCTGATTAAATTTATTCTTCATTAACATTTTATTTTTTTCATAGCCATCACTGAAATAGATCTTTACATTATTCCTCTTAATAACTCAGATACAATTTTTCACATATAAAGTATTGATCATGTAACGCCCCGACCCCAGCTACCCAGAGTCGGTGCATTACTTCGTAACATTGGCATGATCACAAAAGATCAAGTCTCGAAAGACCGATTAGTTTAGTAGCCTTGGAAACACTAGATACATTTGTAAACGTTACATTACATCATAAAGTAAACCAAATAAACAACAACATATTGTCTTCATATCCCCTCAGACTATCCCTGCAGGTCATTCATAATATACTTCTTCAAATCCTGGAAAACATTAAAACATTGAAAGGGGTGAGCTCAGATGCTCGGTAAGGATAACAATATTGCGGAAGCTTTCATAAATAAACATAAACATTTAAGGCAATGTATAACTAAAACAAAAGCCTTTTTAAACTTGAACATCAACATAATATGGAAAAAGTAAAATGAGATAATGCCATTTACTTCTTCACATGGATATTCTACTGGTCGAATAATCACATGCAATATCAATAACCACTTTCATAATGAGGGAATGTATAATGCCAGACATTCTGAAACATTTTGTCAAGGCCTCGGCCAAGACATCTAAAATGATTAAGGCCTCGGCCAAAACCGTAAATCAAATTGGGAAAGGGCCTCGGCCAATTCCACGTCTAGTTGTCTCATGAGACCTACCGATGCATCGAGGAGCTATAGCGGGCTCCACCCGTCACATATTAAGTCCAATATATTCCTCATATGAATAGGTTTAAACATAACATAAATATTCGTATTAAAACTTGCATACGAAATGTCAACAATTTCTCCATAAACTATGTATGGTATAAAATAACACATCCACAGTCAAATATTTCACAAAATGTTCAATGGAAGTTTTGTATCATAAATCAATTTCAATTAAACTTAAAACCCATCAAAGGATGTTGACATGGATGAAATCAAAGCTATTTGAGAGAAATATCTCTCCTTTTTGAAATTATTTAAAAGTCCCATAATTATAAAATAATACATTTACTTTGAAAATATTCTTATAAGCTTGTTAGGGAAGCTTCGACGAAGTTATAATGGCGGAAAATAGCCGCACCCGCCGTATAAGTAAAAAAAACATTCTTACCTTAAATTTGTCAAAAAGGTCAAAAGTACATTGTTTGGAAAACAACGGTAAGATTCCTTTCAAAAATTTATGACTTTAAACCATTTTCCATTTAATAGTAAAAATGTTTTGAAAGACATTTTTAAGAAACATGGATGTGGATGATAACGAGGTCCCAGTAGATAATTATGTATAAACAACCTTGGATAATGAAGAGGTTGTGAAGTAAACCCTTACCTTGTACTTTTCCTTGGTTGGGGTAGGTTAACCTCCTGTATAATGGTGAAATAATTATTAAATTATACAAGAATCATATACATTCATATGATATCATATATGATCTTTTAACATTGCTTTGTTAACAATATCTTAGATTTATCGTTGTTTTGGGTGTTAACTTACTCGTTTTCTTTTATATGTTTTGTCATGTAAGTCTTGTTTTTCATGGATAGGTTGTATATTATTCATATCCAGAATGATATCATGTCCTTAAACATTATTTTTAAATCATAAAATGATAATTATACTTGAATGGATACGGCGGAGAATGAATCTCATCGCGTTCATGGAGACGGTAGTCCGTACTTACGCACGAGCGACAATATCATTATTTTGATATTAAAATAATATATAATTGGATAGTGTATCATATATACAGAATCATTATCATGTTATATTTATTATTTACATGAATTACATATCATTATTATACCCATCTAAATAATAATATAATGAATAACAATTACACCACGACGTGGAGACGGTAAGCCGTACGTACGCACGTATGGTGACATGTCATTCAAATGATGGGTAGAATACTGAATATGGTTGTTCCATATTTATAATAACATCACAGTATATAGAAGATACTGGAGTTATAATTTTAGAATTTAAATAATAAACAAAGAGGGAGTGGAAGAAGAAAGAAACTTGAAAGAGGGTGATGAAAATGTTACCTCTTCTTCGGGTTCTTCCTTTTGATTTGATCAAAAGGACTCCTTAGGATGTATTTCTGACTAAAGTAAAGCTTCTAGGATGAAGGGAGAGAAGTTGGGAGAGTATTTGGGCAGGGGTTGGCCGAACCAAAAGGCTTGGAAGTGTGAATAAGGTGGTAGAGGTGGGGGCCTTTTATAAGAGGAGAGGAGGGGCACTTTTGGAAAGATTGAAATGTTACATTATTTCACAATGCTTTTCGGATTCTAAAGGTCCCACACTTATATAATTCGAGGCTAAGGTGATAAGGTTTCTAAATATCCTCATCCAATAGGCTTTGGACAAGTGTATGCCTTGGATTTTGCATTATCTTCTCATTTTATTTAAATCGTTAAATAATGAGGTCATCGCTTCATCATAATGATGTCATAAATAATTTAATTTATTTAATGTCCAAAAATTATAAAAAAAATACTATGATGTAGGAAATCTTTTTAGATTTTTAATGAATATTTATATTCAAAATTTGGACTTGTGTAACCCCACTTAAAAACTGTTTTAGTAAAATAACTCATGTTTGTGTCAATTTAATTTTAACATTAAATAAATATATATTAATGTCATTTTCCAACTAAAGTGGCTCCATGGGGTCCCCAAGTTGACCCATGGGTTGTCTTGGTCGGCCATGACTCATCCAATAGGAGTAGGACAAGTGTCATGCTCATCTCATATTATTAAAACATCATTTGTACCTTAAACTACCTTAATTACCTCTAATCGCGATTAAGAACTTAAAAGTTACTATTCACCAAAAAATTATTTTAATCTCATTGAACCACATTTTACTTCTTAATGACAACCATGTATGTCGGATTTTTGAAAATCAAATCACAGAAGTGGTAATATTTCATTTTAACGAAAAATCAGTTTTTAACAACCACTTAGTGGTTTCACTATTCATCAAAAATTGAAGTTTTTCAGAATAAGGCCAAAATTTCACCCTAAGCTATAATTGATATTCCGAATTCAAAAATGATGTCTATTTTACAAAATTCCAAACATATAAGTTGTATTAATTAATTTCATAATTAATTCCTGCTGTTACAACAAATAGCGTGTTTTTAAGAAACAATTTATATCAAAAGTTTGGCAATTGTTTATGTCCAATTTCAATGTTAAATTAATTCTAATGACCACCATTGGATAAAATGATAAAAATATATTCTAATTATACTTTAAAACCACTAAATATTATAATTTATCACTATAAATTATTTTTATTAAAAAAAGTTGTTTTAAGTATTTTTCACTATTCATAAAAAATTAGAAGTTCTCAGAGAAATACCAAAAATTCAACATAGGCTAATTTCAATATTCCGAATCCAAAAATGAAGTCCATTTTGATAAATAAAATTTATAAAATTTCAAAAATTAGGTATTACTATTCACAACGGCTAGTTTAATTAGTTGTGGTGTCTGTTAGAGCTCGAGGTTGCGTACAACACACGTTATTACATTATTCGAAGGGAAATGTACAGTGGAAGCTTGGGGTGTTACATTCTCCCCTCCTTCAAATAATTGCGTCCTCGCAATTTCTAGGGTATTACTGCATAAAAAGACTCGGGTGGTTTTTCATCATAAATTCCTCAGGTTCCCACGTTGCCTCTTCCATTTTATGATTTCTCCACAAAACCTTCACCAGACGAGTCGTCCGGTTTCTCAGCACCTGCTCCCTCTCATCAAGAATCCTGACGGGCTCTTCACAATAGGAAAGATCGGGTTCCAGTTCTAATTCCTCATAGGTGAGTACATGTGTTGGGTCAGGCATGTATTTCCTCAACAGAGATACGTGGAACACATCGTGAACTTTGGAGAGACTTGGCGGCATTGCCAAACGGTAAGCTAGAGCCCCAATTCGTTCTAGAATTTCGAAAGGTCCGATGTACCTGGGACTCAATTTACCTTTCTTACCAAAACGTATGACTCCCTTCCATGGAGATACCTTCAGGAAAACATGATCACCGACTTGAAATTCCAAATCCTTCCTTCGATTATCGGCATAGCTCTTCTGCCTACTTTGAGATGCTTTGATGTGATTTTGGATTACTTTCACCTTTTCCACCGTTTCCTCCACCAGTTCTGGGCCTACAAGTTTTCTTTCACCAACGTCATCCCAACAGGTTGGTGTACGACATCTCTTTCCGTATAACGCTTCATATGGTGCCATCTGAATACTCGAATGGAAGCTATTGTTATAGGAAAATTCTACCAGTGGTAAATATTGATCCCACATACCCTGAAAGTCAAGAGAGCATGATCTCAACATGTCTTCTAAGGTTTGAATAGTCCGTTCTGATTGTCCATCTGTTTGAGGGTGATAGGCAGTGCTCAAACGAAGTTCAGTATCCAAGGCCTTTTGAAGACTTTTCCAGAATCTTGAAGTAAAACGAGGATCACGATCAGAAACAATCGATAGGGGTACTCCATGAAGTCTTACAACTTCATTAATATATAGTCTTGCTAGACGTTCAAGTGGTAGATCCTCCCGTATAGCCAGAAAATGTGCTGACTTAGTAAGTCGATCAACAATGACCCATATTGCATCATTCCTTCTAGGAGTCTTTGGTAGTCCCATGACAAAGTCCATCGTAATATTATCCCATTTCCACTCAGGTATGGGAAGAGGTTGCAATACTCCACCAGGATGTTGCCTTCCAGCTTTCACTTGTTGACAAACCATACACCTCGACACAAAATCAGCAATCTCCCTCTTCATATTGTCCCACCAAAAATGTTCCTTCAAATCTCTATACATTTTGGTGCTCCCAGGGTGTATAGAGAAGTTGGAACTATGAGCATCATCCAGCAATTCCCTTTTTAGATCAGGTATATCGGGAACACAAAGTCTCTTCCCGAATTTCAAAATTCCATCCTTATACACAAAGTCCCTCAATCTTCCATCATTCACACCTTTAATCTTCTTCTGAAATTCTTCATCATTGGTCTGAGAACTCTTAATCCTTTCTAGTAATGATGGTTTGGCAACCATTTGAAAAAGCATTGATGTTTCACCTTCCCTAGTTATTCCCATGTCCATATTCACTAGATCCAAGAAAATTGGATCCCTTTCAATTCTCATCACATTCAAAACTCCATGGTCTTTTCTACTCAAAGCATCTGCCACCTTGTTTGCCTTCCCCGGGTGGTAATGTATCGTGCAATCATAATCCTTGAGTAGTTCAAGCCATCGCCTTTGCCTCATGTTGAGTTCTTTTTGTGTGAAAATATACTTCAAACTCTTGTGATCAGTATAAATCTCACATTTTTCACCATAGAGGTAATGTCTCCATATCTTTAAAGCAAAGATCACAGCTGCTAACTCAAGATCATGAGTAGGATAGTTTTGCTCATGAATTTTTAGCTGTCGTGATGCATAGGCAATGACCTTATCATTCTGCATAAGGACACAACCGAGTCCTTTCTTCGATGCATCACTATAAATAACAAACCCATCATTCCCCGATGGTAGAGTCAATACAGGGTCATTGACTAATCTTCTCTTTAGTTCTTCAAAACATTCTTTACACTCTTTTGTCCAGACAAATTTAATCCCTTTACGTGCGAGCTTTGTCAATGGGTTAGCCAATCTGGCAAAATTCTGGACGAAACGTCGATAATAACCTGCTAAACCAATAAAACTGCGTACCTCAGTTATACTTGTCGGTGCTGGCCATTCTTGGATTGCCTTGGTTTTAGAAGGATCAACGGAAATTCCATCCTTAGAGACAATATGGCCAAGAAAAGAAATCTCATGAAGCCAGAATTCACACTTGCTAAATTTCCCATATAATTCATGTCTTCTAAGAGTCTTCAGGATAATGCGTAAGTTATTTTCATGATCTTCGTGGCTTTTGGAGTATACCAAGATATCATCAATAAATACCACTACAAAGTCATCAAGATATTCCTTGAAAACTCTATTCATTAGATCCATGAAAACAGAGGGTGCATTAGTCAATCCAAAAGGCATTACTGTAAACTCATAACGCCCGTACCTTGTTCGAAATGCTGTCTTTGGAACGTCTTCCTTCTTCACACACAACTGATGGTATCCAGACCGAAGGTCAATCTTTGAAAAGTATTGAGCTCCATGCAGTTGGTCAAACAAATCATCAATGCGAGGTAGGGGATACTTATTCTTTATTGTTATAGCATTGATCTCCCTATAATCAATGCACAACCTCATAGATCCATCTTTCTTCTTAACAAAAAGAACAGGGGCTCCCCAAGGAGAAACACTAGGGCGAATAAAACCCTTATTACTCAATTCCTCTATTTATTTCTTTAGTTCAACTAATTCCACAGTGGCCATTCTATAAGGGGTCTTCGATATGGGCCTTGATCCAGGAATTAAATCAATGGAAAACTCAACTTCTCGTTCTGGAGGATGTCCAGGTAAATCTTCCGGAAACACATCAACATATTCTCTCACAATAGGTACATCCTCTATTTGAATATTCCTTTCCTCATCCTCAGTAATTTCCCTCTCTTCCTCCCCAATAATTGAATTTAGTTGAGCTACTGGGGGTGGATCTAGATAAGAATTATGTGGCGATGATTCTGCTCTAAAGATAAGGTGTTCCTTATCATCATCATCAAGAATCGTAACCTCTTTCCTCTTACAATAAATTTTTGCATCATGGTCCGAAAGCCAATCCATACCGAGGATTATATCAAATTCAATCATGGGTATGACGATGAGATCAGCAGGTAAAGAACATTTAGGTGCTCTAATGGGAACTAATCGACAAAACTTTGTTGCAACAATACTTCCCTTAGGGGTTTTGACTGACAACTCCCTTGTTAAATCTAATTGGAAATATCTAATTTTCTTAGCAAACTGGGAAGATATGAAACAATGCGATGATCCAGAATCAAATAATGCATTTGCTAAACTTGAGGAAACCATTAAATTACCTGCCACCATGTCTTTCGGAGCTTCCACCTCAGCAGTAGTGATAGCATAAGCCTGGCCTTGATCCCTTTGCCTCTTCTGAGGTAAGTTCCCCTGACGCTTAGGACATTCATTTGCATAATGTCCCTTCTCTCTACAATTATAACATTCCACGTTGACAGCCGCTTTCATTCCCTTGCATTCATGAGCTTGGTGGCCTTTTTCACCACACTTGTAACATACTCCTTTTCCTTTTAGACAGGCACCAGGGTGCTTCCTACCACAATTATCACAGGGTGGAAATTCATTTCTACCCTTCTTCCCTGTTTCCTTATTTCCTTTCCCAGAGTTTTCAGCGGATCTCTTCTTATCTTGATTTGATTTAAAGTCATAAGACTTAGAGAATTCCTTTTCCGTCTTGATGGCGCACGAGACAATACCTTCGTATGAAGAGAAGGTTTGTGATACTAAAGCTCGACGGAGAAATGGTTTCAACCCATCAAAGAAACGATCAGTCTTACTTCTTGGGTTACGTATGTAATCTGCAGCATACCTTGCTAACCTTGTAAAGTTAGCCTCATACTTTGCGACATTCTCATCCTCCTTCTGCCTCAGACTCAAAAATTGCCTTTCCATATCCGCTCGATGGTCTCGAGGAAAGTATTTTTCTAAGAACAGCTCTTTGAACTCCTGCCATTCCATGTTTGTTAATTCATCATCCTCCTTTGTGTTTTGAATTAGTGACCACCATTGATCGGCATCTCCAGTGAGGCGGTAACCTGCCATGACAACATTCTCCCTTTCACTACTCCCCAAGGCATGGAATATTTTCTCTAAGGAATTTATCCATTGCTCAGCTACTATAGGATTTGTACTCCCATTGAAGGTTGGCAGTTGTTGCCTCATGAAACGGTCTAGCATTGATCCTCCACGTTGCGGATCAGGGTGCTCCATACGAGTAAGGTTGTTATTCATAACCTGCGTGAGTTGTCCCAGTACGGTGAGAAGCTGATCAGCACCAGTTGTATCACTAGCTCCACCATAATTATCCTGAGCAGGAGGGCAATCCCTACACGGAGTGCGTGCATTGATACGGTTTCCATTCCTTCCACTAGGCGCCATTTCTAAATAATGGCATAAACTAGATTAGTTCATGAATCAAAATACATAATTCCATACTTGTAAAACACTTAACATAAATTGAACTAATTATGGATATAATCCATAATTATAAAAATGTTTTCTTTGAGGAAGTATATACTCATAACCCTTCATAGTGGTTTGTAAAGAAAATGGGAATTATCCAAAGCATATCCCCCAGGAGTGTCGTAACCAAGAGTGCAGCAAGGCCCGTTGTCGTGCACCAGTTCCCGTTCGAGTCTAGCTCAAAGCGGTGTTTTCGGGTTTTACCCCTAGGTACATCTGTGCCAGAGCCGCCTCTACCTGCTCGTATCCAGACAGGGATGTATTGCTTGGAAAACTCACAACATCTCTACAATACCAAAATTCTAGGAAGTTCTTCTATACTAATCCTCAAAGTCTATCTTCGGGATATGTGCTCTAATCAGAGTTTATCTAAATCTAGCTTCCAAGGTTAGTACTAAACTGCCTCTGATACCAACTATAACGCCCCGACCCCAGCTACCCAGAGTCGGTGCATTACTTCGTAACATTGGCATGATCACAAAAGATCAAGTCTCGAAAGACCGATTAGTTTAGTAGCCTTGGAAACACTAGATACATTTGTAAATGTTACATTACATCATAAAGTAAACCAAAACAACAACAACATATTGTCTTCATATCCCCTCAGACTATCCCTGCAGGTCATTCATAATATACTTCTTCAAATTCTGGAAAACATTAAAACATTGAAAGGGGTGAGCTCAGATGCTCAGTAAGGATAACAATATTGCGGAAGCTTTCATAAATAAACATAAACATTTAAGGCAATGTATAACTAAAACAAAAGCCTTTTTAAACTTGAACATCAACATAATATGGAAAAAGTAAAATGAGATAATGCCATTTACTTCTTCACATGGATATTCTACTGGTCGAATAATCACATGCAATATCAATAACCACTTTCATAATGAGGGAATGTATAATGCCAGACATTCTGAAACATTTTGTCAAGGCCTCGGCCAAGACATCTAAAATGATTAAGGCCTCGGCCAAAACCATAAATCAAATTGGGAAAGGGCCTCGGCCAATTCCACGTCTAGTTGTCTCATGAGACCTATCGATGCATCGGTAGGTCTCATGAGACAACTAGACGTGGAATTGGCCGAGGCCCTTTCCCAATTTGATTTATGGTTTTGGCCGAGGCCTTAATCATTTTAGATGTCTTGGCCGAGGCCTTGACAAAATGTTTCAGAATGTCTGGCATTATACATTCCCTCATTATGAAAGTGGTTATTGATATTTCATGTGATTATTCGTCTAGTAGAATATCCATGTGAGTAAGTAATGGCATTATTTTATTTTACTTTTGCCATATTATGCTGAAGTTCAAGTTCAATAAGGCTTTTGTTTTAGTCATACATTGCCTTAAATGATTATGTTTTCTTATAAAATCTTCCGCAATATTTTTATCCTTACTGAGCATCTGAGCTCACCCCTTTCAATGTTTAAATATTTTCCAGGATGTGAAGAAGTGTATTATGACTGACTTGCAAGGATAGTCAGTGAAGATATGAGTGTGGACTATGAAGACCATGTTATTGTAGTTTGTTTAATATTGATGTAATGAAAGACTTATGAATGTATCTAGTGTTTCCAAGGCTACTAAACTAATCGGTCTTTCGAGACTTGATCTTTTGTGATCATGCCAATGTTACGAAGTAATGCACCGATTCTGGGTAGCTGGGGTCGGGGCGTTACAGATCAGATATAAACACTATTCATTGAAAAATTTGTGCCTTCATCATAAATCTCTGAACCAAAAAATTATGTATTATAAATAAATAAATTGAGCACCAATCCAAATAGGATAGTCTCTTATACAAATTTTAAGGCCTGTAAATGGTGTATAAAAATAAAAAATAGGGGTTTTATTTTATTTAAATTACTAAAGTCATTAGAAAATGTGTAAATACATAGTATAATAATGTTAATTAATTAATTAATTAATTATCAAGAGTAATGGGTGCATGAAAATTGAATTCAAAAAAATAATGAAATGAAAAAAAATAAAGTAGTTCAGATTGAAACAGTCATGCTCTACTATTACCACCCCAACATATAAAGTATTCCCCCAATTAATAGAAATATACTTTTACTATTAGTAAAATCACAAACCCAATACTTTTATTAGATGAAATAAGGAAAACCAAACCTCAAAGACTTTCTCATGAAAAAACAAATCCTATCCATTTCTAATGGAGTCGCCCAAAAATATGTGAATTTTAGATAGTATCACTCACAACCTGTGTATTTATTTTTTAACATTTTTTCATAACAAATGTATGCTTTTTATATGGTATAATCATTGTTTGAAATAATTATGTATAGAATGTTACCAATCCAAATAGAATAAATTAAAAAACAAAAAGACCAATCGGAGAGTTTCATATTAAAATGTTGGGGTAGAGAAATTATGCTTGGACCTTTGAATGATATGAATAATGTATACTGGGTTATCCAACATTGTAATTCAGCAAGAAGTATTTTAATGATGATGTTTATCTTTGGATTTTTCTAGTATTACTTCAATAGGAAGTACAAGTCATACAATGAAAGTTATCCTTCAATTTTATATCTTCACATTTTTCCATAAGCAAATCATCTACCCAAGATCAAGATCACTCAAAAACCATTAAATATAATTAAAAAACACTATATAACATACTGAAATTAGTTATCATAATTCTATATAATAAAAATGATAACCAAAAATCATTGTAGAATGAGAAATTTATTTACAATATTAACATATGTATTAAATCCATTTTTAATCTATCATTTGAAATGTTTGAATAAATTAAGAATAAGTCAAACCAAATTTGAAAATCCATTTAAATTATTCCCATTTTAATAGATCAAACATATCACATAAATCGCATAATTTTTCATTCTATATGAATTAAAAATTTAAATTTCAACTTTAATTTCATATTTATACATATAGAAATTAAAGACAGAAATAAATATAAAATTTTTATTAATAAGTCTAAAATAAATTTTAACATAATATTTATGATTGTACTTCAATTTAGAAGTAATAAAAACAAAGAATTCAATATATAATAAATATTTTGAAATATTTTGTTTGTATTGTATGATCTTTAATGAGAACAAGATTTGACTTGTTATTTACTAAAATATTTTTAAAAAAACTATAGAATAAATTTTCATTTATCCAATATGATTTATATGAATTTATAGAATCAAAAAAAAAATTACCATATGAATGAGGTAATTTAAAATTTTAAAATAATATAGAAATAATGTAGGTTTTTCATTGGAGTTTTCATTATAAAAAATTCTTTCATCATATAATTGTGTGATGGTATGTTATAATTCTATCTAAAATTAAAAAATCATTTTTAAAGGTGTAAAAAATATAGTAATTTTTTCACAAAATATTTGGTTGAAATTTAGACCATCTAAAGTGAAATTATATATGATCGTATCATCAAACTGTAATTAGATAATAATCTTATCTTTCCAATGCATCGAATAAAAATTAAATCAGACATATTTATCAAAATATTTCAATGAAAAAAATTTTAAAAATTAATTCAAAAATATATATAATTATTTATATATAATGTGATGAGACATGAAAGAAAATTTCATAAATCTCAACGATCATTTCACTCTTCCATGTAGATTATGGATATATATAGATAATTTTTCAATCAATTCATATAAAAAATAATCATGCAATTTTTAGTTGTCTATAACAATTTGTGTTGGAAATATCGTTGAAAAAATAATCTAGAAAACATTATTTCATGTGAAATTTTTTTATTTATTTGACGTACATAAGGGAAACTAAGTGTTTATATTACCTATTTAAAGGTAACAATATTCTTCTGAAGAAAGCTAATATAAATTTTCATTATGTTATGTAAAACAAATTTTGTTTCAAAATTTTTATTAATGGTAAAAAGAAATTTGTACATGATATTTAATGGTAAAAATAAAATTAATACATGTTATGTATCGGTAATCAACTATTTTAACATGTTATTTAATGCTATCAAAAAATGTATATAGATAGTGTGAAGGTTAAGTGCAACGAAAATAGATCATGAATGGTTAAAAATAACAATAATGTCAAGGTAAAAAAATTATTTACAAATTTGATTAAGGGTACATCATTTCTCATGTATGAGTATAAATATTATTAAAAAGGATACAAAAGGGTAAAAAACTATATAAAATTATTTTTTAAGAACTATAAATAAGAAATAATTAAAAAGAAAATTTTAAATTGAGGAAAAGTAATTAATCGAAAATAAAAAATACGGTAATTATCTAAACATAAAATAAAGTGAAAATGTTCCACTCCAACATTTGGGTTTAGAGATTAGGGTTTAGGTAATAGGTTTATCAGTTCTTTGTTTTGGGATATCAGTTTAGGATTTCGGTTTTAGGGTTTATGGATTATGGTGTAGTGTTTATGGTGTAGGGTTTTGGGTATATGTTATATTATTTTGGGTTTTTGGGTTTTGGTATTCAGTTTACAGAGTATGGTGTATGTGTTAGGATTTGTGTTTTATGCTTTAGAGTTTAGGTTTTAGGGTTTAGGGTTTAAAGTATAACCTATAGGGTTGGGGTTTTGGGTTTTTGTTTTAGGGTGAACAGTTAAGGGTTTAGTGTTTATGGTATATATTTATGAGTTTAGAGTTACTTTTTGGGATTTTGACCTAGATTTTATTTTTCAAAAAATGGTTTATGGTTTTAGTTTCAGAGTTTATTTTTTAGGTTTTAGGTTTTTTGGTGTTGGGTTTAGGGTTTATTGTTTTGGGTTTAGGGTTTAGTTTTAAGAGATTTTGTTTTTACATTATGGGTTTTCTCTATTGGCTTTATGATTTATGGTGTACGGTTTTAAATTTATGGTTTAGGGTTGAAGGTTAATGGTTTCGGTATTAGGGATTAGGGTTTAACAAATAGGGTTCATGGTTTATGGTTTAAGGAGTAGTTGTAATTTTTTAGGGATCAGTATTTTCGATTTTGGTTTGTGGGTTTTGTGTTTAGGTTTTGGGGTTTAACAATAAATGTTTACGGATTAATATATAGTATTTAGGGATTACTGTATAGGTTTTAGTATTTAAGTATTAGGGTTTAAGGTTTAGATTATGGGGTTTGGGGTTCAGGGTTTAGGATATAAAGTTTATGGTTTAGGTATTTGTGTTTTTAAATATGGTTTATGGATAGGGTATAATTTTCAATGTTTAGTTTTATGGTTTAGTGTTTAGAGTCTAGATTTTAGGGTTCAATTTTTAAGGTTTGGGGTTTGGGGTTTGGGGTATAGTTCTTATGGTTTCGGGTTTAGGGTAGGGTTTTTAGGTTTAGATTTCTGGGTTTTGGGTTTTGGGTTAATTTTATATGGTATACTATTTAGGGTTGAGGGATTACGATTTTGGGTATAGGGTTTCATGCTTAGGGTTTAAGGTTGAGGGTTTAGGGGTTTATGGTTTTATGGGGTTAGAGTTTAGTGAATATGGTATGTGAAATAATGTATAGTGTTTAGCATTCAGTATTCTGGGTTTAATGACTAGGTATTATGGTTCATGGATTATGCTTTAGGAATTTGGGTACAAGGATTACGATTTATAGTAATGTGTTTAGGATTTATGATTTAGGTTTTAGTGTTTTTGATTTAGGGTTTATTGTTTAGGGATTTTAATATAATTTTATGTGTTTGGGGTTTAGGATTTAGGGATTAGAGTTAAGGATTTAGGTCATAGATTTAAAGGTTTTGGGTTTAGGATTTAGGTTACATTGTTTAGGTTTTATGGTTTGAGTTTTAGGGTTTAGGATTTTGTTTTATGTTTTAGGATTTTGGATTTAGGATTTAGATTGTATAGTTTAGGGATTATGCTTCAGGGTGTAGGATTTATGATATAAGGTTTAATTTTTATGTTTTGTGGTTTATGGTTTGGGGTTTCGGGTTTTCGGTTTCAGGGTTTTGGTTTTAGGTCTAATGGTTTTGGGATTAGTGTTTACAATTTAAGGTCCAATGTTTAGGTATTTCGGTTAACAGTATATGGTTTAGGGTTTAGTGTTTCAGGTTAATGTTTTAGGGTTTATGGATTTCATTTTAGAGTTTTGGTTTCAATATTTATCTATTATGTATTAGTTTTTAGTGCATAGGGTTTTTGGTTTTGGATTATGAGTTAAGGGTTTAGGGTTATGTTTTTGGGATTTCGGTTTTGTGTATGGATTTTAGTGTTTAAGGTTTATTAGTAATGGTAGAGTGTTTAATGTTTATTGTTTTGGTTTTAGCATTTACATTTCATGGTTTAGGGTTTAGGATTTAGTGTTTTGGGTTTAGGGTTGGTGGTAATGTGTTATAGAATTTGATAAATATTTTTACGTTTAGGGTTTATGGTTTAAAGGTAAGGTTTTAAGGCTTAGGGTTTGAATACTTAGTTTTAGAGTTTGGGGTCTATGGATTGGGGTTTTGTTATTAGGGTATTGGGTTTGTGGATTTGGATTAGGGTTTTAGGTTTAGTGTTTTGTTTTTAGGGCATAGGATTTATGATTTGGTGTTTGAGGTTTATGATTCAAGGTTTCGGGTTTGGGGTTTAGGTTTCAGGGGTTTATGGTTTAGGAAATATGGTATACTATATTGGGTATAGGGTATGGGGCATAGGTTATAGGGTATATGTTATGGGGTATAGTTTTTAAGAATTAGGGTTTAGGGTTTTTGGTTTTAGGTTTAGTTATTTGGGTTTCACAAGTAGAAATATAATTTTTCATTGAGGGCTATCTCAGGAGACTGTTATTTGGTGGTTACTATTCATATTATTAGTGATCGTTATTTAGGGGTCTCTATAATTTTTATCCCCACACCCATTTTTTATCCCCCCTATCCTCCACCCCCCACCCACGACCCCGATATCCTTTATCACGATCCGACCCTACAATCCCCACCACCCACCTCTGCACATCATCATCGGATAGTCCAGTTTCCATCGAACCCAAACGGCCCCATCGTACCCCACTGTCGAGCCCTCCTATCCCATCGTTGTTGAACACTCCTAGCCCCTTCACGTCCTGATGTCAAATCCTCCCATATCTATCGAGCTGTCTCGCCCTGGTCAATCTGTCCCATCCCTGTCGTGCCCCGCTGTCGAACCGCTGCCACTGAGCCCATCCGCCCCATCCTAGATCCCCAATATGGTCATCCCTCTTATTCAGTTGAGTCTACTCCAATTAATTTGTTCAAATTACTTCTTAGAATTTGGAAATATGTTTTTTTAATTTGGACAGATTACTCATTTCTTCTATATGGTTCCCATAATACAGTAAATGCTTTTTTATTCTTGGTCCAAATTCCTTGTTAAGACTGTACGGAATGTTAAAAATGTCTTTTAATAAATCTTCATCATCACCATCAGTGATAAGAGAGTGTGTTCCCTCACTCTTTATACTATAATCACCTTCCAATATCTCAAGAAACTCAAAGGGAATAGTAATTCAGACTGACTCATATAGAACAACTTGAAAAAAACCATTGACATTTATCACATCTTCTTATTTCATATATAAATGAATTGAAACAAATATCCTATGATTCCAAAAATAAAAAAGGAGATGGAACATGAAGAAATAAGTGAATAGGAAACCAAACAGAAGTGGTTATAGAAATACACCGAACTAATATTGAATTACAATATAGATTTGGCCTCCTGGAATGATATCTTGAAACAAAGTTTTGGTATTAGGAAATCATTTTCAACATATTGAATCCCTTTTTAATATTTCTTAAAAAAATTATGGAGTGTTCTTAAGAAGGTATCCTATTATCAATAAAACATTTGAATATACTTAAACTTTATATACATGTCTTTATATTGGGTATTACTCTAGCTATAGCTGACTAGTAGACTAATCTTATGTTTATGTATTTGTGCACTTATTATGTTGAGTCTTCCCTGAACGACCGAATATGTGGTTTTTAAAGGTTTGAAGCCCTTTAGAAATGTGTGTTTATGTGTAAAAACCAACAAAACAACATCTATATTCTGTGAAATTAGATGAAAATAATTGTAGAATTAATTTTGAAATGGATGAGGAGACAGAAGGCCAATTAGAGTTTTCATTTGACTGAGATGACTGAAAACTCACTTTTTGTGTCACAAAACACCAAAACACACATTTAATGGTTAGATCTATAGAAAATGTCATTGTAATGACACGAAAACACAAGAAAACTATATTATTATTATTCATGACGTGTAAGAGAAGAAGACACATCAATCATACACGCGGTTTTCACGGAATGACTCAATATGTGGTTTTAAATATTTGACGCCCTTTAAAAAGATTAATTGAAGGGTAAAAACCAACTGAACAACATCTATATTCCATGAAATCAAAAGAAAAATACATAGATTAAATTATGAAATAGTTTAGTAGACGGAACGTCAATTGGAGGTGTCTTTTTCGAGGATGATCGAAACACACTTTTTGTGTCATAACACACCAAAGCACGCGTTTAACAGTAATGTCCATATATAATGACCTCATAATGACTTCAAATACCAAGAAAACCATATATCGGTTATTTTTTATGTGTACAAGTAAATTGAACATCAATCGAATGTGTGATCTTCCTGAAATATTATGGATATGCAATTTTTGATGCTTTAATGCCCTTTAAAAGGTGCATCTGGGGGTAAAAACAAACCGAACGACATATAAATGTTGTGTAATTAGAAAAAAATATTCATAGAGTGAATTTTGAAATGGTCGAGTAGAAAGAACATCAATCGGAGGTTCCTTTGTTCTGGGATGATCGAAAGAACACTATTATTGTCAAAACCCAACAAAACATATGTTTAATGGTCAAATACATAGGTAACGACCTCATAATAACTTTAAATAAATCTAATACAATATTATTATTATTAGTGATGTTCATGAGAGGAAAGAACATCAATTGGCTATGTGGTCTTCACTGAACTACAGAATATGAGGTTTTTAAAGGATAGACACCCTTTAAAATGGTTCGTCTGAGGATAAAAATCAACCGAACGGTATTCGAGTGCCATAAAATCATAAGACAATAATCATAGAGTGAATTTTAAAATGGTTTGGTATAAAAAATGTCAATTTGAGGTTTTGTTTTCCCCAGATAACCGAAAATGAACTTTTAGTGTCAAAAAACACCAAAACATATGTTTAACGGTCATATATATATATAACGACCATTGAATAACTTGAAATCATAGGAAACCCATATTTTTTATTCATGATGTGCATGAGTATATGAAATGTCAATTGGATGTGCGGTATTCCCGAAACTACTGAATATGTAGGTTTTAAAGGTTTGACGGCCTTTAAAAAGGTGCATCCAGGGGTAAAAACTAATTGAACAACATCTGAATGCCATGAAATCAGATGACAATAATGATAGAGTGAAATGTAAAGTAGTTGAGTAGATGGAATTTCATTTAGAGGTTTTTTTTGCTTAGGATGACCAAAAATATACTTTTAGTGTCATAAAACACTAAACAAGTGTTTAACAGTCATATATATAGAAAACAACCTCAAAATTACTTGAAATCACATGAAAATCATATTATTATTATTCATGATGTGTATGAGTAGATGGAATGTTAATCAGGTTTGTGGTCTTCCAAAAAACTATCATATATGCATTTTTTTTAAAGGTTTGATGTCATTTAAAAATATTTTATGGTGGTAAAAACCAACTACACGACATATAAATGCCATGAAATTAGAAGAAAACAATTATAGAGTTAATTTTGAAATAGACGAGTAGACGGAATTTTAATCAACGGATTCATTTTCTTAGGATGACCGAAAACACATTGTTAGTGTCCCAAAACACCAAAACATGTGTTTAATTGTAATATATACTGAAAAAGACCTCAGAATTACTTGAAATCATTTAAAGACCCTCTTATTATTATTTTTTATGTGCATTATTAGACAAAACATCAGTCGCATATATGGTCTTCCTAGAACTACAAAATATGTGGGTATTAAAGGATTGATGCACTTTAAAAAGGTGTGTTCAGGGGTAAAAAAAAGTCGAACGACATCTGAATGCTATGATATCATACGAAAAAAATTGTAGAGTGAATTTTGAAATAGTCATACATACAGAATCCCAATCAGTGGTTTTGTTTTCATTAGATGACTGAAAACACACATTTAGTATCAAAAAATAGAAAAATTCACATTTAATGGTCATATATATAGAAAAAATTCTTGAAACTAATTGAAATCATAGGAAAAATGTCTTATTATTATTCATGATGTATAAGAGAAGACTACACAACAATCGAACGTGCGGTGTACACAAAATTACCAAATATGTGGTTTTAAAAGTTTTATGCCCTTTACAAAGGTGTGTCTAAGGGTAAAACCGAACGAATGACATCTTAATGTCATGAATTCAGATTAAAACAATTGTACAACGAATTTTGAAATGGTCAAGTAGAAGGAATTTCAATCAGAGGTGTTGTCGGCTTGGGATGACCGAAAACACACTTTTAGTGACCTAAAACAACAAAATAAGTGTTTAACAGTCATATATATAGAAAACGACCTCAGAATGAATTGAAATTGTTGGCACAACATATTATTTTTATTCTTGATATGAACAAGTAGGAAGAACATCAATCAGATGTGTGATCTTCCAAGAACTACCAAATATGCGGTTTTAAAAGGTTTTATGCCATTTAAAATGATACATATGGTGGTGAAAACTAACAGAACAACATAAGAATTCCATGAAATTAGGAAATATAGTATAGTGAATTGTGACATGGTTGATAATTCAGAACATCAGTCGGTGGTTCCATTTTCCCAGGATGGCGGAAAATTCATTTTTAGTCTCACAAAACACCCAAATGCTTGCTTAACGGTCAAATCTATATCTAACAACCTCATAATGACTTTAAATCATAATAAATACATATTATTATTTTTCTTGATGAACATGAGTAGATAAAACATCAATCAGATGTGCAATCTACATGAAAATACCTAATATTCAATTTTTAATGGTTTGACTTCATTTAAAAAGGTGTTTCCATGGGTAAAAACAAACCAAAGGACATATGAATGTTAAGAAATCTATAGAAAATAATATTATGGAAAATTTAAATGTTCAATCATACAAAACATCAATCTGAGGTGTTCTTTTCTAGGATGACTGAAAATGAACATTTAGTTACATTAAACACCAAAACACGTGTTTAATAGTTCTATCTATAGCTAATGTCTCCATAACGACATGAAATCACAAGAAAACCACCTTATAATTATTATTGATGTGAATGTGTAGAGGGAACATCAATCAGACATGAAGTCTACCCCAAGCTACCGAATATGATGTTTTTAATGGTTTTATACCCTTTACAAAGGTGTTTCTGAGTGTCAAATGTAGCTGAATGACATCCAAATGTTTTGAAATCATAATAAAGAAACAGTAGAGTGATTTTTGAAATTTTATAGTAGAAAAAATGTCAATCAGAGGTACCATTGGACTGAGATTATAGAAAACACACTTTTAGTGTCATCAAACTCTAAAACGTGTGTTTAATGGAAAGATCCATAGAAAATATCATCAGAATGACATGAAATCACAAGAAAATTGTATTAATTTTATTCATGATGTGTAAGAGAATATGAAACATGAATTAGACATGTGGTCTTCACAGAACAATTGAGTATGTGGTTTAAAAGGATTTGACCCCCATTAAAAATGTGTGTGTCTGGGGGTAAAAACCAACCATACGACATCTGAATTCCATGAAATCAAACTAAAAACATTTTAGAATTAATTGTGAAATGGTTTAGGAGAGGGAATTTCAAATCAAACATGAATTATGTTTGGAACGTCTAAATATATGGTTTTTTTAATAGTTAACCCCATTTAAAATAGTGTGTACGGGGGTCAAAACCATCTGAACAACCTAAATATTCCTTGAAATCAGATGAAAACAACTATGGAATGAATTTTTTAATGTTAGTTATGATTATACATCCATCAGATGTTCTATTTGATCGATATGATAGAAATTGTACTTTTAGTCTCATATAACACCAAAACATGCATTTAACCATCAGATGCTTAGAAGAAAACCTTGGAATGACATGAACTCATAGTATAACTGATTTATTATTATTATTAATGTGTGAATATTTTAAAAACACCAAAAAAATGTGTTGTCTTCTTGGAATGATAAAATAAGCTGTTGTAAATTTTTAAAAAATGATTATAAATTATTAATATATTTTCAAAATAAAATAATTTTGATCTATTGTAATAAAAATTTATTTAAATGTTTTATTTAATTTTAATAATTAAGTGGGAGATTTTTTATGAACTAATAATGTAACACCCCAAGATTCCACGGTACGTTTCACTTCGAGTAATGAAATAGCGTGTGTTGTACGCAACCTCGAGCTCTAACACACACCACAACGAATTAAACTAGCCGTTGTGAATAGTAATACCCACTTTTTGAAATTTTATAAATTTTATTTATCAAAATGGACTTCATTTTTGGATTCGGAATATCAATTATAGCTTAGGGTGAAATTTTGGCATTGTTCTGAAAAACTTCAATTTTTGATGAATAGTGAAACCACTAAGTGGTAGTTAAATAACTGATTTTTCGTTTAAACGAAATATTTCCACTTCTGTGATTTGATTTTCAAAAATCCGACATACATGGTTTTCATTAAGAAGTAAAATGTGGTTCAATGAGATTAAAATAAATTTTTGGTGAATAGTAACTTTTAAGTTCTTAATCGCGATTAGAGGTAATTAGTGTAGTTTAAGGTACAAATAATGTTTTAATAATATGAGATGAGCATGACACTTGTCCTACTCCTATTGGATGAGTCATGGCCGACCAAGACAACCCATGGGTCAACTTGGGGACCCCATGGAGCCACTTTATTTGGAAAATGACATTAATATATATTTATTTAATGTTAAAATTAAATTGACACAAACATGAGTTGTTTTACTAAAACAGTTTTTAAGTGGGGTTACACAAGTCCAAATTTTGACTATAAATATTCATTATAAATATAAAAAGATTTCCTAAATCATATTATTTTTTTTATAATTTTTAGACATTATATAAATTAAATTATTTATGACATTATTATGATGCCGCGATGACCTCATTATTTAACGATTTAAATAAAATGAGAAGATAATGAAAAATCCAAGGCTTACACTTGTCCAAAGCATATTGGATGAGGATATTTAGAACCCTTATCACCTTATCCACGAATTATATAAGTTTGGGACCTTTATAATCCGAAAATCATTGTATAATAGAATAACATTTCATTACTTTCCAAAAGTGCCCCTCCTCTCCACTTATAAAAGGCCCCCACCTCTCCCACCTTATTCACACCATCAAGCCATTTGGCTCGGCCAAAATCTTCCCAAATACTCTCCCAACTTCCCCCTATTACTCCTAGAAGCCTCACATTGGGCAGAACTCTTCTCAAGGAAGCCTTTGTCTCAAATCAAAAAGAGTTACTCGATTTTGAGGCAATGTCTTCTCTAATGTTGTTTTGTTTTATTTTTCTTCTCCAACCCACCTAAACTCTTTTTATTCATTTCTTTTGTAACAACACCAGTATAATAAATATACTAGGATGTTTTTATAAGAAGTATTCGAGCTACACTTACACACACCTACATCTAATGGTTAAAGAACATACGGTTTCTGTGGATGGCGAATTTTTGCCTCACGAAACGATGATTGTTCAACACTCATATAACACCTTCAAAGGTGTCCATTAAGATGTCACTATTTATATATATGATATATAATGTGTTTATGTTTTACTTATACTTCTTTATTTCTCATTTATGGCATACTTTATGATTTCCATTATGGGTAAAACGCGATAATTTCATTTTTGGAAGTGCGGACTACCGCCCCCTCAAAGTTATTTGAATCGTTAATGCCATATGTGGGATGTATAAAGGATGGAGTAAATGGTATTATACACTATATTATACTGGAATTATATTATAAATTTATATCATTAATATTTCATTCCATTAAATACGAAATTGAAATGAAAGTAGCGTTCATGCGTACGTACGGCTTACCGTCTCCCTGAACGGTGCATTTCATTTCTTACCTCTAAATGTTACGTAATATTATAAATGAATGTATATACTGTATATATATGATATATATGATATCTAAATCATGAATATAATTCTGGATATAATGGATATTTCACCACATGAACAACTTGTAATTATAAGAAGTTTATTTTTGACTCAAGTACCAAAGATCGACAAAACGACCGTTATTAAATTAAATAATTAAATAATGTTAATAACATGGTAATAAGTGATATAAATGGAATAATGAACATGAAAAAGGTTCTTAAGTAAATATAAATTAACTCTAGTTTATTATTCAGGAGGTTAAAGAACAGTCGAGTCAGGACAAGATGCAAAGTAAGGGAATTTCATAACCCAACTCCCATTCTTTGGGTTAATCTCCTACTTTCAAATTATGTCATGATATTATTATGTCTTATTTTTTATTTTTACTTTCTTTATGTGTACCTATAGTGAATACACATAATATATATATTTTATTTTAAGAATGATCTTTGTAAGGACTTCGTCTCAATCTCCTTTCATTGAGGCATATTTGGTTTTATACACAAATTTCTTTTATACGGTGTATAAACCCCTTTGACTTTTACTTTTATTCAAAAGGAATCTTTTTTATACGAAGCGTTTTACTAAAAGACAAAAAGGGAACGTTTTTCTTTCCGAACATATACGGTGACAACGACCTCTCCGCCGCCGTGACCATTATTTGAGTTTCGGCTTCCTCTACAAGCCATACTTTTTTTAATGAAAAATAAATACCATGTTATACTTTTCTTTTATTTTGGTATTGAAAATGGTTTTGAAAGCGTTTTTATTATATCAATGTGTTGTATTGATATCTTGTGATTGAAATGTGGAAATGTTATGTTTCCTTTATGCATGTTTTATGTGATACGATTATGTTATGGTTTATGATATGTTTAAACCTATTCATATGAGGAATGCATTGGACTTAATAAGTGACAGGTGGAGCCCGCTATAACTCCTTGATACATCGGTATGTCTCATGAGACAACTAGACGTGGTATTGGCCGAGGCCCTTTCCCAATTTGATTTATGGTTTTGGCCGAGGCCATAATCATTTTAGACGTCTTGGCCGAGGCCTTGACAAAATGTTTCAGAATGTCTGGCATTATGCATTCCATCATTATGAAAACGGTTATTGATATTGCATGTGATTATTCGACCAGTAGAATATCCATGTGAAGATGTAAATGGAATTGTCTCATTTTACTTTTTCCATATTATGTTGATATTCAAGTTTAAAAGGGTTTTGTTTTAGTTATACATTGCCTTAAATGTTTATGTTTATTTATGAAGGCTTTCGCATTATTGTTATCCTTACTAAGCATCTGAGCTCACCCCTTTCAATGTTTTAATATTTTCCCGGATGTGAAGAAGTATTTTATGAATGACCTGCAGGGATTGTCTGAAGAGGATATGAGAGTGGACTATGGAGACTTTGTTATTGTAGTTTTTTACTTTATGATGTAATGTAACGTTTACAAATGTATCTAGTGTTTCTAAGGATACTAAACTAATCGGTCTTTCGAGACTTGATCTTTTGTGATCATGCCAATGTTACGAAGTAATGCACCGACTCTGGGTAGCTGGGGTCAGGGCGTTACAGTTGGTATCAGAGGCAGTTTAGTACTAACCTTGGAAGCTAGATTTAGATAAACTCTGATTAGAGCACATAGCCCAAAGATAGACTTCGAGGATTAGTAAAGAAGAACTTCCTAGAATTTTTCTATTGTAGAGATTTTGTGAGTTTTCCGAGCAACACATCCCTGTCTGGATACGAGAAAGTAGAGGCGGCTCTGGCATAGATGTACCTAGGGGTAAAACCCGAAAACACCGCTTTGAGCTAGACTCGAACGAGAACTGGTGTACGACAACGGGCCTTGCTGCACTCCTGGTTACGACGCTCCCGGGGGATATGCTTTGGATAATTCTCATTTTCTTTATAAACCACTATGAAGGGTTATAAGTACATACTTCCTCAAAGAAAACATTTTTATGGATTATATCCATAAATAGTTCAATTTATGTTAAGTATCTTACAAGTACGGAATTATGTATTCTGATTTATAAACTAATATAGTTTATGCCATTGTTTAGAAATGGCACCTAGTGGAAGGAATGGAAACCGTATCGATGCACGCACTCCGTGTAGGGATTGCCCTCCTGCTCAAGATAATTATTGTGGAGCTGGAGATACAACTGGTGCTGATTAACTTATTACCATACTGGGACAACTCACTCAGGTTATGAATAATAACCTTACTCGTATGGGGCACCCTGATCCGCAACGTGGAGGATCAATGTTAGACCTCTTCATGAGGCAACAACCACCAACCTTCAATGGGAGTACAAATCCTATAGTAGCTGAGCAATGGTTAAATTCCTTAGAGAAAATATTCCATGCCTTGGGGAGTAGTGAAAGGGAGAAGGTTTTCATTGCAGTTTGCCGCCTCACTGGAGATGCCGATCAGTTGTGGTCGCTGATTCAAAACACAAAGGAAGATGATGACGTATCGAATATGAAATGGAGGGAGTTCAAAGAGCTTTTCATAGAAAAATACTTTCCTCGTGACCATCGAGTAGATATGGAAAGGCAATTTCTGAGTCTGAGGCAGAAGGAGGGTGAGAATGTCACAAAGTATGAGGCTAACTTTACAAGGTTAGCAAGGCATGCTTCCGATTGTATACATAACCCAAGGAGTAATATTGATCATTTCTTTGATGGGTTAAAACCATTTCTCCGTCGAGCTTTAGTATCACAATCCATCTCATCATACGAAGATATTGTCTCGTGTGCTATCAAGACAGAAAAGGAATTCTCTAAGTCTTATGACAACAAAGTAAAGCAAGAGAAGAAGAGAACGGTGGAACAAGAGACAGATAAAGGGAAAAAGGGAAAGAAGGATTTTCCATTATGTGATAATTGTGGGAAGAATCACCCTGGTACGTGCCTAAAAGGAATGGGAGTTTGTTATAAATGTGGAGAAAAGGGTCACCAGGCTCGTGATTGCAAGGGAAAGAAAGAGGCTATCAAAGTTGAATTCTATAATTGTAGAGAAATTGGTCATTATGCAAATGAATGTCCTAAGCGTCAGGGAAACTTACCTCAGAAAAGGCCAAGGGATCAAGGACAATCTTATGCTGTTACTAGAGTTGAAGTAGAATAACTAATGTATTGGTGATTTTGGACTCATGGATTATATTTTGGTTATTAGAATAATGTGATATATATATATATATATATATAAGGATTGTACTGCAGTACTTGTTGATTTCAGTATGGTTTTAATATGATGAAGGTAATTATATTTTTAGTATGTGACAATAAGAGAAACTTTACTTTGTTTGGGGAATCTGATAAATTGATTTTGGAATTAAGAGACCTTTTAGAGAATGTCTGGACAGAGGTATTTTGGATAACTATAATGGTTGGAGTGGATTAAGTTGATCTTTGGATAGTATTGTTTAAGGTTAAAAAAATTATGAAGATTATTTTTGGAATATTATGATACTATAGTTTTAGGAAAAGGACAACCTGCAGGGTGGGGAATAACCCGTCGCGTCAGACAAAGCTGCCGGAATCGAACCCACAACCATAGTGCGACAAGCCTTTATTTCCTACCACTAGCCTACAGGAAGTCCCTGGTTATTACAAAATAGTTTTACTAATCTAAATGGCATGTGTTAATATTTTGAACCTTATACAATTAGGATAAAAAGAATATTTTTGAGTTCTATTACCATTTGGAGTAAAAGATGGGTTTGTGGTAAAAATTTATTAACGAATGAAAGTATACATAACAAGTATGTATATTCCCTTACGTTCTTAGTAATTCTCCTAAACAAATTCCTCAACACTATAAAAGGTAACTTAAAACAAAAATGTTGTCGGTTAACTTTTCCAACCGGGGATTCAATGACCGTTTAACCAGTCACAGGTTTGTGATTTTCTTGTAGTTAAACTTTCTCCTAATCCTGTTTTCTATAACACTCCATCAGACATTGATGGTTTGTTTCTCCTCCATATCCATATTTTCATATAATCCTAGAATGGGCTATATCAGGTGACCTTTGTACTTATCTTGCTTTCTTTTAATGTTATATATTTGTTAACCTCATTTCCGATGTGGGTTTTCCTCAAAGGTATTTTCTCTTTTCAACCTTTTATTTTCAAAGGAAAATTTCAAATTGCGAGGACGCAATTTATTGAAGGAGGGGAGAATGTAACACCCCAAGCTTCCACGGTACGTTTCACTTCGAGTAATGAAATAGCGTGTGTTGTACGCAACCTCGAGCTCTAACACACACCACAACGAATTAAACTAGCCGTTGTGAATAGTAATACCTACATTTTAAAATTTTATAAATTTTATTTATCAAAATGGACATCATTTTTGGATTCGGAATATCAATTATAGCTTAGGGTGAAATTTTGGCATTGTTCTGAAAAACTACAATTTTTGATTAATAGTGAAACCACTAAGTGGTAGTTAAATAACTGATTTTTCGTTTAAACGAAATATTACCACTTCTGTGATTTGATTTTCAAAAATCTGACATACATGGTTGTCATTAAGAATTAAAATTTGGTTCAATGAGATTAAAATAAATTTTTGGTGAATAGTAACTTTTAAGTTCTTAATCGCGATTAGAGGTAATTAGTGTAGTTTAAGGTACAAATAATGTTTTAATAATATGAGATGAGCATGAAACTTGTCCTACTCCTATTGGATGGGTCATGGCAGACCAAGAAAACCCATGGGTCTACTTGGGGACCCCATGGAGCCACTTTAGTTGGAAAATGACATTAATATATATTTATTTAATGTTAAAATTAAATTGACACAAACATGAGTTGTTTTACTAAAACAGTTTTTAAGTGGGGTTACACAAGTCCAAATTTTGACTATAAATATTAATTAGAAAGATAAAAAGATTTCCTATATCATAGTATTTGTTTTCTAAATTTTAGACATTATATAAATTAAAGTATTTATGACATAATTATGATGCAGCGATGACCTCATTATTTAACGATTTAAATAAAATGAGAAGATAATGCAAAATACAAGGCTTACACTTGTCCAAAGACTATTGGATGAGGATATTTCGAACCCTTATCACATTATACACGAATTATATAAGTTTGGGACCTCTAGAATGCGAAAAGAATTGTATAATAGAATAACATTTCATTACTTTCCAAAAGTGCCCCTCCTCTCCACTTATAAAAGCCCCCCACCTCTCCCACCTTATTCACACCTTCAGGCCATTTGGCTCGGCCAACATCTTCCCAAATACTCTCCCAACTTCCCTCTATTACTCCTAGAAGCCTCACTTTGGGCAGAACTCTTCTCAAGGAAGCCTTTGTCTCAAATCAAAAAGAGTAACCCGATTTTGAGGTAATGTCTTCTCTAATGTTGTTTTGTTTTATTTTTCTTCTCCAACCCCCCTAAACTCTTTTTATTCATTTATTTTGTAACAACACCAGTATCCTAAATATACTAGGATATTGTTATAATAAGGATTCGAGCTACACTTACACACACCTACATCTAATGGTTAAAGAACATACGGTTTCTGTGGATGGCGAATTTCTGCCTCACGAAACGATGATTGTTCAACACTCATATAACACCTTCAAAGGTGGCCATTAAGATGTCACTATTTTTATATATGATATATAATGTGTTTATGTTTTACTTATGCTTCTTTATTTCTCATTTATGGCATACTTTATGATTTCCATTATGGGTAAAACGCGATAATTTCATTTTAGGAAGTGCGGACTACCGCCCCCTCAAAGTGATTTGAATCGTTAATGCCATATGTGGGATTAATAAAGGATGGAGTAAATGGTATTATACACTATATTATACTGAAATTATATTATACATTTATATCATTAAGATTTCATTCCATTAAATATGAAATTGAAATGAAAGTAGCGTTCATGCGTACGTACGGCTTACCGTCTCCATAAACGGTGCATTTCATTTCATACCTCTAAATGTTACGTAATATTATAAATGAATTTATATACTGTATATATATGATATATATGATATCTAAATCATGAATATAATTCTGGATATAATGGATATTTCACCACATGAACAACTTGTAATTATAAGAAGTTTATTTTTGACTCAAGTACCAAAGATCGACAAAACGACCGTTATTAACTTAAATAATTAAATAATGTTCATAACATGGTAATAAGTGATATAAATGGAATAATGAACATGAAAAAGGTTCTTTAGTAAATATAAATTAACTCTAGTTTATTATTCAGGAGTTTAAAGAACAGTCGAGTCAGGACAAGACGCAAGGTAAGGAAATTTCATAACCCAACTCCCATTCTTTGGGTTAATCTCCTACTTTCAAATTATGTCATGATATTATTATGTATTATTTTGTATTTTTACTTTCTTTATGTGTACCTATAGTGAATACACATAATATATCTATTTTATTTTAAAAATGATCTTTGTAAGGACTTCGTCTCAATCTCCTTTCATTGAGGCATATTTGGTTTTTTACACAAATTTCTTTTATACGGTGTATAAAACCCTTTGACTTTTACGTTTATTCAAAAGGAATCTTTTTTATACGAAGCGTTTTACTAAACGAAAAAAAGGGAATGTTTTTCTTTCCGTACATATGCGGTGACAACGACCTCTCCGCCGCCGTGACCATTATTTGAGTTTCGGCTTCCTCTACAAGCCATACTTTTTTTAATGAAAAATAAATACCATGTTATACTTTTCTTTTATTTTGGTATTGAAAATGGTTTTGAAAGCATTTTTATTATATCAATGTGTTGTATTGATATCTTGTGATTGAAATGTGGAAATGTTATGTTTCCTTTATGCATGTTTTATGTGATACGATTATGTTATGGTTTATGATATGTTTAAACCTATTCATATGAGGAATGCATTGGACTTAATAAGTCTCGGGTGGAGCCCGCTATAGCTCCTCGATGCATCGGTAGGTCTCATGAGACAACTAGATGTGGAATTGTCCGAGGCCCTTTCCCAATTTGATTTATGGTTTTGGCCTAGGCCTTAATCATTTTAGACGTCTTGGCCGAGGCCTTGACAAAATGTTTCAGAATGTCTGGCATTATTCATTCCATTATTATGAAAGCAGTTATTGATATTGGATGTGATTATTCGACCAGTAGAATATCCATGTGAAGACATGAATGGCATTGTCTCATTTTACTTTTGCCAGATTATGTTGATATTCAAGTTTAAAAGGCTTTTGTTTTAGTTATACATTGCCTTAAATGTTTATGTTTATTTATGAAGGATTCTGCATTATTGTTATCCTTACCAAGCATCTGAGCTCACCCCTTTCAATGTATTAATATTTTCCAGGATGTGAAGAAGTATTTTATGAAAGTCCTACAGGGATTGTCAGAAGAGGATATGAGAGTGGACTATGGAGACTTTGTTATTGTTGTTTTTCACTTTATGATGTAATGTAACATTTACGAATGTATCTAGTGTTTCCAAGGCTACTAAACTAATCGGTCTTTCGAGAATTGATCTTTTGTGTTCATGCCAATGTTACGAAGTAATGCACCGACTCTGGGTAGCTGGGGTCGGGGCGTTACAAATAATGTTATTAAATTTTCTCATGTAGTTTTATTAGAATAGGGAATTAAATCTTAGAAGGTGATGATACAAAGATATTTATGTGTCCACGGTTTTATTTGGAAATATTTTTCTCTATTTTGGAAATAGGGGTTTTTTGAATATTGTTGTGTACTTTATTTAAAAAAACATATAGCGGCCACCATTTGGTGGTCACCATAGGTCATGTTGAGTTCTGTTGTAGCGACTAACATCGCTAAAATCCACTTTTCTTCTAGTATCTGGGGTTTCTGGTCTATGATTTAGGGTTTGTGTTTTATGGTATACATTTTATGGTTTATGGGATAGGGTTTAGGGGTTAGTGTTTAAGGGTTAGTGTTTTGGGTTTGGAGTTTTGGGTTTACGGATATTTTTTTAGTGTTTAGTGTTTCTGTGATAGGGTTTATGGTTACGGGTTATGGGTTACGGGTTATGGGTTATGATTTATGAGTTTTTAGTATTGTTTTATGGGTATTGGGTTATTAGTTTTGCATTTATGGTTTAAATATTATGTTTTAGGGTTTAGTGTCTAAGATTTAGTTAATTGGGCATGGGGTTTGGGGTTCAAGGTTTATGGTTTTGGGTTTAGGGATATGATTTTAGAGTTTAGGGCTAATGGTTTAATATTTTGAGTTTAGGGACTTGGGTTTTTGGTTAAGGGTTTTTTTTATGTTTTAGGTTATAGGTTTTATGTTTCAAGTCATAGATTTTAGTGTATATGGTTTAGGGTTTTGTTGTTAGTGTTTAAAATCATAGGTTTCCGGTTTTGGGTTTTGGGATTAGGATTTCGGGTCAATTTTTTAGGGTTTATGTCTTATGGATTATGTTTTAGGGTTCATGTTTAATAGATTATTATTTGGAGTTTAGGATTTTGGTTTTAGGTTTTACGTTCTAGGGGTTATAATTTATGGTTTTGGGTTTTTTGGTTCTAGGGGTATAGGGTTTAGGGTTTAGGGTTTAGAGTTTGTTATTGAGGGTTTTTTGGTCTAGGTGATGGGGATTATATTATTGTTTAAGTGTATTTGGTTTATGATTTAGGTTTTAGGGTTTGGGATTTAGGTTTTGGTTTTACGATTTACATTTTAGGGTCTAGGAATTGGAGTTTTGGTTTTATGTTTTACAATCATGGTTATTCAGATTATGATTTATGGTTTGGAGTTTCAGGTTTCGTGTTTTTAGATTATGATTTCGGATTAATATCTTGGATGTTGGAGTCTAGGGATTGTGGTTTTGGGGTTTAGATTTATTTTTTATTTTTTAATTTTAATTATATATGGTTGCCATTTTTGGTTTTGAGTTTCGGGTGTATGATTTAGGGTTTGGGGTTTGGGTTTTAGGGTTTGAGGATTAGGGTTTAGGGTTTAGAATTAAAATTTTAGGATTTACAGTTCAAATATTCTGGCATATATAGGATAACACATATTTAATTTGTCATAAAAAAAATCTAGTTCAAACAATCTAAAATAAATTAGGATATACTTAATATAATTTATATGAATTTATAGAATTAAAAACAATCAAAACAATTACTGTATGCATAAAATAATTCAATTTAAGAATATGAGTGGGAAAACATGTAGGTATTGTATGATTTTTTTATAATACATAATTCTTTTTGATATTTAAAATTAGGTTAGCATTTTAAATATAATTAAAAATAATATTCATCCATAGTGTTAGAAAAAATTCAGATAATATTGGTAATAGAATTTTCTATCAAAATTTAGAGTATCAAAAAAGATTTTTTAGAATCTAATACAATTAAATTATATTTAGATAATTTTATTAGTATTCTAACTTATCAATGATCCCTTCATAAAATAAAAACATTTCTAAATATATCATTGAAAAATAGTATAAACTTTATTTTAAAAACTACAATAATATATACATATATATAAATGTGATGATATTTTTAATGAAATTTCTAGTATCTCAATGTTATATTCATCATTCCTTATTGTTTAATTAAATGTAGAGAATTATCATAGTTATCTCTGACAATAATAATCATTCAATTTTTATGTGTATATATCATTTTATGATTAAAATAGCATAAAAACAGACATTTTAGGGTTTAGGGTATTGGGTTTGGTGTTTAGGGTTTTTGGTTTTGCGGCTCAATATTTTGGGTTTAGGGTTTAGGGTTTTGATTTTAGGTGTACAATTTAATATTTAGGATTTATGGAATATTTTTTATAGTATACATTTTAGAGTTTATTTTTTCGGGTTTAGGGTTTACGATTTAGGGTTTTTTGTTTTTGGTTTTGGGTTCTAGGGTTTAGGCTTTTAGTTTATGAGTTGGGATTTATGGTTTATGAATTAATGATTATAGAATATTTTTTTTGGGTTTATGATTTTGGGTTTGGGATTTAGGGTTTTAATTTTATGGTTTATGGATAAGTATTTAAGGACTATGGTTAATGGTTATGTATTTAGGGTTAAGGGTTTATAGTTATGACTTTAAGGTTATGAATTTCAGGTTTTGGGATATGGGTTTATGGTTTTTGGTAAAAGGGTTATGGATTATGGTTTAGGGATAATTTTTTAGGTTTTTTGGTAAAGGGATCAATGTTATGGGATTTTATATAGGGTTTTGGGTTTATATTTTAGGGTTTCTTGTATTTGGTTTTAAATATTACAGTTTATATTTAAGTTTTTATGGTTTAGGGTAGTTTAGTGGTCTGGGTTAAGTATATTGGGTTTAGTGATAAGGGTTTAGAGTATAGCTATTATAGTTTAGATTTTTGTGTTAATTTTTTTGGGTTTTGGTTTCATGATTTAGGGTTTGTGGTTTGTGTTTTAGTGTTTAGGGTTAAGTGTATAGGGTTTATGATTTAAGATTTAAGATTTACCTTGTCAGATTTGAGGGTTTATGTGTTTTTTATGGTATAGTGTTTTGAATTTTTGGGTTTAGGGTATCAGTTTTAGGGTATAGTTTTTATGTTTTAGGATTTAAAACTTAGGGTTTATGTTAAGGGTTTGGTGTTATGGGTTTAGAGTTATGATTTAGGGTTTTATGGTATATGGATTGTGTGTTCTTGTTTTGGAATCTAGGTTTAGGTTTTAGGTTATTGGGATTAATATTTATTGTTTAGGGTTTAAATATTAGGATTTAGTATTTAATTGTTAATGTTTAGGTTATTGAGGAAAGTGTTAATGGTTAGGGTTTGGATTTTAGGGGTTGGGGTTTAAATTTTTTCAGTATATAGTTTAGGTTTTATGGATTGTTGTTAAATTTTTAGGTCTTAGTTTTTAGGATTTAGGGTTTAGGGTTTAGGGTTTCATGATTTGGGTTTAGGGTTTAAGGTTTCAGATTTGGGTTTTAGGGTTAAGGATTAATGGTTGAAGATTTAGGATATAGGGATTGGGGTTTTGGGTTTTGGGTTTTGGATGTCTGTTTATGTATTAAGTGTTTAGGTTTTGGGGTTAAGGATTATAGTTTAGGGATTAGAGATCAGTTTTTATGTTTAAGGATTAATGATTTAAGATTTAGGGCTTTGGGTTTTCTGGTTTTGGGTTTAGGGTTAAGGTTATGGGGTTTAGGATTTAAGAATTTGGTTTTAAGATATAATGGTTTAGATATAGTTTACATCTTAGTGTATATGATTTGGGGTTTAGGGTTTAGGGTGTAGGGGTTATAGTTAATACTGTTGTGTTTTGGGTTTAGGAATTTTAGTTTAGGATTTTGTGTTTTAGGATCTATGGTTTAAGGTTAATCATTTTATATTGTCGCTTTTGTATTTAGGGTATTGGGTATTGGGTTTGGGGCTCTGATATTTGGTTTTATGGTTTAATTTATAGGTTTTAGGGTATATAGATAAAAAATTACATTTTAGGGATTGGAGTTTAGGGTTCAATTTTTTGGGTCTCTCATTTAAGTATTGGGCATTAGGTCTCAATATTTATTATTTAGGGTTTAGGATATATGGATTAAGGATTAGGGTTTTGGTTTTATGGTTTTTGTTTTATGGTTTAATGTTTGGGATTAGGGTTTTGGGATTACAGTTTAGGTTTTAGGATTTGTGGTTTGGATTTCAGGGTTTTGGGTTTAGGGTTTAGGGTTTAGAGTGTAGTGTTTAATGTTCCGGCCTATTGATTTCAGGGTTTCAGGATTATGAATTACATTTTAGGGTTGTCAGTTTAGGGGATGGATGTTAGGTTTTTGGGTTTTGGTTTTAAGGTTTATGATTTCATGTTTATGGTTTTGGTTTTATGGTTATGGGTTATGGGTTTTGAATTTAGGTTTTAGTGTTTATTATTTATATTTTAGGTTCAAGGTTTAATGGATTGTGGTTTAGAGTTTATTGTTGAGGGTTTAGGGTTAAAAAGAATTGGTTTATGGTTTAAGATAGTCAATTTCAATGGTTTAGGGATTAGATTTTATGATTTAGCTGTTAGGGTTTAATTATTTGGGGTTATGGTTTTAGATTTAGGTTTTAGATTTTACATTGTAGTGTCTGGGAAATTAGGTATAGGTTTCGGGGTCTAAGGTTCAGGTTTTTTCATTTTGTGTTTCTAGTTAAGGGTTTAGGGTATAAGGTAACATATTTAAGTTTTGAGGTCTATGGTTTAGGGTTTTGATTTTAAGGTTTTAGGTTTAAGGATTGTGGTTTGGAGTTTATGATTTAAGAAATATGTTTAATATATTTGGGTTTATGGTATAGGGTTTAAAGGTAACAATTTTGGGTTTAGGGTTGGGGTTTAGGTTTTGTGGCTGGGGTTTTGGGGATTGATGTTATGATATTAAGGTTTTACCTTTATAGTTCGTGGTTTCCATTTTAGGATTTAGGGTTTAGTTTTTAAGGCTTTCGGATTGTGGTTTGGGGTTAAGGGTTTGAAGTTTACTCTTTAGGGTTTAAGGTTTGGGTCTTACATTTTAGGGTTTTGCGTTTATGGTATATGATATAGGGTAGATGGTTTAGAATTCGGGGTTTATGGTGTAGTGTTCAGGTGTTGTAAAGTATTATGGTTTATGGATAACAATTTAAGATATATGGTTTATATTTTATTGTATAAGGTAAATGGTTTGGGGGATAAGGCTTATGTGTTAGGGTTTTAGGTATTGGGTTTTGGGTTTTGGGTTTAGGGTTTATGGTTTATGGTTAAGGGTTTACAGTTTAATGTTTATTGGTTCCGGTTTTTGGTTAAGTGTTTTATGATTTGTGATTTGGTTTTTTGTTTTTGTTTTAGGGTATTAGGTTTAGGGTCTCATGTTTTGGGTTTGGGTTTTGGGATTAAGGGTTTATGGTTTAGGGTTTAGGGTTAACAGTTTTAGGTTTTGAGTTTATGGTTTTATGTTCAGATGTGTCAGGTGTAGGTTTAGGATTTTTTGTTTAGGTTTTATGGTCTATGTTTTAGATTTTAGTGTTTGTGGTTTAGGGTTTGAGGTTTACGTTTTAGGGTAGATAGTATCGGGTTTGGGTTCGGGTGTTTAAGGTTTCTGTTTGAGAGTTTACATTTTTGGGATTAGAGATTATCGTATTGTGTTTAGGAATTATGGTTTCAGTTTTAGTGTTTCATGTATCAGATTTTGGGTTCATCATTTACGAGTTAGGGTTTGGGGTTTGGGATTTTGGGTTTATGGTTTAGTTTTAATTGTTTTATTATTGTGGTTGAGGGATTTTTGTTTGGAAGTTGGGGATTAAGGCCTTGGTTATATGTTACAAGTTATTGTGTTTACTGTATTGGTTTTGAGGTTTTGAGTTTCGTGTTCTAGGATAAGGGATTAGGGTTTTGGGTTTATTTCTTATCATTACGGTTAATGGTTTTGGGTTTATGGATTCATGTTTGGGGTTTACAGTTATCAGGGATAATGATAATTTAATATATCATTAACCAAATTTATTTAAAAAAATTAAATCAGTTCAACTAGATTCAATATTATTTATATGATTTTATAGAACCAACAAAATAGTAATTTTAATATCCTTATATATTAGAAATTCAAATAATGAAAATGAATGTTTAATAGATAAGGTTATTGTTTGGATTTTCTATACTATATAAAACTGGTTACATATAATTTCAAAACAGTATGGTAGCATGTTGTGTAAGAGTTAAATATTAAAGTCAAGTGTAATGGTAAAAAAATTCTTAAAAGATTCTTAATAGAATTTTTGGTCAAAATGTGAACCATCTAATAAAAATTTTCAGCATCTAATAAAATAAAATTATATTTAGATTATTTTATATATTCCATCACATCAATTTTCACATCAATACATCATCTTTAACAAAAAATTATAATTGAAAAAGAGTAGAAAAATAATCTGAAAACATTAGGATTATATATATATATATATATATATTCGTGGTGATATTTAAGAATAAATTTCAGAAATCCAAATGATTAATTAAGCCTTACTTAGAGTTTAATAATATTCAGATAATTATATAAGTTTTCCATCATAGTAGGAATCATGAAATTCTAAATTGTGTTGATCGTCTTGTGATCAATGTACCACTCCAAAAATTACGTTTGAGGGTTTATGGTCCAAGTTTTTGGGTTATCAGTTTATGGTTAATGATTTGGAATTTATTATTTAGGGTTTAGTGCTTTGGGTTTAAGTTTTAGGGATTAGGGTTTACACTGTTATATTTAGGTTTTAGGATATATAGTTTACAGTTTCATGTTCTGGGTTTATTTTTTAGTATATATGATTTAGGATTTATCTTATAGGGTTTAGGGATTAATATTTAGGGTTTGGGGTTTAGTGTTTGTAATTTTTCTTTTTAGGAGTTCAGGATTTAGGGTTTAAATTTTTTTTAGGGTTTAGGGATTAATTTTTAAATAATGTGGTTTAGGATTTATTGATTAAGGTTAAAAAATGTGGTTTAGGGTTTTGGGCTTATTTTTTTAGGGTTTAGTGTTTATGGTATAGGTTTAAGGTTTTAGGGTTAACGGTTAAGGGAATAGGGTTTAGAGTTAATGGGTTTGATGTTTAGGATTAACAGTTAATATGGTTATGCATTTAGGGTTTAGTTTTTATGTTTTGGGTTTAGTGGTTTATGTTTTACGGTAAATGGATTATGGTTCAGGGTTTAGGGTTTGGGTTTTAGGGTTATGGGTTTTGGGATTTGATTTTGGAATTAGGTTTTTGGTTTTAGGTTTTGGGGTTTAGGGTCTATGGTTTATGGTTTAGGTTTCAGTGTTCTTGGATTAGGATTTATGGTATTGGGATTAGGTTTGAGGACTTATGTTTTAGTGTTTATGGTTTTTTTCAAGAATTTAGGGTTTTGGGTTATGGGTTAAGAGTATTAGTGTTATGATTTATATTTTAGAGTTAATGGTTTAGGGTTTAGGATTTGGGGTTTTAGATTTAGGGGTTTGGGGTTTATGGATTATGGTTTAGGATTATTTTTTTAGGGTTTATTCTATAGTATTTACAATTTTGAGTTTATTACATTGGTGTTAATATATAGATTTGGGTTTAAAATTTTGGTTTATGGGTTTAGGGTCTTGGGTTTTGAGTATTTAGTTTAGGTTTTAATTATTAGATTTTACTTTTTAGGGATTATCATTAAGGGTTTAATGTTTGGGGTTAAATATTTAGGGTTTTGGAATTATGGGATTGAATTCTATGGTTTAGATTTTGCGGTTTACTTTTAGGGTTTTAGGTTTTTTCTATAATAATTAATTTTAAGGGTACATGGTTTAAAAATTAGGGTTTTTTGTTTAAGTTTTAGGTTTTAGGCTATATAGGTAAGGGTTTAGGATTTATGGTATTGATTTTAGGATATTGGGCTATTTGTTATATGTTTCTGATTTATGATATGAGGATCAATCATTAATGTTTAGGATTTAGGGTTTATAATATACATATTTGGGTTTGGGGATTAGTGTTTAGTGTCTCAGATTAGTTTTTATATTTTAGTGTTTATATTTAAATATTTCATGATTATGTTTAATGGTTTTGGGTTTGGAGGTTAGAGTTCATGGTTTTGGGTTTAGGGATAGGGTTTAGATTTTGGGGTTTACAGATTACATTTTAGGGTTTATAGTTTATGGATTTGTGTATTGTTTTTCTGATTTACGTTTTAGGTTTGAGGGTTTATATTTAGATAATTACGGTTTTGTGTTTATGTTTTTTGGTTTTGTGTTTTGGGTTTTGGTTTTATGGTTCTATGTTTTGGGTTTTCAGTTTTCAGTTTTAAGTTTAGGGTTTAGTTTTTAGTTTTTACTGTATAGGGTCAAGGGTTTAGGGTTTAGGGTTTAATGTATAAGGGTTAGGGTTTATGTTTTATGTTTTTTTTGTCTTAGGTTTTTTGGTTATAATAATTTAATGTATAGGTTTTAGGGATAATAGTTTATGATTTAGAGTTTCGTTTTTCAGTTTTAGGGTATAGATATTATATTTAAATTATTGTGTTTAGGGTTTAGGGATTGTTGTTTATGTTTTAGGGTTAGGGGTGTGGGGTTTGGGGTTTGTGTTTTCAGTTTAGGGATTAGGGTTTAGTGTTTAGGTTTTAGGGTTCAGGGTTTGGGGTTTATCTTTTCTGGTTTATGGTTTAGAGTTTATGGTTTAGGTGTTACTGTTTAGGTTCTAGTGTTTAAATTTTATGGTTTAGTGTTTATGTTTTAGAGATTATGGTTGTAGGTTTTGGGTTTTGGGTTTTTTAATAATTATGATTTAGGTTTTACAGTTTAGTCTTTTGGGTTTGGAGAAAATATTTTTGGTTTGGTGTTTGGGGTTTTACTCTTGGGATTTGTTGTTTGATGGTATGGGTTTAGGGATTTCGTTTTATGGTATTGTTTTTCTTCAGTTATGGTTTTTGGGTTTGGGTTTTATGGTTTAGAGATTGGTGTTTTGGTTTTTGGGTTTTGGTTTTAGGGTTTAGGGTTTTGTTTTATGGTTCATGGTTTAGGGTATAAGGTTTATTATATTTTTTTTAAGGTTTAGGATTTAAGGTGTAGTGTTTTAGGTTTTTTATGGATTATGGTTTATAGTATAATTTTAGGGTTTAGTGTTCAGGGTTTAGGATTTAGGGTTTAGTGTTTAGGGTTTAGTTTATAGCATTTAATTTTAGGGTTTAGTGTTTAAGGTTCCAGTTTTATATTACAGGGTTTAAGTTTATTGAGTAAGGGTGTGGGGTTCAAGTTTTATGTTTTAGGGTTTCGAGTTTAGAGTTTTGTATTCATGGTTTCTTTTTTCTAGTTTAGGTTTTAGGGATTATTGTTTTGGTTTCAGGATTTATGGCTTTGGGTTTATGGATTATGGGTTTTTTGGTTGATGGTTTTGGGTTTATGGTTTTTGATTTAGGGTTTAACGATGGTGGTTTGCATTTTTTGAATTAGGGTTAATGATTCTAGTTATAGTTCTTATGATTTTAGTGATTTATTTTTTTTGGAATTGGGTTTTTGGTTTTGGGTTGAGGGTTTATGATATAAGAATTGATATTTATAAATTACTTTTTAGACATTATTGTATAGGTTTTACTATTTTTTGTTTAGAGGTTAGGGTTTGGGGTTCTACGTTTAGGGTTTTTTTAGTGTTTAATATTCACAGTTTAGATTTTAGGGTTAATGGTTTGGAGCCTTTGTTTAGGATGTATACATTAGGGTTTAAATATTTGGGATTCAGTTTTATGGTTTAGGGTTTGAGGTATATGTTCTAGTGTTAATATTTTAAAATTGAGTGTTTAGCATTCAGAAATCTTGATTTAGGGTTTAAGGTTATTAGTATAGAGTTTAAAGTTATAGTATTATGGTTTTTTGTGTGTCATTTAGGGTTTAGGATAGAGATTTAAGGGTTTAGTATTTGGTATTTAGGGTTTACAATGTGGGGTTTTGGGATAGTTTTTACCGATTATAGTTTAGGGTTTAGGGTTTGGGTTTGTTGTTTAGCATTTAGGAATTAGAGTTTTGGACATACAATTTCTGGTTTATCATTCGATGTTTGGGGTTTAGGGTTTTGAGTTTTGGTTTTAAGTAATCGGTTTTAGTGATTAGGGTTTTGAATTTTGGGTTCTGGGTTTAGGGTTTTAATATTTATAGTTTAGCGTTAGGGTTTACGATTTTGAGTGTAGGGTTTATGAAAAAGAATAATAATTTAATTTATATTAAACCAAATCAATTTAAAATACACAAAAAACAATTTTTGTAGAATCAATATGATTTATATGAATTAATAGAACTGAAAAAACAATCAAAAAATACCATGTTCACGAATCATGTCTAATCATGGAAATAAGAGAGAACCAAAGCCTGTTTTTTTCTTTTCATAACATGTAAATTTTGTTTCATATAACTGGTTAAGATTATGTTCTCAATATGTGTAAAAATAAAAAGGAAAAATCACGAATATTGGAAATGAAAATTTTACAAGTATCTTAGTGGAATGTTCTATCAAAATTTAGAACATCTAAAAATCCTTTTATGATTTGATACAATGGTCTTATATTTTGATAATTCCATTAGATTTATAATGCTTCAAAGATAAATTTAATTTGATATATATTTCCTAATATATTATTTAAAAGTGGTAGAATAATTAATTTTAAAAACATCAAAAATTATATATATGTAAATATATAAAATTAGAACTTATAAAAAATTTTACATCTTAATGATCGACATAACCTTCCTTGTATTATAATGAAATTTACATATTTTTCTTAGTTATCCATCATAATAAGAATAATGATATTTTGAGATGTCTAACTCTTATTGTTATCAAAATATCATAAAAAACTTTACTTTTGGATTTTAGGATTTATTGTTTATTGTTTAGCATTTAGGGTTTAGTGTTTCATGTTTAGTTTTTTGGGTATGGGGTTAAGGTTTTATTGTTTATAGTATATGGTTAAAGTTTTATGGTTTAGGTTTTAGGGATTATATTTAATTTTATACTGTATAGTTTATAGTTTTTATGGTTTAGGAATTATGGAATAGGGTGTAGGGTTTATAGTTAATGGTTTGGGGTTTAGTATATATAGTTCACGGTTTGGGGTTTTGGGTTTTGGGTTTAGGGTTCATGGTTTAGGGTTCAAGGTTTATGGTATGGGTTTCAAGCATATAGTTAATGTGTGAGAATAAGAATATATTTTATCTTTAATAAAATATATTTAGAAAATTCTATAATCACTTCTTATAGATTCTATATGATTTATTTATCAATTTATAAAATCGAAAATATTACCATATTGATGTTAAAATTAAAATAATAAAAATATGAGAGAAATATTACTATTTTTTTGAGTTTCCATACTGCTTAAAATTAGTTTCATATAATTCTATAAGAGTACATTTTAATTATAAATAAAATATAAAAAATAATCAAGTGTAAATGCAAAAAATATTAAAATATTCTTCATGGAATTTTTGATCAATTTTTAGACCTCCTAAAATAATTTATTGAGTATGGTGAAATTGATTTTTATTAAAATAATTATCATATATTTCCAATTCATTAATGATGACTTAAATATGAAATATATATCTCGAGATATCATAGAAAAATGGGAGGAAACTATTTTTAAAAATATCAGTATTATATATATTTAATGATGATGCGACTTCATAACAAATTTAAGACATCTCAACAATTTATTTATCCATACTTATATTTTAATGAAATGTATATATTTTTTTAGTCATTTATCATAATTATAATATTTCAATTTTGATGTGTGCTACTCAAAATGTGATCAATATTTCATACCAGACATATGTTTTGGTGTTTGGGTTGTAAAGTTTACACATTAGGGTTTTGTGTTCAAGGTTTAGGGTTTATGGCTTAGTGTTTTATGCTTTATGATTAAGTTTTATGGTTTAGGATTTATAGTGTTAGATATAGTGTCTAGGATTTAGCATTTATGGTCTTCTTTAATGGTTTAGGGTTTATGGATTTTTTATGATGATTGATTTAGTGTTTAGGTTTTAGGGTTTTATGATTAGTGTTTTTGATTTAGTAATTTTTCTTTTATGGGTTTAGGTTTTAGACGTTAGGGGAGAGAATTTAGGTTTTAGGGATTAATGCATAAGGAATAAGGTTTAGGGTTTGGGGTTTCTAATTCTAGGTTTAATATTTAATGGTAAGGGTTAATGGTTTATGATTTCGTGTATAAAGATTATAGTTTATAGAAAAGGTTTTGGTGTTAGGGGATTAGGTTTACTTCTTTTGGGATTTGGGTTTTGGGATTATGGTTTCGGGTAAAGGTTTTATGGTTTATATTTTTGGTTTTAAAGTTATGGTTGGATGTTTAGGGTTTTGGTTTTTTGGTTTTATGTTTTTTTAGGATTTTATGTTTAGGGTATAGGGTTCAGGGCTTAGATTTTTTGGTTTAGGGTTTTTGTAGTAGGTCTCGGGTTTTTTAGTTTATGTTTTTGAGTTTAGGTTTTTGGTTTTTGGGTTTTAGTTTCACCAAGAAGACTCAAGGTGCTTCGAAGAATTTTAATGATGTCAAGAGAAAGGATATCGATCATATGTGATAGATCAAAAATTTAGTGACGAATATTTATAAATAAATGGTTAAATGTTACATCAGATAGAGTATCCTATGAATTTTAAAATGTTTATATTTTTTACTATTATTAATGTTCCTAACATCATGGATACAAAAATATTTCTGGATCCCATCAAATATATAATGGAAGAGTTTTGGTTAATATTTTGTAAAAATATGTTATAAGGGATTAATATGTTATGAACTGTGTAAGTGTAAAAGCAAAATTTTAGTTGTTTCATATAAGTAGAATAACATGATGTGAAAGGGTAAAACAAATTTGGTATATACTATATATGGGTTCATGAAAATCTATATATATTATGTTTGGAAATTGTGATGTTTTAGAATTATCATGGAAGAATATATTGTCAGTGTGATGCATATAGTGTTTTTTGAAAATAATATATTGTGTAATTTTGGATTTAGGATGTGTTTTTAGTGTAATGACACTAAACCAAGAATACCAGAGCTGATTTGTTAATTTATTACATTGGCATAGATACAAGAATCAAATCCCGAATGACTGAACAGTTTAGTAGTTTTAGAAACCCACTCTAAATATATGATTCACAATTTACATTGGGAAAAGAAAATTAAACATAATAAATTAAAAAATTAAATACTCTATAACCTTGGAAACTAGTTAAAATTATTTCTTTTTCATAACTTGGGTAATGGAAAAAAAATCAGGGTGATCTTAAATTATCAGTGACGGTTAACTACAATAGAACCTATCAGGAATCTATAATCCTAATCAACCTGGCAAAGTAGATAAATGAACACACATGCCACATAAATATCTAGATAAGTCATAATCAATATATAATGATAAATAACAGTAAACACATTCCTTTTAATCAGTTAATTGAGAATGAAATTCATCCATCTATTTTTTCACAATGAAAATATCATGGATAATAATAATAAAATTTGATTAAATAAATTATTAGAAATTAGATTCAACTTTTTCCAACTACATGGTACAATTACCCTCAAAAACTATCAAAAGACATTTTAGTATACCAGGTACAAACCTATATTATTTTTCAAACTAAATCATCTCATAAGACTACTAAGGCCTCTAGGGGTTATTTTAAATGGTCTCTAACCCACGTCCTACCTGTCAAAAAAATTACTTATATATCAAATTATTTATTTAATTCATAAAAAATGTAACATTTAAAATTTATGTACTGAATAAAGGATACAAATTGATAAATATTTCCCCAATGGAAAATGTAAATTACAAAAAAACACCACATGTAAAAATTTTATAATGATTAAGAAATAATTATATCCATCTAAAATGAATATGGATAACAAGAATAAATATAATGTTCAATAAAAAATTATTACACGTAAGTGAATGTTTCATGATAAATTTAACAATCAAAAAAGTAATTGAGATTATGCGATAACTTTTTCCACTTGGTGATTTTCCAGTCAAATCCCCTACGATAAGATTATTCAAAGTGAAATATAAAATAAAAAGAACTTTTAATTAATCATGATGGTATAAATCAAATGGGTAATATATAAAGCATGTAAAATTTTACATGTTCATAAATACAAATAAGTCTCTGTGGAATGTAAATTTAGAGTAAATCCATTACCTTAATCTCTCAGTTGGTTGAACACTCATTAACCTACTTTATAATAGTTGAAATCAAATTATTAACTTATAAATGAATGATTTTAGTATTTATAATATCATATATTATTTTGTATAACATATTTTCAACTATTTATTAATAATATTTCATAATTTTTATCATTTTGGGTGATACTCTCCTTGTTTTTTGATTAGGCTTTGACATGTTATTTTTTATTTTTCATCTTACTTTCATATTGAATTAATCATACACATAATTTAAACCATTATTTAAATATAATATATATTCATTATATATTTATTTTGCGTAAACCATAAAATTTAGTGATAGGAAATGAAATAAACCATTCATGAAGACTATAGGTCATACGTAAGCATGAACACTTCTCCCATTTTCATGTCATATTAAATAGAAGAAAATTAATTGATATATAATTATATATTCATAAAATTATCGAATTTATCACATATTTTTGATAAACCTATTCTTTAATATATTCCATGTAACATGTGAAAAAATCACATCACATCGTGAGGTGGTAGTCCTCCGTACAGAAGAACGATGATAATATATTCCAAAAAATGGAAATCATAGAAGTGTATATTATATAATAATTAAATAATCATAAAGAAACTATAAATTATATATATATATAATATATAAACTATAAATTCACCATTATTCTCCACCTTTAAAGGCTGTAATTTATTGACAAATGACATCAATTCATGAGGTGGTAGTCCGCTGTACACACGAGTGATGATTGTGTATCTCATTTAGTTGAAGAGTTTCTGGATGTAATTCATACCATTAATATAAAAACTTATATTTATATTTATGATACTAAGGATTCTATATAATAATAACTTAATTATAATTTAATTAGGTGGAATAAGAATGAAAATAAGAACGCTTTTAGAAAAACATTACCTCTTCTTCAGGTATCCTACTTAGGTTTTTAAAAAAACATTAAAAGGATTCCATTATTACCAGAAAAGGATTCAAGAATGAGGGTATGGATTTTTGGGAGCGATTATTGTTGGATTTGGATGATCTAAATGGATTGAGAGTTATGAATAAGTTAGGGGCGAGTGCCTTTTTATAATGGAGGCGGAGTTTCATTCTTGTAAATATCAAAAGGAAAACACTGTTGTGGAATATCACTAAAATAATGTTCCTAAAATAGTTAAAGACATTTGATAAAAGAGGGTATATAGTCTAAAAATGCCTTTAAAATTTGTTTTGGATGAGTTTTTAGGTCATTTTGACCCTTAAGATCAAATTTTAACCACTAAGTAAACTCATTTTTTCATTAATCACTATAATTAATTTAAATTTATTTTACTAATATTTGTAGGAAATTTTTTTAACAAAATATAAATTAAAAATAATTCTTATCCCAAATATGGAATCAATTTTTCAAAATTCAATTTTATGAATCATCAGAAATTAATTTAAAATTAATCTGGTAGACTGGATGACAACGTTTGTTTTTAAAGCTAATATATTCAAATATTTACTAAGGTTGTTTATATAATTTCAATATAAAGGGGTTTCCAATGAACTATATTGTACTAATATGTGTAAAATTTTACTAAAAATGCATTAAAAGTTTTAAAAAAATTAATTTATCATTATACATGATGAATATGAAAAGTAATTTTCAATTAAAATTCATTATTTTCAATATTCATCAAAAAATAAAACAGCTCAGAAAAATTCCAAATTTTTTCCATAAGATAGATTTTAACTTACACATTAAAAAATAATTTTATTTTCATAAATTTATATAGAAGTTTATAAATGTACATTTAAAACATTACTCCATTAAAAGGTGGAAAACTACCTTTTGAAAAATATCGCATTTTATGCATAAAATAGTAGTTGTTCTAATCTTATGTTTGTCTAATATATTAGGTGAATTTAAAAAAATGAGTCATATAAGAAAATTTGGTAAGACAATTCACTATTAGTTATTAATATTATTTATTCTAAAATAAATATGTTATAATTCAATGGGGTGGTACATTCTTCACTCTTACGAAAAATTCTTTCTCAAAATGTTATTGATATTTCCTTCTAAACAGATGAGGGTAATTATTATTAATAATATCCTATGGTTCCCCTATTTATTCCCCATATTTTTATCCATCCATGTAACACCCCAAGATTCCATGGTATACTTCTCTTTGAATAATATAGTAGCGTGTGTTGTACGCAACATCGATTTTTTAACACACCACAACCAATCAATCTAGCCGTTATGAATAGTAATACCCACTTTTTGAAATTTTATAAATTTTATCATTAATAATGGACTTCATTTTTGGATTTGAAATATCAAAATTATCTTATGGTGAATTTTTGGTACTTTTCTGATAAATTTTATATTTTGATGAATAGTGAAAATTACTAAATTTTAATTAAAAACATCTTTTTTAATAGAAATATTTAGTAGTGAAAATTTAATGATTTCAGTGATTTTAAAATATAATTAGATTATATTTTTACAATTTAATCCAATGCTGGTCACTAAACAAAATTTCATATTTAAACTAGACATAAGCAAGTGCCAATCTTTTGATAGTTATTATTTCTTAAAAACACGCTTTTTGTTTTGACAACGGGAATTAATTTTAAATTAATTTCTGAAAATTTTGTGTTTTGAATTTTGAAAAATGGATTCCTTATTAATAATCATGAGATTTAAATTTTTTAAATTGGTAAATTTTATTTTTAGACATTTTGAATAATAACTTCGGTAAATATTTTATTTAACATGGTTAATGGGTAAATCTGGTAAATAAGGGTAAAAAATAATATTAAAATAATATTAATTTACCATAATACATGTCCTAACCTTATTTGTTGATACATGTCCGACCATGGGCATCTTTGGGTCGATTTTCATACCCCATGGAGCCAGTTGTAAGTGATAATGACACTTTATATTAATTAAGTTAAAGTAAATAAAAAATGACATAAGCATATATCTTTTAGGAAAACAATTTTTACATAGGGTTATATACATTATATTTTAGACTATAAATATTCATTAGAAAAATAAAACTATTTACTACATAATGGTATTTTATTTATAATTTTTAGACATTGAATAATTAAATATATTTTTGATACAATAATGATGCAATATTTTCCTTATTAATGAAAGAATCAAATAATTGGTATTATAAATGTTAAAATAAATGAAATTTCAACGTTTTTATTCCATCCAAGAATTTTATTTTTTAATATTACTTGTTAGGATTGCTTAAATAAATTTTTTCAAATTAATAATTTTGTTAAGACTTTAACAAAAATCAATTATTGAATAGTTTCAAAATTGACATAAATGAGTTTTTAAAACAAATATTATATTATTAATTGATATTCTATTTCTAAAAATCTATGGTTCGGAAAAATGACTTATATAATTATAAGTGTATCATTAATGGACAACTTTGGGGTCTCTTGTAAGTATATAGTAAGTTTATTAACCATATAATATAAAAATACAAAGTGACATGGTTAATGTCAAACTAATTAACTTTGAGTTAAAACTAAAATATAATGTTAATAAAGTGACCCAAACCTGTACAAAACCTATTGGTTGAGTTTTTTTCAACCTATACCTACCTTAGACTTTAAATAATCTACTTTTGAGCCATTATAAACTGAAAATAAATTTATTATAAAATAATATTTCTAGCTTTTCCTAAGGTTCCCCTCACCCCTCTTATAAAAGGGCACTCCCCCTTCTCTCAAATTCATAGCTTCAAAGCCTTTTGGCTTGGATTAACCCTACCTAAATATTCTCTCCATTTCCCTAAATTCAACCTAGAGGCCTTTGTTTGATCATAAATCCAACCTAATAAGCCCTTTTGATCAAATCAAAAGGAAGAACCCAAAAAAGATGTAATGTTTTCACCACCCTCTTTGAAGTTCCTTTCTTCATTAATTTTCTTCTTTCTTTGTAATTTCTATTCTAAAATAATAAATTCAGTATCTTCTATATACTGTGATGTTATTATAAATATGGTACTACCATATTCAGTATTCTATCCATCCTTTGAATGACATGTCACTATAAGTGTGTACGTACGGATTACCGTCTCCACGTCGTGGTGTAATTGTTATTCAAAACATTATTATTTGGATGGGTACAATAATGATGTGTAATTCATCTAAATAATAAATATAACATGATAATTATTATTTATATATTATATAACATCCAATTATATATTATTTTAATATCAAAAGAATGATATTGTCACTCGTGCGTACGTATGGACCATCGTCTCAACGAACACGATGAGATTCATTCCACATAGTATCCATTCAAGTATAATTCTCATTTTATGATTACAAATAATGTTTAAGGACTTGATATCATTCTGTATATGAATAAGATTCAACCTATCCATAACAAACATGACTTATGTGACAAAACACATAAAAGAAAATGAGTATGTTAACACCCGAAATGACGATAACACTAAGATTTTATTAACAAAACAATGTTAAAAGATCATATATGATATCATATTAATGTATATGATTCTTCTATAATTTAATAACAATTATTTCACCATTATACATGAGATTAACCTATCTTAAACCAAGGAAAAGTACATGGTAAGTGTTTATTTCTCAATCTCTTCATTATGTGAGGTTATTTATACGTAATTATCTACTGGGACCACTTTATCGTCCACATCCATGTTTCTTAAAAATGTATTTCAAAACATGATTACTATTTTACACAATATGGGTTAAAGTCATTTATACCCTTGTTTGACTTTTTATAAGAAGTTTATAAAGGAATCTTTCTGTCATTTTTCAAACAAGGTCATTTTTAACCTTTTCGACCGAATTAAGGTTAGAATGTCTTTTTTTAACTTATACAGTGGATGAAAATATTTTCCACCATTATAAAATCGTCAAAGATTCCCCTATAAGCTTATAAGAATATTTTAAAAGTAAATGTTTTCTTTTATAATTTTGTGACGTTTAAATGATTTTAAAAAAAGTGGTATTTATCTCAAATAGTTTTGATTTCATCTATGTCAACATCCTTTGATGGATTTTAAGATTATTTGAAGTTGATTTATTATGATACAAAACTTCACTGTTGTATTGAAGGTTTTGTGATATGTTTGACTTTGGATGTGTTATTTTTATACCATTCATGTATTATGGGAAAATTATTGACATTTTGTATGCTAGTTTTAATAAAAATGTTTATGTTATGTTTAAACTTGTTCACATGAGGAATGCATTGGACTTAGTAAGTGATGGGTGGATCCCACTATAGCTCCTTGATGAATCAGTAGGTATCATGAGAAAAACTAGTGTCTTGGAACAAGGCCTTGACAAAATCTTATTTGTAGTCTTGGCACAAGGCCTTGACTATGTGGTTATGAAAGTCTTAATTTATGCATTCCATCATTATGAAAGTGGTTATTGATATTGCATGTGATTATTCTACTAGAATAATATCCATGTGAATAAGTAAATGGAATTATTTCATTTTATCTTTTCCATATTATGCGGAAGTTCATGATTAATAGGATTTTTTAGTTATACATTGCCTTAAATGTTTATGCTTATTTATCAATGTTTCTGCTATATTGTTATCCTTACCGGGGATATGAGCTCACCCATTTCTATGTTTTATTTTTTCCAGGATATGAAGAAGTATTTTATGAATGACCTCCAGGGATAGTATGATGGGATATGAGTGTGGTCTATGGATAAAAGATGATGTTGTAGTTTTTCACTTTATGATGTAATGTAAACTTTATGAATGTATATAGTGATTCCAAGGCTACTAAACAAATAGGTCTTTCGATACGTGATCTTTTGTGATCATTCCCATCTTATGTAGAGGAAGATTTGGCACAGATGTACCTAGGGGTAAAACCCAAAAACACCACTTTGAGGTAGACTTGAACAGGAACGGGTGCACAAAAACGTGCCTTGCTGCACTCTTGGTTACGACACTCCTGGGGGATATGTTTATGATAATTATAATTTTCTTTACAAACCATTATGAAGGGTTTATGAGTATATACTTCCAGAAAGAAAATATTTTTTTAATTATGGATTATATCCATAAACTGTTCAATTTATGTTATGGTATTAACAAGTTTGTATTTATGTATTGTGATTCATAAACTAATCTAGTGTATGCGATTGTTTAGAAATGGTGCCTAGTGGAGGAAATGGAAACTGTATCCATGAACGCACTCCATGTAGGGATTACCCTCCTGCTCAAGATAATTATAGTGGAGCTGGTGATTCTACTAGTGCTGATCAGCTAATCACCATACTGGGACAACTCACTCAGTTTATGAATAATAACCTTACCCATATAGAGTACCCTGATCCGCAGTGTAGAGGATCAATGTTATATCGCTTCATGAGGAAACAACCACCAAAATTCAATGGGAGTACAAATCCCTTAGTAGATGAGCAATGGATTAATTCCTTAGAGAAAGTATTCCATGCCTTGGGGAGTAGTGAAAGGTTATCATGGCAGTTTACCACCTCACTGGAGATGCTGACGAATTGTGGTCATTGATTCAAAACACAAAGGAATATGATGAAGTATCAAATATGGAATGGAGGTAGTTCATAGAACATTTCTTAGAAAAATACTTTCCTCGTGACCATTGAGCAGATATGGAAATGAAATTTCTAAGTCTGAGACAAAAGGAGGATGATAATGTCGCAAAGTATGTGGCTAACTTTACAAGGTTCGCGAGGTATGCTGCAGATTATATACGTAACTCAAGATGTAAGATTTATCTTTTCTTTGATGGGTTAAAACTGTTTTTCCGTCGAGCATTATTCTCACAAACCTTCTCGTTGTACGAAGATATTTTCCCGTGCGCTATCAAGACAGAAAAAGAATTCTCTACTTCTTACAACTTTAAAGCCAAGAAAGAGAAGAATATATCTGCTGATCACTCTGGAAATGTAAATAAGTGGAATAAGGGAAAGGTTGATTATCCATCCTGCAGTAAATGTTAGAAGAAGCACCCTGGTACTTTCTTGAAAGGAATGAGAGTCTGTTACAAGTGTGGTGAAAAAGGCCACCAAGATCATGATTACAAGGGTAAGAAAGAAGATACTGATGTTCAATGTTATAACTACAGGGAGATGGGACATTTTGTAAATTAATGTCCTAAGCGTCAAGGGAACTTACCTGAGAAAAGGCTAGGGGATCAAGGTCAAGCTTATGGTATCACTACTGTTGAGTTAGAAGCTTTGAAAGACGTGGTGGCAGGTAATTTAATCGTTTCCTCATGTTTAGAAAATGCATTATTTGATTCTGGGTCATCACATTGTTTCATATCTTCCTAGTTTTATAATAAAATTAGATATTTCCAATTTTATTTAACAAGGGAGTTGTTAGTTAAAACTCTTAAGGGAGGTATCAGCACAACAAAGTTTTGGGGATCTGTTCCCATTAGAGTATATAAATTTTCTTTATCTGGGGATCTCATCATCATACCCATGATTGAATTTTATATAATCCTTTGTATGGATTGGATTTCAAACCATGATGAGAAGATTTATTTTATGAAGAAGGAGGTCACAATTTCTGATGATGATGATAAGGAACTCCTTATCTTTAGAGCAGAATCGTCACCACCTGATTCATATCAAGATGCACCCCCAGTAGCTCAACTAAATTCAATTATCAGGGAGGAAGAGAATAAAATTAATATGGGTGAGGAAAAGAATGTTCAAATAGAGGATGTAACTATTTTGAAAGAATATGTAGATGGGTTTCTGGATGATTTACCTGGACATCCTCCAGAATGAGAAATTGAGATTTCCATTGATTTAATTCCTGGTTCAAGGCCCATATCAAAGACCCCTTATAGAATGGCCACTATAGAATTAGTTTAATTAAAGAAAAAACTAGAGGAATTGAGTAATAAGGGATTTATTCTCCCTATTGTTTCTCCATGGGGAGTCCCTATCCTTTTTGTTAAGAAGAAATATGGATCTATGAGTTTATGTATCGAATACAGGGAAATCAATGCTATAACAATAAAGAACAAGCATCCCTTACCTCGCATTGATGATTTATTTGACCAACAGCATGGAGCCCAAAAATTTTCAAAGATTGATCTTCGATATGAATACCATCAGTTGTGTGTAAAGATGGAAGACATTCCGAAGACAGCATTTCGAACTAAGTACGAGCATTATGAGTTTACAGTAAGGCCTTTGGGCTAACTAATGCACCCTTCTATTTTATGGATCTAATGAACATAGTTTTCAAGGAATATCTCGATGATCTTGTATCGATATTTATTGATGATATCTTGGTATACTCCAAAATCTATGAAGATCATGAAAATCACTTGCGCATTATCCTGAAGACTCTGAGAATACATGGATTATATGGGAAGTTTAGCAAGTGTGAATTCTGGCTTCAAGAGATTTCTTTTCTTGGCCATATTGTCTCTAAAGATTGAATCTATGTTGATCTTTCTAAGATAAGAGCAATCCAAGAATGTCCAGCACTAATGAGTATAGCCTAGGTACGTAGTTTTATTGGTTTAGTAGTTTATTATCGATGTTTCGTCCAGAATTTTGTCTGATTGGCTAACCCATTAATAAAGCTCACACGTAAAGGGGTTAAATTTGTTTGGAAAAAAGAGTGTGAAAAATGTTTTGAAGAACTGAATAGAATATTATTCAATGCACCTATTTTGACTCTACCATCGGGGAATGATGGGTTTGTTATTTATAGTGATGCATCGAAGAAAGGATTTGGTTGTGTCCTTATGTAGAATGATAGGGCTAATGCCCATGAATCATGACAACTGAAAATTCATGGGAAAAACTATCCTACTCATGATATTGAGTTGGTTGCTGTAATCTTTTCTTTGAAGATATGGATACATTATCTCTATGGTGAAAAATGTGAGATGTATACCGATCACAAGAGTTTGAAGTATATTTTCTCACAAAAATAACTCAACATGAGGAAAAGGCAATGGCTTTAACTACTGAAGGATTATGATTGCACGATACACAACCACCCGGGGAAGGAAAATAAGGTGGCAGATGCTTTGAGAAAAATGGATCGTGGAGTTTTGAACAAAATGAGAGTTGAAAGGGATCCAATGTTCATGGATCTAGTAAAGTTGGATATGGGAAAAACCATGGAAGGTAAAACATAAATGCTTTTTTCAAATGGTTTCCAAACCAACATTACTAGAAAGGATTAAGAGTTCTCATACCGATGATGAAGAGTTTCAAAAGAAGATTAAAGCTGTGAATGATGGGAGATTGAGTTACTTTGTGTATGAAGATGGAATTTTAAAATTTTGGAAGAGACTTTGTGTTCCTGATATACCTGATCTATAAAGGGGATTGTTAGATGATGCTCATAGCACTAATTTCTCTATACACTCTAGGAGCACCAAAATGTATAGAGATTTTAAAGAACATTTTTTGTGGGAAAACATGAAGAGGGAGATTTCTGATTTTGTGTCAATATATATGGTTTTTCAACAAGTGAAAGTTGGAAGGCAACGGCCTAGAAGAGTCATGAAACCTCTTTTCATACCTTATTGAAAATGGGATAATATCACAATAGACTATGTCATGGGGCTACCAAAGACTCCTAGAAGGAACGATGCAATATGGGTCATTGTGGATCGTCTTACCATGTTGGTGCATTTTATTTCTATAAGAGAAGATATACCACTTAAACGTCTAGCAAGGCTATATATTAATATAGTTGTGAGCCTTCATGGAGTACCCCTATCAATTGTTTCTGATCGTGATCCACGTTTTACTTCAAGATTCTGGAAGAGTCTTCAGAAGGCCTTGGATACTAAACTTCATATGAGCACTGCCTACCACCCTCAAATAGATGGAAAATCAGAACGGACTATTCAAACCTTAGAAGACATGTTGACATCTTTCTTACTTGACATTCATGGTATGTTGGATCAATATTTACCTCAGGTAGAATTTTCCTATAATAATAGATTCCATTCAAATATTCAGATGTCACCCTATGAAGCATTATATAGAAAGAGATGTCACACACCAACCTGTTGGGATGATGTTGGTGAAAGAGAACTCATAGGACCAAAACGTGTGGAGGAAACGATGGAAAAGGTGAAGGTAATCCAAACCCACATCAAAGAAGCTCAAAGTTGGCATAAGAGCTATGCCAATAACTGAAGGAGGGATTTTTAATTTCAGGTAGGAGATCTTTTTTTCTTCAAGGTATCTCCATGGAAGCGTGTTATAAGTTTTGGTAAGAAAGGTAAATTGAGTCCCATGTACGTTGGACCATTCAAAATTCTAGAATGAATTGGGGTTGTAGCTTACCGTTTGGCAATGCCACCAAGTCTCTCCAAAGTTCACGATGTGTTCCACGTATCACTATTGAGAAAATACATGCCTGACCCAATGCATGTACTCACCTAGGAGGAATTAGAACTGGAACCCGATCTGTCTTATTGCGAAGATCCTATCAAGATTCTTGATTCAAGAGAACAAGTGTTGTGAAATAGGATGACTCATCTGGTAAAAGTTCTATAGAGAAACCATAAGATGGAAGAAGCAATGGGGGAACCTGAGGAACTTATGATGATGAACCACCCAGGTCTTTTTGTATAGTAGTATTCTAGAAATTTCAAGGAATAAATTATTTGAAGGAGGGGAGAATGTAACACCTCAATCTTTCACGGTACGCTTCTCTCTAAATAATACAGTAGGGTGTGTTGTACGCAACATTGAGTTCTAACATTCCACAACCTATCAAACTAGCCATTATGAATTGTATTACCCACTTTTTGAAATTTGATAAATTTTATCTTTCAAAATGGACTTCGTTTTTGGATTTAGAATATTGAAATTATCTTAGGGTGAATTTTTGGTACTTTTTGAATAACTTTCATATTTTGATGAATAGTGAAAATTACTAAATTTTATTTAAAAACAACTTTTTTAATCGAAATAATTAATAGTGATAAATTAATAATTTGAGTGATTTTAAAGTACAATTAGATTAAATTTTTACCATTTAATCTAATTTTGGTCAATGAACATAATTTCACATTTAAACTGGACTAAAAAAAGTGCCAATCTTTTGATAGTTATTATTTCTTAAAAACACACTTTTTGTTTTGACAACGGGAATTAATTTTAAATTCATTTCTGCCACTTCTGTGTTTTGAATTTAGAAAAATGGATTCCATATTTAGAATCAGGAGGTCCAAATTGTTTAAATAAGTAACTTTTATTTTTATACATTTTGAATAATTACTTCGGTAAATATTTTATTTACCATGGTTAAAGGGTAAATCCGGTAAATAAGGGTAATAACTAATATTATAATAATATTAATTTACCCTAAAACATGTCCTACCCTTATTTTTTGATACATTTCCAACCATGGTAATCTTTGGCTCGATTTTAGGATCCCATGGATCCACTTTTAAGTGATAATGACACATTATATTAATTAAGATAAAGTAAATAAAAAAATGACATAAGCATATATATTTTAGAAAAACTATTTTTACATAGGGTTATATTTGTTATATTTTCAACTATAAATATTAATTATAAAGATAAAAATATTTTCTACATAATGTTATTTTATTTATAAATTTTAGACATTGAATAATTAAATATATTTATGACACAATAATGATGCATTATTTTCTTTATTAATGAATGAATCAAATAATTGGTATTATAAATGTTAAAATAAATATAATATGAATGTTTTTATGACATAAACGAATTTTATTTGTTAATATGACTTGTTAGGATTTCTAAAATTAATTTTTTTGAATTAATAAATTTCTTAATACTTTAACAAAAATCAATTATTGAATAGTTTCAAAATTGACATAAATGCGTTTTTAAAACAAAGTTTATATTATTAATTGATATTATATTCCTAAAAATCTATGTATCGGCCAAAGGACTTATATAATGATAATTTTATCATTAATTGACCCCTTGGGGGTCTCTTGGTAGTATATAGTACGTTTATTAACCATATAATATAAAAATACAAAGTGACATGGTAAATGTCACAAAAATTAACTAAGAGTTAAAACTAAAAGATAAGGTTAATAAAGTGTCCAAAAATGTCCAAAACCTATTGGTTGAGTTGTTTTAGACCTATCCACAACTTATACTTTAAATAATACACTTTAAATCCATTAGAAACCGAAAATAATTTTATTATGAAATAATATTTCTAGCTTTTCCTAAGGTGCCCCTCGCCCCTCTTATAAAAGGGAACTCCCCCTTCTCTCAAATTTACACCATCAAAGCCTTTTAGATCGGCCAAAACCTGCCTAAATTTTCTCTCAACTTCCCTAACTTAAACATATAGGCCTTATTTTGATCATAAAGCCAACCTAAGGATCCCTTTTGATCAAATCAAAAGGAAGAACCCAAAGAAGAGGTAATGTTTTCACCACCCTCTTTCAAGTTCCTTTCTTCTTCAACTTCTTCTTTATTTGTTGTTTATTTTCTAAAATAATAACTCCAGTTTCATCTACATATTTTGATGTTATTATAAATATGGTACAACCATATTCAGTATTTTATCCATCCTTTGAATGACATGTCACCATACATGCGTACGTACGGATTACCTTCTCCACGTTGTGTGGTAATTGTTATTCAATACATTATTTTTTGGATGGGTATAATAATGATGTGTAATTAAGGTAAATTATAAATATAACATGATAATGATTCTTTATATATGATATTGCATCCAATTATGTATTATTTTAATATAAAAAGAATGATATTGTCGCTCGTGCGTACGTACGGACTACCGTCTCCATGAACGTGATCAGACTCATTACCCATTGTATCCATTCATGTATAATTCTAATTTGATGATTAAAAATAATTTTTAAGAACTTTATTTCATTCTGTATATGAATAAGACACAACCTATCTATAAAAAACATGACTTATGTAACAAAACATATAAATGAAAATGAGTAAGTTAACACCTGAAATGACGATAATACTAATACATTATTAACAATGATATGTTAAAAGATCATATATGATATCATATTAATGTATATGATTCTTGTATAATTTAATAACATTTATTTCAACATTATACAGGCGGTTAAATTACCCGCAACCAAGGAAAAGTACAAGGTAAGGGTTTATTTCACAATCTCTTCATTATCCGAGGTTGTTTATACGTAATTATCTACTGGGACCTCTTTATTGTCCTCATTCGTGTTTCTTAAAAATGTATTTAAAAACATTCTTACTATATTAAATAATATGGTTTAAGGTCCTTTATACCCTTTTTTGACTTTTTATAAAAAGTTTATATGGGAATCTTTCTGTTTTTTTCCAAACAAAGTCGTTTTTACCTTTTCGAGAGAATTAAGATAAGGATGTCTTTTTTTAATTTATATGGCAGGTGCAGCTATTTTCTGCCATTATAAAAACATCTAAGCTTCCCTTATAATCTTATAAGAATATTTTCAAATTAAATGTTTTCTTTTATAATTATGTGACTTTTAAATGATTTGAAAAAAAGAGATATTTATCTCAAATAGTTTTGATTTCATCTATGTCAACATCCTTTGATGGATTTTAAGACTATTTGAAGTTGATTTATTATGATACTAAAATTCCCTATTTTATTGAAGTTTTTGTGATATGTTTGACTGTGGATGTGTTATTTTTATACCAGTAATGTTTTATGGAGAAAGTATTGGCATTTCGTAGGCTAATTTTAATAAAAATGTTTATGGTATGTTTAAACCTGTTCATATGAGGAATGCATTGGACTTAGTAAGTGACGGGTGGAGCCCGGTATAACTCCTCGATGCAGTAGTAGGTCTCCTGAGAAAAACTACGATCTTGGTACAAGACCTTGAAAAAAAATTATTTGTAGTCTTCGCACAAGGACTTGACTATGTGGTTATGATAGTCTGGCATTAAGCATTCCATCATTATGAAAGTGTTTATTGATATTTCATGTGATTATTTGACAAGAAGAGTATCTATGTGAATAGGTAAATAGAATTATTTCATTTTTTCTTTTCCATATTATGCTGAAGTTCACGTTTAAAAGGATTTTTTAGTTATACATTTCCTTAAATGTTTATGCTAATTTATGAAATTTTCGGCTATATTGTTATCCTTACTGGGCATCTTAGCTCACCCCTTTCTATGTTTTATTTTTTCCCAGGATGTGAAGAAGTATTTTATGAATGACCTATAGGGATAGTATGAGGGGATATTAGTGTGGTCTATGTAGAAAAGATGTTGTTGTAGTTTTTCACCTTATGATGTAATGTAATGTTTATTAATCTATCTAGTGATTCCATGGCTACTAAACTAATTGGTCTTTTGAGACTTGATCTTTTGTGATCATTCCAATGTTATGAAATAATGCACTGACTCTGGATAACTGGGGTCGGGGCGTTATAATCCAATATACCTTTACGATATGATTCATCTAATTCCTCAAAATTTTCTCTCAGTTATTAAGAATATTGTTGGTTTCTTCAAAGTATAGTAGATTAGACTCCATCTCTATTTTGTTAGAGGTGACCATATGCGTTGGACCAGGAGTGTATTTTTTTTAAATGATATATAGAAAAAACTGTGTAATTTTGAGAAATTTTGATTCATTGCCAAATGATATGTAACAACTCCAATTATTATAATAAATTTTAAGTGTATGATGTATTTTTGGATCAGTTTCTCTTTATTATCTAACCTTATAATAGCCTTTTGGGGAGACACATCCAAAAAAACATGATCTCCCACTTGGAATTCTAAATAATCCTCTGATTATCATTATAAATCAATTTCATATATTGAGATACTTTAATATGATCCTGAATATCCTTTACCTTGGTTTTTTTCTCATAAAAAAGTTATGCGACTACATGTTTCCTTTCAGTAAATTCATCCCAAAAATTTGAAGTGAGACATCAACTTCTATTTAATGATTCATATGGATCCATTTGAATAAATGAATAGAAACAATTGCTATAGTAAAACCCTACCAAAGGTAAATAATGATTCCATATGCTTTGAAAGTTGAGTGATTATGATCTTAACATGTCTTTAATCATATGAATTATTCTCTCAGGTTGTCCATGAGTTTGAAGGTGGTAGGTTATTCTCAAATTAATCTCATTATCAAGAGCCTTATGGACACACTTCTAGAATTTTGAAGAAACATGGGGGTCTTAATAAAAAAATATTAATATAGGTGCACAACGATGTCTTACAACTTCATTAATTTAGAGTCCTTCAAGGTGCTTAAGAGTTAAATCATATTTTATAGTGAGAAAAAGTACAGATTTGGTTATGCGATCAAAGATAACCCATATTTAGTCATTTTTTCATGGAGTCTTTTGTTGTCTAGTGAAAAATTCCATAGTAATGTTATCATATTTCCACGTTGTAATACAAAGAGGTTTCAATAATCCCCTATGATGCTCCCTCAAAACATTAACATGTTGAAAAAAAAACATATGGAATCATAATCACCAATTTTCCACTTTTTTCACAAAAAAATGTTCCTTCAGATCCCTATTCATCATTGTAATACCGAGGTGTATTAACAAATTTCAGATATGACCATCATCCAACAATTCCCTTTTTATCTCATCATTAGAAGGAAAACATAATATATTTCCAAAAATAAAACAGTTATCTTTACAGACAAATCCTAATAATTTACAGTCAATCATAACTATAATTTTCTTCATAAAGTTCTCAACATTAGATATATAATTCTTAATTTTCCCCAAAATATATGGTATTGAAATAATTTGAAAAATTATTAATGTTTCCACTTACTTAGTGATTCCCATATCCATATTTAAAATATCCATGGCCAAAGGATCCCTCTCCATCCTCATTTGGGTCAAGAATCTGTGATCCTTAATACTCAATGCATCTGCTATCTTATTTTATTTTATTTTGTGGTAGTGTTTTGAGAAATCATAGTCCTTGAGTATGTCAAGCCATATATTTTTTCTTATATATATATATATTTCATTTAAAAGTTTTATTTCTGCATTTTTCTATCCGAGCATATTTTACACCTTTCCCATACAGATAATGTCTCCATATCTTTAAATAGAATATCGAAAATACCATCTCAAGATCAGGGGTTGGGAATTTCTATTCATCAGTCATAAATTTCATTGATGTATGTGAAATAAAATTGTCATTTTCAATTAGTATGAAACCAAGTCACTTCTTTAATGAATCTCTATATATCAAAAACCCATCACTCTCAGATCGTAGATTTTAAATTAGGTCATTTACCAATCACCCCTCTAGTTTAGTAAAAAAAAATTCTCATTCCATTATCCAAAAAATCATACCCTATTTATGTGTAGTCTTGGATAATGCATTATCTAATAATAAAAAAATTCTGAAAAAATCACTGATAGTAACCTACTAAAATAATGAAACTACATTCCTCAGTTATGTTCATTTTTATAAGCCATTATCCAACTCCCTTTTTCTTTTAAAGATAAACATAGATTCCATTTTTAGAGAAAATATTTCCATGAAGACCAACATCCTAATTCCATATATCGCACATACTAAATTTACTATGTAACCATTACTTATAAGAGTCTTAATAATGATCTTTATATAATTTTCATGGTCCTCATAGATTTTATAATACTCCAGAATATCATAAATGAATACAATAAAAATCATCAAGATATTAATTTAATACTATATTCATTAGATCCTTAAAAACAAAGGATTATTTAGTCAATAAAAATTTCATTAGTATGAACTCATAATGTCTATACACTTTTCAAAAAACTACATTCAGAATGACTTCATTCTTTACTCTCAATTAGTGATACCCGTAAATAATATAAATCTATGAAAAATATTGGGCTCCATGAAGTTGATCAAAAAAGTCATAAATGTGAGGAAGAAGGACTGCATTTATATGTGATATATATTATATTTATATTGTCGCTATTATTTTTATTTTTAATTTAAATCATACCTTTATGGTTTCCATAATGGGTAAACGTGATAATTTCATTTGAGGAAGTGCGTACTACCGCCCCCTCAAAGTGATATGACTCGTTCAGGCCATACATGGAACATATAAAGTATGGAGTTACTAAAATTATATATGATATTATACTGGAATTATAATATTCCTATGTATCATTAATTTTTCATTCCATTAAATATTAAATAGAAATGAAAGTAAAGTTCATTCGTATGTACAGCTTACCATATCCATGAACTTTGCATTTCATTTCATATCTCCAAATGTATGAATTATTATTAATACATATATATACACTAGATATATATGATATATATGATATCTAAATATTTAATGTCATTCTGGAGATAATATACTTTTGACCACATGAACAACTTGTAATTATAAGAAGTTCATTTTTGACTCAAGTACCAAATATCGACAAAATGACTGTTATTAACATAAATGATTACTTAATGTTTATAACAAGGTAATAAGTGATATAAAAAGAATAATAAACTTGAAAAGGTTATATGAAAGTTGAAAATAACTTTAGTTTGTTATTTAGGAGATTAAAGAATGAATGGGTCAAGTCAGACACTAGGTAAGGGATTTCATCTCAATCTCCTTTAATTGAGGTATATTTTTTTTTATACACGACATTCTTTTATACGATGTATAAAAACCATTGAATTTTCATTTCATTAAAATGGAATCTTTTTCTATGAGGCATTTTACTAAACAACAAAAAAGACTGCTTCTTTTTAACATAAGCAATGACAACAACATTTTCTGCCGCTGTGAGTATTATTTGATCTATGGATTCCTTAACAAGCCGTAATGTTTTTAAAAGGAAAATAAATACCATATACTCTTTTACGTATTTGGGTATTGAAAATAGTTTTGATAATGGATTTGTTATGTTAATATATTTAAATAATGTGGAAATTTTATCTTTCTTTTATATCTGTTTTATGTGTTATGAATATGTTATGGTTCTTGGGTATTGTTTATATATATGGGTGGTTCTATGATATATCTTGGGTGGGTGAGCCACAAATAGCTCTCCAATGCAATGGGTAACTTGATGGAGGTAAATTATAATGTTTCTCCTAAGAGATTTAGGGAATATAATGTGATGGGTAATCCAAATGTTAATCCATACGTAGTTTTGAAAGCTACAACATAAGTATGTTATGGATTCCACAAGTTACCTTTACGATTTTTGATTTCTATGTGTTATTCATATATCTTATAATTTCATGAGGTATGTTAAAGAGATTATGTTTTGTTTGTATTGATGAACTAATGTTTTCTTTGTTTATTTTGTTACCCTTACTAAGATTTTTATGATCATCCCATGTTTTGAAATTTTTTTCACAGGACTTAAAGATGAATGGGGTCAATGACGGGATCAAAGAAATCTCATTTTGTCTAAAATGTGGAACTAGACATGACATTTTTTCAAGAGATTTTATTTTATGAAAAAAATGGAAACTGAATAGAAGTGTCTACTTTATAATATTTGTGATGTAATTTTATAGTTATGGCCTAACTATCTAAAACACTAAACCTGAAAAGACAATTAACATGAATAATTTATTTAATTTAATATTTTGTAATGTTTAAGGCTGGTTTCTTATACTAATATTGCTTTGTTAATAATATTTTAGTAGTATCATTGTTTCGAGTGTTAACTTGTTCAATTTCCATTATATTATTGTTTAAATAATCTATGTTTTTTAGGGATAGGATGTATTTGATTCATATCCAGAATGATATTAAGTTCACAAACATTATTCTTAATCATAAAATTAAAATTATTATTGAATAATTGTGATGGGGAATGAATTTCATCACGTTCATGGAGATGGTAATCTGTACGTACACACAAACAAAAATATCATTATATTGATGGTAAAATCATATTAAATTGGATGGTATATCATATTAATGGAATCCTTAACAATTTATATTTATTATTTACATCAGTTATGCTCATTATTATACTCATCCAAATAATGAAGAGTTTGAATAACAACTATGCCACAACGTGGAGATGGTAATCCATACGTATTCACGTAAGGTGACATTGCTATTCATAGGATTTAAAGAATAATGAATATTATTGTAACATATTTATAATAACATCACTGTATGTAGAAGGTGCTAGAGTTATTATTTTGGCATGGGTCACTTTAAGAAAACCATGAAATTTTATTTTATTATACAATCATATTTGGTTTATCATGGCTCACAAAGAATTTATTTTTAGGATAAGGTGGGAATGGGTTGAAAAAATCTCAAACAATAGGTTTTAGATAGGTTTATAAACCCATATTAACCTTATATTTTAGATTTCACTCTTGGTAAATAGTTTAACATTTTACATGTAATCTTGTATTATTAAAATAAATGGGAAATAAACATACTATAAAAATACTATATAACCCCTATAGGTTCATTATTAATATATCTAACCTTATCTATGTCCTTTGGCTGATCCTTAGATTTTTAGGAATATTATACGAGTTAATAATATAGTATTTGTTTGAAAAACTCATTTATGTCAATTTTGACACTATTTGGTATTTTGTTTTCGTAAAAGTCATAACAACTTTATCACTTTGAAAAAAAATTTATTTTACCAACACTAACAAGTCACATTAACATAAAAAATTAGTTTAATTTATCAGAAGTCTCAATTTACAGTTTTTTGGATATTTGTAATATCAATTTTTTTAATCTTTCATTAATAAGGTAATTACTGCATTATCATTGTATCATAACCAAATGTAATTATATAATGTATAAAAATTATAAATAAAATACAATTACGTAGGAAACCATTTTATATTTCTAATGAATATTTATAGTCAAATTTATCTTTTGTATTACCCTATATTAAAAATGTTATAGTTATTAAACATTGAATTTCACACTTTAAACTCGTCATTAAATAAAATAATAATAAATGACCTAATCTAATCTAAGTTGACCAAAAGGATCATATTTTATTCCTAAGGTTTACTTTGGTCTAAATACACTTATCCAATAGAATTAGGACATGTGTTAGGGTAATTATAATATCATTTTTTACCTTTAATTTCCCTATTTACATTTAACCACGGTAAAGAAAAGTCAAAAGTTACTGTTATCCAAAAATTATTTTCATATTATTGAACCAAATTTTACATATTGATATCAATTTTGTCTCTCGGATTTTTTGAATTCAATTCACTGAAGTAGTAAAATTGTTTTTTATGAAAATTCGCAAATGCGCCTAGAAGCTGGGCAAAAGACGGTAAAAAGTTCAATAAAATATTATATATCTAATATTATAATAAAATGACACCAATGAATTAAATTGAAAACATATAGGTATTATGTATCTATTTTTACCTAATATAAATTTAAATAAAATACTTATTAATTAAATAAAAAGTAGGTTTTAAACAATAACGTGGTATTTTTCACTATTCATTAAAAAATTGATAGCTTTCTGAAGAATACCAAAAATTCACCCTAAGATTATTTTAATATTTAAAACCTAAAAATGAAGTCCATTTTGAAAAAGAAATTATAAAATTTCACAAAGTGGGTATTACTATTCATAACAGCTAGTTTGATTGGTCGTGGTGTGTTAGAACTCGAAATTATATATAGCACAAGATATTGTATTATTCAAAGAGAACCCTACCGTGGAAGCTTGGGGTGTTACATTCTTCCATCATTAAAATCATTTTAACTTCTAAATTTCTAGAATATTAATACGTAAAATGATTCAGGTGATTTTTTATCATAAGTTACTCATGTTCCCACATTGCCTCTTCTATATTATGGTTTCTCCCTAGAACATTCACCAGAAGATTTGTTCGGTTTCTTCGCATTAGTTCTCTAGTATCAAGAATCGTGACATGCTCTTCATAATAAGACAGATCTAGTTCTGGATCTATTTCGTCATAAGTGAGTACATGCATTGGGTCATGCATGTATTTTCTTATCAATGATATGAGGAACACGTCATGAACTTTGGAGAGACTTGGAGGCATTTCCAAACAATTAGCTACAACTCCAATTCTTTTAAGAATTTCGAAAGGTCTTATGTACCTCAGACTTAATATTCCCTTCTAACTGAATCTTATAACACACTTCCATGGAGATACCTTCAAGAAAAAATATTCTCCTACTTGAAATTTCAAATCCTTCCTTCAGTTATCATCATAGCTCTTTTTCCTACTTTGAGCTGCTTTAATGTGGGTTCGAATAATTTTCACCTTTTACATTGTTTCATCAATAGTTTTTGGGTCTATGAGTTTTCTTTCACCAACATCATCCAAACAAGTTGGTGTGTGATGTCTCTTTCTATATAATTCTTCATATGGTGCCATCAGAATACTTGAATGGAAGCTATTGTTATAGAAAAATTCTCCCATAAGTAAATAATGATCAAACATACCTTGAAATTCAAGTGATCAAGATCTCAAAATTTCTTTTAAGGTTTGAGCAGTCAGTTCTTATTTTCCATCAGTTTGAGGGTGGTAGACAGTGCTCAAAATATGTTCAGTATCCAAGGCCTTCTGAAGACTTTTCTAGAATCTTGAGTTAAAACGAGTTCACGGTCAGAAAAAATCAATATGGGTACTCCATGAAGCCTTAATACATCATTAATATATAGTCTTTCTAGATGTTCAAGTGGAAAATCTTCCCTTACAGCAAGAAAATGTGCTGACTTGGTATGACGATCAACAATGGCCCATATTGCCTCATTCCTTCTATTATTCTTTGGTAGTCCCATGACAAAGTCCATTGTAATATCATCTCATTTCCACTTAGGTATGGGAAGAGGTTTCATGACTCTTCTAGGATGTTGTCTTCCAGCTTTCACTTGTTGAAAAACCATACATCTTGAAAAATAATCAAAAATATCTCTCTTCATGTTGTCCCACTAAAAATGTTCCTTCAATTCTCTATACATATTAGTGCTACTAGGGTGTTTTGAGAAATTAGATCTTTGAGAATCATCCAAAAATTCTCATTTAGATCATGTATACTGGGAACACAAAGACTCTTCCCTAATTTCAAAATTCTATCTTCATATACGAAGTCAATCAATCTCCCATTGTTCACAACATTTATTTTCTTTTGAAACTCCTTATCATCAGTCTGAGAACTTTTTTTCCTTTCAAGTAAAGATTGATTGGAAACCATTTAGAAAAGTATTGAGGTTTCACCTTCCATGATTATTCCCATATCCATATTTACTAGATCCATGAACATAGGATCTCCTTCAACTCTCATCGTGTTCAAAAATTGATGATCCTTTCTGCTAAAAGCATTTTCCACCTTATTTTCCTTCACCGAGTGGTAGTGTATAGTGAAATCATAATCCTTGAGTACCACGATCTATCGCCTTTGCCTCATATTGAGTTCTTTCTATGAGAAAATATACTTCAAACTCTTGTGATCAGTATATATCAAACATTATTCAACATAATGATAGTGTCTCCATATCTTCAAAGAAAATATTACAGCTTCTAACTCAAGATCATGAGTAGGATAGTTTTTTTCATGAATTTTTAGCTGTCATGATGCATTGTAAATAACCCTATAATTATTTATAAGCACACAAACAAGTCATTTATTTGAGGACTCACTATAAATAACAAACCCATCGTTCCCTGATGGAAGAGTCAAGATAAGATCCTTGAATAATATTCTCTTCAGTGATTCAAAATATTCTTTACACTCTTTTTTTCAAAAAATTTAACCCCCTTACATGTGAGCTTGGTTAATGAGTTTTCCAATCGGGCAAAATTCTAGATGAAATTCCGATAATAACCTGCTAAACCAATAAAACTGTGTACCTCGATTATACTCGTCAATGCTTCCCATTCATAGATTTCCTTGGTCTTTGAAGGATTGACAAAGATTCCATCTATAGAGACAATATGACCATGAAAATAAATTTCATGAATCCAAAATTCATACTTGATAAACATCCCATATAATTAATTTCATCTGAGGGTTTTCATAATAGTGTGAAAATTATGTTCATGATCTTCATAGATTTTTTAGTATACCAAGATATCTTCAATAAATTCCACTGAATAGTCATCATGATATTCCTTAAAACATGATTCATTATATCCATGAAAACAGAGGGTGCATTGGTATGTCCAAAAGGGATTACTGTAAACTCCTAATGCTCGTATCGTGTTATAAATTCTATTTTTGGAATGTCATCCTTCTACATACACAATTGTTGATATTCATATCGAGGGTAAATCTTTGAAAAATATTGAGAACCATGAAGTTGTTTGAATAAATCATCAATGCGAGGTAGGGGATACTTGTTCTATATTGTTATAGCATTGATCTGCATGTGGTCAATGCACATCCTCATAGATCCATCTTTCTTCTTAACAAAAATAGCAAGGGCTCTCCATGGGAAACCTTAGGGTAAATAAATTCCTTATAACTAAATTCCTATAGTTGTTTCTTCAGTTCCACTAATTTTATAGTGTCAATTCTATAAGGGGTCTTCGACAGAGTTCTTGAACAGTGAATTATGTTGATGGAAAACTCAATTTATCATTCTGGAGTACGTCTAGGTAAATCATTTGGAAACACATCAACATGTTCTTTCACAATAGGTACGTCTTCTATTTGAACATTATTTTCCTCTCCCATAGTTACTTCATTCTCTTCCTCCCCAATAATTGAATTTAGTAGAGCTATTGGGGGTGGATCTAGATGAGAATATGGTGGTGATGTTTCTGCTCTAGAGATAAGGTACTCCTTATCATCATCGAAAATTGTAACCTCCTTCTTCTTAAAATAACTTTTTTCATCATGTTACGAAATCCAATCCATACCTAGGATTATATCAAATTAAATCAGGGGTATGGCAATGAGATCAGAAGATAAAGAACATTTATATGCCATAATGGGAACTGATTCACAAAAATATATTGCAATGATACATCCCTTAGGAGTTCTGACTGACAACTTCCTTGTTAAATGAAATTATAGATATCTAATTTTCTTAGAAAACTGGGAAGATATGAAACAATTCGATGATCCAGAATCAAATAAATAATTTGATAAACTTGAGAAAACCATTAAATTACCATCCACCATGTCTTTCGGAGCTTCAACCTCAGCATTAGTGATCGCATAAGCATGCCATTTCTCCCTTGTCTTTTTCTTGGAAAAGTTTCCTTGTCACTTAGGATATTAATTTTCATAATGCCCCATTTCTCTATAGTTATAGCATTCTACGTTGACAGCCTCTTTCATTCTCTTGAAATCACGAGATTGGTTTCATTTCCCTCCGCAGTTATAACATACTCATATTCTCTTTAGAAAAATACCTAGGTGTTTCTTCCCACATTTATTGTAGGATGGAAATTAAAATTTTCCATCTTCCCCTTATTTCCATTTCCATAGTGTTTAGAGGATCTATTATTTTCCAACATTGCTTTAAAGTCGTAATACATAGAGTTTTACTTTTCATTCTGGATATCATATGAGACAATATCTTCATTCCTTTATAACCTTGTAAAATAATCGTCATACCTTGCGACATTCTCATCATCCTTTTTCCTCAAACATAGAAATTTTCTTTCCATATATACTTGATAGTCATAAGGAAAGTATTTTTTTCTTAAGAAAATCTTTTTAAACACCCTCCATTCAATATTTGATACTTATTCATCTTCCATTGTGATTTGAATTAATGACCACCATTCATTGGCATCTCCCAGGAGGAGATTAACTGTCTTGACAATTTTTTCCCTTTCGCTACCCCCCAAAGAAAGAAATATTTTCTCTAAGGAATTTATCCATTTCTCGTCTAAAAATGGATTTATAGTCCCACTTAATGTTGGTGGTTTTCTCCTCATGAAGTGGTCTAACATTGATCCTCTGCATTGTGGATCAGGGTTCTCTATACAGGTAAGGTTATTATTCATAACCTGAGTGAGTTGTCTGAGTATAGTGATGAACTGATTAGAACTAGTTGCATAAATAGCTCCACTATAATTATCTTGAGTAGGAGGGAAATCCCTACCTGGATTACATGCATTGATACCATTTCCATTCCTTCAACTAGGCGTCATTTCTAAACAATGGCATACACTAGATTTGTTTATGAATCTCAATACATAAATCCAACTTGTAAAACACTTAACATAAATTCAATATTTTATGGATATAATCCATAATCACAAAAATGTTTTCTTTGAGGTCTTATATACTCATAAATCCTTTATAATGGTTTGTAAAGAAAATGTGAATTATCCTAAGCATATACCCTAGGAGTTTCATAATAAAGAGTGTAGTAAGGCCTGTTGCCATGTTCCAGGATACCACAGGTCAAGGCCGAAACTCCTTGTCGAAGTTTTCACTCCTATGTACATTTGTGCCATAGCCACCTATACCAGTTCGTATCCAGACAGAGATGTATTTCTTGGAAAACACACAAAATCTCTACATTACCAAAATTTTAGGATGTTCCTCCGTACAAATCCTCAATTTCTATCTTAGAGTAATGTTCTCTAATCAAAGTTTTTCTAAATATAGTTTCCAAGGGTTGTACTAAACTTCCTTTGATACCAAATGTAACCTCCCGAACCTTGTTACCTATAGTCAGGTCATTATTACATAACATTGGCATGATATAAGGAAAATGTCCCGAAAGGCCGATCGGTTTAGTATCCTTGGAAGTACTAGATACATATAAAAGATTTATATTACATTAGGAATTAAAAAAAACATTGTGTCTCATTTGAACATTATTATATCCCTTAGTCTATTCTTACAGGTTAATTGTAATATACTTATTTGCATCCTATAAAAAATAAAACATAAGAAAGGGGTGAGGTCATATGCTCAAAAAGGATAACAATACAGTAGAAACTTTCATAAATAATCATAAACACTTAAGGGAATGTATTAGACTAAAAGACGAGCATTTTAAACAAAGACTTCATCATAATATGGAAAAAATAAATTAAATAATTACATATACTTATCCAAATAGATATTCTACTAGTCAAATAATCACATGTTATATCAATATCCAATTTCATAATGATAAAATGCATAATGTCGAACATCATAACCACATATTCAAGGCCTTGTTCCAAGACTACAAATAAGTTTTTGTCAAGGCCTTATGCCAAGTCACTAGTTTGTCTCATGAGACCTACCGATGCATCGAGGGGAAATAGCAGGACCCACCTGTCATTTACTAAGTCCACTGCATTCCTGATATGAAAATCGTGAAACATAACAAAAACATTCATATTAAAACTAGAATATGAAATTTCAATACCTCAACCATAAACCATTAAGGGTACAAAAATATCACATCCATAGACAAACATATCATAACTCATTAAATACAATATGAAATATTTTATTATAATAAATATACCTTAATCAAGACTAATATCGAGTAAATGATGTTAATATAGATGAAAATGATCAGTAAAAAATTTTGAGAGAAATATAAATTTTTTTGAAATATTTAAAAGTCACACATTTATAAAGGAATTCATTTAAAATTTATTTTTTAATCAAAGTGTCCCATACAAATATGAAACATTTGTAAGGAATTAACATTTTAAAATAATCATGTCCATATAAATAAATAGTTAAATCCATTTTGAAAACATGGACATTAATGATAAATATTTAGAAGAATAAATATGTAAAAAATTTAAAATGATGTTTTAGTTAAGGAGAACCTTAAAATAATAATTGTGATATGTCTTTTATGAAACGTGGAAATGGATAATAAATATGTCCCATAAAATACTTACACATAAATAATATCGGATAATAAAGAGATTGAGGAATTAATCCTTACCTTGTACTTTTCCTTGGTCGAGGGTACGTTAACCTCCTGTACAATAGTTAAATCATATTTATTAAATTATACAAGAACCACATACATAAATATGATGTCATATATGATCTTCTAATATTGATTTTTTAAAAATATTTTAGAAGTATCATTGTTTCGGGTGTTAACTAGTTAGTTTTCTTTTATATGCTTGGTTACGTAAGCCATGGTTGTTTTTTATTGGATGTATTTTATTCATATCTAGAATGATATTAAGTTATTAAAAATTATTTTTAATTATTAAAATAGAATTATTCTTGATTGGTTATGATGGGGAATGAATTTCATCGCATTCGTGGAGACGTTAATCCGTACGTACGCATGAGCGACAATATCATACTATTGAATGGGAAATAATATGTAATTGGATGGTATATCATATATAAAGAATCATTAACATGTTATATTTATTATTTAGATTAGTTATACTCATTATTATACCCATCTAAATAATGAAGTGTTTGAATAACAATTACACCACGACGTGGAGACGGTAAGCCATACGTACGCACGTATGGTGACTTTGTTATTCATTGGATTGATAGAATAATGAATATAGTTTTACCATATTTATATTAAAATAATAGTATGTATAAGGTACTAGAGTTATTATTTTGATATGGATACAACCAAGAATGAGGAAGTGGAAGAAGAAGAAAACATTGAAAGAGATGATGAAATTATTACCTCTTCTTCAGGTGCTTCCTTTTGATTTGATCAAAAGTGATCCTTAGGTTGAATTTATGATCAAATTGAAGACCCTATAATGATATGAGGGTAGTTGGGAGGATATTTGGTTATGATTTGTCCGAGCCAAATGGCTTTGGAGGTGTTAAATTAAGATATGGGGAAGTATCCTTTTATAAGAGATGTGAGGGTCACTTTAGGAAAACCATGAAATATTATTTTATTATACAATCGTATTCGGTATATAATGACTCCACAAAGGACTTATTTATAGTTTAATGCGATTCTGGGTCAAAAAATCTCAACCAATATGTTTCATATAGGTTTAGTTCACCATATTAACCTTGTCATTTAGATTTAACTCTTAGTTAAGTAGTTTAACTTTTACCATATATTCTTTTATTATTATAATAAATGATTAATAAACATACAATGAAAACCCAAGAGAAATCCAAGTGGTTAATTATTAATATATATAACCTTACCTTAGTCATTTTCTGAACCTTATATTTTTTGGAATATTATATCAATTAATAATATAGTATTTGTTTTAAAAACTCATTTATATCAATTTTGACATTATTTGATATTTTGTTTTGGTGAAGGTAATAAAACATTTACCACTACAAATAAATTTATTTAACCAACCCTAATGTTTCATATTAACTTATAAAATTAGTAAAACTCATTAGAAGTCTCAATTTACATTTATTTGGAAATTTATAATATCAATTATTTTATTATTCCATTAATAAGTTAATTATTTCATCCTCAATGTATCATAAATAAATTTAATTATTTAATGTATAAAAATTATAAATAAAATAAGATTGTTTAGGAAATCATTTTATCTTTCTAATGAATATTTATAGTGGAATTTATCTTATGTATAAACCTATATTAAATTTTTTTTAGATATTAAACTTCGAATTTAACACTTTTAACTCTTTTTTAAATAAAATAATAATAAATGTCATAATCTAATTCAAGTGGACCAAAAAGAACATATTTTATTCATAAGGTTGATTTTGGTCGAAATACACTTATCTAATAGAATGAGTACATTTGTTAGGATAATTATAATGTCATTTTTTACCTATAATTACCCTATTTACTTTTAACTATGGTAAATAAAAGTTCAAAGTTATTATTCACCAAAAATTATTTTCATCTTATTGAACAACATTTTACTTTCTGATGTCAACTGTGTCTCTTTGATTTTTGAAGTTCAATTCACAGAAGCTGTAAAATTGTGTTTTATGTAAATTCTCAAATGTTCTTAAAAGGTTGGTAAAAGACGGCAAAAAGTTCAATAAATTATATATATATATATATATAATATTATTATAAAATGACTCCAATGTGTTACATTGAACATATAAATGTATTATGTATCTATTTTACCAAATATAAATTTAAATAAAATATTAATTTTTTAAATAAAAAGTGTGTTTTTAACAATAACACAGTGTCTTTCACTATTCTTCAAAAAATTGAACGTTTTTAGTAAAATTCACCCTAAGCTAATTTTGATATTTCGAATCCAAAAATGAAGTCCATTTTGAAAACAAAAAATTATAAAATTTCCAAAAGAGGGTTTTACTATACATAACAACTAGTTTGAATGGTCTTAGTGTGTCATAACTCGAATTTTCATACAACACAAGCTATTGTATTATTCAAAGAGAAACATATTGTGTAAGCTTGGGGTGTTACAAAATCCATCAACATCTGCACTAGAATTTTTAATTTCATCCAATATGAGGATCAGATTCTATATATCTCATGATAATCTTTAAATAAATTAATTAGAAAATTTTCACATTAGATAATGATATCTCGATATTAATTCAAAATTTCTATAATGGTATTGCACCGGCAAATAGGTTGATAAGTGACACTATATATGGGGAATTTTTTATAAATAAATCACTGCATTAGAGCTATAACTTAATGAATGAAAAGAAATGAAATATATTTTATTTGTATTAAAATAGAATTTAATGAATATGAATATATATAGTTAATAATAATAGTTTCATGATGGATCTGAAAGAATCTCTAACCAAAAGAATGGATACAATGGTGGGACCCTAGAAACCCCAAGGTATGTGTTTAGATTAGTTATGTTACAATTATTACAACTGAAAAAATAAATTTCAAGGTTTCAGGCCATAATAATAGCATCATTAGGTATATAGGAAGAGAGATTTCGTCATTCAATCATAGTATTGGAAATCACTATAGATCCAAGTCGAACAAATGGAGGAGACCACTCAATAAGCCATAAAATAACTGACTGGTTATCAAAAGACCAAGGGCTATACATCAAAGATCTAAAGTATGATTCTTCGGATTATAAGACTACACTAGAGAACCAAGATATAAATGTGGAACAAATATAGAGAAAATTATTTAAAAACATGGGGAATACTACAAGGTGACCCATACATCAACCCACATGGATAATTTAAGGCCATCACTCAATGAAGAAGAAAATAAATAGGAATAAATTATAAAATAAGAGAAAAAAATTATAAATGGAAGCTAAAAATAATAAGAGCATCCTGGAAAGAGAAAATAGAAAGGGGAAATAATAACTGAAGAAGAATGAACAATATTCAAACTATTTTTTAACTCCATTTATTGATGAAATAAATTAATTTCAAAGTTAAAATGTCTCAAAAATATAAATGATAATAAGAATACATGGATGGAAAGAAAGTACCCATAAAACTATTGTAGTGTTCACAAGTAGAACTTTCATGTAGCACTTGTGGAACCATTCATATAATAAAATTCCATCCTACAAGACAAGTCATCTCACACAACCCAAGCCATATGACTACTCATTTTGTACAAGTGCACTTCACATGACACTACTGGAAAAATGATTTTTCCCCACACATCTATACCAAAGGATTAAAAAATCGTGGGGATATCTCTTTTTTTATTATCTATTCCCATGGTTATAATAAAATCATGGGAAAAATACCCAATTCCACAAATGAATCGCACCCCTCCTCCCTCTTCCATCGCGCTCCTCCACTCTCCCATCGTGCTCCTCCTTACCCTTGATTTCATCACCCCCTTCTATCGCATTCTTCCTCGCTTCCCCGACTCCTAGCCCTCTCCTCCCCTCCCTGACCACCACCTCCCAACCATCCAACCTCTTCCGCATGTCTCTATCCTCCCACCACCAACCTCCACCTCCTGACCATCCGACCACTGTGCCCTGGCCATCTTTTCCCCTCCCCGGCCTCCGCCTCCACTCCCGACCTTCCTCCCATCCTTCGCCTCAACCTCAACATCACGGCCTCTTCCTCCCTGCCCCCAACTACAGTGACATCTCCCCTCCCAGTTCCATTCCCTCCTATCCTTGTCCTCAAACTCAACTTTATCTAGCTCCAACAATGTCCCATCCCGGCCTCTGCCTCCCTGCCCCCAGCTTCGGAATCTAGGTATGAAATTTTTTCTCCTAGTTTTTTCAGTGGTTGAAATCTCTTCTGTTGAGTTGGTTTTTTAAGATATCATCTCTCAAAATTATCCTTCTTTCAATATGAATCTTATGATAGACTTAAAAATATGTGTTTGATCAAAAAGTGAACCTAGAGTGAGGTTTGGAGTAAAAAGGTGATGCTAGGGAGCATTAGGCCCCACTCTTTTTCTATTAGATGAGTGGATAAAGATGGATTTGGGGTTGTTTGTTCTTATATGTTTCATGATTTTCAGCCTCTATATTATTTTATGATGTGTGGGAATCTAAGGATTAATTCATTGAAATATATTTCTTTTGAATTATCTTTATTTTGATCCCTCTAATTCAGCTCTATTCCCAGAATTTCAGAGTTATTAAGCATTTCAGTGATGCATTCACGGTGTTCTTATAGGCTGATTAGTTGGAAATGACAAGGATTCAAACCATTCAGGCTAGATTATTTATTTAATCAAGCCCTTATAAAACTATAAAATATTTCATTTAGTTTAGTTTTGATTATGGTACTAGTCTTATCCCTAAGATTTTTTATGAAGGTAATACTATGTATTTTCATCACTTTTACCTTGTGGGTTTCTCTTTCACTTTTTGTCTCATGTATGTTATATTTATTTTTCAGTTGATCATTTATGTATATCCTACTAGTGTTTTTAAGATATGTTTTTATTAAAGTTTTTATAGGATATGGAGTCCCAGATTATGATATATTCCTAATCAGTTATAATAACTATCCCCTGGCCTATTAGAATCAGACATGAGGTGAAACTCCCAACTTACTAATGGATTGGGAAGTGCCTTGATGGGTCATGTCATGTCAAGATTCCTCAATCTTAGGAAAAAATCATACGCATTGTGTGATGAATATTTGGATAATGATAAGGAATAAAGGAAAGTGGTATAATATAGAAAGAAGAAGAAAAATTAATGTGTATAAATCTCATTTATTGATCAAGTTTGGGTGGGGAAGCAAGTTATTAAAGAATTTATTTCCCTCAAGACTCACTTAGGTGATGAAAACACTTCACTGATGTTGTTTTATTATGAATAAGAAACTTAATTTAAATAAAAACACCTTCAAATGATAAAAAATGTAAAAATAAGGGAAGAAGTTATGGAGGTGTAAGGATTACTATCTTTTCCAAAACCTATAGTAATAATATCAATGGGAACATTTACTTGAACTAAGGGGATGGAGAAAGAATCCCTTGAGCCTAGAGACCCTATTCTAAGTGACATTCCTAAGGAAGATTCAGTGTCCTTAGATGATCAAATACAAGCTGAGAATGAAGGAAGAATATGAAGGAAAGATAATATATAAGTTTACCAAACTCTAATTGTCGAAGTCAATAATATACAAAGAAATTTAACATGAAATATTCTCTGTGGGAATTCATTCTAGTACAGTAAACATATTTAAGGGATTTTAGTTGGACTGTAGATGAAAAGATCGAACTCATCCAAAATATAATTTGGATCATATTATATACTCTAAGGAATATATTGAGACATTTACCATCAATAATTCACGAGAGGATATTGATTGAATATTAAATCAAACGATATAATTTGATAAATATGACGAATAATAATAGTGGATCAAGAAACAATATCAATTTCCATTATTTTAGTATTTAATGAAGGGAATATTAACATGGAACATTTTATCAATCAGAAAATATGGTCTATTTCTTTGAGGACCTCATTAAAGATTATTCAAAAAATAGGGTAAGTTATATTACAGATAGATTATATAGGGTACAAGGCTCCAATATTTTAATTTTTATAGACAGATCTAATGATGCCCTATATAATTTAATTTCATGTCTGGATTTATCTTTTTATGTGCGTTAACACCAAACCCATAAATTTGGTCTTCCTAAAAATAAAAATTATATATAATTGATGGTTGAATGAAGGTGAATAATATGAGAAAATAAATATTAGAGAATTAAGAAATTACTTTATTAATAATGTTTTGTTTTATGAAATTATTATAAAAATGAGAATTTTAGATTTCAAAAAAGTTTGTAAACTATTATTATTTTATTTAAGATATTCATTATTTATAAACTATTTTAGTTGATTTACAATGTTAATATTTGACTATAACAAATGGCTGAATATTAATTAAATTAAAAATATGACAAAGGATATATGATTTTGAATTATGACTTGTTAATTATTTGAGTTACTTGAAAAATGTTATTTGAAGGCTAAATATAGCATTCTCCCTCAATAAAACTCATATGTGAGCCTTTCCATTATTCTTAATCCATTATTCTAGTCTAAACTCAAGGAACCATCCTGGACATTTAGAATAATGGTAGTATTATAACCCAAAGCTTACGATGGAGGTATTCCAACAAAATAGATCAAGTCTAATACAATTTACTCATCATTCAAAATTAAATGAGGGTACACCATAAGAATCCAAAATAGTAATCAATGAAATATGATAAATAAGAAATTACCTAAATCCCAAGGGACATTCCCCTAGTCATTTCATATTAATTTCCCTCATTATCATTTATTATGAGAACTCTAATCACGGTGTGTGTAAAATTTAGTGTTCTATATTAATCTAATAACATGTATTTGATTTTTCCATTGATTTTAATTTCATTTATTTTAAAAAAATTTTGACATTTTCCATTTTAAGAGTCTTGTCGTGACTTGATCCACTTTGTATGTAGTAGGTGTTTTTGGGTATTTATTTTATTAAAAAAATCATAAAGTGATTTAGTTTAATAAATTACTCTTCTCGTATATTTATACCAATATTTGATACACATGATTTTTTTATATAAATTATCTGAATGATTTTCATTAATTCTTGGAGATGAAGTGGTTTTATTTAAATTTTTTCTTATCTTTGAATTATAATTTAAGCCATGGAAAATATTAAATTACATGGATATAGGACTCGTTTAAAATAATTATGATGATGGATGAATGATTTTAACTCTCCCATATTTTTAAATGAAGTAACCCATGTTTAAGGATGTGTTATAATGTTAAAAGTTGATTTTTTTATGTTACACCTAAAGGAGGAAACACTTTTTTACCTCTCCCTTTGTTCAACTATAATGACACATACCACTCTATCATAGACATGAAACCATTATTATCCCATTATTTCTTACCTTTTTTATCATACCTTTATAGGATAGAGTTAAGAATTTTATCTCTCATACTGAAAGGGTTGAAATTGGTTATCAAAATAAAGGAACTTGCAATACAAATGTGAATTAAGTATTAATTTTTAAAGTTCTAATAGTTTTATTTTCTATAGTAAATATCCATTTTTTAGTTATGGTTTACATTTTTGATTGGAAAATACCTTTTATTTTTCTTGTTATCGAATGGAAATGTTATAATCTCGTGTTTGATTGGAGCTTTTAATGTTTTTTGTTTCATGACATTATTTGCACCAGGGTTGTAGGTATGGGATTACATGGATCTTGTCTTGCCTGACGATATGTTTCACTAAGGTTTTTTTTACTTGTGTTTTCTAAGAATTATCATGGGTTTTTTCAATATATGATTTTATTTAGTATGCTATGTGTGTATATTGTTTAAAATACAATGATTATTACATTCAAAATTCTTATAGAACAATAAAAGAAACACCATTCAATTTGTATTCAAATGAATGTGTATGCATAATGAACTCTACAACTAGTTTAAACTATGGAAATGAATTATACATATAGTTTAAACACCTTTCAATTTTTATTTCAATCATATTAATTATGTTATGTACATGTGCAGGGAAACAAGAATATAAGGGTGTGCTGATGTCAATATATATGAATATGTCATGCAATATTTTCTTAGAAAAGGAATAGAAGACCATGGCTTTATTTTCCACTGAATGTTGACTGAAAGTGGATTTACCCTGGGTAGTATTACTTGTTTTAATATTATAAAATTTCTCAAAAAACTGAATCGAATTGTAGTGGTGTCATATTTCCTTCTGTTGCTTCTATTTGTGGGTCCAAAAACTAAATTTTCTTTCATTTACTCTATTGATTTCTACTTTATAAAATGAATTAAGGTTGGATGAGGATATAGTGTATTAATTGGACTTGATTTCATTTCTATAGGACACTTTTTTCAAGCCTGAAATTTCCACTAAGACATCCCACACTAGTGCTAAAAACATAATTGTTTCTTCTGATAAGAAAGTGAAGCCCAACAACAGCTATGATTCATCAAGCTATTTTGAATGTTATTACGAATAAGTGAGCATTTATCAACTATGAATTGGATTCGTCTATGGTTCTCATTTCTTGGTATGCTTCTAATAAACCAATAATAATATGCATTTTTTTGATTCATTCTTTTTTAATGATTATTAAACTATGTTCTATTTTAGGAGCCTCCTCCTAATGCTTCTCCTACGTTGAATGGGTAGTCTACTCTCTAAAAAAGTCATTTTTTCTGCCACCATGGTTTCTGGGAGGGATTCCTCTGGTTCATCTAAAGTGATTATGATGAAGATGTGAGGGTTCTTATTAATTCTCGCGCATTATATAAATAGTTCCATTTTTTTAGATTGATATATTTTATATAATCATTGCAATTATGGTCACCAATTGTGCATTTGAAGTTTTTGTGTTGAAAATTTACCAAAGAAATCACTTGGAACTCTGATATAAAAGTAAACCATCAAGTCTTCTTGAAACAAATGAGGAGTCTAGTGATGAAGCATATATAGATAGCTTTGATGATGATTCTTATAATCCAGTGAGTATGTATGATTTTATATTTATCTCTACTAATATTTAATTTAAAGAAATCATTATCATAATTTTTGTGCTTGTATGACATGATCATGGCCATGCAGGTGTGTGCATAGGGTCTAGGTGTCCTTGCATGTGTGTGAAGGTCTGTATACCCAGTAGGGGTCATAATCTTTTAGTTATAAAGCTCTAAGAGCTGAAGTGGACGACTTGGTTCCACCTTGTGGTAGGGTCCCTCTCCTAGCCTCTTTAATTAAAGAATGCTTTAACTTAAATATAGATTCTTTCTTAATTATGATTAATTATATTGAATTGCATATCTTGAATAACTTTTCTTTACTATAATTGTTTCATTTGATAAATAAAGTCATGTTTTTATAATAAAACCCCTCCAATGGTGGTGCACTGTCTCCGAAAACTCACAGTGATAGTTATGTTGATCTTGTTGCTTAAATTATTGCATTCCATTTGTGATGAATGAGTTTTATAATAAATGTTAAATATAATAAAATTAATTGTGTGATAAATAAATGCCAGTATTTTCTAATAAAACCCCTCCAATGGAGGTGTGTAGTATTGAAAACCAAAGAATAGTGATGATCAGCTCTGTGATAGTATTCCATGAGTCTTGTGATCAATGTTGAGACTAACTAATCACAATTTCTATTGGTGGGGAAATGAACAAAATTTTTCCTTGCCTCCTCCATCTCACTTCGCTCCTAGCTGGAAGATGTTTCCCCACAGAAGTCGCTGGACTGGGCCAACATACCGCGGTCATGGTGTGGTCACATCGTGGTCACGCTGCAGTCAAGTCGTGGTCACGCTGCGGTCATGCTGTAGTAATGTCGTGATTTGGCCCTGCTCTAGGAAGATACCCCAGGGCGATTCGTATTCCTACCGAAATTCTATGTATGATACCAAGATAGAGTTTTAAATACATTACCCACCCATAGTTAATGGGAAGGGATGCCCTCAGGTAGCAAATCTCTGGATTGAGTCTCTCGTGAAAATATTTAGTCACCTGTAGACAACGTTGGAGATGAGGGTCAAGCTTTCTACTTGTACTCTAAAAGGACCATCTAAGTGATCAGGGGATATAATAGAAAATGTTGGACAATAAGAATACTTGAGAATACTTTTATAATTATGTTTCTATTTGTAAAATTTCCCTTTAAAGTTTGATATTTTTAGGATCCTGATGATTCGATTAGTGTTTTGACCCTTGTAGAGAAAATGCTTCTAAATTATCTTTTTTTTTCTGTGTGAGAACAGTAAACAAAACACACCTCATATAGTGTAGTTGGGGCTTTCTAAAACAATGGGGAATCATATGGATTATCATATCTATGATAGTATTCCATGAGTCTTTTGATCAATATTGATACTAACTAATCACAATTTCTACCGGTGGGGAGACAACCAGAATGTTGCCCCACCTCCTCTTGATCCCTTCACTCCTGGACGGAAGATGATGCCCCGTGGATGTCATTAGATCGGGCCAACTGACCATGGTGAAAAATTCATAAAAGAGTAGAGGTCCAACTAGAAAATGATGAAAGATATTGAAAACATATCGCTCATATGGGATTGATTGGATGTTGTAGCAAAAGACATACCAAATAAGAAGCAAGACCTATGTAACTTTCCAATTCCAATTCAAATCAGGTATACTAATTTAGGGAATAATCATGGAAATATTGGAGGTAGTGTGAAATAATATCATATAATACACACAGGTTCTTTTGGTTAGAGAATATAAAGAACATAATATTTCACTCTATCCATCAGATTAAATAGTGAGATGTCTTTAGGGAATGATTAAACACATGACAGTCAAATTAAATAAATTAAACTTTATGTTGGATTTATTAGACATGGAAATGCAAAAATAGATAAAACCCCTTATAATTGGAAGACTGTTATTTGATACCAAATGAGCCTAGATCCTTTTTAAAGTGAAGAACTATTCTTACTATTGTTTGGAAAAAAGTATGTTTCAATATTCAATCGAGAATAATGAATTTCAATGTTAATGTTCATGGTGATCTAGAAGTTGGAAGAATAACCAAATCTGAAGATGTTTCTTTAGTTTTAGAAAAGAATGAGGTGGATACTTACCTATAAATGGAAATAAAAATGTGGATCTACTAAGAAGAAAATATTAAATCTTCAAGAATAATTAATGACACTGATGGGGTAGCAAATCTATACATGTTTACTAAATGCTAATAGGTATGGTCGGTACATGATATGCTATTTATTTTAATATGATTAAATAAACACATGTGGAACAATCCAATAGAAATTGAGCATTTTCTTCTTATAGGAAGGTTAAACATATTTTAGTGAAAAGAAAAAGGTTGACCTATATGGACAGGTCACAGTTTGAGACATTGTTGGATCCAGACTAGGTATAAATATTCCAATCATCTCTCACCAGAACTAAACATGTAATTTAGAGACGATAACGTTAAAAAAATAACAACTTAGAGGAAACCTGATTTTGAATGAATTTTTATTTTTTTTCTTAATGAACACAACCACCTCAAAATATTTTTAATTTCATCTAAAAATACCTACAATTTCCTTTGATTATTTTTTATTTTCTAGTACAATTCAATACACTAGTAAGAAATAAGGATGAGAAAAATTAAGATTATGTATACAGGTGATTCAGGTTGTGAGTTACCAACTCATATTATTAAATAATAAAGATATAAACCAATCATATTATTTATGGAAGTTAAAATGAAATGGGAGTATGAGTTTAAGTTTCATTATTTGATTTCCCCTATAATATTTTTAAAAAATTATAGATTTTGACTACTAATTACATTCCCTACATTTCATATTTCTTTAATTATAGATATAAAAGGAAATCAGCTTAAGATAATTTCATAACATGTTTGTAATTTTATTTTTCAACAAATTTAAAATATAAAAATGGTAAAACAAGTAAGTATAAAATAACATAGTGATCTATAATTAAAAATTAATAACTTAGTAAGAGTGGTAATTTTTTGTAAATAATTTTTGTATGATATTCGTAACACCATTAACTTTTGATATATTCCCTATTTTTTTTATTATTCATAAGAAATACCACGATTTATTATCCCAACTAGTTGTTTTTATTCACAACAAATTTTATAAGCCCAATATTTCCCAATATTTTCTGGAATATACTTCTATAGTGAATCTTTGGAATTTTTTATTTTTGAACTTTTATTATATCATATCAATTATACGATTCCAAAAAGTGACATTCAATATGACTGTGGGATTCTATGATTAACCCTTATCTTGAGACCCGTCAATAAACTAATCCTTTGTAATCTCGTAGAATCTATAAATAACCATTTTAGTTAAGATCAATGTTTCAAGATTATTTTATCATTTTCTTATCTACTCTAAATAATTTTTAATTTTTATAAAATTGTAAGTGTGAGGGAGATAGTAACATGTTTGAAGGTATAAGAATTATAAAATGGAATGTCATTAGGGTCATTTCAGGGGACTCGGTGATAGGCTAATGATTGATATTCATTTAAGTCATCGATCACTATATTTTTTTTGGAAAAATGGGTGGTTTATTGGGTAATTCAAAAATCCCCCTCCTTGGATGATGATCTTATAATTAATATTACAAATTGTTTCATTATAAGATCACTTTGGGTGGAGTAGTGGATGAGATATTTTTTCAATAGGAATTAAAAAATAAAAAATATAAAACAATACAAGGGGTGATTCATTAATCATAATTCATTTTTTGATGATTCTAATTTTATTTATTAGGGAATACGAAGGATTGATTTTGTAACGATTAATTTCTTATTGAGTTTATTTTTTATTATCATGAGAATTAACTTAGATATTACCCTCATTTTTATCTTTATCGTTTTTTATTATTTATCTTGTTAACCTGAAACGCAATGTCATTTGAACCTAATGATGAATCCATCATTATTATATGTAATTTAGCCTCTATAAGTTGGATAATGCATATGCACATCTTGACTACAGTAAGGAGATTTATTTAAGTTCTATATAAAAAATACATTCAATTTTTTACCTAACGGATGAGTGAAAAGATAAAAAGTGTGGAAAATTATAGGTGAAAGAATATTAATAATGAATTAAAACAAAATAAAGGAATGATGGGGACTATGGTTTAGAAAAAATACAAAAAAGTGAACTTCTTGGATATTTTTTTTTTGAAAAGTGAAGTGTTTATGTACTTCATCTATGTGATTCTTGTATATTCAATACCCCATTTTATCAATTAGATTTATTTACATTTCATTAAAATCTAGTAAATTTGAGAAACTATTGTAGTATATTGTGATTAAATTCTTAATGATATGCCTAAATTCAAGTGTTTTGGGATTTGATCATTATATTTCATGGATACACTTTATTATACATAAAATAAGGACTAATTACATTTTATTAATCATTCATTCCGATATTTAATTTTTTTATTATTTGATTGATAGATACAATGAAAAATGGAAATTGAGTAAAAAGATAAAATCATATCAATATTTTTAATGTAAGGTGTATTTTCTCTATATGGTACATTGATGAGATTTTTTCAAGTCTCAAAATGGATAATGATTGTTGAAATAGAGAAGAAAACTCTATAATTTCATCATTCACATCCTGAATGGGCAATTCTTGATGGGATAGTTTAAAGGAAGTAAAAAGTGAATACATACCATAAAAAATAACTCAGGTAAGTAGGTTATATTTTCATGATGTGACATATAGTGTCATTCCTTAAGTCATGTGGATGGTAAAACATTGGTTCACTCATGAAAAAATTATGGAAACCAAAATTTGTTTTCATAGAAATTCAAAACAGTACCCTGGATTGAATCGAGACTAATTAATGAAAAAATTAATGGAGAATTAAGTCAAACCTGGGAACTATTGATACTTATTAATTGATGAGAATTTTTCTTCTATAGGGATATTTCATTTGGGTCCCAATGCCTCGGAAAGGTTTTCCAGCTGTATGTTATTTCAATAGTTCTTTTGTACAATCCAGTTTTTCTTTTATATTATCTTCTCCTCCCCTCTCACTTCCTCATGGATAGCATGATGAGGGTAACCCCTAATCTATGTTAGGTAGTTTATAATAAGTAGGATTGTTCTTTAAATTGAATTTGTGTAATTTTTCTAATTTTTTGCGTTACATAAATAATATTCATTTCCAATTTCCTTCCATGTGAATTTTTTTGACCATTTATTTGAGAATATAAAATATCTGTTTTTAATTATGCAACAACTTACCCTAGATCCATTAAAATATTTAGGGCAATTATATTTAAAAAATTTATCGACACAATGTAATTAACTAATACTCTAAAATACACGACCATGGGAAATTGGTAATTATTTTGGTTTGGAGGGGATACCCAAACCAAGTATTTTCATCATATCTAATTTGATAAAATCCATGATTAATAAATTTAATTTATAAATTAATTATCAAACTTTCTTAGAATCTAAAAAACCCTATAACAATTTCTCTAACTATTTCCGAAAAAATTGATTTACATATTTCTCTTCTCAAAAACCACATCAAATCAGTTGTTCTCAAAATTTCATAAAATATAATTGAATTGTATCATGGTTTTGACCTTGATCTCACCATTTTCTATATTTAATTATTTACTCACACCTGTTTGAGCATTTTCTAAATTATTCAATTTTTATATCTCAATAGGATTTCAATGATTCCCTCCTGGGAAATTACTTATGTACATTGTCTATGAAGTTATTGAGGATTATATTGATGGTTTTCATCCTTTAGCTGAGGGAGTTCACCTAATAGATATTGATAATAAAAAATTAGAGAATGATGGGTGATCCCAAAATCATATTCATTCCTCACTTTACTAAATTGGGTTTCATAAAAGTTAAATGAATTAGAATAGTTAAAGGTTTCCAAGATATGTTTTATGACATCTATGAAGAAAATAATAAAATGAATAAAGTGAGATTAAATTTTTTGAGATTTATATACAAATATAAAAAAATGGGTGATAATGAATTTTTTTGTGACTTCTATACAAGGGTGATTATATTATTAGAACCATTAGATGATTTTGGCAGATGTTTGAAGATTCATCCATTATTGAAAAGATATTATGAAGTCTTCTTGATAAATATAATGTGATCATTTCATCTTTAGAATATTAAGATCATGTAAATAGGTCTCATTATTATCTACATTTCACTCTCATCATGTAAGAAATGATAACAGGACAAATATTCATAAACAAGGTTAAAGAAGATTGATAAATTTCATTCAGGGATACAAATAAAATAAAAACATTCAGAAAAAAATGAAAAATATTTTATGGCATAAAATCATTCAAAAAAATTATAAATCATTCAAAAAATAATGAAAAATATTTTCTATAATAAATATCCATGTTTAAAAAAGAGAATAATGATTTGAGTAATTTTCTTTATGAAATGAAGAACCTCAACATCATTCTTGAAGGATTGAATAATATTAAGGGGAAAGAATTAGAGTTTTTTCAACAAAAACCAAATAAATAAGCACATGCAATTTGAAATTTCCAAAACTAAGTTATAGAAATTGGTGAGAGTTATTAGAAGTAAAAAATTTATAAAGATAAAACAATATTTTTCTCAATGGGTAATAAGTATGATGAAGATGATCCTAATAAGAATAATGTTTAGAAGACCATGTATATACCAAATTCAAGAAATGTTAAGATACCTAAAGTTTATATTGGTTAAAAAGAGGAACCAGAAGATGATACATATATATATATATTTTTAGGCCGAATTGAATTCTAATATATAAAGAATAAAATATCATAAGGATACCAAAAAATTATTGCCCGTCAATCAAATAATGAGGAATGTAACAATATTATTGGAACCATGGTACACAATTTGGGAAAATATGAAAGGAAAAAGGGAAATATGAATTCTATGGTTTACATTAGTATTGTAGAGAATTATGCATAAAAAAGATGTATTAGTTCAATAATAAACATTGTAATTAATCTAGAAGAAACTGTATGTCACGACCCATCCCTCGGGATCCGTTTTGTGACTACCCCAAGCCCACCTTCCAAAGGCTAGGGGTTGGCGACTAGCTTCGGAAAGGCGTATCCCTAAAACAGCAAGACATTGTCATTTAGCCTGTACACACACATAGTCTAAGAACTCAATAAGAAGCAACCAAAAAGTAAACTTATATCATAAAAGTATGCAGAAACTAAATGGGTCAGAATATAAGCCCAACTAAAAAAGTAAAGTACAACTGAAAAGTGAAAAACATCTCTTGGATCGTCCACCGAGGATCCTACCTGAAGGGTAAGTACAACTCACAATCAGTAGTCCCTATGTCACGTCATGCCAAAAGGTCCATCTCCGAGAACCGTCTGGTCTTAGCTCCCTCATCCTCGATCAACATCGTGTGTCGTCTACATAGGACACAACATTTTAGGGGTGTATCCCATGCAGGGGTGAGTATAACGATACTCAATAGGGACTCAAAGACCCTCATAGGTCTCCCAGAGTTCAACAAAGGAAAAACCACAAAGAAAGACCACAAACTCAAATCACAAAGTGATAGTCATCAACTCTACTTAAGTATATGCCCATACATATACATAAGTTATCAAGATATACTTATCACATTCATGGGGGAAGAATACCAAAAAGTTAACACCACAGATGTAGAAGTACCACACGGGTAACACCATGAAGATACAAGTAGCACACAAGTAACACCAAGAAGATAAAAGTACCACACATGTACCACCATGAAGATAGAAGTACCACACAGGTAACACCACTAAGATAGAAATACCACATAGGTAACACCACAAACATTTCACCATGAAGGTAGAAGTACCACAGAGGTAACACCACGAAGATAGAAGTACCACACAGGTAACACCACGAAGATAGAAGTACAACGTAGGTAACACCATGAAGATAACACCATGAAGGTAGAAGTACCACACAGGTAACACCACAAAGCTAGAAGTACAACATAAGTAACACCACCAAGATAGAAGTACCACAAAGGTATCACCACGAAGAGAACACCACGAGGGTAGAAGTACCACACAGGTACCACCACGAAGACAACACCATAAAGGTAGAAGTACCACACAGGTAACACCATGAAGATAGAAGTACCTTACAGGTAACACCATGAAGATAACACCATGAAGGTAGAAGTAATACATAGGTAACACCATTGAGATATAAGTACAACACATGTAAAACCACGAAAATAACACCACGAAGGTAGAAGTACCACATAGGTAACACCACAAAGAGAGAATTCTCAGCTCACACCATGTATAACTTAAGTATAGAAATACAGATGACTAATAATAAGCTATATCCTCCTATTATTTTAATAGGAACTGCTTCAGACCCACGCAGGATCAATAGGTAATAACCCACGTTGATCCACGCCTGATCAGTATGTGCTGACCCACACAGGATCGCTGAGCGCTGACCCACAAAATATCTAATAGATTTTGACCCACATAGGATCGATAGATGCTGACCCACATAGGATTGATGTTCTTTATTCACGTTACATCCTTCTATAGGATTCCTCGCACCCAGTACGCTCAGGTTCTAGAGAATATTCCCCTTGAGTTAATGGTCAAACCTTGACCGACTCTAAGATCTAGAAAGGAGTAACCCAAAGGACCTTCATGTCATATGGGTTCCAATGTGACAGAAGGTGTGTCAATCATATTCATGGTCAGTGATTTATACGCATTTTAGTTAAAAGGGCCCAGTCGGATTCAACTTCCATCCAACTCGGCCATACTCCAATTGTCTCAAAACCTCATGTAGAGTATACCAAAAGGACCGTCTCACTCCAAGGGTCCCAGCACCATAGACAATTCATCAAACAGATGCCTGGTTCTCATGTTATGTCCCTTTAAGTGTTTCTAGGTATTGTTGGTCCCGCGTCTGGTCCGACCCGGTCGAACCGACCTGGCTAGGCGGGGTCACGGTGGGCTTGGCCCGCTGATCTACTATTTGGACCAGCTCCCAAGTGGGTGCGGCCCCATCAACAAGGGGGTGGCCTTACCCGCAAGGGGGTGTCCCGGCCCGCAAGGGGGTGTGTCATAGCCCGCAAGGGGGAGGCCCAAACCACACGGGGGTGTGGCCCGCCGGGCATGCAGCTCGGTGGGCCGGCGGCTCGGCTCGCAGCGGAGCGCGGTCCGCAGGTGGGGGCGGCTCGGTGGTGTGGGGTCCACCTGACCTAGTGCAAGGGGGGTCCCAATTTCAAAGGTGAAGCAGCAGCGCCTTTACACTACCAAGTCACCCGTAGGACCCACCTGTTGGTCTCGTCGCCGTGGCCCCACCAGAGGTGCGTGGGTTGTGCCGCCCTCCTCTTTCGGGGCTGGCCACCACCTCCGACTACTGTGGGTAACAAGATGCGGTTGGTTCTCCTAGTGGCATGTCTGTGCGGCCCTCCATTCTCATGGCTGAATGAAGCCGACTTCCGCCTCCACTCACAGTGGCATTGCCCGCGGCACCTTGCTCAACAGCGGTGCGCGACAATGCGTTGCACCTCCTTCGCAGTCTGCTGACGTCGGCTGCTCCGATGATCGTCGTGGCTTAGTTCTGCGAACTCCTCTCGCATCACGCGATGGTATGCCACCTCCATCTTAGATGGATGGAGCCACTGTGTTGGCGGTCTACCACGGTTTATGCAAGGGTGGAAAGGTAGCGGAGGGTCTAGGCCATGTTCGTTAGGACTGCACCCTCAGCAGTAGCTTCTAATCATGAGTAAGGATTATAGGATTCAATAATCACATGAATTAAACAAAGAAACAAATACCTACCTCAAGAATTAAGGGGAGATCCCGTGATTTAGGAAGTGGGTCAGTGTTCGTTTCCCCCGTAAAAAGCCGCCAACGATGCTGCTAATGCATTATACTTCAGTTCATGATTCGGTGTCACCTATCATCGCCTGTTTGAACCAGATCCTTCCTCTAAGGGTTTGGAATCACATCACCTTGTCAGCACTTCATTGTTTGGTGAAGCAATGCCGATAAATCTCCCCATGATCCATATAAATAGGAGAGGTGGAGGGTTTCTAACGCTCATGGGATTTATGAGGGTTCATTAATAATAAACCTTCCTAATTCCCAATGATGATGTTACATAGGATTGAAGGGTCAATCCATTTAATGGCTTGACACATGGCTGGTCCCACGTTATCACTTTTCCATTGGAGGAAAATAAAGAAAGAAATCATGTAACATAGTTATTTTATTTATTCTTTGAAAAAGTCCCAAAATATAACTATTTCTCCAGACCTACTATGGTTAAAGTGAAGCCTCCCTTAAGAAAATCTCGGTGCTATGGATTCAACGGTACCCTCAGATTTTGAATATGGGAAATATTTCAAAAGATAGAAAATACCGCTCACGCATTTGCTAAATGTACCTTAAAAAGTTTAGAAATTCATTCCGAGCACACCGGGCCTTGGAATCACGTTCCGTTAATTTTCGCAGACTCGTAATAATCCCATATAATTAAAAAAATTACATGGAAGATCCAGGTCTTTACATTCTCCCCTCCTTAGGAATTTTTTTCCCCGAAGGACACAACATAGACTAAGAAAACGAACGGGGGTACTGAGCATGAACTTGAGCCTCCCACTCATACGTGCTCTCCATAAGGTTATTCTGCTACCAATGAACGCTGATTAGAGGTATCGACTGCCCACAAGGGACTCGCTCATATAGATCCTCAATTTCTACTAGAACCTCCATAAATGTTTCCCTATTATCAAAGTCTAGATCTCCATGGTCGATGATGTGAGATGGGCCATTCACTTATCTCTTTAGGTGGGATACATGGAAGATGTTTTGCAACCTCTCCAACTACGGTGGTAGTGCCAAGAATTATGCCACCTTTCCAATCCTCTGATGTATCATAAATAGTCTGATAAACCTTGGGGATAACATTCAGCCTCGTCCAAATCTCCATAAATCTCTTCGAGGTGAGACTTGTAGGATGACATGATCTCCCTAACAAAATTCCAAAGGTCTCTACCTCCTATCAGCATAAGACTTCTACAGGATCTTCTCAGTCTTCACTTACTAACACATGAGGCATCATGATACAAACATTACCATTGCTTCCTTCATCCAAATCCACTAGTACTAACGCTAGGGGGTCCTGGTACACCTTCACCACTCTATGATGTACTATTAAAGGGGTGGTATGGAACTCCCTTAACACCTCCTCTCGAAGCATCACTGGTACCATGGTGCATCCTCTAAAGTGACAAACATGCTCCCCACCTTCAACAAATCCTTCAGGATACCGTCTTGAGAATATCATAGCATGTCAGGCCTCGTAGTCAATGTCCCCAAGTTGTTCCTCCCAAAATATATGAATAAGTGGGGGAGTGACAGTCATATACTAGATGTATGTTGTTCTATATTTATCCATGAAGGATATCCGCAGCACGACTAGCTACTTTGACACATCACTCATCAGTTGTAGACCAGACCTCATGTTGAGTGTGTCTGCTACCAAGTTCCCCGTCCTAGTAGTAAAGACTATCTCAAAGACATAGTCCTGGAGGAACTCTATCCATCATTGTTATCTCAGCTCCAAAATTCTCTTCTGACACTTCATCATCCACAGGAAAGGATTCCCCTTCTTCATTAACGTTGACAAGGGTGCCGCTACCCTGGACAAGTCAGGTAAAAATCGTTGGTAGTACCCAGCCAAAGTAGAAATTCCTCTCCCTTCGGAGAGGTAATCCTAGAAACATATTTTGAAAATATGTCCCCATACTCTAGAAATCCTATTGGGAACTAAAAACTAAAAACTCATGATTCCACGAGTGTGAGGTTGGCTGACTCAAGAGTGATTGGCTACACCCCCCTATGCATGAGCATCCTAGGATTCCCTTTTCACTGACCAAAAAAACCCCATTCCGACATTGTAGATAAACCACAACATATTTTCCTAATACATTCATTCTGAGTCTGAACTCTGGGTGTCCAGTCCATACCAAAACTAACATTATAAAGCCTCGATACTGCCACCAAGAGGTTTGAACCGAAACTCTCACCTCAAGGGATATATCTCATTATCATCATGAGTGTGATTATCAAGTTTCCTCTCAAAGGTATCTCTAGATGCAAGGGCCAGGCCACCAGTTTAACCAGTAACTCTTGGTCATGAAAAAGATTCATGGTAAGAAGGAATGATTGGTACCTATTTATATTAATACAACAGCTAGTATTAGACACATATCGTACATTGATTCATTCCGGGAGCCCTTCTGTCACACTCTTTGACCGCTTGCAGCTACTCCCTTCCCATGTCCTCCATCTTCCTAAGCCAGGTGGGGACCACACTGGGGGTGGTTGTAACATGTCGAAATGTACACCACCTCATACTTCTATTTGAGCTCCACTTCCATGTCTGCATCCCTGCAGACTCATCTGTCCCAAAAAACACCTCGCTCAGGGGGTATGATCCCTGTAGTACAGACCGTACTATACTCATCGAGTACCTGGGATAGTCGGTACGCCTCAATGAATACTCAGCTTTAGACATGTCGTCTACCAAAGCTGTAGACTCTATAGGGAACCCTAATCCCCTAGATATTTATGGAATGATACCCCATTCTTTGAGGAAGACTCTCAATCTTGTCCATCGAAAATTCACCTCTTCGTAAGATTAGGGTAATCTAAACCTTGTCATCGTCCTACTGATCCATGTAGAAGGCTCTCTACCAAGACCTCCATCTGATCGAATAGTGCATGTGCTAGATAAAATCTCAGCCACCTCCTCTAGCTAGTCCTTAGCCGCCTGTGAGTCTGGATTTCCTCAGAACATGACAAGTATCTGATGTTGAAACACATGTAAGGCACTCAGACTACATGTTTCCTCTACTAGTACCACCGATTGTAACAAGGGAACAACGGGCAATGACATAGCTGGTACATTACCCGAAGGTACTGTCTCGGGAAGCGGTCAATGTACCCAAGACTCGTCACCATGCAGACTATCCTCATGGTCACACAGTGATAATGACTGGTAGCTAGGATCACCATCTGATCTATTGGTGTCTCAACTAAGAGAAAATCTCTATCCACAGCCTACTGCCAGTTCTCAGCTGCCTACGGATCTGTATCACCTCAAAAGCTCGAAGGCCTCTACTGCTGGAACTCATGCAATGCGCTCAGTCAGCGTGCACGGTCCACTAGTAGCATCTATTGGGGATCCACACAAGATCTCTAGAATGCTGATCCACACAGGATCACTCGTTGGGCCTTCATCGTGTACTCTCTCAGGAATCCAAGATGGTTTTCTATGTGATGGAATACTGATAAATAAAATGTGTGCCTCTGTCATTAAGATATACCTAGTGATCTGAATCTAATTAAACCAAGAAAAAAATTCCAAAACACACACAATCGGTGTTTTCGTGCGCCGAGTCAAAAATCAGAATTCAGGGTCCTGGTGTATGGATACATTGGCCGCCACACCAACACTGGATTCCCCAAACATAAAACCAAACTTATAACACTTAACACTATCACCACATAGAAAAAATCAGAGTCTTATTCCTTTAGTAGAGATGACTCCTCTGAAACCACCTTGTCATGACCTGTCCCTCGGGGCTCGTGTCGTGACTACCCCAAACCCACCTTCTATAGTCTAGGGGCTAGTGACTAGAACTGGAAAGGCGTATCCCTAAACTTAGAAGGCATTTCCTTTTATCCTATACAGACACACAGTCTAAGAACATAACAAAAAGAAACCATGATGTTACCTGCTTTAGTAAAAGTGTGTTGAACGTAAAGGGGCCAGAATAAAATCCCAACTAAAAATCTAAAGTACAACTGAAAAGTGAAAAACAACTCTTGGATCATCCACCAAGGATCCTACCTGAAGGGTAGGTACAGATCACGATCAGTAGTCCCTATGTCACGTCATGCCAAATGGTCCACCTCTGAGCACCATCCATTCCTGGCTCCCTCAGCGTCGATCAACATTGTACACCGTCTACATAAGAGAAAATAAGGGGTGGGTGTGGTCAATGTAGGGGTGATTATAATGATACTCAGTAGGGACCCCAAGACCCTCGTAGGTATCCCACAGTTCCACAATGAAAAAACCACAAGGCAAGATCACAAACTCATAGAATGAAGAGAAAGCCATCAACTCTACTTAGTTATATGCCCCTAAATATACCTAAGTTATCAAGATATATTTATCCCATACATGAGGGAATAATACCACAATGGTAACACCACGAAGGTAGAAGTACCACACAGGTAACCCCATGTAGATAGAAGTACCACACAGGTAACACCACGAAGACAACAACAGGATAGTAGACGTACCACATAGGTAACACCACGAAGACAGAAGTACCACACATGTAACACCATGAAGATAGAAGTACCACACAGGTAAAACCACAAAGATAACACCACGAAGATAACACCATAAAGGTAGAAGTACCACACAGGTAACACCACGAAGTTAGAAGTCCCACACAGGTAACACCATGAAGATAGAAGTACGACACAGGTAAAACCGTGAAGATGACACCATGAAGATAACACCACGAAGATAACACCACGAATGTAAAAGTACTGTGCAAGTAACACCATGAACATAGAAGTACCACATAGTTAACACCACTAAGATTAAATTACCACATAGGTAAAACCATGAAGATAACATCATGAGGGTAGAAGTACTATATAGGTAACACCATGAGGACAACACCACCAAGGTAGAAGTACCACACAGGTAACACTATGAAGTTTGAAGAACCACACAGGTAACACCATGAAGATAGCACCATAAGGTAGAAGTACCACACAGGTAACACCGCGAAGATAGAAGTTCCACACATGTAACACCACGAAGATAACACCACGAAGGTAGAAGTACCACTCAGGTAACGCCACGAAGATAGAAATCTCAGATCACACCAGGTAAAACTTAAGTACAAAAATACATATGATTACTTGTAAGCTAGATCCTTTTATTCGGTTAAGAGGCACTGCTTTTGACCCACACAGGATCAATAGGTAATAACCACCACTGACCCACCCAAGATCTAACCCATACATGATCGGTGTACAATGACTCACACAGGATCGCTAAGCACTGACCCACATAGAATCTGATAGATGATAACCCACACAGGACCGATAGAAGCAAACCCACTTAGGATCGATGTTCCTTCTTCACATTACATCTAACTACAGGATTCCTCACACCTTGTGTGCTCAAGTCCCATAGAATCTTCCCCTCGAGATATCGGTTGTACCCTGACCTCCATTATTATCCACAAAGAAGAAACCCAAAGAACCGCCATGTCGTAAGGGTTCCAACGTGACAGACAATGCGAAAATCAGACGCTCGGTCTGTGAGTTATAATTGTTTTAGTTTCGAGGTAATAGTTGGATTTGGGTTCAATTCAAACCATTTGTACTTCAATAATATTCAAAACTCAAGTTATGTCCCTTTAAGTGTTTTGGATCTGGTTGGGCCCGGGTCCAGTCCAACTTTGTCATTGCCGACCGGACCCGGTTTGGGTCAACCCGACCCGGTCCGGATCGGCCTACAAGGGGGCGTGGCCTAGTGCACAAGGGAGTGTGGCCCGACACAAAAAGGGGAGTACATGCCCACAAGGGGGCGGCCCGGCCCACAAGGGGGAGCGGCCTGGCCCGCAACCGGGCCACTCGGCCCATAGGGGGGGTGCAGCCCGCCGGACACACCGCTTATTTAGCAGGCAGCTCTACCTATGGTAGAGCACGGTCCACAAGATGCATAGCCCGGTGGTGCGGGGGTCCGCCCGAGCTGGTGCGGGGGGGGGGGGGATCCCCGTTCGGAAGGCGAAGTAGCAGTACCCTTTTACGCTGCCAGGTAACCAACGAGACCTATTGCGGGTCCCACTATCAGAGTTGTGGCTCCTTTGGTGGCTCTCGGTCCATGGAAACCTCCTCTTCTATGGCCGGTCGGTGTTCCATTAGCCTCCTCTGACCACCGTGGCTGATTTTCCGTGGTTGGTTCCTCCATGGTGCACATGCACCGCCCTCCTTCCTCATGGTCGGCCGGTGCCAGCTATCATCTTCACCCACAGCGACTTCGGTCCTGACCCCTTTATCATTGGTGATGTGCGATGGCACACCGCCCCTACATTGCAACTAGCCAGTGCTAGCCACTCTGATGACCACCATAGCTTAGTGTCGTGGCCTCCTCTTATAGTGTGCTACGACGCGCCGCCTCCATCGTAGCTCGATGGTGCAGTCATGTCAGCGGTATTCCATGGAGGACGCAAGGATAACAAGGTAGTAGAGGGTCTCGTTTGGGTTCTTTAGGCCCGCTCCCTCTACATTATCTTGTAATCATGAGGGAGGATTAATGGATTCAATAATCACTTGAATAAAATAAAAAAAATCCCAACCTCAATAATGATGGAGGGCGCTTGTGATTGAGGAAGCGGGTCGATGTTCATTGCCCCCGCAACAAGTTGCTCAAGTTTCATCCTTCGGTTTATGATTTAGCATCACCCATTGTCTCCCACTGGAACTGGCTTCGTCCTCCAAGGGTTTGGTATCACAACACTTTGTCAGCACTTCGTTGCTTGGTAAAGTAGTACTGATACCTCTCCCCAAGCTCTATATAGGAGAGGTGAAGGGTGTCTAATGCTAGTGGGATTTATGAAGGTTCATTAATTAGGAACCATCCCAATTCCCAACAACGTTGTTACTTAGGATTGAAGTGTCAAGCCATTTAATGGCTTGACACATCGCTGGTCCCACATTTCCACTTGTCCATTAGAGGAAACGAAAGAAATAAATCAAATAAAAAATTTATTTTATTTATTCTTTTAAAAATTCCCATAATCTAAATTTTTCTCTAGACCTACAGTGGCAGAAGTGAAGACTCCATTAAGAAAATCGTGGCTCTACGGATTCAATGGTGCCCTCATATTTTCAATCTGCGAACCGGTTCAAACGTAATAAAACGCTACTCACACGTTTACTAATAGTAACTTAAAAAAGATCAGAAATTTTTTCTGGAAACATAGGGCCTCATAATCAATTACTGTCATTTTTCACAGACTTGTAATAATAACATATATTTAAAAAAATTATATGGAATATTTGGGTCTTTACATTGTATATAGATCTTGAGTTTCAGCCATCCTAATTAATAAAGGCATCTTGGGAATGTAAGTTTGAATATTGAAAATAGATTCCAACCCATGGAAACTATTTTTGAAATATGTTATCATCCTATAAAATATGAGAAGGATGTAGTTTCATGATACCAAAAAAACAATTATACAATAGATCTCAAAAATCATTTTATCTAGAAGAAAAATTTAATGAAAATGTATATCTTTTAGGAATTTCTCTAAATTATATAAAAACAGAATTATATGGGATATTTGAAAATGAGTATTCTTATTACATGAAAGAATACTTGATTTTTTTGATGAATTTTGATGATTATAAAGAATGTAGAGTGAATTTTACCAATTATGAGTTATTCAGAATAAATGGAGTTTGATATTCTATCAATGGGAGAGAAAAGATAAAAATAAAATGATCCTTTTTAATGGGTGGAAACATTAGTTTTCGAGTGTTTCCCTAAATTATGATGATGTAAAGGAGTATTATATTAGAAGAGACAGTTTCATTCTTAATAAATTTATATTTTCTTTTTTTTTTATAAAATAGTGGCAAATGAATGGAATCCAATTTCATTTAGGAGATTTGGAGTGTTCATATTTTCTGAGCATGATAGAAGAAAATATTCTATGACATGAGAGACTAGGGAACATATGTCAGAGTTATATGAGAAAACTTAAAAAAATTATATATCGTATTCCTTTATGTAAATAAGAAGTTATTGTAATTGTCACATATTCTATAAAGGGAAGATTACAAACTCAACACATATAAATGTTGGGATACATTCGACTAATCCCATAGAGCTGATACACTCTGACATTTGTGAGCCCATGAGAAATCAGTTATGAAACAGATATGATTAATTTGTTTTATATTTATGACTTCACTCACATTACATTTATTATGTCTTTTAGACATAATTTAAAGGCCCTAAAATGATTAATTGTTTTAGGAGAAGTGTAGAAAAATAATGTGGATATTCTATAAGGAAGATTTGTACTAATAATATTAGTGAATATAAAAATAAATATAACAAATATTTCTTGAGAATCATTTTATTAATTGTTATTTTATTACACCATGCACAGCATAATATAGTGTTATTGATGAAATAAGGAATAGAATTTTGGATTATATGGAACAAATAATGTTTACTAAACATGATATTTCTCACTACTATTATAGGTAGGAAATCAGAGTAGTAGTTCATATTCAAAATTGATGTATCCACATTCCAAACATGAATATGACTCCTTAAAATATGTATTAAAAAACAAAATTTTAATTAACTTTGGGTTTTTGGAAGACCATTCTTCATCAATTCCAAATGTAAAAATCTTTAGAAGTTTGATTATATAGGTGTTGATATAATTCTTCAGGGCTACCCTCCTAAAGATATAGGAATCATATATATAATATAGAAACTTGAATGATTATTGATTTCATATATTTGAAAAACCCAAAACATTATGATAAGGAAGTTTCATAGTTAATTGAAAATTTGAGATGAAGTAAGTATTGAATTTTTCTAGATTAAATATGTGACAAATTTTCCTAAAAATTGTAATAATGTTGAAGATTCTCATTATTATGATGCTGAATTAGTTATCTCATGTGACGAGGAAAAATTTTCATTCATCTTATCCAAGGATGACAATGTAAGTAGAGGTACAAGACAACATTCGGAATAATGAGAATAGGTTAAAAAAAGAAGAACATAAAACATACTATCACATACATCCTTATATTTATAGGTTGAGTCAAAATATGTTTATCACACTATAGAGAATCAATAGTGTATTGATATTATGAATGATTAGCTGGATCAGGTTGATAAGAATGATACATGTGATATTCTATCCAAATAAAATAATAATAATATAATTGGTACAAAACAAGTGTTTTTTGTAAAAAACTAAATGAAAATGATAATGTGATACGAAACAAGGACTGATTATTTTGTAAAGGATACTCTCGAAATGAAATCATTAACTTTTGTGAGACTGTTTATCTTGTTATGTGATTATAAAATATAATAATATTTCTTACTGTCATTTCACAATGGAAATATAGTATTTTTGGGATGGATTTCAGGTTAGATATTATTAACAGAGATATAAATGAACAAGTTTAGGTTGAATAACCATGTTAGTTCATGCATGGAAAAGATGAAATCTATATGTGAATGTAAAAAAAGACACAATATGGGTCTAAAAAAGCTTTTAGAGCTTAGTATTACAAAGTTGCTAACTTCTTAGCTAATCCAAAATTAAATAATGGAATATTTGACCGTAATCTCCATATAATTTTTAATTAAGAGGTTTCTGTCATTGTGGTTTTTAATTTTGATGATAACATATTTATAAAAAATGATCAAGAAACATGTGAGTATTTTTTTCAGGAGATGAAAACTAATTTTGATATTTCCATGATGGGATAAATGAAATAATTTATTTTCTTGAAAATATATCAAAATATTATATAAATTTACCTATATCAAGATATGTACACTAATTAACATCTTAAGAAATTTGGAATGTAAAACTCAGAGCCTATTTCAAAACATATTTTAGTCAAAAAACTAGTCAGTATTTGTTTAGTGAAAGTATTTATGTCAAAAATTATATATAATTATTTTTGAATATATATTATATCAAATGTTTTAATGGAAAAATATATTGTATACTATTATACTATATTCTGGGTATAAAAGTGGTACAAAGGAATCTCATATAATGAATGGTAAGTGAATAATTGAATATGTTATGGACAAAATAGTTTTTTGGATGAAATATGATATCATAAAAAAATTGATCGGTTTGGTTATATATAAGTATAATATGAAAGAATGTTTCAATGATAAAAAATACATATATGGTGGGATTTTCTTATTGGGTGAAATATGTGTTTCCAAGAATAAAAAGATATAATGTTTAGTTTCTTTTAGTATAGTAGAATATGAGAATGTAGTTTCTACCCAAGAAACAACCCATTTTAATAGATTAATAAATAGTTGGAAAATAATTTTTTTGATTTGATGTTTCCACTTAACCTGGGTTTTTATAATCAATGTGATATAGATCTAAATAAGAATCAGGGTCAACTTTCCTATTCTAAGAACAGTGATATCAGATAAAATTCATCCAAGAGTATGCTGAAAATAATGAAATGAAGAAATATTATGATCCTATAATAGATAAAGTGGTTGATATCTACCCAAAAAAATACTGAAAGAAACATTTCATAAAATAAGGATAATCATTGGTGTTCAACTTACCTCCCTTCAAGTCTATAGTGTGTGATTCTATCAACTCATCTTTTTATTGGATTTTTTTTAAATGGGTGAAAAACAATGCTGCATAAATCTATCCATTAGTATATTCTTAACCTTTTTAATGAAGAACATATATTTTGTAGGATTTCATAAAATGGGTATGTAGTGATTTTAGAATGTGTGGACAATTATAATAGTTAATTTAAGTGGATTATGCAAATATTATTCTAGTAGGATGAAGTTATTTCTATAGATAATGGTTTTGGGTGTTCCTATAAGAAACAATTCACAAATCACTGCTTATATGAAACATTGTATTATTGTTCAATGATTATTTTTTCCTATATTTAGTATTATTCTATATGATAAGAATTGATAGATAATTAATCCCTTTTTGGGGATACAATGTCTTAGTGATATATGTCCCTTTGTTGATTAAAAATACAATGGAGGATATTATTAGAAAAAATAAGGTTTCGTGTGTTCTAAAAAAATTGTAACATATTAAGAGGATATTGATTTTTTTAATTAAGGGGTGATCCAAATTATGTTTTTTATTATTAACATAAATCACATATCTTCGGTAATATTTCCATCAAAGGTGATCGAATGAAGTAGAGCCTCTCGATTTTTCATGTCTGAGTCTGTTGGATAAATATTATCAGTTGGAAATGACTAGTTAATGATTTGGCACTGAATGTTTATACACACATGGTATCGTGTTTCATCATATTGAGTGTCTAGTGATTTTCTAAATCTATTGATACATTTTTTATTAAACTTCCTAACATAAAAACTAAAAAAATGTTTCATGATCTATGTTTATATCGAAGCGATGGGTTTCGCTTCAGTTATTATAGAGATATGATAATATGTCTATAAAATTTTATGCATTTTATAAGGGTAAAAAAAATTTATGGGTTATATATAGGTAAAATGACATATTATTGAAGTTAAACATAGTTTATATTTACTAAATAATTGTACATGAAAGGACGTGAATTTTTTGTTTAAAAAATATGATTTTTGTAGAATTTTGATTGTAAAAAATACTATTTTATATTCATATATAAACTCTATTGAAAAGAATAATTTCTAGGGATATTTATATATGATGTGTTACTGGTCACTCATTATAAAAGATTTCTAATCTTAAAAAAATATCTATGTAAAAAAAGGGATTTCACCGGGAATGTCATCGAATGAATACTATTGGATGATATCTCACAATTGTTTTAGTCTGAGTCCATTGGATGAAAAATAAATATTTATGAAAGGTGTTTATATATGTATAATTTATATCACAGGGAAATTTATGATGTTTCAAAGTGAATTTGTTATTTTATAATTAAATTGAAGTCTTTGACTCATCAAATAGATGTTTTTGTTTAATTCATCAGGTAGATGTCATTTTATGAATATTTTCAACTAGAGATTAGTATTTGTAAGTAACACTCAAAGGTTTAAAATGAAATTCCTCTGATAATGGAAGTTTCTACTCAAAGAATTTATAGGTATTACAAAAGAAATTGTTCCAAAACATTTAATAGAGGTTCATATGATGAAATTATTACTATAAAGTGTTTCCAGAAATTGAGTAGTATAAGGTAATAGAAGTTAATAAGTATTAATGAAAATGTAAAAAAGGTATTTATTATGATGATGTGATGTTTGTCAATAATTTTTTCTTATCATAGTATGAAAATTATGTTCAAATAATCCTCCTAAAATTTTGGTTTAAGATGTTCATAAAAGCTTGTAGATGTCATAGTTTTCATAAAGCATCAAGAATATTCAATATAGATTAAGAATAATCCAGTGAGTTTTGTTAAATTGGAAAATATTTATTTCAATTTTTTTTAGAGTGACAATGAATTTAGGCTCACGAATTTTCTCCTATGAGCACAACTATAAAAGGGGTTTCAAGTACAACACATAATTAAACTGTTAACACATGATAACTAAATGAGAATCACTATATAGTTATAAAGTTAAATGGACTAACTTTTTGAAAACAAATATCATAAAGATTAATACTAGATAGAATATTTCCACTAGTTGGTTTCAAATAGATTATATAAAAAATCAATTAGATGAATAATATACTTGAGAGATCATATGGATAGTGCATAAAAAGTGGCTTCTATAATTAAAAGGAAATGTATATAGTTTACTAGATAAACATTCAGAGAGTGTTTACTAGTGAAACCTCTGATTAGACAAAAGTATTTATCCATAAGGCTAAGGAGGTGTTTTTTTCAAAAGATGTGAAATTAATGGATTAAGAATAATTAAAGAAAATACTATGTTATGAATGTTAAATAATAATAAAAATGAAGCATGTTGGTGATGGTTTTCATAGTTATTATGAAAACATTTTTATATTATTTAAATGTGTGAGGGTAACATGAACTATTGAATGACTATAGTGCTTTTCAAGTGAATGGTTATTCAACTTCTTACTGTAACCACATAAAAAGATTTTTTTGTTGGTTTGTGTTCTTGTGGATTACATAAAAACCATTTTAAAGACACTATTCTCTTACAGAGTAGTGAACCTTATAAATACTTATGTTCATGTGGTTTTTTTTGTCAAATAGTTTTCATCATGGTGATATCTCTCTAACTAGATGTGAAGGTTATTTCTTATGTAATAAAAAAATAAAGAGAAAATTCATTGATTCCCCCTTCCCTTTACATTGATCACTCGAATATTTATTGGTCATTTTAGGTTTATAGATTAGGGTTTTTGTTTTAGGGATATGGGATAATAATTTTGTATTTAGTTATTAGGGTAAGAAGTTTAGGGTTTATGGTTTAGGTTTTATGGGTTCCGATTTATTTTTTAGGGTTTAGTATTCATGGGTTTGGGGTCTAGGGTTTAGGTATTGTTCTTAAGGGTATATGAATCAGTGTTTGGGAATTTTGATTTTGTATTTTGGATTTAGGATTTAGTAATTTAGTTATAATTTGTGATTTATTGTTTATGATTTTGGGTTTAGTTTTTATGGTGGAGGATTTAGGCTTTATGTGTTGTTGTCTATAGTTTAGGGTTAACCATTTAGGGTTTAGTATTTAGATTTTTGGATTTGGGGTTTAGGATTAGGAATTTTAGTGTCTATGGTTTATGGTTTAGAGTTAAAGATTTGTGATAATGTTTAAGGTTCATAATTTATTATTTAAGGATTAGGGTTTAGTGTTTAAGGCTTAGGGTATATGATATTTACTGGGAATTGGGTTTTGGGTTTTTAGTTTAGGTATTTGTTTTTCATGATTGAGGTTTTTCATTTGGGGTTTAATGATTAGTGATTAATATTTATTATATAATGTTCGAGATTTAGGGATTAGGGTATTAGGTTTATGGATTAGGTTTTAAGGTTTATGGATTAGGGTTCGGTATTTAGGGTTCGGGTTATAGGGTTTGTGGTTTCTGGTTTAGGGTTTAGAATATGGAGTTTAGGATTTTATTTTTTGGTTTTCGGGATTAGATTTTACGAATTTGGGTGTTGAGTATTGGTTTTATGGTTTCAGGTTTAGGATTTAGGTTTTATGTATTAGGGTTGATGGTATAGGGTTTTTGGTTTTACGGTTTAGGGTTTAGGGTTTTGGATTATGGATTTAGGTTTTATGGATTATGGTTTTGGGATTATGGTTTAGGGTTTAGGGTTTTTGTTTTTGGGTTTATCATTTAAGGTTTAGTGTTTATGGTTTATGGTCTAGACATAAGGGTTTAGGTTTTAATTTTTAGGTAATAGGGTTTAGGATTTACAGTATATTTTTTAGGTTTTTTAGAGTTTTCGGGTTTATGGTAGGGCTTCTAGTTTGTGGTTTAGGATTTATGGTTTATGGTTAAATGATAAAGGATTAGGTTTTATGTTTTGGGGTATACAGTTTAGGTTTTATAGTTTAATATTTTGGGATTAGGGTTTTGGTATTATGGTTTCGGGTGTCTGATTTGTGGTTTTGGTTTTATGGTTTTGGGTTTTGGTTTTTGGGTTTTGGGTTTACAGGTTATGGGTTTTTTTGGTTTTGGGTGCAGGGTTTAGAGTTTAAGGATTATGATTTATGGTTTTAGGTTTCCGGTTTAGAGCCTATAGTTAAGGGTTTGGAGTTTAGGTATTATTTTTTTGGGGTTTTTGGTTTGGGTATCGTGGTTTAATGATTATAGTTCATAGTTTCGACATAAGGGTATGGGGTTTCCAATTTAGGGTTTGTGGTGTAGGTTTGGAGGTTAATGGTTTAGGTTTTAGGGTTTATGTTTTATTTCTTCATTTTTAGGGTTCACTATTTTTTGTTTAGGTATTATGTTTTAGGTTATAAGGTTTGGTATTAGTGTTTGGGCTTGGGGATTTCGGGTTTTTGGTTTATGGATTATGACATATTTTTTAGGGATTTGTTTCTATGTATTGGGATATGTGTTTTACGATTTATGGTTTTCATTTTTTGGTATAATGTAAATCCTTGAGTTTGTATGAATTATGTTTTTCAAAAAAAAAAATTAATTGATAGTTTACATCATAAGTAACACCATGTGAAGGTTTCTCTATATGAAACACAGGTTTAGCTTTCATTATAATGGACAATGAGTTTTAACAAAACCATGATATATTATCATTAATGTTATTTAAAAGTGACTATTATAAACTACCCATTAAAAATTGAGATATGAATAGTAATAAATAATTTTTAAATATTAATTATAGTGGAATTAAATAAATTCTAAAAAATAATTTACTTTTCCATATTGTCTTTATATGTTTTGAAAAATAATTTTTTCTCAAAAAATTAATTTAATTTATTTTTGTGATCATTAATAAAATTAATTTTTCAAAATTTTATAAAATAAATTTCCTAAAATAAACTTTTTTTTTAAATCATCATGTCAAAATTATATTAGGGTGACTCTTTGGATTTTTTTGAGACATTTCATTTTTTGATGAATAGTCAATGCTACTAAATTTTAATTGAAAACATCCTTCTTGTTTAATTTATTTATAAAGTTAAATTATATTTTAAATTTATTTTAAATTAAAAAGTTCATTTGTACATTTATTAATAAAATTTAGGTTATTGGAATAAATTTCAAATTTAATTTCTATATAAAAACACTATAAGTATTTGAACATTCTTCCTTTAAAGCCCCACATTCTTATCACATCTATGGGAACAATTTTAATTATAAATTTTCTACTTTAGTGAATTAATTTTTAAAAATTTATTTAATATTTATAATAAAAATAATTTAAATTATCTTATATTTTTAACTGAAATTTTTCATAAATGAATATTAAAAAAATAAATATATATATTTACCACGATTAAGGAAAAAATGGGTTTACGGAGGGTTAAACTAAAAAATAACTGTTTAAAATAAACCAAAACGTGTCCAAACCCCATTTTCTAGCCATATTTTGACTATATATCTTCTATGAGCTAAAATGGTCCATTTTAGAACCTTTTTTATTGATGAAAACATGTTTACACCTTTTCCTTTTCCAAAATTACAAAATTTCCACTCACCTCACTTATAAAAGGAGGTACCCTCTCCTTCCTCTTAATAGCTTAAAATGTTATTTCTTCATAAAATACCTCCATATATTACTTCCAAACCCCATTTTATGGCCATATTTTGAAATTATATCTTCTATGATCTACACTGGTCCTTTTAATAACCTTTTTTCATGATGAAAACATGAGTACAAATTTTTCTTTTCAAAAATTACAAATTGTCCACTCACCTCACTTATCAAAGGCCACCCATATCCTCTCATATTAAAATCATAAAAACATATTAGTTTTTAAAATAATTCAAAAAATTAATTCGAAAAACACCATCGATAATACTAAAAGCCTAATTTTGTATATAAATACTACCATGAAATGATATTGGTGAAAATCTGAGGACACCCGAAGAAGAGGCAACGTTCATCAACGAGCACTTTTGTTTTATTTATTCCTCCACCTACATAAATTATTATTATACCCTGATGATATAATAAATAAAACATATTACATATACATCGATTTTGTTATGTATATTTTAGAAATTACAACCAATTCACTTCCATCAAATGGGTGACGAAATCATCATTCATGTGTATAGTGGACGACCGCCTTGTCAACTGATTTAATTCATTTTTCCATTACCAGCACAAAATGAAGGAAATAATGATGGATTTTATATTTATATATGATATTTATTAAATTATTATAATTTGATAATTATTATATAATATTTACCATAATACACGACATTTTTTGGGGAATATAATCACACTAATCATATGTACAACCGAAAATCGCCCCATAAATCGATGTCATTCATTCACGATTTAAATTTACGGTAATAATGTTAGTTTCAAGGCATATATTCTATGTAAATGATGTAAAACATATTATTTAATGATAATATATCATTTAAATTTAATTATTTAAATCCAATAATAAAATGGAAACATCATTCATGCATACGTACCATCATCCATCTCAATGAATGATGTATTTCATTTTATATCACTAAATTTTATGGATTATGGTAAATTAATATATAATAAATATATATGATATTTATATGATGTTTAAGATTTAGTTGATTTAGAAATCATGATCAATTTATCAGGAAAAATATAAAAAATCATATCATAAATGAAAAACAATGTGGCTATTGCCCAAAACATAATATTAACACTGAATTTTTAATAAACAAGTTACAAAAAGTCATAAGAAAATCATATATGGTATGATATATATAAATTTATTTCTATAATAAATTTATAATTAACATATATTTATTATATATGAGGTTTGAAAAATGTACGACTGAATTCAAGACTAAAGTTTAAATATTTTTGTCTCAGTTTTCCTTTTTTGATAAATACAATATGGTATGCACCTATATTCTTTAATAAGTGGAATATACCACTAATTTTACATGTAATATAATGAATTTATTTTTCCTCATGATATTTTATGTTTAATTTTATGTTATTACGTTATGGTTTTTAGGATTAAAAGTTTCCATAGATTTAATGATTTTATCTTACAATCTCACCATTTGTGAGGATTAATTATGATAATGTTTCTGATGGTAAAATAATATGATCCATCTCTCAAGAAACTTATTAATTTTATTCTACTATGTTTATTGATCATATTTTCATGTTATTTTACTATTTCCAACTCTTTGGTATATAAAATAATTTTGAAAATGTTTTAAATAAAATTTTTCATTATTTCCCTCTTTAGACGTGAATTTGTTTTCATCCAAGAACATGTTTCAAAAAAGTTTTCAAGATTTTATTATTATTCACATATTATTTTTAAAATATAGTTTTAACCATGTTTTAGTTTTTTTAAAATGTTTTGAATTAAATCTTCATGTCATTTTTAAATAATTATCATTTGAATTTTACCGAAAATGTGAATAGAATATTTGTTTTAACCTGTATAGTATGAATGAAACATCATGTCATCATGAACATTAATGTATTTGGAGATTAATTTTTATGTCTTCATGGTCATTTTCAAATAAAAAAATTTCAACATGTTTTATGATTTAAAGTGTTTCTCATGGAATAATTGTTATTTTCTTTAACAAATGTGTAAAATGAACACTCAAAATAATTTTCCATCTAAGACAACATCCTTTAAAGTTACTTATGACATACTAGAGACATGATCCAAGGATACAATTACTATTTATTCTATCAGTGGTTGATGTTTTTGAAATAATTTTGTCCTGGAAATCCTTTTCTCTTCCACAATTTCTACCATGATAAAGTTCTTATAAGAACCATTTATTTTTCAATAGATCATTCTAGGATGAGATGATAAAATTATTATGAAACCTAACCCTTTTCTATAGGTTTTGATATGGTCAATTTTTTTTTAAAATTCATTTCTTTTAATTGGTTATGATATGATGAATTTTTAATGATATTGTAGAACACATATATAAGGTTTTCCTTATGAGGTTGTTGGGAACTATATCTCCCTACAAAGAAATGGGTAATAATTTATATCACAAGAGATAAAAAGGACTATAATGGGGAGTGAACTCAATATAGGAAGGGAATTTATACAAAATTATGGTTATGGGAGTGAACCTTCAATACAATTATAGTTTTGTTAGTAAACCCATTCCACTATAATATCATTCCAATAATCCTTAACCACCATGGAAATTATATTCTATGCTTAGCAGATGAACCATAGCCCGGTTGGTGAGGACTCGACAAGTAAATCCAAGAGACCCAAGATCAAATATGAATGGAGACATATTTTTGGGTAACTATAGAAGTACACTAGTAAGAACTATAGTATGTACTATTTGATACTATAGTTGTCAGAACTATTCTTCCATCTGGGCCTTTGGGCCACTGGTTTGGTCCTCGGGTCCTGTAAGGATTTCGGTCCACCCAATGCATTTGTACCAGTTGTTTCTCATGGGCTTTGGGCAACCTCAAGGACTTCGGGCCAACCCAAGGCATTCATTCCAAACATATATGTAGATTTATCAGTCATACTACAAGCGACTGGGATCTAGACGAGGAATGACATGTTCTGGGGGGATTCCAAGTTTTCTTGTCTGGGTGATTTTCTCTAAGACCTTTGGGTCATGTAATTATCTCTAAGCCTTCAGGCCTTAGAAGGGTTCCACCACACCCCTTGAAAGGTGGATTATCAAAATTAAAAAAATGCCTTTGGAAAGTTTGGGTAGGTTATGCATATTCGTACTCCTAAAATCTATGTCATACGCTAATGTTATGATTTCATGGATCATGTTTTTTTATTCCCTTATAATTCAGGTCTTATGAACTACCAATATTTATTTTTGGACTCAAGATTAAAATATTTGATATTAAGGGTATGGTTTTCAAATGTTATGATCTGGTTCTCATGACATTATGTTCATGTTATGAATACATATATCACTTTCTTTTATTTACTAAGAATATGATGTCACCCTTTCTTATGTTTCACTTCCCCATGTAATGGAGAAATTTATTATATTTGATGTGTCTAAGATGGGTTCTAGTTATGAAGATCATAATGGGTGTTGATATAGTTTACCTATGGACGAGTTTTCTATATTTCCAATCTTCCAAATAAACTAAAATATTACTATCCTAAGATTGTGTTTGTGTAACATAATGAATATTAATAAAAATGATGAAATATTTAGATATGATAATCCTAGGTAACAATAGTTGGAATCAGAGGATATTTTTATAAAAATTTGGAAATAATTATGAGAAAAAACTATCATGGTCACTAAGGACATGTATAAGGATAATTATAAATATGAGTAAATGTATAAGAAAATTTCATGGAATTTTGGTAAATGTTGGACTGAGTGGTTTCAAAGAAATTATATCCCTATCTAGATAATACAAGTTGATGTGTCTCTGAGATAGTGGTACAATGGTGTAATGAATATGAAAATGGAAAATTGTGCTAGAATTGATCATAACCTATTTTATGATGATGAGTCTTTTTCACACTAGGTCTGACACTCCTAGGGGATATGATTTGGTAATTTACAAACTCTATATAAACCATCATGAAATATTTAAATAGATGATGATCATGAATTACCTCGGATAAGCTTAATGTTCCATTGATTAATTTTTTTTTAGGATTTAGACTTCCTATATCTGAATTTTGTTAATTATATGGTTCCATATTTTGATTATTGATTCTTACACTATGTTTTTTGGTTTTAGTATATGGATGGTACCTGAAGGAACTATGTTAACGCTGAGTGTGATAGACATTGTATTGATTTTTCTCCCAAGAATCCAAACATTATGGAATTTTCAATGAAATATATCATTGATATTGTCAAAAAACTATTTCATGTCATAAATAATGATGGACATCCAAAAGAATTAATAAGGGAACAACATTTTTTGAGTCCTTCATGAGCATATTCCAACCTTATTTTATGGGGTATTCTAATCTATTAGTTTGTGAACAATGTATAAACACTACTAAAATGATTATTCAATTATCCAATTTTTAAAACATGAAAAAATCATTTTGGTTATCTATCATTTAGATGTTTAAGAAGATCAATGGAGAAATATTATATTGAATTTAGAGGCACATGATGAAATTTAATCCAGGGATTGGGATGAGGATAAGAACTAAATTTTTAATAAGTATATTATTTTTAATATTTGTATGAAAATGGGTAAGGAGTTAATTGAGACAAATAAAAATGATATTGAGTTTATTTGAACCTATAAGGAAAAATTTACAAGACCTGATTCGTACATTTGTGGTATTAGCAGTGAAAATTGCTATTTATATGATGATCATATCTCAGGTCTATGATTCCTACTTGTTGATAGTAGAATGGATGTACTTCCAGCAAATATTTTCATTATTCCTTTCTTTGATATTAATGTTATCCTGTGAATGGATTGGCATTATCTATATAAATACCACATAAATTCTTGATTAAGTGAAGTTATATTTCATATTTCATACCAATGTATGATTTTTTATCAATGTGATGATAAGTATGAATATGTGATGGATATCATATCCATTGAATGGGTATTAATTCTTATTTAGAAGGGGTGTTTATATCAAATGGATGGGGAGAAACTCGACATCGATGGAATGGATATTCTTTGCGATGTTTTTTCTAAATTTTTGGTGGAGTTTGGTAATGTTACCCAGAATTTTGAAATTTATTTTTTATTAGAAATCATAACTAGTTTGACACCAATTTAAAATATTCCCTAAATAATTTCTCCAATAGGATTGAGAAGTTGATGAATAAACTCATGGAGAACCTTGAAAACGGATTCATTCATTCATGTTTGTTATATTGGGGTACACCTATTTTTTTAAAAAAATAGATAGATGTGAATCTACATTGATTATCGAGAGAGGAATAAGATCATGATCAATAAAAATAATCCTCTTAATCATATTGATGACTTGTTTGATGAACTTCATGGATCTCAATACTTTTCCAAGATTGGTATTTATTTCATATATCATAAATTGAGGTTCAAGAAGGAGGATATACCCAAGATGACATTCCGTACAAGTTATGGACACTATGAATATATAGTTATATCGTTTGGTCTTACTAATTCCCCTACAATATTCATGGGTTTAATTAATAGATCTTTTAGAGGTTACCTTAATCAGTTTTTGACCATCTTTATAGGAGATATTTTTATCTATTGAATGTTCAATGAAGATCATGAATACCACTTGGGAAATTTAATATTTACCCTAAGTAATCAGAAACAATATGAAAATTTTACAATGTTTTAATTTTCACTCAAAAAGGATTAAATTTTGGGTCATATAATCTCAAGAGTGGGTATATCAGTAGATTCATTAATGTCAAAGGATATTGAGTGTTGGCCCAGACTAACCAAGGTTACTCAGATACATAATTTTCTTGGTTTATTTAAATATCATGGACCATTTTTGGAGAATTTTGGAAGACTATATAATCCACTCACTATGTTAACTTGGAAGGGATCTGAGTTCTTTGGTGTAGATAAATCTAAGGAAAAGTTCAAAGAAATAATGAGAAATTTATTCATTTCACCTGTGCTTATATAACCTGGTAGTGGAAAAGGGTTTTAAAGAAATGTAATTATTCCAATAATTGATTTGAAAGTGTTATTATGAATAATTACATGGTTTTAGATTCTACCTCATGAAAATTGAATATTCAAGAGAAAATTTTCTGAGCTCATGATTTGGAGTTTGGTACGGTGATTTGTTTATTAAATATATGGAGTAATAATCGTTATGGAGAAAAGTGTGATTTATATACCGATTATAAAATTTCAAATTATATATTCATATATAAGTAGTTAAATATATTCCAAATAAGTTGGTTAGAGAAAATTAAATATTATGACTTCCCAATAACTTACCACCCAAGGAAATTAAACAAGGTGGTTGATGCTTTGAGTTGAAAGGAACATTCTAGGATATCCATGTTGAGGATTATAAAAGATGATATATTTTGTTATTTTCATATTATGGAGATGAAAATACTAAAGGAATGGGAAACGTTATCTTTATCTATTTAATTTTATCCATTTTTTAATGTTATGGTTAATGAAGCACAAAAGGAATATGTAGATCTACAAAAGACAGCTTAAAATGTCAATGATTTGAACAACGATCATGAAGGTATAATAAGGTTCATGAATCTTATATGTGTTCTATCCATACAATATTTTAAGTATTTGTTAGAGTAATATTATAGTTATTCATTCCCTATTCATCTGAAAATTATAAAGAATTATAGTGATTTGAAAGATTATTTTTGGAGGCATGAAATGGAGAGATGTGTCATAAAATTTGTATCTAAGTGCTTGGTATGTCCAAAATTTAAGGTGAAAGACAAATGGTTTTGAGGATGATACATACATTACCCACACCAAAATGGAAATGGGTAAAAATTAAAATTTATTTTGTGGGTGGACTCCAAAAAATTTCTAAATGGAATAATGTTATGAAGGTTTTAGTTGATTACCTTACTAAGCCAGAAATATTCATCTCTATCCAAGAAAGCCTATAAATGGATCTAATTTTTTGGATATAGAATAATAAATTTTTTAAGGTTACATGGAATACAAAATTCCATTTTTTCAGATTAGGATCTAAGGATTACCTTAATGTTTTGGTGAATTTTCCACCAAGAACTTGATAGAGAGTTGTGTTTCAGCACTGCTTATCATCCTTAAATAGATGGTATCTATAAGAGAAAAATTAAAACCCTAGGGGATATGTTGAGATATTGTTCATTGGATTTAAAATGTGTTTGGGATTATCACATTCCTCTAGTTGAGTTTTTATAAAATAATAGGCTTCACTTGAGAATTAAGATGAGTCTTTATTAATCTCTATATATAAATGTTTTTAAAGAACTAATTTTCTTGAATGATTTTAGAAAACGAATTTTATTAAGATATGATATATATGAAAAAATTTCAAGGAAGGTTATATCCATTCATAAACACATCAATGAATATTAGAGTGGTAGAAAATTTATGTTGATAATAACCTGTGTGGTCAAGGTTTTAAATATAGTGGAAAGTAATTTATAAGAATTTCTCCATGGAAAATGGTTATGAGATTCGAGAAGTAAGGTAAATAGACCCCTAGGAATATCAGTCCCTTTTAAATTATTGATCATATCAGGACCATATCTAATCCCTTGATGCATCCACCAAACCTCCCTCAATACCACTATATGTTTCATAAATCTCTTCTAAGGTAGTACATACATGACTATTCACTTGTATTAAACTCATAAACTATACCACTTGAGTGAGATAATTTTTATGAGGATAAACCAGTAGATAAATTGGTTCATATAAATAATGTTTTATGAAATAAATCAAGTCATGTAGTAAATATTTTGTGGAGAAACCACCAGTTTGGGGAATCTACATGGGAACATGAAGATATGATGAGGTAGAAGTATCCTCATTTTCTTGTATTGGTGTGAAAAATTTTTAGGGAGAAACTCATTTCATTGGGGTAGAATGTAACACCCAGAGTTTTTATAATTTTTTTATAATAAAATAAATTTCATTGGTTAGGTTCATTAAGAGAAACACTATGTAAAGATTTCACTTCACACAACACTCGGTTAGCTTGTGTTATACACGATAATGAGTTTTAACAAATCCATGATACATTACTAATATAGTTATTTAAACATGACAACTGTAACCTAGATTTTAAACACATTAATATGAATATTAATAAATAATATTTATATATTAATCAAAAATATTTTATATAAAGGAAAAATATTGATAAAAATTTATAATTTTTTGTAAAGTCTTAATAAATTTGAAAAATACTAATTTCTCTAAAAAATGTTTTTCATTTCATTTTGGGTACATTAATAAAATTAATTTTTCACACCTTTAGAAAAATAATTTGACAAAAAACAATATTTCTTATATAATAATGTAAAAAATCTTATGCTGAATTTCTATGATTTTTTTCGAAAAAGATCATATTTTTATGAATAGTGAAAAATACTGAATTTTAATTGAAAACTACCTTTTCATTAAATTTATTAATAAAGGTAAATTATATTTTAAATTTGAGTTAATGTAAAAATAGTTCAATTATATATAAATTAATCAAATTTAATCCAGTGGAATCAATTTGTTATTGAATTTTGATATAAAAACATTATAAATGTTTGATGATTTTCTATTTAAAAACTGGATTTCTCATCACATTTGTGAGATTGATTTTAAATTATATTTTTCCAATTATATTAATAGAATTTGTAATCTTAATTCCATTTTTGGAATAAAAATAATTTATATTAACTCATAAGGACAAATTATTTTTTACCAAAATGAATATTAAAAAATGTAAAAATTATTTACCACCGTTAAAGTAAAAAAATTAGATTTGGGGGATTAAAAAAAGAGAATGGTTTAAAAAACACAAAACTTGTCCAAATCCAATTCTCTAGAAATATATTTACCTTATCTCTTATTGAATTGATAAATTTAAATTTTTGAACCTTTTTTCTTGATAAAAACATGGGTACATATATTAATTTTCAAAAATTATAAGCATGCCACTCACCTCACCTATAAAAGGTCTGCCACTCCTCTCTCCTCTTGACATATTAATACACATTTTTTATCCCATTAACTTACCAAATCAAATTCCAAATTCCCTCCACTAATCCTGAAATCCATTTTTGACATTAATCCAACCATGGATGTCTCTCGGTGGAAACATAAGAAGGATACCCTAAGAATAGATAAAGACCATTAATGTTCATTGTTTTATGTATTTCTCCACTTCCATAAATTATTATTATAACATGATTATATATTAACCTCATTATCTTCCATATCAAAAAATTATGTTATGTTCATGAACAAACATCATCTCCAAATCCATCAAACAGGTTACAAAATAATCATTCGTGTGAAATGTGGACAACCACCTCACGAACTGATGTCATTCATTTTTTCATTTCCACCACTCAAGTATAGGAATTAGTATATATTTATTATTTATACATTATATTTATTATATTGTTATAATTATCTAATTATTATATCAGGTACAACTTAATACTCCCCATTTTGTACGAATATGACAACGTCGCTTGTCTGTGCAACACACTATCATCTCACAAAGAAATATGATTCATTTTTGCATTACATCGAAGGTAATAAAGATTTTTTTCATAAAAATATATGATATAAATGAAATTAAAGTGATATTTTAGTTAAAATATATCATATAAATTTATTTCATTCAATCCATAATGAAAATGGAAAAACATTCAAGATTACGTACGGCCTACCATCTCCATGAACTCTGAATTTCATTTTCGATCACAAATTTTAATGAATTTATCTAAATAAATATATAATTAAAATATATGATTTTATTTTAGGGTAAATTTTTTTTATATGATTAAATAATGATCTATTTAAGAGAAAAAATAGAAAATCCACACATATATGAAAAACAAAGAGGTTATTAACTAAAACGTAACTTTAATGTGGAATTGTTCATAAATATGTCATAAAAGGTCATAAGAAATTAATAATATATGGTATGATATATATAAATATTTTATGTGATATTAATATAATAAAATTATATTTATTATATATTATTTTTGAATGTGTAAAATGAAAGAGAAGACTTAAGGTAGGGGTTTTTATCTCAATTTTTCTCATAGGAGAGAAAGATTACGTTATGAACCTATATTATTTCATGATGTGTATCTAAATCCCATTTGATATGCAGTATCATTAAATTATTTTTACTCATTGTATTTTAAGTTCAATTTTATGGTATTACATTATGTGGCTAACAATTCCATGTTAGCAAAGTTGTAATTATTTTATCATACAATGTCATCATTTATCAAGGTTATTTACGATTTTGTTCCTAATGCTAAAATATTATGATCTATATATAAAGAAACTCAAGAATTTTATTATCCTATTGTTATTCATGATATATCCTAGTAACATTACCACTTCCCACTATATGTAACATAAAATAATTGAAAAAATGTTTTTATGGAAATCTGAATTTATTTCTCTCTTTGGTCAACAATTTATTTTATTCAAAAAAAAATCATTAAAAAATCATCAAAATTTTTTTTATTATCCTATTATTTTTAGAAGTAATTTTTACCTTTGTTTTAATTTTTAATAATAAATTTTTAATAGAATATTCACAACAATTTCCAAACAACTTCCTTTTATCTTTTAGAAAAAATTAGGAAGAAATCTTTGTTTTAACATGTACGGTATAAACAAAACATAATGTATTTATAAAAATTATTTTCATTGAATATTACTTTGAATTTTTTCAATTTTATTTTCAAATAAAAAAAATAACATTTTTTATGTTTTAAAAATTCCTTTTCAAATCAGAATGTATATTTTCCTCAACACATGTTTTAAATGATCTCTCAAAAGAATTTCATATAAGTTGTCATCCGTTGATGTTAAATATTTATGTCTAGAGATATGGTCCAAGTATAATACTCTAATTCAATCAATTATTGTTTTGTGTTAATTATGGAATAATGTTTATGAAAAATATTTCTCTTCCATGGGTTATACCATGATAAAATTCTTATGAAAACCATTTTTTCACTAGTTATACTCAGATGAAATAATAAAATGATAATGAAACCTATATATTTTATATGTGTTATGATATAAGGAAATTCTTTTTAAATCCATTTAATTTAATTTGTTATGATATTGTTAATGCTTTATACTATTTTGTAATATATAAATATGGTTTTCATTATGAGATTGGTGGGACTTATATCTCCCTTTAATACAATGACTAAAGATTTATATATCATGGGATAGATATTGATATAATGGGTAGTGAAGCCAGTTCAGTAAGGGACAATTTCTACTGAGATGTTCATGGGATTGAACCTTGACTACTATGATGGTTTTTGGAGTGAACTCGTTCCACTATGATAGCCTTGGAAATGATTGTTTACCAATATGGAAATAATTTTATATTCTTGTGTGTGTCCAAAAAAACTATGTATTTTGATAATTTTTTCCCTTAATGGATCATGTTCATTGATTCCATAACGATTTTTGTCTTATGAAAAGAAAATATTTATTCCATAAATGACTATTAGGATATTTTATATGAAAGTTACACTTTTAAAATTATATTCTAATGTTCGCATACCCTAATATTTTTGGTATACTTATAAACCTAACTATTTTTACCCTTACTAAGAATCTAATTTAACCCTCTATTAAGATTCATTTCCCAAGGTAATAAAGAAATTAAACACATAACATAGGTCTAAGAAGGATTGTAGTTAAAAATATCATAATTTTAGGTGATTTAGTTTATATATAGACCATTTGTTTTTGTTTCAATGTTACTAATGACACTAAACTACTACAATCTGTAGGCTTTTAATTTTTTAATTTAATGAATATTATTCAGAAATTGAAATAATATATTTGTATGATAAACTTGGGTGTCTATATATATAATTTATGGTTTAAAAGAAACAGTTTTGAGGTAGGGTTTAAAATTAAGGGTTTAGGGTTTAATGTTAAGTTAATGGTGATTATTTTCTTCGGGTTAGGGTTTATGGTTAGGTGTTTTGGATTTAGGGTTTTATGTTTTATGTGTTGGGTTTTATTTTTTTTAGGTTTGGAGTTTAGGTTTTAGGTTTTAGTTTTTTTGGGTTTTCGGTATGGGTTTTAGGTTTTAGGTCATATAATTTAGGTTTTAGGTTTTAGTTTTAATATTTTTGGATTTTAGGTGTTGGGTTTAGGGTTTAGTGTTTCTATTTTAGGGTTTAAGATTAAATTTTTACGGTTTATCTTAAAGACACCAACTATAATATCCCAGAGTTGGTGGTTACATTATTACATTTACACTAGATATAAGTAATCACATCTTAAGTGACCAGACAGTTTAGTAGTCATGGAAAACTGGATACATACTTTAATTTAACATCAAAATAGAAAACATAAAATATTACATAAATTTTTCATTGAGTCCATAATTATTTCCTTTATTATATACCTGAATATCAATCATAATACACTTCTTGGGATCCTAGAGAAATGAAACATAATAAAGTAGTGAGTTTAAATTCCTAGTAAGGACATACATATAGTCTAAGCTATGAATATATAAGGCATAAATAATTTAGAAGGGTAAATAACAGAACAGATTCCATTTTATCAACAACTAGAACATAATATGGTTGGAATAAATGATGAAAAAATAACTCCATATAAACAAACACATGAGATTGAAACATATCCATGGATAATCTAACTGGTCAACAATTACATGGAAATTAATAACTAATCTAAAAATGGTAGATTACATAATTATAACTATTTAAAACATACTTTCAAGGCTACATCCAAAACCAAGTGTAACACCCCATGTAAGTAAAGAATAATAGATTTTCATATCTATTTCAATTTATGAATTATAGTGTTTTAGAGGCTTAAAATGAGAATAAATCCATGCTTATGCATAGAATACTCTAATATTTTTAAAAGATTATTTTACCACCTTTTGATGGAAAACCATTTTTAAATCTACCTTTTGAAAATTTTATAAGCTCTATTTGTCAAAATAAACTTATTCTTTATAATTGGGACATTGAAATTACTTTGGATATTTTTTTGGTATTTTTCTCACAATGTTCATTTTTTTAATGAATAGTGAAAAATATTGAATTTTACTTCAAAACTGTTTATTCATCTAATTTATTTATATGGTTAGATTATCTTTTTAATTGGTTTTAAAGTGTAATTAGAATATCTTCTTACCATTTAATCCAATATTGTTTATTATAATTAATTTTACTTTGAAATTGGACATAAACAATTTCCAATCTTTTGATAGATATTGTTTTTTTAAAAACACGCTATTTGTTTTGACAATGGGAATTATTTTTAAATTAATTACTACAATTTATGTGTTTGGAATTTGGTAAAATTCATTCCATATTTGGAATTAGAAGCTCCAAATTATGCAATTAAGACTCCTTTTTTGGACATTATGAATAGCAATAATGGTAATTATCTTTAATTATTGTGATCACTACAGGAAAACTGAATATTTGCAACGGGGATCTGTCGCAAATCGCCCGTTTCTGAAAACGGCGTCACAAATAGGTGTTTTTGTGGTGGTCCCGTCGCAAAAAGAGTATTTCTGATGGTATTTTTCCCCCGTCGCAAATGGGTTTTCGTTTATATATAAAAAAGGTATTTGCGACGAGCCGTTGCAGATATATTAGTTGTGACGGGTCAAGAACCTCTCACAAATGGGAAATTTAAAAAATATTTGCGACGAAGGTATTTGCAATGGACCGTCGCATAAATTTTTTTATGACGGGTATTCTTCCCATCGCAAATGTTACAGTAAAAAAATTTTACCACGGTAAATCCCGTCACAAATATTCCCGTCGCAAATACTAAAAAAATAAAATAATTAATAAAATAATTAATAAAAATCTTATAATATTATATAAAAATAATAATAATATAAATAATAATAAAAATTATATTATTATAATATAAATAAAAATATATAAAATATAGTTATGGAATATTAATATAAAATAATAATAATATAAATATAAATAATATAATATAATATAATAATACTAATATTAATAGTATGAACAATTAATATAATATTATTATTATTAAATTATGTATATAATAATAATAATAATATTAATAATAAAATAATTAATACAAATACTAATTGGTTTTAATTCTTTGCTAATTGTTTTTAATTCTTTCCTAATTGTTTTTAATTCTTTCTTAATTGTTTTTAATTCTTTAATAATTATTTTTAATTGTCTCCTAATTATTTTAAATTGTTTCCTAATTATTATAATTTTTTTCTAATTATTATAATTGATTACCAAATATTATAATTGTTTCCTAATTATTATAATTTTTTTCTAATTATTATAATTGTTAACTAATTGTTATAATTGTTTCCTAATTATTATAATTTTATAATTGTTTCCTAATTTTTATAATTGTTTCCTAATTAAATATAATTGTTTCTTAATTATTATAATTGTTTCCTAATTAAATATAATTGTTTCCTAATTAAATCTAATTGTTTCTTAATTATTGTAATTGTTTCCTATTATTATAATTGTTTCCTAAATAATTCTAATTGTTTCCTAATTAAATCTAATCATTTCCTAATTAAATCTAATTGTTTCCTAATTATTATAATTATTTCATAATTAAATTTAATTGTTTTCTAATTATTGTAATTGCTTCTTAATTATTATAATTGTTTTCTGATTAAATCTAATTGTTTCCTAATTAAATCAAATTGTTTCCTAATTAATTCTAATAGTTTCCTAATTAAACTTAATTTAATCTTAATTATTCAAATTATTTCATAATTAAATATAATTATTTACTAATTATTTTAATTGTTTCCTCATTATTTTAATTGTTTCCAAATTATTTCTAATCAATTAAATCTAATTATTTCCTAATTTTTTGAAAATTATTTTAATTAAATCTAATTAAATATAATTATTTCTTAATTATTTGATAATTATATATTAATTTCTAATTATTACCAAAACATCCTCTGGGATTGTTGAACCAAGAGTGCAGTACGGCCCATTGTCGTGTACCAGGTTACCCCGAGTCAAGCTCGAAACACCTTGTTAGAGTTTTCACTCCTAGGTACATCTGTGTTAGAGCCGCCTCTACTTTTTCGTATCGAGACAAGGATTATTTGGTACAACCACTTAATCTAATTAAACTATATAGCCACTAAACATTCTATAAAAAGAATTAAAATTAACAATAAAAAATAAAATTAACAATTAAATATAATTTAACAATTATAAATATTTTAAAAAATAAAAAAAACATAAGTACCTTCGATATTTTGAAGTAATTTGCGCCTTCTAACTCCTTCTCTACTCTTTTCGAAAGAAAAAATTAAAACAAAAAAAAGCAACTTAGAACTGAAAGTTGGAGAGAGATAGGAAGAGAGATCTGAATGTAATGGAAAAAACGGTGGGGTGTATATATAGGTTAGATTATTTGCGACGGTCGTATTTGTGATGGTATCCCATCGCAAATACTAGGTATTCTGACGGGATACCGTTGCAAATACCTTCGCTCACATTAATTATGGGCAGTGGTTAAAAGGGTTTTTATGACGGGCCTGTCGCAAATAGAAGCCTGGCAACACACCATTAGCGACGGGCGGATATCCCAGTTGCAAATTCTTATTTACCATCGCCGGTATTGGCGACGGGCCCTGTCGCAAATACATTTTCCCACATTAATTACATGCAGCGGTTAAAAGGGTTTTTGCGACTGGCCCGTCGCAAATAGCTACCTTCTGACACACCATTAGCGATGGGTGGGTATCCCCGTCGCAAATTCCTATTTACTACCGCCGGTATTGGCGACGGGCCCCGTCTCCAATAACACCTGGGGAATAAATTTTTACGATGGGACAATTTACTCGTCACAAATAGTATTTACCAGCGTCGGTTAGTTGCGATGGGTAGAATGCGACCGTCGCAAATAGGCTTTACCGCTACCGGTATTGGTGACGGGACCCATCCCAAATAACACCTGGTGAATAATGTTTTTCCACGGAACAATTTACACATCCCAAATAGTATTTACCACCACCGGGTACTTGCGATGGGTAGAATGCCACTGTCGCAAATAGGCTTCCCGCGTTTTGGTGTGCAAACCACACCATAGATATTACGATGGGACCTGTATTTCTGTCGCAAATAACTGACCATTTGCGACGGGAATATATTCCCGTTGCAAATACTCTTTTTGTCAGAGTTGTTGTGATGGGAATAAAGCCCGTCCTAAATACCCCATCGCAATAAGAGGTTTTTTCCGTAGTGGATTAATTAGTAATTGGTTACATGAGGGTAATAAAATAATATCATACTAATATAAAATGACCCCAGCATGTGTCCAAATCCTCTTATTTGAGTTATTTCCGACCATGGGATGATTTTTACCGAACATGAGGGCCCATGGAGCCACATGGGTGTGATAGTGACATTTATGAAATTATTTTTAAAAAGAATAGAAATATAACAAAGGTTTGTATATCATAAGTAAAACAATTTTAATTTTGTTTATATAAATGATCTCTTAGCCTATAAATACTCATTTTAAATATAAAAAGATTTACTACATCATGTTATTTTTTGTATAATTCTTAGACATTAAATAAATAAATTTATTTTTGACACCATGATGATGTAGTGATTACCTCATTAATGAATGATTTAAATAAAATCAAAAGATAAGGTAAAATCAAAGACTTAATCTTATCAAAAACCTATTGTATGGGTGTAGTTTTAACCCTTATCAGCTCATCCTCAAAATATATCATTGTGAGAACTTTAAAATTAGTAAATAATTTTATAATAAAGTAAAATTTCAAGACTTTCTAAAAGTGAACCTCCTCCCTCTTATAAAAGGCCCCCACCTCTACCCCCTTACCCACACCTCTCAAGCCCTTGGATCATCCAAACTGTGCACATATTATCTCTCCACATCCCTATCTTACTCTTATAATCCTCAATTTGGGTATAATTCTTTCCAAGAAATCCTCTGGCTCAAATCAAAAAGAGTTACCCGATTTAGAGGTAATGTATTCTCTCGAGTTTTTTATTTTATTTTACTTCTTCACTCACCACTATCTTCTTGTTATTTGATCCCATAATAACAACAGTATCCTAAATACACTAGGATTTTTTTATGATAAGGGTTCTACCTTCACTTACACACACCTTCATCTAATGGTTAAAGAACATACTGTTTCTGTGGGTGGTGAATTACTGCCTCACGAAACGATGATTGTTAAATCCTCTATTAACACCATTCATGGTGGCCATTATGATATCACTGTATTTATATATGATATATATGGTATTCACTTTTTCTATAAGATTTTGAATTTTATTTTTAAATCACATCGTTATGCTTTTCATTTTGTGGAACTGTGATAATTTCATCTGAGGAAGTGTGGACTACCGCCCCCTCAAGTGATGTGACTCGTTCATGCCAAACATGGAATTTATAAAGACTTTAATTAGTGAACATATGTTACCTATATAACATATATATTATACTGGAATTATAATATATATATATATGTGTGTGTGTGTGTCTCATTTAGTTTTAATTCCTTTAATATTACAGAGAAATGAAAGTAACGTTCATTCGTACGTACGACCTACCGTTTCCATGAACGGTGCATTTCATTTTTTATCTCCAAATGTTATGTAATGGTATAAAATTAATATATACTGGATATATATGATATTTAAATCATTAATAACATTATGTAGATGATATACTTATAACTACATGGGAAATTCTTTTCAAACAAGTTCATTTTTGAATCATGTACCGAACATCAACAAAACGTATGATATGAACTCACATAATTAACTAATTATTATAACATGATAATATGTGATATGAATTGAATAATAAATTTAAATGAAGTCCCTTAGAAATTATAAATTGACCTAAGTTTATTATTCAGGAATATAAGGAACGAACGAGAACAAGTTGAACTTGAGGTAAGGGACTTTGTCTCAATCTCCTTTCGTTGAGGCATACTTTAATTTATATACGACCTTATTTTATTAGATTTATAATAAACCCTTTTGACATTTAATTTCTTCCAAAAGGAATCTTTTTAAATGGAGCTTTTTACTAAACGACAAAAGGAATGTTTTTGTCTTACGTATGCGGTGACAACGACTTCTTTGCCACCGTGACCATTATTTGAGTTTCGGCTTCCTCTACAAGCCATAATTTTTTTAAATGAAAAATAAATATCATGTTTTAATTTACTTTTATTTTGGTATTGAAAATGGTTTTTATAATGTTTTGATTATATCAATGTGTTGTATTGATATCTTGTGATTTAAATGTGGAAATGTTATGTTTCCTTCATGCATGTTTTATGTGATACGATTATGTTATGGTTCTTGGCCATTGTTTATGAAGTCGGGTGTTTCTGTGATAAACTAAGGGCTGGTGAGCCCAAGATAGCTCTCCAATGCGTTGGGTAACGTGAGGGAGTTAAACTCTAATGTTTCTCCAAAGAAATTTTTGTAATATACTATGATGGGTATTCCAAACGTAACCATGGGGGGTACTCCCTACATTAGAATGTTATGAATGCCTCAAGTTAACTTTATGTCTTATGATTTCTATGAGTTATTCATAAATCTTATGATTTCTTGAGGTATGTTAATGTACTTATGTTTTATCAGTAAAGTACGATTTCATTGATTCTTATGTATACATAGACTAATGTTTTCTTTCCGTATTTTTATATCCCTTACTGAGCTTTTTATGCTCATCCCATGTATTTAAAATGTTTTTCACTAGTCAAGGGAAAAGTACATGATGTGATGATAGTGTCGAGAAAGTGTCAAGAAAGAATCCATGTTTTATTTTAAATATATTTCTTTTGATGGAAAAAAAATGAATATTGTCTTTGATGTAACCACCTTGTTTAAATGTCGAATGTAATGCATGATTTATGATCTAATTCTCTAAAACTCTAAACCTGAAAAGATCCTCAATGTGTATTCTTGAAATAACTCAACATTAAGTAATGTTTAAGGATGGCACCTTATAGTTGGTATCAAAGGTCAGTTTAGATAACTTTAAGAGTTAGAATTCTATTAAATGATTATCCAAAAATATATATTTTTACACATTATGGTAAAATTGAAATGACAGAGAATTTGGAGATTTCTATGTCGCTTCATCTAAGACATGTTTGATCAGAATGAGTTTCCATAGAGGTAAAAGGGAAGCAGTTCTAGGAAGGCATACAGAAGGAAATTACCTTCCAAATCAGCATCCTATGATGGTCGGAATTGGAACTGAACAGATTTTTGTAGTAATGGAATAGTTGACTCAAGCAATAAATGGTGGTGGTATCCATGCATGAGATCAGCCCAATCCACCGTAGAGGTACATGTCAGTGGTGGAACATTTCAGGAGGCAACATCCCCTATCATTTAGAGGATCATATGACATTGTGATATCTGAAGGGTTAATTAAATCACTGGAGAAGATTTTTGATGTCCTCGGGTGTTCAGATAATCAAAAGGTTAGTCTTGATGTTTATATTTGGAGGGTGAAGCAGATCAGTGGTGGTCGATGGATAAAAATATTAGGGACGTTAATGAGATTGATCCTCTTATCTGGGATTAATTCGAAGGTATTTTTCTTGAAAATATTTTCCTAAGGTTGTTCAACTTAGGATGGAAAAATAATTCTTGGAATTGAGGCAAGAGTATGACTCGGTGGCTTCTTATGAAAAAAAGTTCACTTGATTGGCAAGGTATGCTCCAAATTTTATCCGAGACCTTGATAGTAAAATCAATCGTTTTTACTTGGATTAAAGCGAAAATATCGAAGGGAATTAGCTTCTCGTGAGATCAAAAGTTATGAAAAGCTTTTTTGACGTACTGATAAGGTGGAAATATAGTTTTCTGATGATTAAGTGTTCTATAACAACAAACAGAAGAAGAGACCAGGGTGGCTGGAGAAAGGGAAGAATCCTTCAAAAAGGTTTGATGGTAAGAAAAGTAAGTTTGAAATTTGTGATAAATGTGGTAAAAACACGCTAGGGAATGTCTTTTAAATTCTAGAAAGTGCTTCTGATGTTGTAAGATGGGACATAAGGCTCGTGATTTCACTGGAAAGATCAGGGTATTGGTAAGACCAAATTTTATTTACAGTTAGTGAAATGTTTCAAGTGCAATGAGATGGTTCATTATGAAAACGACTGTCTGAAAAAGAGATCGAATAACGGGAAGCAGTTAGACTACAAGAAAAAAGGTGTGGTGAAATCCTTTGAAACTACTTCAGTAGATGTTGGGCCATAAAATGAGATGGTATCAGGTAATTTGTTTTTTCAGATTATGCCAATGTGTTGTTTGATTCAGGGTCTACACATTATTTCATCTTTGAAAAATTTTCTAGTAAATTGGGAATTCTATCTCAAGAAATGACTCCAAAACTTATGGTAAAACCACCTGGGTAAAATTTTGAGGAAAAAAGAATTTAGAAGAATATTACTATCATTATCCGTGGAATGAACCTACTTGAAAACCATATTGTTTTACCTGTAGTAAAGTTTCATGAAACCTTGGGTATGGATTGGCTCTCGGTTTACCATGCTAAGATTGACTATAGATCTAAAGAGGTTTCTTTTCAAAAATACTTTCAGTTTCTGTACAAGAATGAACCATTACTATTGATAACATATCAAGAGGTTGAGAAACTTGTAAAACACAGAAATGAATGTTACCATGCACATATTGTTGAAAACAAAAGAACTGTTCAGATTAATTATGTGCTAGTGGTAAATGAGTATCCTGATATTTTTCCTGATGAGTTTCCTAGAATAATACCAGATCGGGAAGTTGAATTTACTATTGACTTAGTTCCTGATGGTAATCCAATTTCAAAACCCCCTTATTGAATGGCTAAAATTTAACTTTTAGAGTTGAACGAGCAATTACAAGATTTATTAGAGAATGGTTTCATTCAACCTATCACATCACCATGGGGTGCTCCTATTTTATTTGTTAAAAAGAAAGAGGGTTCAATGAGACGTTGAATTGATTATAGAGCCTTGAATAACATCATTGTTAAGAACAAATATCCTCTACCTTATATCGATGATTTGTTTGATCAGCTCCAGGGAGATCATTATTTTTTCAAAGATTGACTTGAGATTGGGGTATCATCAGTTGAAGGTAAAAGAAGCAGATATTCCGAAGACCGTGTTTCGTACAAGATATGTCCATTATGAATTTTTAGTGATGCCTTTTTGGTTAACCAATGCACCTGATTTATTCATGGACCTTATGAATAGAATTTTCCATGAGTTATTGGATAAGTTTTTGGTTGTTTTCATTGATGATATTTTGGTGTTTTATAAATGTAAAGAGGAGCATAAAATTCATTTAATGGTTATTTTGAAAACCTTAAAGGGAAAAAAATGTATGGGAAATTCAGAAAGTGTGAGTTTTAGTTTCAAAGGATTTATTTCGTCGGTCACATTGTTTCTAAAGATGGAATAACTGTTGATCCTAAAAAAACAAAGGTTTTTGAAGAATGGACAAGACCCACAAATGTAACCGAGATTTTTAGTTTTCTTGGTTTGGAAGGCTATTACCGAAGGTTAGTTAAAAAAATTTCATGGTTGTCCATACCATTGACTAATCTAACTCGGAAGGGTGTTATGTTTATCTGGACAAAAGAATGTGATGATTTTTTTTAGTAATTGAAAAGAAGATTAGTAAATGCTTCAGTATTGGCACTACCTTGCAGGAATAGTGAGTTTGTTATCTATAATGATACTTCATTGAAAGGACTTGGTTTCATCCTAATGATGAATGATCAGGTAATTTCTTATGCTTCACGTGAGTTGAAAACATAGGAGATAAATTACCCTACACATGATTTGTAATTAGCTGCTGTTGTTTTCTCTTTAAAAATTTGGAGGCATCATTTGTATGGTGTAAAGTGTAAAATATATACTGATCACAAAAGTTTAAATTATATATTCAATATGAAATAACTAAACATGAGACAGAGGAGATGGCTAGAATTAATTAAGGATTATGATTGCACGATTCACTACCACCCAGGAAAAACAAATAAAGTGCCAGATGCTTTGAGTAGAAAATGTAATGCTTCATTAACCATGTTACATTTGGAATTTGATCATTTTGGTTAAGGATCTAATGAATTTTGGCTTGGAAGTTAGTGGTGTAAGAAATTCTTCTGTTTTGTTTCTGGTATCAGTGAAATCTTCTCTATTGGATAGAATTAAGCAAGCATAGAAGCAAGACAGTGAGTTGCATAAAAAAGGTAGAGCTAGTTCATAGGTTTATGTTACCTGAATTCAATATTGATAATGATTGTGTTTCGATATTTGGGAAGAGATTGTGTGTGCCTTGTGATTCATAGTTGATGAAATAGTTGTTACGTGATGCTCATAGTTCTCTATTTTCAGTTCATCCAGGCAATACTAAAATGTATATAGATCGTCGGGAATATTACTGGTAGGATGGAATGAAAAGAGATATTGCTGATTTTACTGTGAAATGTTTGACTTTTCAACAAGCTAAATCAGAGTGGAAATTACCGAAAGGTATGCTTCATCCTTTACCAGTGTCAGAGTGGAAATGGGAGAATATATCCATGGACTTCATTGTAAGATTACCGAAGACACCTTGAGGTAATAAAGCAATCGGGGTTATTATTGATTTCTTGACTAAATCTGCTCATTTCCTTACTATACGAGATACTTTTCCCCTAGATCAACTTTCTCGATTGTATCATAAAGAGATAGTCAGGTTACATGGATTTCCCCTCTATATTGTATCTGATCGTGATCCCAGGTTCGCTTCATACTTTTGGAAGGGCCTTCAAAAGTCATTGGGAACTGAATTAAATTTTAGTACAGCTTTTCATCCTCAATCGGATGGGAAGTCAGAATGAACAATTCAGACTTTGGAGGATATTCTATGTGCTTGTTCGATGTATTATCGAGGAATTAGGGACAAACATATTTCATTGGATGAGTTTTCTTATAATAATAGTTTTCAATCCAGTATACAGAAGACATCATTTGAGGCATTATATGGGAAGTGGTGTCGAACTCCAACTTTTTAGGATGAAGTGGGTGAAAGTAAGTTGATGGGACCAGAATTGGTAGAAGAGTTGGTCGAAAAAATTTAGCTGATATTGAAACATATGAGAACAGCTCAAAATAGGCAGAAAAGTTAGGCAGACAACAGGAGGAAGGATTTCCCCTTTGAGGTAGGTTATCATGTCTTCCTCAAAGTTTCACCATGGAAAAGTGTGATGTGATTTGGTAAGAAAGGAAAGTTGAGTCCAAGGTTCATTGGACTAAATGAAATTCTGGAGAGAGTAAGATATGTTTCATATTGAGTGGCTTTACCTCCAAGTTTATCTCAGGTACATAATGTTTTTCATGCATCAATGTCAATGAAGTATATGCCAGATCCATCTCATGTTTTGAGTCCAGAGGTAGTTCAGCTGGTAGAGAATCTATATTGTGAGGAAAAACCGGTCTAGATTCTTGACCACAGGGAGAAAGTGTTGTGGAATAAGGTGATTCATTAATTAAAGGTTCTATGGAAAATCCATATAGTTGAATATGTAACATGGGAATCTAAAAATGCCATGATGGATAAATACCCCCACTTATTCGATAAGTAAATAAATTGCAGGGATGCAATTTCTTAAAGGGGTAAGGACATAACATCCCAAATAAGTAAAGAATAATATATTTTCATATCTATGTCTATTTATGAATTATATAGTGTTTTAGAGGCTTAAAATGAGAATAAATCCAATCTTACGCATAGAATACTCTAATATTTTTAAAAGATTATTTTACTGCCTTTTGATGGAAACCATTTTTAAATATAAAGTTTGACAATTTTGTAAGATCTATTTTTCAAAATAAACTTATTCTTTATAATTGGGACATTGAAATTTACTTTGGATAAATTTTGGGTATTTTTCTGACAATGTTCATTTTTTAATGAATAGTGAAAATACTGCATTTTACATCAAAACTACTTTTTCATATAATTTAATTATATGGTTATATTACATTTTTATTTGGTTTTAAAGTGTAATTAGAATATATTTTTACCATTTAATCCAATGGTCGTCATTATAACTAATTTCACATTGAAATTGGACATAAACAATTGTCAATCTTTTGATAGATATTGTTTTTTAAAAACACGCTATTTTATTTGACAAACGGAATTATTTTTAAATTAATTACTGTAATTTCTGTGTTTGGAATTTTTTAAAATTGATTCCATATTTGGAATCAGAAGTTCCAAATTATGTAATTAAGACTCTTTTGTTTTTGGACATTATGAATAGTAATGACGGTAATTATCTTTAATTATCATGATTAATTAGTAATCGGGTAGTTAAGGGTAATAAAATAATATCATAATAATATAAAATGACCCCATCATGTGTCAAAATCATATTTTTTGAGTCATTTATGACCATGGTAAGATTTTTACGAAACATGAGGGCCCATAGAGGCACATGGGTGTGATAGTGACATTTATGACATTATTTTTAAAAAGAAGAGAAATATAACAATGGTTTGTATATCCTAAGTAAAACAATTTTAATTTTGTTTGAATAAATGATATCTTAGACTATAAATATTCATTGGAAACATAAAAATATTTCTTACATTATGGTATTTTTTATAATTTTTATACATTAAGTAAATAAATTTATTTATGACACCATGATGATGTAGTGATTACCTCATTAATGAACGATTTAAATAAAATGAAAAGATAAGGAAACATCTAAGACATACACTTGTCCAAAGCCAATCATATGGGTGGTTTTCAAAAAATTATCTCCTTATCCCCAAAATATATCATTGTGGGACCTTTAAAATTTGAAAATAATTTTATAATAAAGTACTATTTCAAGACTTTCCAAAAGTGACCCTCCTCCCTCTTATAAAAGGCCCCCACCTCGACCCCCTTACCCACACCCCTCAAGCCCTTGGCTCATCCAAACTCTGATCATATTATCTTTCCACATCCCTCTATTAATTATATAAGCCTCACTTTGGGCATAATTATTTCCAAACAATCCTTTGGCACAAATCAAAAAGAGTTACCCGATTTAGAGGTAATGTCTTCTCTCGAGTTTCTTCCATTTATTTTCCTTCTTCACTCACCACTGACATTTTATTATTTGAACCCATAATAATACCAGTATCCTCAATATACTAGGATGTTTTTATGATAATTATTTTACCTACACTTACACACAACTACGTCTAATGGTTAAAAACATACTGTTTCTGTGGGTGGCGAATTGCTGCATTACAAAACGATGATTGTTTAATCTTCTATTAACACCATTAATGGTGGCCATTATGACGTCACTGTATTTATATATGATATAAATGATATTTATTTTTCTATATGCTTTTTAATTTTATTTTTAAATCACATTTTTATGCTTTTCATGTTATGGAACTGCGATAATTTCATCTGAGAAAGTGTGGACTACCGCCCCCTGAAGTGATGTGACTCGTTCATGCCAAACATGGAATTTATAAAGACAGTAATTAATTAACTTATGTTACCTATATAACATATATATTATACTAGAATTATAATATATATATATATGTATCATTTAGTTTTAATTCCTTTAATATGATAGAGAAATGAATGTAGCGTTCATGCGTACGTACGGCCTACCATCTCCATGAACAGTGCATTTCAATTTTATCTCCAAATGTTATGGAATAGTATGAAATTAATATATACTGAATATATATGATATTTCAATCATTAATTCCATTTTTGATATGATTTACTTATAACTACATGGGAAATTCTTTTCAAAAAAGTTCATTTTTGACTCATGTACCGAACATTGACAAAACGTATGATATGAACTCACATAATTAACTAATTATTATAACATGATAATATGTGATATGAATTGAATAATAAAATTTAAAGGAAGTCCTTAAGCCATTATAAATTGACCTAAGTTTATTATTCGGGAATATAAAGAACGAACGAGAACAAGTCAGACTTGAGGTAAGGGACTTCGTCTCAATCTCCTTTCGTTGAGGCATACTTCAATTTATATACGACCTTCTTTTATTACTTGTATAATAAACCCTTTTGACTTTTAATTTCATTAGAAAGGAATATTTTTACATGAAGTATTTTACTAAACAAAAAAAGGAATGTTTTTGTCTTACGTATGCGGAGACAATGATTTATTCGCCACTGTGACCATTATTTGAGTTTCAGCTTCCTCTACAAGCCATAATTTTTTTTAAATGAAAAATAAATACCATGTTTTAATTTTATTTTATATTCGTATTGAAAATGGTTTTGATAATGTTTTTATTATGTAATTTTTTTATTGATATCTTGTGATTGAAATGTGGAAATGTTATGTTTCCTTTATGCATGTTTTATGTGATACAACTATGTTATGGTTCTTGGGAATTGTTTATGAGTTCGGGTTGTTCCGTGATAAACTAAGGGTGTGTGAGCCCGAGATATCTCTCCAATGAATTGGGTTACATGAAGGAGTTAAAAGCTAAGGTTTCTCCAAAGATATTTAGGGAATATACTGTAATGGGTATTCCAAACGTAACCATGATGGTTACACCCTACGTAATATTGTTATGAATGCCTAAAATTAACTTTATGTCTTGGGATTTATATGATTTATTCATAAATCTTATGATTTCATGAGGTTTGTTAAAGTTCTTATGTTTTATGAGTAAATTATGATTTAATTGATTCTTATGTATACATGGACTAATGTTTTCATTCCATATTTATATATCCCTTACTGAGCTTTTTATTCTCATCCCAAGTTTTTGAATTTTTTTTCACGGGTCAAAAGAAAATTACATGACGTGATGATAGTGTCTAGGAAGTGTAAAAAAGAATCCATGTTTTATTTTAAATATGTTTCCTTTGATGGGAAAAAATGAATACTGTCTTTAGTGTAACCACATTGTTTAAATATGGAATGTAATGCATGATTTATGATCTAATTCTCTAAAACTCTAAACCTGAAAATATGCTCAATTTGTATTCTTGAAATAACTCATGATTAAGTAATGTTTATGGCTGGGGCCTTATACCATATATAGTTTTTCTCAGTATTCCTTTTGATTCATCGAGGCGTCATTGAGGATTTCTCCCACCACTTTATAAGTATAATTAATTATTCATATCAATAGGGTGATTTATAATCAACATAAATATCCATATTCAATAACTAGAATACAAAATTTTAACAATTTCCACAATCAATAAATGTAATAATAAACAATCTAGAGTAATATGAATGGAATCAAACAAAAAAATCACTAATAAAACTATCCCTAAACCATCTGGAAAAATAAATAGTTTGGTATCATAACATTATATTTCAAGTGAATGATAAGTATAATACATTTTATTTGATTTAATCAATATAAAATTCATAAATAGACCATTAACCAAATTTTTGGGGAAAAATTATTTTTCAATTTGAAATTCCTATTTTAAAAAATAAATTCCTCAATTATGAAGGAAAACATTTTCCTTTAAAATAAAAATTAAACATTTAAATGATGCTTCAAAACATTATGGAATTACGATGTCCAAAAAATCCTTTCATTATTTATATATTAAAAAAAATAATTTCATATTTCTAAAGGAAAAGTCACAAATACCTTGTTTGGAAAATGACTGGAAGATTCCATTTAAAGATATTCCTAAAAAGTAAAAATTGGGTAAAAACAACTTTTAAAAATTTAAGGGTAGTAATAAAAAACTTTTTGAAAAAACATTTATAAAACATGGACTTTTTAGACAAATGTTCTCTTATGGGGACTTAAATATAATCAATCCCGAACAATGAAGTGATAATGAAATAAACACTTGCAACTTGGGTTTCTTTTGATTCATAATACCCATGAAATAAATAACATGAAATGAAACTATAAATAACATGAAGATAAATATATTAAATATATAATTCCTAAAATGGTCAGTATCTACACCACCCAATAGAGATACGTGGTGAATATAACATATTTCTCACAGAAGTAATCATGGGACAAGAAACTATTACCTCATGTTCAATTTCCATTATATGTGTTTAAACCTACTATATAATAAATATAGATTTATCGTACATATATTTCAGAACAATAATATTATATATCTCACCTTATATTATTTACATATAATTTATTATCACCCATTTATTATCAATATATTATTAATATCACTATTTATGTGCTAACAACTTTTTTTCTTGTATGTTTCATTTCGATAGTTCTAATCCTTATAAATTAATCATATTTCCTTCATACCAATAGTTTTATTTATGGTTTAAATATTATATTTATTATATATTTATATTTATATTTATCCATAAATATAGAGACAAAAATAAGACTTACTCTGTTCATGGATGTGGTAGGTTGTAAGTACGCATGAATACTATTTTCATTTTTCAATTGATATAATGTTAGAAAGGTAAATAATAATTAACCATTATTGATTATTTTTTATGTAATATATATAATATATTTTCATGATATCCATATTTATAATCATCCAAGTAAATTGGTGATGAAATATGTATTACATCGCTACATGGAAATGGTAAGTCGTATATACACATGAGTGATGTTTTTGTTTTTCATAGGATCAATAAAAGGTGGAATATGGTTGAATCTTGAACATAATAACATCCCAATATAAATATTATACAGGATTTATTAATATAATATGTAAATACACATGAATTTGAAGTAAAACAACAAATTAATTTAAATTGTTTGGGTTAGACAATTACATCTTCAATAGACCTTCTTTTCATCCATACTTAATGTACCTAAGGTTGACATTTTAAGGAGAAAAAAACCTAAAAACATGGATAATTACTTTTTTTAATATTAATATGTGGTAATTGGTTGATCTATAAAGTTTCAAGTGATTATATAAGTGAGAGAATAAATTCCCTTTTATAACTGTAGTGAGGGGAACATTTTGGAAAATTTCCAAAGAAACAATATATTAATATTATTTTGGAGAGAAGTGTATAAAAATGGACTATAAATGAATAGCGTATGGAAATATCAACCTTATATTGTCCCATTTGTTATTATTTATTATTATTAAATAATTTAATAAAATATTAATCACATAAAATATCATTATTGTCAATTTTTGTAATATTTATTACATAGACAATATAAACATTAAGAAAACATGTCAAACTCTAACAAAATATTTTATTATATACTCATAATGTCATGGTAATCTATGAAATTCGTGGATCACCTTAAATATATAAAATTATGTCACTTTTAATATTTTTAATATCATTTATTTAATTATTACATTAATAAAATAATTACTGTATTAGCATTTTTTAAGATTTCAAGTTAGTTATATATTTACAAAAAATTAAAAATAAATTATCATGGAATATATAAATATTTTATATCTCAAAATACTATATTTATTCTTAGATATCTACTGGATAAGAAAAAATTTAAAATGTTACACTTATTTAAAACATAAGTGTGACTTTTTTATATTTCATTAGTTAAAATTATATAATGGTCATAGTAGCATCCTTGTGACCATATAATTACATAAAACTGAATATTGGATGATTATGAATTATATTAATTCATCCAATAATATTTGGAAACATTTTAGTCTCATGTTATGGTTCTTATCATTTTATTTTTAACCTTACTAACAAGATTTACCCTTTATGATGGGAAAAATTACTAAAGATACTATTCATACTCACCAAAAATAAAAGGGGCCTATTTAATAAATTTTATATCATGAATCAGAATATAGACTCAATTTTTTGAAATTCAAAACACATAATTTTTAGAATTTAATTTCAAAATAAATCATTCAATAAAAATCGATATTTTTCACTTTTAATTTAATAATAAATATTTTCAGAATAAATTAAAATTTAAACATAAGATTATTTTGATTTAAAAATTATTTTTAGTTTTATCAAATAAATTTTATAAATTTCAGTAAATTTATTATATTGTTTAATCAAAAAAATTAATTAAAGTTATTTTTGAAGAAAACATATAAAATGAATTTACAAAAAATTTAGTGTCTATTTTATAAGAGTTGGTAAATAAATTTATATTTATTAAGATATATATATATATATATATATTTCATAATTTTTAAACCCTATTCACACATTACAATTTAACTTCTATGATATAATTTTCATTCTTAAATAATAATATTTTTGGGTTCATTTATGCTTGTTGTTCCCTATTCTATACGATTTCAAACATTGTGTTCATTTAATTTCTATAGGTGTTAAATTATACCCTCCTTCATTAAATATTATCCTCTAAATTTTAAAGTTTGATCATTAATCACAATCTTGACATTTTAAAATATCTTTATGGAAAACCAACATTTTAAGAAGGATTAATAAACCATCCTCTTGATAAAAGATAATAGTAAGTACTATAGTCATCTGGAGTAACACATAGAAGGTTTCAAAGTAGGAGAACATAAGTGGGAATTGAAAACATAGAAATGAATGATAAAACTAACACCATGGACATATAAAGGGTGATATTCAATATAGTCATGATAGAGGTAACCATCACAACATTATAAATATGTGATTGGTTAAAAAGCAATTGATTTATGGATAAGAAAAGTAATCAAGTAATGTTTTTATTTCAAGGTTATTTTCCTAAATCCATGGGATTCATTTAATAAACTGATTATACTATATCAATGGGAAATATACATCAAATAAGTGATTCTAGTTTATCATGTTGGTTGATTGTGAGTGAGGCGGTAAAATTTTCAGCATAATCATTACATCATCTTACCATTATCGTTCATTATGGTTATTCCTAAAGGTTACCACATCTATAAAAGGGTACAAAAATGATTTTCAATGGTTGGTTGTTAGATGGGGTTTCAGACCCATGTGAAACATAGACTCCACATTAGTTGAAAGGATAGGAAGTTGGGCTCATCGCACCCTTTTGGGGGGAATTTTTTTCTACTCTAGGATACTCTTAGAGATTTAAGATATATTCATGAATATCATTCTAATATCAATATGGGACTGATTACCCTAAGAAACGATCAATGGTTAACTCTTTTTCTTTAATAATAATGGGGTATCATTAGTGAAACCATGTATATGTATTTATGGTATTAATCCATTTTCCAATAATGAATAGCTTCTTATATGTTGAAGATATATAATCAGGCACTTTGGAATTTCCAATCATATAGGGTGGTGGTTAATATTCCAAGGAGGCGATTTATACATTATGTGGATTCCTACATATGCCATTTATTATAGGAATCAAAATCCACATTGTTTTTTAAACTCAGGAATTTTATCATCATGCGGAAAAGAAATATGTGTGGGAAATTAGGCACAAAATTTCTGAGATAGATTCTCAAGGAGACATCCTACATATCCTAGTTTTAGAAGGAATCAAATTCATCATATTTTAGTCGCACCCTTGGTACTATACCCAAAGTAGATATCATCATATAGTGGGTGTTTATATCATTCTACTCATTGGTACTTTCCAAATGAAGTTTCCCTATATCATGGAGGTTTATGGTTCAAATGATATGATAATTGTAACTTCCTAAGTCCACATGAGCTATTCGTGGTGTGAGAAACACGGTATAATATTTAATCAGTCTTTCTATATACGGTCATGGGATTTATGATCTAGGATATCCCTTGGAATGTTTAATATGAAGCTCAGGCCTTAGGATTACATCCTAGTAGTAACAAGAACCATAGTCAGCATAGTTCAACTAGTTTCTCAGTCTACTGATTGATGTGACAGAATGATCAGCCCCTGGGAATGATTGGGTCCTGATTGTTTAAATTTTGGAGACATAAGGGGACTTATAACGAAGTGGGTTCCCATTTGATTTTAGGATTGGGCCTTAGGAAGGTTTCTTATGTATCCTTGTTATGGAAGGAATCAGAGTCCTCGTTGTTTAATTGGTTTTGGATTACACACTGATGTTCCCATTATTCTAATGCAGACTTTTCATATGAATTATGTGATCATTACGACTCCCTAAGACCATGTGAGCTATGCTCAGTGTGAGAAAAAAGGGATGGAAAATAGTCATTCTAATTTATTTTGGATATGGGACTAATTTTTTAGGATATCCCGTTGGATTATTAATATAGAGCTCAGACCTTATGAAGGATTCCTACGTTTTATGGTTATAGAAGGAATCAGAGTCATCATAGTTTAGTTGGTCGGGGATTTCACCTTGGCGATTCCCATATATGAAGTAAATATCATACTATGTTTTTTCTCAAGACTTACATGTTGAGTTTTACCTTCTTATGATTAATATAGTGTTCATAACTTAGGATGGAGTCCAATAAATCTTGGTTATATAAGGAATCAAAGTAATCATAGTTTAGTTGTTTTAGGATCACACACTTATGTTTCCCTTATATGAAGGAGTTATCATAATTTTCCAGTGGTCATGACATAGATGTTTAGTTTTCCTTTATCTTGTTATAGACTTATGAAATGAATGAAAATTTTATTGCAACTTTCTAATACAATGTGATCTATGCCCAGTTTGAGAAAATTTGGATGGAAAATACTTAGTCTCGTTTCTTATGGATGCAAGAATTGTGTTTTGGGGAATCCCTTTGTATGTATTATATGGATTTCTGACCATAATAAGGCATCCTATATATGTTGTTTATGGTAGAAATAAGAGTTCTCATACTTCATTTGACATGGTACTACAAGATTAGGTTTCCTAAATGATGGAGGCTTACACACTGATGATATAAAAGGTTTTAAATTCTTGGGTTCCCTTAGATTTGGCATCGATGTCTTCTTGATGTGCATTGATTTTCAGGTTGATCCTGGAAGCCATCAAATGATCCTCACTGACATGATTAGAGGGTTCCTCATGATCACTATTACACATATTCCCTCTAACAGTATGAAAAATGTATTTTAATAGAATGAAAAAACATTGTTAATCATAGTGATGATAAAAGGAGGTCCCCTTTATCATTGCTAAAAAATGCTGATTAGGTTGTCCTTTATCTTTGATAAAAAACATTAATAAAGGAACCACTTTATTAGAGATTTAAATTTCACTGATATAGGATCCCCATTATATGTGATCGAAATGGTGTTGTTAAATGTCTTGGTAGGTGTAATATGATGCTAGTATAATAGCACACCCAGTAAATATATACAAGAAACTATAATTTCAAATAATGATATATACATTTAATGTGAAACCAGAAATACAAAAATTTCCACCAATGGTATATACAAAAAAATTCTATATAAATTTACAATAATGTTTTATATAATTACATATACAATTATCCTACAATTTTTTTTAAAAATAATGTTTCATATTTTGACACTCGTGATCCCCTCTTAAAAATGTCTTCCCATTGTATCAGTTGCCGAAAAAATCATCTCAACCTGAGAAAAAAGATTCATCCAATATAAGACAAAACATTATGCTAGTAATACTATAATGAAATAAATGAATCATTAATATGAAATAATACATTAAAAAAATGTCAATAATTAATTAAAAATACACAATTGGAGTTATACGGGTCACACTGTGCATCCTATTGAGGTGGGGTTGATTCCAACATGTCAAAATGAGTTATGGATCATTTTACTAAAATATCGAAACATTCGTAATGTGTTTTCATTGTTTAGAGCATGCCACTTGTTATTTTACTAAAACTAATTTCAATTTTAGATAATGATTGATTTGGAGTTATACTGGCCATGATATGTGTCATATAGAGGTGAGGTTGATTTCAACACATCGAAAATGAATTATAGATCATTTTTCAAGAGTATAAAAACATTATAAATTTGTTTTATTGGTTTTTAGTATAATAGTTTTGTTTCATTACTAAAATGTAATTTCAAACTAAAAACAAAAATAAATATTCATACCAGTTTCATCATGTGTCGGTTTGATATCATACTACGTCATACACATCAGAAATGACTTCTGAATCAATTTTCTAAATTATGAAGTCAATCAGAGTGAGTTTTTTTGGTTATCATTGATTGACATATTTTGATCTAATGTTTCAATATTAAACTAATAATGGACACATTTAGTCATAAATTCCACACCATGCATCAGATTGAGGTTTTTTTTATTACTACATGTCACAAATGACTCATGGATCGCTTTCCTAAAGTATCAAAACATGATGAATGAATTTTCTCAGTTTTCAGTATGTCACCTGTTGTTTTTACCTAAATTAATGTCAGTTTTAAATAAAAAGGGACACTTTGAGTGATACCAGCCACACTGTGTGCCATATTGCGGTACGACTGATTCATACGCATCAAAAATAACCTATATATCGTATTTGTAAAATATCAAAACAATATTAACATGATTTCTCATTTTTTTAGTATTTCACTAGTTTTCTTTACTTAAATTAATGTCAATTTTAAATAAAAAGAGAAACTATGAGTTATACGGGCCACACCACATGTTGTATTGATGTGAAAATGACTTCTAAACATTAATAATGACTAAATATCATTTTCCTAAAGTATCAAAACCATCAGATTGCATTTTCTCCGTTTTTTTATTACTAAAATGTCGTTTCAAATGGGAAACACACATTATGAGACTTACTGGTCACATCGTGTATTAGTTTTATTTTATAATACTTCATATATGCGAGAAATGACTTAGGAATTTATTTACTAAATCAACAATACAATTTGAGTGTGCTTTCTTGGTTTTTTGTGAGTGACATGTTTTGAACTAAAATGCCAATTTTAAACTGATAATAGAAGCTTTTAGTCATATTGGACACACTTTGCATCAGATTGAGGTGTGGTTGATTCCTATAGTTCACAAACGACTCATGGATTGTTGTCCAAAATAATAAAATCAATCCGAATTTGTTTTCTTGGGTTTTAGTATGTCACTTGTTGTTTTTTAATTAAATCAATATCAATTTTAAATAAAAGAGACCCTTTGAGTGATACTGGACACACTTTGTGTTGTAATGAATTGTAGATAATTCCTACAAGTCACAAATGGCATATAGATCATTTTTCAAAAATATTTAAACAATATTAATTATTTTCTTAGTTTTGAGTATGTAACCTTTTGTTTTTACTTAAATTGATGTACATTTTAAATAAAAGAAGATACTTTGAGTTAAACTGACCACACTATGTGTCGTATTGAGGTAAAGCTGATTCCTAGACATCACAAATGACTTATAATTTTTTTTAAAGAATCAAAATAGTATAAATGTATTTCCTTGGTTTTCAGTATGCCGGTTTCGTTTTTTTTACTAAAATGTCATTTCAATCATGAAACAAAAATTATGAGTCATACCAGTCGCATCGTACATTAGTTTTATGTGATACTACTTCATACAAGTCAAAAATGACTTACGAATTAATTCGCTAAATTATAAAGGCAATAGGAGTCTGTTTTCATGGTTTTCAATGAGTGAAAGTTTTGAACTAAAATGTAAAACATACATTTTTTGTCATACAAGACACACCGTGCATCAATTTGTGTTTTATTGATTCTAAGAGGTCAAAAATGACTCATAGATGATTTTATAAGTATTAAAACAATCTGAATGTGTTTTCTCCGTATTTAGTAGGTCAATTGTTCTTTTTACTTAAATTAATGTCATTTTAAAATAAAACAACACACATGGAGTCATAATGATCACACCATGCATTGTATTGAGGTGTGGTTTACTCCTACATATAAAAAATAACTCATTAATAATTGTCCAAAAATATCAAAATAATCTGAATGTGGTTTCTTGTTTTTCAGTATGTCACTTACTATTTTACTTAAATTGATGTCAATTTAAAATAAAAAGAGAAACTTTGAGTTACACTGGCCACACTGTGTTTCATATTGGTGTACCACATATTTCTACATGTCAAAATTGACTTAAAGATTGTTTTCATAAAGTATCAAAACATTCTAAATATTTTTTTTTGGTTTTTAGTATGCATGTTGTGTGTTTTTTACTAAAATTTCTTTTGAAACTGGAAACATGCATTATGAGTCATACAGGTTTCATAATGATTATTTTTTATCTGATAATTCTTTATACACATAAAAAATGACTTATTAATTTCTTTCCCAAATTAGAATGAATATTTTTGTGTGTTTTCTTTTTTTTTTGTGAGTGACACGTTTTGAACTAAAATGAAAATTTAAAACTAATAACTGACACATTTTTCAACACCAATAACATAGTGCATTGGATTGAGGTATGGGTGATTCCAACATGTCACAAATGACTCATGAATAATTTTGTTAAAATACCAAAATAATCTGAATGTGTTTGATCAGTTTTCAATTTGTCACTTGTTCTTTTTTACATAAATTAATGCCAATTTTAAATAAAAAGAAACACTTTGAGTCATAATGGCCACATCGTGTGTCGTATTGAGGTTAGGTTGTCTCAAAAAGATCAAAATTAACTAATGGATCATTTTACAAAAAATATCAAAATAATTTGAATGTGTTTTCTCAGATTTTAGAATGTCACTAATTCTCTTTACATAAATTGAAGTTAATTTAAAATAAAAGAAGAGACTTTGAGTTATACCAGTTACACTATGAATTTTATTGCGGTGTGGATGATTCATACACATCATAAATGACTTATAGATCATTTTCTTAATGTATCAAAATAGTCTGAATGTGCTTGCTTAGTTTTTAGTATGCCAATTGTGTTTTTTTAATTAAATGTCATTTCAAACTAAAAACCAGCATTATGAGTCATATCGGTCGTATCACACATCAAATTTACATGATACTACATCATAAACATCACACATGATTTCTGAATAATTGTCTTCAATTGTTAATACATTCGGTGTATGTTTGCTTGGTTTTTAGTGAGTGACATGTTTTGAACTAAAATGTCAATTTGAAACTGATAACAGACACTTTTAGTCATACCAGACACATTATGGGTCATATTTAATTGTGGTTGATTCATACATGTCAAAAATGACTAATAGATCATTTTAATAAATTATAAAAATAGTAAGAATGTGTTTGCTCAGTTTTCATGATGTCACTTAATCATTTTTACTTAAATCAGTGTCAATTTTAAACAAAAAGACATTGTAAGAGTCATACTAGTCACACTGTGCATTTTATTGGGGTGTGGTTGACTCCTACACATCTCAAATGAATCATGGATCATTTAAATAAAATATTAAAACAATCCAAATTAATTTTCTTAGTTTTTAGAATTTCACTTCTTATTTTTACTTAAATTGATGCCAATTTTAAATAAAATTAGACACCTTTAGTTATACCATCCACATTGTGTGTCGTATTGAGATTAAAATAATTATTACACATCAAGGATGAATTATACATTATTTTCTTAATGTTTCAAAACAATCCAAATGTTTTTTCTCAGATTCATGTTTGTTTGTTTTTTTATACTGAAATGTAATTTCCAACTAGGAACAAACATTTTGAGTCATATCAGTTAAAATGTGCATTGGATTGATTTGATACTGCTTTATACATGTTAAAAATGACATATAAATCACTTTCCTAAATTATCAAGTCAATTGGAGTTTTTTTCTTGGTTTTCAGTGAGTGGCATGTTTTGAATTGAAATGTCAATTTTAAACTGATAACGAACACTTTTGGTCATATCAGTCACACTATTTGTTAGAATAAGGTGTGGTTGACTCTTACAGGTCAAAAATAATCAAGCATCATTTTAATTAAGTTTCCAAAAAAACTAATTCTTTTTCACAATTTTCAGTATGTCACTTTTTCTTTTTTACTTAAATTAATGTCAATTTTAAATAAAAAGACACACTTTGAGCCATAACGTTCACACTGTATGTATTATTGACGTGTGGTTGACTCTTACATGGCACAAATATCTCATTGATCATTTTCATAAAATATAAAATCAATATGATTGAATTTTCATAGTTTTTAATATGTCACTTGTTATTTTCACTTAAATTAATGTCAATTTTAAATAAAAAGATAAACATTGAGTTATACCGGCCACACCATGCATGATATTGAGGTTAGGTGATTATTACAAGTCAAAAATGACTAATAGATTGTTTTTATAATGTAGGAAATCAATCTAAATTTGTTTTCTCAGATTCAGTATGCTAGTTGTTTTTTATACTAAAATGTCATTTCAAACTAGAAACACGTATTTTGAGTCATACTAATCACATCGTGCTTAAGTTTAATGTTAGATAGATTTATACAAATCATAAATGAATTGTAAATATCTATCCTAAATTATGAATACAAATGGAGATTGTTTTCTTGTATTTCAATGAGTGACACATTTTGAACTAAAATGTCAATTTTAAACTGATAACAGATACTTTCAGTCATACCGGTCACACTGTGAGTCGGATTGAAGTTAGGTTGATTCCTACATATAAAAAATGAATGTTGGATCATTTTCATAAAGTATAAAAATCTATTTTAATTCTTTTTATTAGTTTTTATTATTCCAATTGTTATTTTTTATAAATTTAATGTCGATTTAATAAAAAAAATATATACTTGAAGTCATACTAGCCACACTGAGCATCAAATTGAGGTGTAGTTGATTCATACACATCAAAAATGGATTCTGGATAATTTTATTAAGATATAAAAAATATTAAATTTGATCATTTTTCTGTATGTCACTCATTATTTTCACTAAAATTAAGGTCAATGTTTAAATACAAAGGGACACTTTGAGTGATACCATTCACTTCTTCTTTTTTTCTCAGTTTTGAGTAGTATAGTTTCTCTGAAACCATATTTATTTACTAAGACATTTCATACCAATATATCACATCTTATAAGATGAATATTCCTTACATAACATAAGGATCCATGTCATAATAGTTTTGGTCTAATATTTTTGCAAACATGGGAATATAAAGAACTATTTCATAAGAGTATCTAATTAAGTTATTATTTACTAGAATCCTTCTTAGAAATATAATTTCTAAAACCATTCTTAATCACCTAATGATATGAAACATAAGAAATACTAAACATAGATGCTCAATAAGTGTAAATAAGGTAGATATCAATGACTATATAAAGATAATATGATCATAAATATATTAAAAGATGATATTAAAATTATAAATTCATATCCTTCATAACAAAGATCAAAATCATGAGTCATGGATAAATTCATGGTAGTTCATAATACCGAAATATTAATGGATCATATAAAATTTTAAACTAAAAACATACACTTCGAGTCATAATGAGAAAACTATGTGTCATATTGATGTGTGGCTGGTTCATTTGCGGCCAATTACTACAATGTTCGGGAAAATATTCAAAACATATAATTTCTGAAGTCATAGGTTTCATTAAACTACTATAATGTCCCTTGGTAGATTCATCCTTACAATTCACTTCAAATTTCATGCTACATGGGTTTTCCTCTTCCACCCAAAAGGAACTTGTTCTCACTTTTATAGGTTGTTTCAAATAGTTGAGAGGAAATTATGACTTCCCGAAATATCTTTAAAAATAATAAATAAGTATTAGATAAAAATTATAAGGAAATTAACTTACAAATAGTAGAAAAAATGTGGAAAAAGTTATTAAATAAATAAAATTACAAACATTGAGTCATATCATCCATATCATGAATTACCATGATTTCTATTTGTTTTATTTGTCAAAATGGTAACACTACATTGTCACCATTTATCACTTTCCTTCAAGCTACCTCCACTGCCATTGAAGTAAAGTGATAAATACGGACAATGCATGGGTGATATGTTTTTCAAGGAGAATAAGTCTATTAGAGACATTATCGTTATGAGTAGTCAATCATTAACTTTAGATTATATTAACATAGTATGTAATAGATAATATTACGAGAAAAAAATAGTAAATTAATAAAATGCATTATCATTGAATTATGAGTTCCATTTTGAAGTCCAATCTCTCATGAGGATGATCATCTTTAAAAAAACAACCCCGACTTGAACAAAGAAATTAAACTACATAAGAAAACAATTATTATGTGATTAATACAAGAAATAAGTAAATTAAACATAAATATGAAACAATCCACAACTTCTATGGAACTCACATATTCATGTTATTTGTCTACATTCATCTATTATGTATGTTTCCCATTCATTTCTCAGAACATCTATATCATCTTGTGAATATAATTCTTTTTGAAAATCATAGTAGTACTATAAAAATATAAATTAAAAAAGTATTAATAAATATTTTAAATTAAATAGTAATTATATTCTAAAATTCCTCTTCATGGATGGTATTTTTTCATGGAAAATGATCTCTCTCAAAAATTTACAAACATAATAATAGAAATATTTTCCATTGGTATGTTTTTACCCTGTAGAATCATTAACGAGAATAAATAATTTATTTCAATATATATTAGGATTGTGAAATCTTATTATATATATGCTCGTACTTGTCTCGTCATAAAACATTTCTTCTTTCTCATGCTTAGCCCCAGACCTAATTCTTTATTTTTTAGGATATTGATGTAGTATCCTATAATAATTTAATTCCCTTTAAAAGATAATATAAATTATATAATGTGATGTTTTTTTCATAAATGTTGGATGTAGTGTATTAAAAATTTACATACACCCTCATGTGTGGTCTTTTTTTTTGGTATCCATTATTGAAGCAAGGAAATAAATCTTTGGAGCATCCAAATTTACCAAATTGAGCATCCAATGCTACCTAAAAACACAAAAAAAATAAGTAAAAAATGAAATGAAAATATATTTTACTGAATTAAATTATAGATTTTTATCCCTACATCATTGGTATTAAATAGATTTTTTCATCCAAAATTTTTCATTCAAATGATTTGATCAGACCTGCCACTATTACATCCTTTTTTGTTTTATTTTTGGTTGTTCTGTAAAGGAGATGTCAAGACTAATGAGTCCAAATTCTCTCTCAATTAAAATACCTTCATTTGATTTTCATATATATGCCTGCTAAAAATATAAAATATATTTAGTCATAATTAACATAGTATATCAACTTTTGGAAAATCAAACCATGAAAACATTCCTCATGTATACATATAAAACTAAACTGCCTAGCCAATAAAATTTGAAGATTTCACTTACACTCTCAACACCAATGAATTCTTAAACTTTCTCTTCGTATATATTTTCCTAAAAATATACTATGCGATTATGACCATCTTTTGACATTGTATCCATGTGAACCATTATTGAACGTAAATGATGATATAGAACGCGCGGGGTAATGGTGCTTTCGATAAAGATCTTCAATCGGTTGGTTGATCCTTTAGATGGTTTTGGGATGGTATATCATTTCATCCCCTAATATTTTTCCATATGTAATAACATTAAATGGTTCATACATTTTTTCATTAATTTTTAATGTTTTAGATTGAAAAGTAAATTGGAAATTAATACCTCTTTGTCAACATGTTTTTTTAAGAGACGTGACAACCATTCGATGAATGTTCCAACAAATTTTTCGACTATATTAATATATTCCTCATTAATTGGAATAGGTATATCGGTGGTTGGCACATGGTCTATGTTAATCGACACTTGCACATGGCCTTTTGTAAGTGGTCTGATGTGTAGCCTGTCGTTTTGGATATTGAACACTATATCCCTCAATACAAGGTGGTAGGTGGGCATTGATAGATATAAATCATAGTTATTATCACCATATATAATATCAGTATATGAAAGGTATCATTGTATTTCTAATTAACATTTCATAGAAACATTTATTAAAACATTGATTACCTGGGATAAGATATTTCATTAAGGGGAATGGCTTGCCTCATAGCTGGTGGGGGTGGGGTAGGATCTCCACACGATGGTTGTTCTTGAGGTGTTTATTTTATTTGATTCCTCCCCATTTAACTTTAAATCACCTATCATTACAATTGGAACTATTATTCATGGGTATTTGTTCTTTATCTCATCTATTTTATTATTTTACTTGGACCCGCCTCTAGTTTTTTCCAAAATATGTTCAGGATGTCACCACAAACCATCACCTCTAACACAGGCATAGTGTTTTGGACGCTTCAGGGCCACCGATAGTATGTGTTCATCTAGTATATGTGTTTCTGATTTTTGTGACTATATAGGATACAATATATAGTAAAATAAGTGATCATTATTATGTAATAGCGATTTAAAGCAAAAAACTATTCATTATGTAATACATACACAAATTTCCAACACTTTTTGTGTGTTCTCATCTATTATTGTCCCATCTTTATTTACATGTACCTCCTTATATAGAACATGGAATAGAATGGAAGTGGCATTGGATTTAGAGTCATCAATCTGAATATAAATAGAGGAACATAACTATTGTGTTGTTTCATGTCGCATAAAAGTATTACGAAAGATTTTAAATATGTACAATTTTTTTTCAAGTGAAGCATACCCCATCCTTGATTTATGGTAGGGGTATAATGGTTTTGTTGCTCCTTCCTTCTTTCTAGTACTCAGTTGTTGTTTTATAAATAAAAATTTTTCAATCAAAGTGATGAATACATGTATCGTCATAAGTATTTAAATATAATTATTTATTTATTTAAATTTCCAACTATAAATAAATATTTATTTATTTTTAATTATAATTATAATTATTATAAATATAATAATTATAATTTTCTAATTATTTACACTTATATATATATACTATGTATAATTATAATTATAAATATTCTTATATATGAATAAATATATTTCTATATTTATATTTAATTATAAAATAATTATTATAATAAATATATTTATTATAATTTTATAATTATTTAAATATCAATATATATTTATTAAAATATTTATTAAATTATAAAAAAAATTATTTAATTGGTATATTTATTTAAATTTCATAAGTATTTATCTATATATATATTTATTACAATATATAAACAAATATTTATTTATAATTATAATTATAAATACAATAAATATATTTATTATAATTTTATAATAATTTACATGTGTATATTATTTATAATTAAAATTATAAATATTTTTTATGTATGTATAAATATTTGTATATATTTATAAATATATTTCTATAATTATATATCTTTATAAAATTATATTTTTTATAAATAGATTTATTATAATTTTTTAACTATTTAAATATATATATTTATAATTATAAATATAAATAAATATATTTACAAATATTCATATAAAATTATATATATAGGAAGTCGGTCCAGCCTTGTGCCAAGGATCCTAACTGTAACGACCTGAAATTTTGAATAAATCTTGTTTTCTAAATTTATGTGTTATTTTATTTTATTTTTATACGCAACAAAAATGTTTCATTTGATAACATGAGTATAATTAAAATGAGACCGTTGGGTTTTGACTGTTATATGACCATTGGTCAATATGACCCCTCGAAACTAAACGTTTTGATTATTGTCTCTAAATACAATTAATCTTGGTTAATTATTATAGAAAAAAGATTTGATGGCCTCACCCAGTAGTCTTGGACCGATTGATGCCCATATAATAGAACTTCGGAAGGAGGTAGCACCACTGGGCTTTTCTCTGGACCAAACCCAAGCCAAACTTCATCGTGTGAAGCTAGAACGGAATCGTCTTTGCGAGAAGTTCAAACTTATAGAAATTAATACTCGTGCGATGTTGGCCGAGCCTCCCTCAGATTCTCTCACCTTAGCACACCTTACACTTAATTCCTATGCTGGTGTGAAAAGGGGATATGTAAGGAGACCCTAACTACCTTGTGTAATCCTTTGTTTTAAATAAAAATTGGGATTTCTTCTTATGATGAAGTTTATGAATTTTCAAATGACCGGATAAATATAGTATGCATATTTTTGATGAATTTTAGAAAAAAGATATTTTAAAAATGTTTATGTAAACCTTAATTAATTAAAAATGTGTAATGATATTCAAAAAATGGTCTTCTACAATTATGTTCAGTACGAAATTTAGAGTCTAATAAGATCAACTTTATTTTTGATGAACAGTAAATTATGAATAGTGATTCTATGCTTAGGATTAGTAATGTGACCAAATGGATTAGTAATCTCACTTAAAGAAAGTATTAATATAATCTAGGCACCTTGATTAAGTAATGTGATTCAATAAAATGGTTAAATAACAGTTTCATAAATTATTATTCAAGTATTAGTTTTTCCAGGTGAATAGTGTTTTTTAATTAAAAATTAAATTAAAATTATTTAGAAAATTATTTTTATAAAATGGATTTCATTTTTGAACTCAGAGCATCGATATTATGTTAAGGTAATTTTTGGGGTTTTTTCTGAAAAAATGAATTTTCAGTGCATAGTGTATTTATTTAAAAATTAAATTAAAAATATTTAGAAAATTATTTTTATAAAATGGTGTTCATTTTTGAAATCAGAGCATTGATATTTGGTTAATGTGAAATTCTGGGATTTTTCTGAGAAATTTGAATATTCAGTGAATAGTAAAAATACAGTTTTAGGGTTTCTGTATGATTAATGACATCATAACTATGTCATGATAATTCCATGAGATATTTTAAGGTATGTTCGACCAAAGGTGATGAATTATTGTATGGGGGCCCCATGTGGCCTAACTCCATGGGAAATACCATGGGAGCGCGCATGGTTTTGAGAAAACAACTTTTGAGGTGTCCCTTGGCCATTAATGCCTTGTCCCCTCACTTTCCCTATAAATACCAAGCCATCCTATCATCCATTTAGACTCCCCACTCTCCCCCAACGAATTTCTGGTCTTATTACCTCACAAGGAGTCCTCCCAAGGTGCCCACAATCCCTCAAGGTCCCAACCTTTGAGTTTTAAGAGTTACAATTTAAGGTAAGGGATCTGACCTCTCTCTTTCTTTTCAAGAAATCTCTTTTTTTTCATTTCTTTTATGCTCCTTGTTCTAATGTTAAAGGATGTTCTTTTATACTCCTATTACTTTCCTTTTCATGTTCATATAATGAGATATCCTCTCTTACTCTCATTATTTCTTTTTATGATGTTTTAAGTGGCATCGTTAGGCTGCCAAAATTTTTGTAACGAATTATTTCTCCCTTCTCATTTTTCAAGATCTATTTTCATGTAAAGTATTTCAAGTTAATTTTTATTATGTTGGGGTATGATCTCCTAATTTATCATACTGATCTTTTATGATCATATGATGAGAGACCCCATTTGATCTATTCAATTCAGTATTTTCATGTTTTAAGTGGCGTTGTTAGGCTGCCGAAATTTTTAGTGGTTCTTGCGCCTTTCCTCTTTTTCAAAGTTCTAATTCCATGTTTAGTCTTGAAAGTTCCTTTTTATTATTTTGGGGTATGATCTGTAAATCTATCATACTGATTTTTTTTGTTCATATGATGAGAGACCCTATTTGATCTCTTCAATTCAGTATTTTGATGTTTTAAGTGGCGCCGTTAGGCTGCTGAATTTTTAAGGGATTCTTTCACCCTTCTCGTTTTCAAGATCTATTTTCTTATCAAGTCTTTAATGTTACTTTTTATTATGTTGGGGTATGATCTCTAAATATATCATACTGATATTTTATGTCCATATGATGAGAGACCCTATTTGATCTCATCAATTCATTTTTGTTGAAGTTTAAGTGACGTCGTTAGGCTGCCAAATTTCTAAGGGGTTCTTTCACCCTTCTCGTTTTCAAGATCTATTTTCATGTCAAGTATTTCAAGTTATTTTTTATTATGTTGGGTTATGATCTCTATATCTATCATACTGATCAATAATGTTCATATGATGAGGGACCCTATTTGATCTCGTCAATCCATTTTTGAAAGTTTTAAGTAACGTCGTTAGGCTGCCGAATTCTCATAAGAGAAATCTTATTTTTTTTTCTTCCTTTCAAGTTCTTCGTTTCATATGGTATATCATTAAAATTTAATTAACATGTTCTTGAATACTTTATATTCTGTTCCCCTAATGTTTTATGTATCATTTTTGAGTGGGTGACCCATGTCCTCTCTCTTTCCAATTTTTCTAAAACCATGTATCATAGAAGTTATGCTGCATAGCTTTCGTCTCAAAATGCCGCCCTCTTTATCTCAAAATTATTTTATGTTATTAATTGAATACTCAAAGCTCTTATTTCTACAGTGGTATTCACATATATATCAAAATGTTCTATTTTAAATTCTGGGATTTACATACATGAAACCCGCATTCCCTTTTCCGTGGGTTTAAAGTGACATAAAGATCATGTCTTTAAAACAGTTTTTAAAATGTTATGATTAGGAAATGAAACCCATTTCCTTTATTCTATATGGGTTGTTTATGAGATTATTGATGATGATATATGTGGCTCACATGATAAAAAATACATGTCAAGGGTGCTCCCAAATAGCGCTCCAATGCATTGGGTAAAGACTTAATCTCTAGAGATGACCATTTTGACTGATACCTTGGGGAATAACCTTGGTAAATTTTAATGTCACCTTGGGGATGGACCTTGGTGAAACTAAATGATTGTTAATATTAAATGTTGTAGCAACATATTCAAGTTATTAAAAATGTTATTTTTATTATGAGTTTTTTCATGATTTTTTCTCATGCCTTAAAGTTCTTTTCATGACCTTATTGAAGTATCTCTTGTTCACATGTAAAATGTATCTCTTGTTTCCCTTACTGGGCCTTCTGCTCACCCTTTATTTTGATGTATGTCCCTAGGTTATGAGATGCAGTAATGAACCTAGGATGAAAATTAGGAGAATCCTTTCAATTGATTAAGAAGAATGTTTTATGTTTTCATGTTTTAAGTTCCCGGTTTCCAAGACACTAAACCTAAAAGATCCTCGGTTTTGTAAAATGTAATGAAAGTTTTTGTGTTAAAAAGGTGGGATTCTATAGTTGTTATCAAAGGATGGTTTAGTTATTTGTGGAAATTAGGATATGAAAACATTAAGAAGAATCCTACAGAAAAGTTTATATATAGGAAATCATCTTTGTATTTTGGTGAGTATTGAGTAATGGGTTGCCAAGCAAATACATCCCTGTCTGGATACGAACAGGTTGAGGTGGCTCTAGAACAGATATACATAGGGGTAAAACCTGAAAACACCGCTTTGATCTAGACTCAAATGGGGACTGGTACACGACAACGGGCCTTGCTGCACTCTTGGTTATGACACTCCCAGGGTATATGCTTTGTTAAATTCATAAGATTAGTATGAACCATTATTAAAGGAACAAAGATAAAATAAAATAAAGATTCACATAAGAATATATAATCATGGATAACCTAGATTTGATCCTAGGGGATCACAAGTTAGGATATACTTTTATTCTACAAGTTTATCCTTCTATGCTTAAAGTTTTCTTTTCATGATTATTGGCTAAGTATTTAAGCCCCTAATTATAGTTTCTTTTCTTAGTTAATGGCGGAAAATGGAAGAACATGTCCCAACAACCAAAGTGATAGGAAATGCGACGATTTTCATATTAATATGATAGAGATGATTAGGGGATTAAAAGATGATTATTATTTTGGAAGATGTTCACTATTTTGGGGACTCTATATGATTGACGTAAATAGATTACTACAATATTTTCTTTGAGGAGTAAGGTTGACTTATATTTTGAAGAATCAATGAATTTAAGGTGGACTTATAGTAATTTAGGTTACTTATGGGAATGATTAACCTATCTTGGGTAAAATATGTTTAGGTTAGATACTGTTGTTATAAGATGTTAGGTGTGGTTGATATTTTTTGGAGATGAACAATGAAGTTTATTTTGGAAGACTATGTTATCAAATACTTATTGTATTTGGGTTTCAATATTAGTTTGGTTTATTTTGAGGAATTTTAAGGACCGTTATTTATGGAATGGTCTATGATGAACTTTGGGTAGTACCATAGAACTTTGAAGATTTAAAAGTAGTTTCCATTCCTATGGGATTCTTTCATTTTGAAGAGTCGTTTTACCTTACCCTTTCTGTTTTTGGGATAATGTTTAAAGATAGAAGAAATAGATAGTTAATATTTTGTGGATTATGTGACTCTCTAGAAGATGATTCTTGTGCTTTTGATGAGACCAAGTTTTTTTGAATTCTCATTGTTTGGAGAAAAGATTAGTTTTGGAAGAGACTTATTAATGGATGAAACTCTACTTGAAGGTAGGTATATTTCCTTATGTTTTTGTTCTATGTTGTAAATGAATTCCTCAAAATTATTAAATGGAACGTAAAACAAAAACGTTGTTGGTTTATGTTTACTACTAGGTAATCAAAGACCGTTTACACACATCATAAGTTTGGGATTTTCTTATAGTTAACTTTCTCCTGATAATGTTTTCTATCACTCTCCCTCAGAACTTGACCCTTTGTTTTCTCCTCCATGTCCATGTTTTCCAAAATGGAATCCTAGTGTGGGATAACTTGGGTGACCTTTGTACTTTCCTTTATTTCTTTTAATGTAATAGTTTTACTGACTCTTTTTCCGATGTGGGACATTCAATGAAATTTCAAAACCCAATTTTAAAAATTGCGAGGATGCAATTTCTTAAGGGGGGAAGATTGTAACGACCCGAAATTTTGAGTAAATCTTGTTTCCTAATTTTATGTGTTATTTTATTTTATTTTTATACTCAACAAAAATGTTTCATTTGATAACATGAGTATAATTAAAATGAGATCGTTGGGTTTTGACTGTTATATGACCATTGGTCAATATGACCCCTGGAAACTAAACGTTTTGATTATTGTCTCTAAATACAAGTAATCTTGGTTAATTATTAGAGAAAGAAGATTTGATGGCCTCACCCAGTAGTCTTGGACCGATCGAAGCACATCTAACAGAACTTGGGAAGGAGGTAGCACCACTGGGCTTTGCTATGGACCAAACCCAAGCTGAACTTCATCGTGTGAAGCTAGAACGGAATCGCCTTTGAGAGAAGTTCAAACTGATAGAAATTACTACTCGTGCGATGTTGGCCAAGCCTCCCTCATATTCTCTCACCTTAGCACACCTTATACATAGGTCCTATGCTGGGGTGATAAGGGGCTATGTAAGGAGACCATAACAGACTTGTGTAATCCTTTGTTTTAAATAAAAAATGGGATTTCTTCTTATGATGAAGTTTATGAATTTTCAAATTACCGGATAAATATAGTATTCATATTTTTGATGAATTTTAGAAAAAGGATATTTTAAAAATGTTTATGTAAACCTTAATTAATTAAAAATGTGTAATGATATTCAAAAAATGGTCTTCTACAATTATGTTTAGTACAAAATTTAGAGTCTAATAAGATGAACTTTATTTTTTATGAATAGTAATTTTATGCTTAGGATTAGTAATGTGACCAAATGTATTAGTAATCTCAATTAAAGAAAGTATTAATATAATCTAGGCACCTTGATTAAGTAATGTGATTCAATAAAATGGTTAAATAACGGTTTCATAAATTATTATTCATGTATTAGTTTTTTTCAAGTGAATAGTGTTTTTTAATTAAATATTAAATTAAAATTATTTAGAAAATTATTTTTATAAAATGGATTTCATTTTTGAACTCAGAGCATCGATATTATGTTAAGGTAATTTTTGGGGTTTTTTCAGAAAAAAATGAATTTTCGGTCAATAGTTTATTTATTTAAAAATTAAATTAAAAATATTTAGAAAATTATTTTTATAAAATGGAGTTCATTTTAGAAATCAGATCATTGATATTTAGTTAAGGTGAAATTTTGGGATTTTTCTGAGAAATTTGAATTTTCAGTGAATAAGAAAAATACAGTTTTAGGGTTTCGGTATGTTTAATGATATCATAACTTTGTCATGATGATTCCATGAGATATTTTATGGGATGGTCGACCAAAGGTGATGAATTATTGTATGGGGGGGCCCATTTGTCCTAACTCTATGGGAAATACCATGGGAGAGCACATGGTTTTGAGAAAACCACTTTTGAGGTGTCCCTTGGCCATTAATGCCTTGTCCCCTCACTTTCCCTATAAATACCAAGCCATCCCCTCGTCCATTTCGACTCCCCACTCTCCCACAACTACTTTCTGGTCTCATTACCTCCCAAGGAGTCCTCCCAAGGTGCCCCCAAGCCCTCAAGGTCCCAACCATTGAGTTTTAAGAGTTACGTTTTAAGGTAAGGGATCTGACATCTCTCTTTCTTTTCAAGAAATCTATTTTATGTCATTTCTTTTATCCTCCATGTTCTTATGTTAAAGGATGTTATTTTATACTCCTCTTAATGCCCTTTTCATTTTCATATAATTATAGATCCCCTCTTACTCTCTTTATTTCTTTTTATGAAGTATTAAGTGGCGCTGTTAGGCTGCCGAAATTTTTGTAACGGATTCTTTCTCCCATCTCATTTTTCAAGATCTATTTTCATGTAAAATATTTCAAGTTCCTTTTTATTATTTTGGGGTATGATCTCTAAATTTATAATACTGAACTTTTATGATATTATTATGAGATACCCCATTTGATCTCTTCAATTCATAATTTTGATGTTTTAAGTGGCGCCGTTAGGCTGCTGAAATTTTAAGTGGTTCTTTCACCTTTCTCATTTTTCAATGTTCTAATTCCATGTCAAGTCTTCAAAGTTCCTTTTTATTATGTTTGGGTATGATATCTAAATATATCATACTGATATTTTATGTTCATATGATTAGAGACTCTATTTTATCTCTTCAATTCAGTTTTTTTATGTTTTAAGTGGCGTCGTTAGGCTGCTGAATTTTTTAGGGATTCTTTCACCCTTCTCATTTTCAAGATCTATTTTCTTGTCAAGTCTTTCATGTTACTTTTTATTATGTTGGGGTATGATATATAAATATATCATACTGATATTTTATGTTCATATGATGAGAGACCCTATTTGATCTCATCAATTCATTTTTGTTGATGTTTAAGTGACGCCGTTAGGCAGCCGAATTTCTAAGGGGTTCTTTCACCCTTCTCATTTTCAAGATCTATTTTCATGTCAAGTATTTCATGTTCCTTTTTATTATGTTTTGTTATTATCTCTATATCTATCATAATTATCATTTATTTTCATATGATGAGAGACCCTATTTGATCTCTTCTTTCCATTTTTGGAATTTTTAAGTAACGCCGTTAGGCTGCCGAATTCTAATAAGAGAAATCTTATTTTTTTGTCTTCCTTTCAAGTTCTTCGTTTCATATGGTATATCATTCAAATTTCATTACCATGTTCTTAAATACTTTATATTCTATTCCCCTACTGTTTTATGTATCATTTGTGAGTGGGTGACCCATGTCCCCTCTCTTTTTAATGTTTTCTAAAACCATGTATCATAGACGTTATGCTGCATAGTTTTCGTCTCAAAATGCCCCCCTCTTTATCTCAAAATTATTTTATGTTATTAAGTGATTACTAAAATCTCTTATTTATATAGAGGTATTCACATATATATCAAAATGTTCTATTTTAAATTCTGGGATTTACATACATGAAACCCGCTTTCCCTTTTCTATGGTTTTAAAGTGACATAAAGATCATGTCTTTAAAACAGTTTTTAAAATGTTTTGATTATGAAATGAAACCCTTTTACTTTATTCTATATGGGTTGTTTATGAAATTATTGATGATGATATATGTGGCTCACATGATAGTAAAGACATGTCAAGGGTGCACCCGGATAGTGCTCCAATGCATTGGGTAAAGACTTAACTTCTGGAGATGACCTTTTAGACTGATACCTTGGTGAATAACCTTGGTAATTTTAAATGACACCTTGGGGATGGACCTTGGTGAAACGAAATGATTTTCAATATTAAATGTTGTAGCCACATCTTCAAGTTATAAAAAATGATATTTTTATTATGATATATCTCATTATTTATTTCTCATGCCTTAAAGTTCTTTTCATGACCTTATTGAAGTATCTCGAGTTCGGATGTAAAATGTTTCTCTTATTTCCCTTGCTGGGCCTTCTGCTCACCCTTTATTTTGATGTATGTCCCCAGGTTATGAGATTAAATAATGAACCTAGGATGAACCTGAGGAGAGGCCTTTCAAGTGTTTAAGAAGAATGTTTTATGGTTTCATGTTTTAAGTTCCTGGTTTCCAAGACACTAAACCTTAAAGATCCTCAGTTTTGTTAAATGTAATGAAAGTTTATCTGTAAAAAAGTCGGGATGCTATACTAACTATTTATTAAAAATATAAATAAAAATAACAAAAATTCATGAGAGAGACAAGGTTAACAAATGAGAAAACCCATCACCCAAATGGAAAAACTATATATCATAAGGATCAACATCACCACCATGACCATAGCAAGAGGTTGCATCATCGTCAACTAACCCCCACTCAGATTGCAATTTTTGTTATTTAAGGAGCGGATTATACATCTCCCTGAGCCTTAGCTACTCTTGTGTAGGTTGATCCATGGTATAATTCCTTGTGGACCTCCCCTATGATGAACCGTCATCATGCCCACACTCCCAGCCATGACCTTTCTGATGCCTCCATTGTCTCTATGCTTTTGGAAGATAAGCTTTGTGCTCACCATTAAGAAGAAATTTTTTTCCATATAATGTTTTTCAAGTATAGACTATATATAATCCCTCAGCATCCATGAGAGATATTTATGAGGCTTTACATGAGAAGCAACATCTATCATATGGTTGCCTTTACGGTGACTTGTGGAAATCTCTTGATCATCCATGAAATGTTGATCATCCACCCTTTGAATTTCATCATCATTGACTTTCTCAACTTCTTAGTTATGTCATTTGAAAGAAGAACCATATTGATGAGCATTTTTCTCATATTTAAATATATCATTCCATGCCTTCTGATTAATATGCTTTCCCTTTGTCCCAATAGATGAATCTAATACTACCATAGAAGGTTAATTTCCAACTTGCCCACTAGGATGATGAGCATCTTATCCATCAGCATGAATTGGGTCAGGAGAATCAAAACGGGGCTCCACAATTTCATAATCCATTAACTGGAGGGAATCTAAACTTTTTCTAGCCAGTTCATCTGATTTTCCCATCGCATTCTTTTTAGAACATGAGTTTTCTTCAATCCCTCTACTGGAGAAATATGAACATGATAAATGGATTTTTCATTTTAAATCATCATGACCAATACTCTTAAAAACAGAATAACAATGAGGTGTATTCTAACACGCAATGTGAAAACTGATTTTATCATCATCAATTGAAAGGTAAACTCTATCAACAGGGGTAGAACATTGATCATCATCCACCATGAAGAAAGAAAAATGATCATACCTTTAAAAATTAGTTTCTTTGTCCATACTTATAGGAATTGAAATCACTGAGGAAATACTGTAAAGAGTTATGGGATGCCAGAAAATCTAGTTCAGGCTATAGACATTGACCCACAATTGGACATATGAGCTTCTGACTTCAAACAGGTTGAAATTATGATCCAATTACTGAAATTGAATAACACCAGTCTTTAGTGAAATATAACCCATACCCTATCCTCTCATCTTCAAATCATCTAAATAAAACAATATGTGAAAAACAATCCCACATATTAAAAATACACACTTCCAATCGGTAAAACTCGAAATTCATGAACTACAGTTGACACGTTATTCAATTTTCAGTTGTTTGGAAACTTTAGTAAAAATAAATATTATGATTACAGAAAACTTATTGATTTCCAATCAATTTAAGATAGAATCTAGATTAACATTGAAATAGGTGGCGCTGCTATTAAGATAAAAACCTCCAACTTCAGAACCCATGATTATTATGAAAAAATGAGATGAATTTCCTTTCACCACCTTCGATGCATTAGATGGCACAAAATTTCTTCAGTGGATCTGTCCTAGAAATATCATCATGATCTCACAACCTAATTTCAACAGAGGGTTGGGTAGAAATAGCCGGTACTAACCCCATGAACACCTTCGATGAAGGGGTGGAGACATGAATCGCATATGATTTGTGCGAATCAAATCACCTTAGCTCAAGATTGGCAACCATCGACACCATATATAGACCTCCATCATTTCTCAGGACCAACTCCAAATTCACACCCACCCCCGGGGTTCCAGAGGTAGTTCTCACACCCTGAGATTTTGAGTAAGAAAGGCCCTTATATGATCCAAATCTAACTAAAGGAATAAACAATTCTCCCAAATTTTCATCAGATCTATTCACAAAGTGTGGAACACCACTAGAATTCACACAAGTTTGAATGAGGGTCATCGAGCCAGCTGAAAATGGTGTTTATCCTTTCACTGCAGTGTATCCCACAACCAAAATCATCAAACATGATTCTGTAGATGCATCAAACACATTTCTGTGATATTCAAATCTCCCAGTAGGAATGAGAGAACTATATGTCGAGAGAGGATCCATCAAAACATGGATGGATTGGGAGAGGAATCTCCATGGGAGAGGAACAATAGACGGACGAACCCTATACACCATCAAACTATATATATATATATATTTACATGTACATAATTGCATATTAATATATAAATTAATATATTTTTAATATTATAAAAAAATTATTAATTTTAATTTCATAAAAAGAGTTTATATATAATTATAAATTTAATAAATATATTTCTCATTTATAAATTTACAATATATACATGTATTTAATATATATATATATATATATATTAATGAAATATATTTATTTCACTATTTATCTAATTATTTATATTTATAATTATAAATATTTAAATTCCAAAGGTATTTATATATAATTATAAATATAATAAATATATTTATCATTTTAAAAAATATTTTTATTTTATAATTATTTAGATAAATATATAGTTATATATACTAATAATTATAAATATATTTTAGAAGGTATTTATATATACCTGAATATTTATAATTAAAAATAGAATTAATATATTTTTTACTTAAATATATTTATCGTGATTCTAAGTATTTATGAGATCATAATAGCTCCATGGGAACATGAATGAACCATATACTTAGTAAAGTATAAATCATAAAAAATGAGTCATCATATATATATATAGACAACATGAATAGTAATGAGGTTGTAATGTATAAATGAACATTCAAGATTAATATATAACATATGAATGTCAATTATAATCATGCTTTAATTGACCAAATTTATTAGAAACATATATTTATTAAAATATATTTATTTATTTATAATTATAACTATAAATATAAATATTTAAATAGAATTTATATATAATTTTAAATATATATTTTAAAAAATTATATACAATTATAAATATATAATTATAAATATATTAATTTTTTTCTTATTTAATGATGTTTATTATATATATTGGAATTTTTAGAATATATATATTAATTATAAACATGCAATTTTTTAATTTATAAAAATAAACATTATTTTTGTATATAAATATAATAATTTTATATAAATTAATAATATTTTTTATTAAAAACATTTATCTGTGCTAATAATAGTGATGATAAATTAACCCCCTATAAGTGCTAAAAGATTTGCTAATAAAGGCCCCCTTTTTATCAGCCATTTATACTTAGCGCTGATAAACCCCGGTGCATCCTTTACTAGGATCTATGTTAGTCGATCCAACCGAATTGCCCTAGTGTCATCTTGAAGGCTAGCTAAAACTCTTGGAGGTTTTCATGAAAGACAATGCAACATATCTGGAGGGTGATGTATGATCTTAGATGACATGTCCATAGTTCATATTGAGATCTAATTTGCATTCTCAAAGGTCGTCGCATGAGCCAATTGACACACACGTGTGCTATCGCAAGATATAACTAACAAGTGTTGGTGTCGGTATATGAGTTGACCAATATTTCCTAACTATGTCACAAGGTTTGGATGTTGAGCTTGTAGGGATTCACAATACTTGGGTGGCATGCCTATATGGTACCCAGTTACCTTCCATGACTAGTCCATAAGACTTTATATGATCATAAATAGTATACCAAAGTAGTGTTGTGACATCTGGGTGATTTGTATATTTTCTTCACATAAGTCTCACATTTTTAGTTTTATTTCAGCCTTTTATTTCAAATTCCTTATATTTTTTCAGTGTTATATTTGATTAAGTATCACAAGTTTTAGAAAATATATGGGATATCTTACGAGTAACCCTCCAGAAGTCCTTCACGTGATCTATGAGTAACCATGCGAAGTGATTTTGCATGATACATGATCATTTGAGTTGTTCCCTAGATCTTACATGATGGGAATATTTTGAGTTCATGATATTAGTCAATCTGAGAAATCTGCTCTGGTTCCTGGGTGCGGCGGTGCAAGGTTCCAAGAGTTCTTATGTCTCTATTGTATTGTTATTTTATTTTTTATTCATTAGTGGATGACTTATAGGACTCTTCACCATGGTTTTTTTGCTTTTCAATATGTGTATCATGAAAATAATTTTTGGAGTCGATGGATGGATATGTCATTGTGCTTCTTCATGGGTCATTCTGGGGGAGTCATATGATTTTCAACGACCGCAAGACCATCCCATCAACACCCCATTTATTGGATTATAGAAAAATAATGGGTTCTTGGTTTCTCATGTTGTAATTCCATGGTTATTTCATATTTTCATATTGATGTTTCCAAATGCATTCACAAGATCTGGATGATTATCGAAACGTGTTCATATGATCTCAGCTAACATTTATAGAAATTTCTGTGAGACAATGATGACCTATCATGGGCCTTCACAAAATCACACCAGCTTCTCAAGGGGTCTTGTGAGACTATTCTATAGACATATTTGGTGTGTCACGTGAATTTTATGACCATGAGAGTGTCCCATCATTTAACTCTTTATTTCCTATGTTTATTTATCAAAGGGTGTGGATCTTGATGGGTTGTATTAATTTTTTTCAAAGGAAATAATTATACCTCTTGGTTATGTATCTTGTGACCCATACAAGTTCTTATTGAGATTCATGATATTTTTAGGGAAAATTCCATCTATTTTAACTTATGGAGGAAAAGGGGGAGCATGGGGTCTATTGGACATTTCTAATGTTCTTCACGTAATGTGGATGACATACTAGTATGCTTTTACAAGATGATGTGGACATGTCGTTGGGTTCTTGTAGTGTATTTCAGATCACTAGGGGTGCATCACATGATTTTTAGGATCATAAGTGGCTCCATCCTTCTCCACTATTTATTTCCTTGGTTTTTTTTCAATATTTTGGATCTCATGAGGTTGTATTAAATATTTTGAGGACAATTATTCTCCTCATCTATGATGCATCATGTATGGTTTATGACCATAATAGGGTCCTAACATTTGAATATTTTCCTCCTATTTTCAATGGATTTTTTTATGGTTCCTCAAGAATCCACCTGTTTACAAGAATCACATACTAATAGAGACTATCTTGATTCCTCCATGTGATTAGAGGTTTTTTGGGACACCATGGGGAAAGAAAAAGGACTTCTCTAAGGGAATTCACAAGATCTTTCGTAGGCTATTCACTACACATGACCATCAACATGACCTTTTGATGGCCAATCAATCGCATATCCCCAGAAGGTTCAAAAGATTTTCTTGATCACAACCACCATACAATTCATTTTATTTATCAAAAAAATAATACCCATATTCATGTATTTATTCCTTTGTGAATTTTCAGATTCTCATTTGGTGGGACTCAACAAATACCCCCCCCCCCCCCATGAGAGACATATGTAGGGACAATGGATTAGTTGTGGGGAAATTAAATGCTTGCCTGAGGATTTGGTGATGTCACCAATCAGTGTCTTGGGTGAGGCTTGGTTTTTCTGGTGATATTTTATATTCTATGTTAAGTTCTATTAATAGAATAATAGAGAGGGATTCATTCACCAGCTACTCATTTCTCCAAATATCTATCACACTATTTTTGTTTCATGACCTCATTGCAAGAATCTCCCATAAGAATCCATCATGGGACCCTGCCACAAGTCTATTCTGTGAGAACTTCTTCACAATACCTCCTTTTACTAGGCACCCAGTTAAACACATCCATAGACTTATCATTGGTAATTATTTTAACATTATATATAGGGGTTCATGATTGTCTTGAGGGTTTTGTGGGATCTTCTAGCTTGATCACATAACCTTTTGACTATTATGTATCTTAGGTGACCATTTCATGGTCACGTGATTGCAAGTATTTTGAGGGGTCGTGTGGTTGCACAAATCCTTGAGGGTTTACGTAATATGTGATATATGTAGTGGTAAAGTGATTTGAAATCCCATTATGAAATTCAGAAACCCATTTAATGATTCATTCAGTGGGATTGATGCGCCTAGTTTAAGCCTTCCTTTTCACATGATTATATTTTATCTATCTAATATATGCCACTTAATTATGAGATGGCTCCATTTCTTGTAATAGTTCTCAAAAACCTTTAAGGAGGGAGGTGAAAGTTGAGATGGAATGTCACGATGCTATTATGGAATGTCTGAATCATACTTGTTTATATGGAATTGGTTCATTTTAGCAATTTATGATAAGACGGAGGGGATATAAACTTGTGGTTTATCCCCTTTCTATTCTTCTTCCCATTTCTGGGTTTGGTATTTCCAATGAAACTTCCATTCCTTCACCATGGCCATTATTAATACCCTACACTTGGTTCAGAAAACCCACAACACATTTCAGGTGAACATCTCTCAGTTGGGATACTTTTTTACCTAGGGAGATCATGAAGATAAACATATCCAATTTACATGACCATAGACTTTTCTTTGAACAAACATGAACCTAATTCAGATTCTCATATATACAACTCAATACTAGAGAAGTTTTTCTCCAAACAGAAGTATGGGTGGGTTCCCAAATGGGAAGTACAATCACAAGGTATCTACAAAAGGGAATGGGGATGGCCCTTATAGGTAAAATATGTCGCTTCTAAATTCACCAAGTATTTGAGGAAAATTGTTATATATGAGGTTGTCTAGATATCGCAGACATTTTTCTATTGTAACAAGAATATAATTACAGGAATATTCATTCATTTGAGTTTGGAAATGAACACTTCCCACCTTTTCATTGAGTGGTGGGAATTATCCTCGAGGGTGTGGAGAAGATATTTGGTTAACCTATATTAGGTGTAATTTGTGTTGATTTTCCCCCCATGATCTTCAAAGTATGATGTAAGGAGGACTCCACTTCTTACCCATGAACTGATCTATCTAACCATAAAGTCCCTTCCAAATAAAGAACTCCCTGGAAACACATCCCATTAAAGACATGTTTAAGATACTAAATCAAGAAATCACACTCTAATCCCTAAGCTAAAAAGTTGAAGACCTATATAACAAAGGATTCCTTTAATGAGTTGGGTGCTTACTTGTCTATGGTTGAAGAAGATAAATTTAAATAATGGGGATTGTAATTTTTCCCTAGTGTTGACTCGGATGTCCAAAAATCTTATTTCATCACCATATACTTGGGTGGGTACTATAGAAACCTAGTATTAAATAAATGAATATTAAATCATTTTAGATGACTATTTATAAAATGAAAAAAAATCATGCATGATTACCACAATAGTGTAATTTCTTCGAAAACATGGAACACATTCTTCTATTTTTGTGAAAAAACTTAAACATCGCCATTAAAGATCATCCCCTTTAGTGCTCCTATATAAAACCTTTATTTTTTAACCTAGGTAATGGAAACATAAGAAAGTGGTCAGATTGAATGCTCAGTAAGGGTGAATAAAATAAATATGTAAGCATAAGATGACCATTAGGGTATGAGAACATGATAAAACTATTTGAATATCATATCTTACCTAAAAAGATCATAATAATGAGACATTACATAAATATTTTCAATTCATAAGACATTAATCCAATGAAAATCAAGAATGTGAACCATGTGAGCATATCAAGTCATAAGAAATAGAATTTTAGCCAGACACATAAACATGTAACATCATTCTAAATAATTCAAGGTTCTTTAACCAAAACATATCAGGACACTTCATGGGGACTACACCTACTGGGCGTGAGACACCACCACCCCCAGTCACAGTCCTTTCTTTATAAAGGATTGGATTTCCCCATATTCCCATAGTGGACTAGGTTTTCTCATCTTATTATACTAGATGAGGTTTCCCCAACTTCCCATACTAGATTAGGACACACTTATTTCTCATTATGGAACAATCACATCAACTTATTTCCCATCATAATCACATGAGGTATAAATCATTACCTAATTAATTAGAGGGAGATATAGGTCCCACCCATCAAATAATAAAATCATACATACATGTGCCAAAAGATAATAAAACGTGAATATTATTGTGACCCTTAAAAATATATGGGTATCATAGAAATCATATGACAACCCATAAATTAAATGTGTATCGTGAACATTTCATCATATCATTACCTAGGGAAAAGGTATAGGTTTCATATTCTTTTCATCAAAGAAAAACCCATTAAAAGAAGATAGTTTTAAAATAATATAATTTGTTGAAGAGAAAAAAGTGTCATAAATATCATTCCATAAAAACATAAAACATTTATGAATGAATATGAATGGAATTATTGGATAATATCCCATGTAAAACATAAAAAATAATAATTTATGTCATCTTAGATGGAGAAATTTTTGAATGATGAAATGAAACATTTGTTATGTTAATTATATTTACTTGAAAATAATGTCCCTAAAACCATTCCAAAAATCCTATTCATATGAAGAAATAACTACCATTCCATTTAAAACACCTGATGAAGAAATATCCTTTCTTATAACATTTTTGTAACATAAAACCTTTCGAAAAAAAAATTTAATTGAGAATAAACTTGAAAATGAATAAAATATGTTGAAAAAATTTCCAAAACCATTTTCCAGTAACACTTATAAAATATTCTTGAAAAATTTTAAAATAATTTTTAAATGAAAAACATAATTGAAACCCTTTTTTTGAAAATTTCTTTAGAACCATTTAATGTAAGCTATGAAAATCATTTAAAAAATTTCTTAACCCCAAAAAAAATTAAAAAAAAAATTTCATTGAAAAAATTATTACAAAAATGAATTTCCATAATTTTAGGAAAATATTTTTTAATAAAAATAAATCCTATAAACTTTCAAAGGATTATTCAAAGTAAGAATGGTTATGACTGTGGATAAATCTGCACTTGCTGAACATTAATTTTTACACCATATAAGTTTTGAGATGTGAAATAATTTGAAAACAAGAACATGATTCACTTTTTAAATTATTTTATAAATAGTGAAAACATTAGTAAAAATTTCTTCTAAACATTATACAATAATATTGTGAAATGTTTGAATTTTTTTAGAAAACATGGTTTTTAAAGAACACGTATATCTGCCTGAATAGTGAAATAAAATCTAAATTTCATTAAACAAAATCATAATTATCTTACGTACTAATTAGTGGAAAAAATATACCATTACATTTATTTAACATGAATAACCAATGTAATATAAAATTAGTTGGTGTTATTGATAAATGTGTCATATTAATTCATCAATGGAATTGTAATCATAAACAATTTCGATAAACAATGAGATTGTTCAAATAAACTATTTCCACTTTGGTAAATTTGAATCCCAATATCTATAAAAGAATAAAATTAAATTAAGCTTAAAATATCATTAAATGAATGATATTCATGATAAAAAAATTAATTGGGTATTATATACACCCCATATAATAATATTAGTGCATAACATGTTATGTATCTCAAAGATGGAAAATTGATATAAAATTACTTTACCGATTTGGTATCTTTCAAACCATAGACACCATGAAAGAAATATAATCAATGTTATATATAAATTCACACGAAATTAAGTATAAGACTCATCTAAAAAATTCATGAGCAGTATATACACCACCCAAAATAAATGAGTGGTGAATAAAGCATATGTCTCATAGAAATAAATGTGAGATAAGAAAACCCTTACTACTTTAGTAACTATAGGATCCTGATACCCATGAATGGATAACATCAATTAAATAATTTAAAATAATTAAATAAAGGAAATTATTGTTATAAAAGCTCATAGGGTTTTTTATAAACCATAAAAACTGAGTGGTGAATATGACATATATCTCATGGAAAAAAAAAGTGAGATGAAATTCTCTTACTTTAAGTCGTGAATTTCTTCATACACATTCAAACATATTGTATACTAAGTATAATTTTATTATAAATTTAACAAATAAAAATAATATTATATCAAATACCATATATTATTTGTTTATGACTTTATATTACACATTTATTAACAACGCCATGTTAATGTTATGTTTCAGGTAATATGTTCTTAGTTTTTCATATTTCTTTTGGCTTGTTATTCATGATCCTCTTACTTATATTGTGATTTACTTATTCAAAAAATGTAAATAATAATATAAATATCATATCAATTCAGTATATATGTATTTATAATAATCATTACAATATATAAATATGAAACGTAATACACCGCTCATGGATACAGTAGGTCGTACGTATGAAAGAACATCTTTTTCGTTTTATTTCTATGTTGAAAGAAAAAAAGTAAATGGAATATATATGTATATAAATAATATAATTATAGTAGAATTAATTTTTCATTTATAAAATATATTTTCTCTAAATCCATCTTTAATACATTCCATATAGAATGTGAATGAATAGCATCAATTTGACGAGGCACTCATCGACATGTCAAAAAATGAAGTTATCGTATTTACACAAAATGGAAAGAATAATGTTATGTTTTAAATATTAATTAAATAAGAATAAATACATCATAAATATCGTATATATAATATATAAAAACATATTTTTCATCTTAATTCACAACCATGATAGGTGGTAAAGGATAAATGAACAACATAATTTTGTGAGGTAGTAGTTCGCCAAACACATGAACGATAAGTTTGTTATCCATTATAGGGAAATGTGTGTAAGTTTAGGTCAAACCCATAGAAGTAAAAAATATAATTATATTGAGTTTAATAAGGATATAAATATTCATGTAATTAGAATATTTATTGGTATGGATAATGAATGTAAAAGAGTGGAGCCTGAGGAAGGATGTTACCTCTTCTTTGGACAACACATCTTGGTTTGCACAAAAGGGATTATTTGGTCGAATTTTTACCAATAATGAGGCTTATAGGATTAATTGAGATATTTTTAGAGAATATTTTAGAATATTTAGCGTAATAAAAAGTTCTTGAGAGGTGTGAATAAGTTAAAGGGTTTATTGCATTTTTATAGTGGAGGACGAGTGGCATTCTTGTATGTTTTTTGAAATGGGAATTAAACCTCCATTTTCCACTATCAAGTAGCTCCAATAATGGTATATACTCTCTAAAAGGTATTATAGGATCTAAATATATCCAAAAAATGTCTTTTGGAAATTTGTATATGTAATTGTGGTCCTTATGATTAGTTTTTTTGTTAAAATATTATTCTCTTAATCATTGTAATTAATTTTAATCACTTTCACTAATATTTTTGGTAAAAAAACTAATTTAAACTTATTATATAGTATAAAATATTATAATTCCAAATATGTAATAAATTTTTCCAAATTATAATCACATATATTTAAGAAATCAATTTAAATCTAATCTCACAGACGGGACAACAAAACATGTTTTTAAATTAAAAATGATCAGCATTTTGAAATGTTTTTATACCCAAAATCAATGTGAAATCGACTAAAATGACCAATTGGATTTAATTATATAAAATTTATCTAATTATGACCAAAATAATATATATTTTATTTATAAATATAAATTAGACTAAAAATTGATTTTGATTTAAAATTCAGTGTTGTTTACTATTCAATAAAAAATGAAACTTTATAAAAAAATTCAAAAAATTAACTTAAAGTAAATTTTGATATTGTTATTCAAAAAATTTAGGTTGTTTTTTCAAATAAATATTATAAAATTGTCAAAAATAATATTTAAAATGTGTTCTCCTTTAAAAGGCGGTAAAAATATCTTTTGTAAAAATACTACTTTTTATTCATAAAATTGGATTTATTCTTATCCTATACCTATCAAATCTGTTGTATGAGTTTCAAAAATATTGATTTAATATATGATATATAAATTTTATTATAAAAATTAGTCAAATGTGGTTTTTTAATTTATTTTATTAAAATTGTCTTTGTACACAGAAAAAAGTAATCCTAGAAAAGTAATTTCTTTATTTTCAATAGTTATTACATTCACTTATACTAATTGATATCCATAGGATTAACATTATTTATATGTTTAAATAATATATTCAAAATTTTTTAATATTGTTTGTAACTTCCATTCCAATGAATATGGGGTATATTTAATAATAATATTAATAGTATCTTACATTTTCGTAAAACTAGACCTTGCGTATAACACATGTTATCGAAGGGACTCAGTATTATGTGTAGTATAATCCAAACATAGTGTTGTGTGTACTACAAGCTAATATAAGAGTTGCGTGTTGTATAATATTGACTTGGAGATATATATAAATGAAGGCACGCGTATTTCTTTTGTATAGAAAAAGTTACATTAAATGTTACATGAAATTTAAAATATTAAAATATTAAATTAATTATAAAAAATAAAAATTCACAAAATTTCATGGTGTTATAGGTACTTACTTCCAAAGAAGAAAAAATGGTGGAGTTAGAGTATCCCCTTTCACGATGGTGACCTCTATGTAATTGGGAGAGTATTGGTCTAGTCATCCATATTCTAGCCAAACATTATCATCTAATGCAGCATGTTTACAAGTGGAATGCCATTTTTAAGATTTCGGGCCACTTCCATGTATTATGGGGTTGGATAGGATCTTTCCTCGGAGTATATGAAAATCTAAACATCTAGGGTATCCTCTATGGTCAATTCATACAATATATATAATTTAGTAGTTGGGAGGAATTTTTAAACTAAAATATTAGGATGTTAGGGATTATATGATCCAAAATAATAATTTCTCCTAAGGACCCTATAAGCTAGTTCCCACAAGTGATATTTTTTATACTAGTGAGTCCAGTCTTAAGGCGTGGTCTTATATGATGTCACTTTGATAGGGATATCATTACACCTATATCGATGGGAATCTCCTCTATAAATGATTTTAACCCTACTGGTTTAGTTTTCAATTACTATGTCTTCAATCGAGAATACCCCACTCATTTATGTCTGATATGAGGAGAATCTGATGGTGACTCACCAATTTTGTCTCATGTTCACTAAGGAGGAGACTCGGGCTGAGATAAAACTTCCTCCTCATGATGAAATAATTAATTTATCATGTAACTATGACAATTCCTAGATGTACTAATATTATAATTTTAAATTATCTAAATTGGTAAGTGAGGCCTCCCAATTTTCTAAGTGTAATCTAAGGCTAGGAAGCTAACTAGATTCTAGAGGTCCAACTACCCCAAAATCACTCTACATAGAAATATGAAATTTACCATTATCTATGGGAGTTTTAACCGATGCGACAACAATGAGTGTAGTTTCAAATGTTAAAGTCATCCCAACGTTATTATTTCCTGCCGCATCTCAATAGTGGATAGTTTGGAGGATTCATAACTCATAGGCAGAGCTCTAGGGTATAATTTTCCAATGAATGTTTCCATTGGAAGGTTTATCACATGTCATGGACCATCTAGGTATCACATTCAAATACTAGACTAAAGAGGTTAGGGCCTTATACTGAGACATTGAAATATATTTTGGAAGCATGAGGGGTCAAATATTTTTCTCCCTATTGGTCCATAAAATGGTTTTTATAGGTATACTGAAAATATTTGTGGATGAAAAGGGTTATCCCACTATCAACAACATAGTCAAGGTGAACTCAATGCAGAGATTAATGTTTTGTGGTTCCATTGAAACTACAATGAAATCCTTTTTTCGATATAATAGGAGGTTTCAGAGGACCATCCAATCCTTATGTACCTTGTATATTCTCCCCATGGTATTTTGTCATTAGATAAATATGGGAGTGACTATGATACTAGTTATGATGGGCCCTTGGGGGAACTAGCCCAGATGAGTTTGGTGATTTACACTTCTGGACCAATAATTTCTAACATCTAACCTTATGTAGAGCCTTCCTTGGATGGAAAGAGGAAAAGTAAATGCTCTATTTTTTCAGGGTCTCCTCTTCCAAAATAATCATGTAAGTGTGGTATGTAACTCTTCATTCAGTTTGGATTATTATGAAAACACATTCTGATTTGTCAAAAATGTGTAGGTCTTTGATGATCTTTCTTGGAAGATCATGTATTTGTTTTTTGAGGATGCAGGGGATAATTTTTGTTGTTTAGAATACCATTCAATGTCAGGAACTTCCCATCAAGAAGCATTGATGGTTGAGGTGCTGATTGTATCATGCTTATTGCCTTCTATAGATATCTCGATGACCACACCACTTGATCTGGTGCATGTGGATGCACTTTTGGAGGATAGTAACACTTATAGATATTTTTATACCATATCATCATTGATGGAGGTAAGTTTTGTAGAACATGAATAATTCATCAGTTAAGTTTTGTAGAACATGAATAATTCATCAAGACTGTAAATTTTTTCTTTTTTTTTTGTGATGTCGCCTAATATTTTATTTTGTTCCTATAGTCCACAAGGGTGTTGAGAAAAACACATATTCAGTAAAATCACTGAATGTTACATGAATCCACTCATCATAAGAAGATTTCACCTCTTCCCCTCAGGATGGGGTTGGGGTAGTGAATGTTTCCAGTGATGCAACTGAGAAAGGTATGTTTCTGACATCAATCATATCCATTGATCTCTTAAGTATTTTGTATCATTTATCATGTGAATAATTAACCAAGGTTCCCCTTACTGCAGTATCTTCACCCCAGAGTTCGTAGGCTCTTGTCCCCACTCTTATGGGGGCTACTCAAATTGGACCAACCAATGTTGATTCTTAAAATATTCCCTTGTAATCAAAGACTGAGAGAATGGATCTTTATCCTAGTGACCTGGTCCATGAATATAATCATGTCCCTAGGGTAAACATATATCTTTGTCCCAGGTCTACATCACATTATTAGTCGATGCGGTGAAAAATTTGGAGTGATATCTAGAGTTTAATGTCAGAAAAATCATTGGATGAGATGAAGGATTGGTTGGGTCATCTTCAATTTATGTTTCCCATCCTTAGTTAGGACGGTTTTGACTATTCTACCCTTCATGCCTAGGTGAAGGAATTGGTCTCTCTATGAGAGTTGAATAAGGACCTTTAATCAAGGGTAGTTTCTTATAAGTATTTCTCTTAAGTGAAACATAACTGGGGCAAGGATGCAATGGAGGCTTCTTGGCATGTGATGGAGGCAGTTTCTTACTGAGACATATTTAATGATAAGTAGGCTGAAACTGATTGTATTTAGTATGAAATTGGTTGTATTCAAATAGTAAAATCCCAATTTCAACATTATTTTCCAACATTAGGTAATAATTTATTGGAGTAGCAGGGACTCCTCATCAAGTTTTATTTTATTCATAATGTGAATGACTCTTCACTGATCTAATATTATATGAATCACCAATAGAACCCATCCTTTTCATAATATTAAGTAAACACAAATGCCTAGATTTAAAAGTTTAAATCTTAACATGTTTTTATCAATAATGTTTTGTGAATTCTCACAAACATGACATTTTTTAATGATATATCTCATCTAGTTATCATGAGATTACGTGATTCACATAAGGATAATTGGGTAGAATATATTATGGATGAAGAGTTTTCTATCTACTTCCAAAGACAACAGACTTCAAGAGAGTAGATATATGTTTACCAATTCCATATGGTGGGCCTTTCATGATTTCCCATTCTTTCAGACTAATGATCTATTGTTATGTAGTTTTGCGTCTTTTACCGTAGACCTTATGTAATTGTAGAGTATGATATTTTATTTTGGACTATCTATCACTATAGTTTAGGGTCTTTTATATCAGACCTTATATAAATTTAGTGTAGGGTCTTTTATATCATACCGTATATTAATTTATCTTAGGGTTAATTAGTCCAGGACTTCTATCACATTAGTTTTGGGTCCATTATCTTGGGCCTTCTATTTATTTATTTTTGAGTCTTTTAGCTTGGACATTCTATGGATTTAGTTTATGTTCTTTTTTCTCGAACAACATTATTTCATTTAGTTTAAATTATATCTTGTATTACCTGATCAATGGTCATGTAATATCATGTGTCATGCTAGGAATGACCCAAAACACGCTAGGGTTTTGAGTTATGTCATGGTGTTTCTTAGGCTCATGGAGATCAAATATCCTTTCCTACAAGAAGGGCATGCCTCTAGCTGGTAGGTCAAATAAATTATGTTTCAATAGAATTTTCAAATAGAGGGGTATCCACTCTTATAAAAGGGTCATGGAAGGTTTATGGGGGGATACTTTTTAGGGTGGAATACTTAGAATGCCAGGTCTACCTAGATAGTTTTAGTATGGGTGATATAAGTCGTAACAAAAAATTTTGAGTTAATGAATATGCAATGGGGAAGACATTCCATATATGACCCATAATAACTTGACGTTCCAATTTTTATAATAATTTTCCAAGGGTTCACAAGGATTTAATATAATTTCTTATATGGAGTAAATTCCTTTTATTAGGTATTTAAAATCCCTTATGTGTCGATAGCATGGTCAAGAAAAGATTATCTCCACTCCATTCTAAAGTCTATTAGATATTTATGAAGAATAAAACCTCTAAATGATGAGGTTGGGTATGGATGGAAACTATTAATGAAGGGTTCGGGCACCATGGTGCAGTTAAACTCTTAATTTTGAATCAAAATACATATTCTATATGGTTTAAAATCATGATGATTGGGCCATAAAATGTTCAAGAATATAATGTCAGATTCCTTCTTTGAGAAGGGTTACAAATACAATGACGTAACGTTGAGGACGTTGAATATGAACAAATAGTTTGGTATCGATATTGTAAATCATGGTCCAAAGTGCTCATGTCTGTAGGATGATATGGGACAACCATACTGGGAATGACCCAAAAAACACTGAGGTGTTGGGTTCTACTGTGGTAATTTTAGGGCTCAAAAGGATTTGAAATACCATTTTGTAGGGTGATATATTTGTTTGAAAACCATAGGTTCATTCTCAAGATCCATAGGCCTACATGAATAGTCAAGTAAAGGTTCCCTTGAAGTAGTCTATTGTTTTCCAATGCACATGGAAGGTTTAAGGTGATCAGAAGCACCCAAGTCATGAGGTTTGATTTTTGGAAAGTGTATTATCAAAGAATGTTTCAAGCACCCTAAAAAATTTTCCCCTCCTATAAAACATATTCTCATGGTGGGAGATTTGAAAAATCAATACCCTAAATTTTTTATAAACTAGGGGTTCAATTAGTATATCGAGGCTTTTACTAGGGTTGGATTTTAGACCCTATGATGTTTATCCCTTGTTTATTTATGCCCTAATTTTTTATAGACTCTAGAGAAGAAGAGTTTAGAGAGAAAATACTTAAATTTTTCTCAGGCTTCCCTTTGTGGGTTTTCAACAAGAGAATTTTTCTGTCTCTTTCGCTAGTAGTTTAAGGTAATTTGATTCATACCATTATATGATAGAGTTTAGGGTCATATATCTTTGACCAAAGTGCAAGATGTTTTATGTTCATGACACACTTGAACCTAATATGTGGTATGGTACATAAGTGACTAATTAGGATACCCAAGGTCAAAAGAATCTCATCTTCCTTCTAAGAAGGATATGAAAATATGTATCTCATGGATCGAGGTTCTCCGGCCATGAGTAACGAAATTGTATAATCAAAATAATAATGGACTAGAATACACTGAGGTGTTGGGATATGACGTGGTGATTTTACGGCTCACAATGAAAGGAGATCCATTTTTACAGATTGATGCATTTTTTGGTGACTATAGGGACATATGAAGGAGCCACATGCATGCATTCATTTTCAAACCAAGGGACCCATAAATCTGAGTATCATTTTCCAAGGTCTGTGAATTTTTTTTGGCAAGATGAGGTGCCCGAGACATGAAGTGTGTTTCTTGGATTGAGGTTCTTAAAAGATGACTAAACCACCCCATACTCTAGATGACTCGGGTAAGTCTCATATGGTATATCGATAAGGGATAAAAAATAGATGATGGTATGCCTAGTTTAAAATAATATAATGGGGAAGTACTTAATTTTGTGAAGATTAATTCCATATTTTAAGGATTCTTATCATGCAGTTTATCATTATTATTTAAGGATTTTTATTGTGTATTCAATCATTATATAGTAAAGAATTTTTCTATGTAGTTTTTCATCATGAAGTACAAATGTGGGAACATACATGAAAAATTGTGCAATATATATTACATGTATAATCCAACAATTTTATAGATATGACTCGCATGTAGGAAAATTTTTTTATTCATCATCCACTATGAATTTAGGGTGCATTTATTTTATTGATTATTGTAGTTGGGAATCAGATTAGAGATCCAGGTGTCACTATATATCATGTAACAACAAGAATCAAACCATACATATTGATATAATAGAAAACTCTCTATGTAGGTCTGTCTTATAAATAAAGGTGGGTATGTTTTCAATTATTATTATAGTTGGGTCTAAGATTGGTGATTCAGGCATCACTATGTATCCTATAATGGTAGGAATTAAGAAACATGAAATTCTTAAGACACAATATTGTTTAATCACATGTAGAAAGGATTTTAGCTTCTAGATATGAAAATGGGTGTTATGGATAGACCAAAAGATGTAAATCTAGGATTTATTATGTATCCTATAATTGAAAGAATCATGCCATATGTAGTTTTTGAGGAAGGTCCTTCCTGCACAAGTCAGGCCTATATATAGAGGGGGTTTATATTTTTCAAGACTTGATCTAGTATTGAAGATTTGGGGGTCGCTGTGTATCATGTGATGATAATAATAATTCCATATGTATATCATTAATGGAGGAGTGTTAGGAGACCAATCACCAAGAATTGTAGTCCTCTCGAGTAAAATACCGAAGAATGTGAAACGTTATATCATGCGAGGGACATCAATCATGCAGTTTAACATCATGCATTGAGGACTCGTGGTATTCCTTTCAAGGACTTTCATTTCGGACTATAAGAACCTTTCATGAGATTTTGTGTCTCACTCATGTGGGGAATCCCTCATTGAAATTTTTTATCTCATGTGAGATACTCTCAGTGAGAGAAAAAAGTAATAAATAGGGTTCCTCTGATTATTCATCGGAGACTAAGGATAATACATTGGTATTTTGTATCATGTGGTGGCTTGGACAAGATATAGGATTGGGGAGTACTTGCATTTCCCATTGAAAATTTGAATCAAATCATACATAGTTATGGGAACCTATGTGATTTTATTTTGTGTGGTAAGGCATTATCCAACCAATTTAACATCATGTGGTGAGGGCGTGAGTCACTCGATGAGAAAAGAACGTAATATTGTGGATCTGTGTTGTTTTATTTCATGTGGTACAGATGACTGTCATTATGTTTAACATCATATGGTAAGGGCGGGGATCACTCGATTGAAAAGAAAAGGAATATTTTTTTAGGGCCCAAGACTAGATGTTCGAGCATCACAACATATACCTGTGATTGCATGAATCATCCGAATGTAGTTCTGGGATGGATATATTTCCTATGTGGAGATAAATATCACATGAAAGTAATTAATTGCATCTTTCCTCCACACAGATCTAGCTTGTGTGTGTCTATTAATTAGTCACATGGTTCTTTCCATGCTGTTTAATGTCATGTGGTGAGGAAATGATCTGTACAGTTTAGTTTCATGTGGTTAGGACATGAGAGGTTTTGTAGTTTAAAGTCCGGATTCTAGGAAGATATTATTCAGTTAAAAGTTATGAAACAAGGATTAGCTCTTATAGTTTAACATAATGTAAATTGGAAAGATCTATACAGTTTAACGTCATGTGGTTAGGACATCTTTTTACATTTTAATGTCATGTTTTAAGGATGTATATGTGCAGTTTAACATTTTTTTCTCTGTAAATATCCATATAGTTTAGCTTCGCGTGTCCAGTACATGTTTTTATAGTTTAATGGCATTCTACATAGATGATTTTTATTGATTAAACTTGTATAATATATTTCTTGTAAATCGTTACACTGGTGGGATGTGTGACATGCTCTCCATATATTGTGGAAAATGAGTAAACTCCATTTTTTAGACCTTAGATATGATGTAAGGACCTTACCATTTGGGTTCCATCCTTGGTGTCTTCTTTCCTGGAATCATTAGGGCCGAGAGAGATGACACCCATTCTACATGGAGGAATGAATGGAGGATAACATTCATATTAATTGATCTAGTTATCTAACTCTGATAAACATGAAGGTTTTTTAATGTATGAAACCTATTCTGATCAAGCTTCTCTAATTCATCGAGCCATTTTTTTGATTTCTCACCATTCGAGTGTTGTACACAAGTGTCAATTCCGACTGAAGGTAGATGGAATTCTATGGGTAACACTACCTCACTCTCATAAACAAATGAGTATGGAATTTCTTGTGTAGTAGTATGTTTGGTGGTACTGTAGTCCCATAATGCTGGGAGGATCTTTTCCAGTCATGACTTCTTATGCTTGTTCACCATCTTTTGGAATATATTTTACGGAGTCTTATTGAAGTCCTCTATATGTCCATTTGTCTCTTAATGATAGAGAGATGAGTGACTGGACTCGATATTGTAGTCTAGGTATAGTTTTTTCCACTCTATTTTAAAGAAGTTACTTATGTTTTCCATCAATATTGTCTGAGGGACTCTAAATATGGTGCTGATATGGGAATTTTTGATGTTGATGATATTCTTTTCCCTAACTTCTTTGAGGGGTATTTCCTCAACCCACATGGAAAAGTATTCATTAGAAAAAAGTATGTACATGAACTTCTTAGTTGTGGCTAAGGGATATGGCCCCACAACATCAATTCCCCAAACAATGAATAGCCTAAAATATTTAGCTATATTTTTTAAATCTCGTAGTTAATAGATGATGTTTTCATGGAGCTTCCAAGGATTACATTTCTTGGTAAATTATAAATAGTCTGGTATCATGGTTTTCGGTAATAAAACTGGCATTTTATTTGATGGGAGAGCTTAGTCCCATACTAATGAGTGTCATAGGAGACAATATATACTTCTTCCATGACGACATGAATCTCTCTTTCTACTATGCATCTGAGTAGGATTCAATCAAATCCTCACTAGAAGGATTTCTATTCATTTTGTTCATCCATCGTGGTAAATTTTGAAACATGGAATTGAACGTGTTCACTATTGACTCAGTCTATCAGAATATTCCCATTTTAGATATAACTAGTTTTGGTATCCATCAATCCAGAATCATATATTTCTTCATCAAATTATGGGGTGTTGTTTTTCATATTGATTTCTTCTATATTTAATATGACGATCAATGAGATCATTCCTCTGTGTGTGATACAAAGGATTTCTTTTTCCTGATTAGGGTCATTAAATATTATGGCTACATTATCTAATTTGTTGTTGTGATCATTATATAATTAGGTAACATGATGTAATATAGGCTCAAAATGGAACTCTTCCATCAGTCCCTTATGCATCTAGTGAGAGGGTCTAGTTCTTCAATTTTGGTGGAATATTTTCCACTGTTCTTATTTTTAACGAGTTCTAAATCCCCATTGATACTCAGGTATCCTATCTACATCTATAGGGTTATTTCTATCCCATCAATGAGGGATTATTACTCAACCTCATTATTTGTGAGGCCTTTGGATACTAAGAAAGAGTATAGAAAAATTTCTTTGTCTATAGAAACAAATACAATCCCTAATACAACCCGATTGAGATTTTTGTTTTCTATACTTTTCCCAATAGGACGAACATAGGGTCCATAAAAATACATCTCCCATGTATAAGGAGTTTTTGTGGTATATAAGGCCTCTCCTCTAGAAGATCGGTGTCTACCGATGTATTCTCCAGGGAAGGATATGATGTGATGCAATCAGTCAACATTTTTCATTCCATTGTCTTTTGTGACACAAACTGAATGTCATTTTTCTATAGAATGAATTCCCAAGAGCTAGATGCCCAATTAGCAAGTGGAATCCAATTATTTATTCGATCAGATCAATATGAGAGATCATATGGAATTCGTGTTTCTATAAGTAGTGCCTCATCTTTTTCCCCATGAAGATAACTGCAAGAAAGTTCTTCTAGACATTATAGTATTGGGTCTCAGTAACTATAATTGTTTTGATGAGGTATTAGAGATTGTTCTCTCTCGATGCATCATTTTTATATACGAGGATGGTGCCCATGATCATTTCATGGTGGCCACAGACAATATGAGTTTTCTCCCTTCCACAAAAGGAATCAAAACTAGAGCATGGATTAGATAATGTTTTAGATATTCAAAGGTTTCTTTATCATAATTTTCCTATAGGTAAGTGATTTCATTCTTCATTTTCATGGGGAAGGGGATAACATTGTTAGAAATGTTTTCTATGAAACACAGAATGTTCGTGAGGTGGCCTTGGATCCCCCTAAGTTCTTTGAGATTTCTGGGTGGTGAAATTCTTAAATTACCCTGGCCATCTCTTGGTCAACCTCAATGTCGCAATGGCATGCCAAAAATAAGAGGAACTTCTTTGATGTTTTCTTGAAGGAACTTTTCAATATATTCATCTTTATACTATGATGTTATGGATTTTCAAGAACATTTTGAAGATTCGTTAAGTGATCAACACTTTTACGATTTTACCACAAAGTTTTCTACATATAAATATCTATTCTTCCAAAAAAAATTGATTAAAGATATGATGCATAGTGCATTGACATGTAGAACCATAAATCCTTAATCAGAATGGAATGACCTGATAGAAAAATAAACCTTAAGTCTCCCTAAAAGTAGTGTATTTCTCATCTTCAAGGTCCATATTTACTTGATTGTACCCTGAATACTCATACATGAAGGAAAGGTCTTGCAAGACAATTATTGCATCGATCAAGATTTCTACGATCGGTGGTAGGAATTGGTCCTTCAGTTAGTGGCCATTATGTTCTCTAAAATTGATGCAGATCCTAATATTCACATTCTTCTTCTTGATAGGGACAATGTTAGAAAGTCATATTGGTTAATGCACTTCTTAGGAAATGTTGGATTTGATCAATTTTTTAACCTCTACCTTTACATTGGTGACATGAGAGGGGTTTATCCTTCGTGACGACTACTTAAATACTTAATACGCATCAGGTAAGATATGATGGTGCATATCAATATATTTATCCAGTCTATACATTTCTAGATAGTTATAAGTGAGTAGATATCAGAGTTGTTTTATAAATAAAATATACATGTCTTTCTCTTCAATTGGGTTAGAGGAACTAATTAGTGTTGGTCGTTGGTATTCTTTTATTACTTTATTAACCTTCCTAAGCTCATCGATGGTAGGTGAGGCACCTTCATTGAATACAGTAGGGGAATTCCTTAATACATCCTATTCTACTTACACATCTAATTATAAGGAAAAATTATTAGATATAGGTAGAAATATGGTGTCATCTCTATCACTATTTGTATTAGAGAGGTCTTGAGGGTATACATTATCATCCCTTACTACCTATGTTTTTTCAGATGAATACTGGAGATGAATTTCTTTTATGCTATTATTGAAGATATAAGGGTCTTGGTACTCTGGGACCAGTTTCATCACATCAACTAGATTTATGGGGGGAACATAGTCTATGTCAAGTATAAATCCTGGATTTCCAAGGGTGGTCCCCAATTTGTTGGGGGAATCAACCTATATATCATCATCTACCAATAGTCGCTTTCTTCCCATTTTGTATAAACCCACTTCAATGTATGTAGCCACAAAAGTCTCGAAGGGGGCACTATCACTATGTAGTATTCCGACCTTTCCATCGATGGGGAATTTCATACATTGATAGAATTTTGTAGGTACCACCATGTGGTTATGGATCCAGTGCCATCTAATCAAGACATTATATGTGGTTTCTTACTAGATAACTATAATCTTAGCACCAGATGTGAGATCCCCAAACTAATCTTTGAGTTTGATTTTTCAGAGGGTTTTTTGTTCACACTTATTATACCCACCAATTGTTAGTTTTATTGGTGAAACATCACCTTCTATATATTCTAATAATTAGAGGGTTTTAATAGGTATTAAATTGTTCTCAGATCCATTTTCAATCAAATCCACTCAGGTATTAACATTATCGAGTCTAAAAGAAAAATATAGGAGTATGATGTGTCCTTGTATAACCTCTTCATGATCATGATCTATGAATGATATGGTGACATGGAATTATAATATCATTGTCTCTATTTGATAGTCCTAAAATGTAGAATCTTATGTCTCAAATTCTTTTATGTTTTGGAAGGATTTAACGAGTGAATATCTATGTTCTTTTGAAATATGGATCACATTAAAGATTGTGAGCATGGAAGGAACAACTGCCAACTATTTCAAAATTACATACTTTTGTGATAGAGGTCGGTATTTCCTAAGGTTGGGTTTCACATGGACATTTTGATTAGGAATCAACACATTTGAGGTTAATGCGATTGGTTCTTATATAAATATTATGGGATCATTTGTTTCTGGTGGTGTGGGTCATGTCGGGCTTCAATGTTGTCTAGGCTGATCAAATAATAGAACCCCTTCAAGGATTTCATGGAAGAAAACTGGGTTTTGATGACCACTAGAGGGTTCTAGGACACCTCCATATCTTTTCTAGGATTTTTATAGTTCTTCGTCATGTGTTTCAGATACATATATGTTCTCTTTGGGGACATGATCAAAATAATGTGTCAAACCATGCCCATATTTTCCTCTATATACTCAGATCCTATGGATGTGACCTCTCATTCCCTAGTTTTGATTTGAAAATTTTATTCTGATGAATATTAATCATCATTGAGGGGATATAGAAAATGTGTCACACTGAAGAAACTAAATATGAGATCCTTTTCTAATGAAGGTTCCATTTGGTGCGGTGGTGCCCATGTCTTTGATGTTGTGGGGATGAAAACTAAATGAGTCAGACCATGGTTTGGAGAAATATATTACCTTCCTCTTCTATTTCATCCTTTAGTGGATGTTTGTGCCCACTTTTTGGAGACATATCTGATGTCACCTCCTTTAGTGGTATAGAAATTATGTCTACGTTTCTGTTATCTTATGGTGGAATGACCTTGGTCAACTATTTTTTGAGTCATACATATGTCAAATGTACTCCCACACCTATACTGAATTTTCTTCCAATCACTCTCTTCTTATGACTAGGAAAAGGTTTTACAGGCCACCTACTATGAGGATTTATCTAACACCACCTATCCAAAAATGACCATACCTTGAAGGAAAACTTTGAAGAAAAATAAGTTCTGCAAATTATGACCCTTCCTTCTATGGAAAGGGTAATAGTCAAGATGGTCAATGAGGTTGACCTCATCAAGATTTGTGGACTACAGCAGATTGAACATGTTATTTTCCATGTATTCTAGGAAATAACTAAGGGCTTGTGAATTTCAAAATAAGTATTCCATATTCATCTATTAAACAAGTCATGAGAAACCCAAATTTTTCAGTACTTCTAGCTGAGGGTAATGTTTTGGGTGTCATCAATTGACAAAAGGTGTTGGGAGGTTCGGGACCTGTCTAGGTACTTGGATGGGAACTACTACTAGCTTGAGAGTGTTAGCTACAACTTCTGGTTTTCCTCAACTTTTCCCCTGTGATAAGGTTATCAGTTGAGATTTAGACCAGTTGAGATAAATTTCTTCCTCCATATGTTGTTCCATTTCCATGAACTCACAAAACACACCTAAATACTTCATTAGGATCAGATGTGTTTGAATTTCATCCCATATATTTTTAGCATAGAGTTCAGTCAATTTCTTCTACAAGATCGGGATAATGATTGAATAGTTTAAACCATTCCATATGTCTATGAAGTTAGACACCCTATCGTTTTCACATTTTTTTATGTTTTTTAAGTCAACAATTCTCATTTTTCTTAGTATGGAATTCAACATATAAATAAATTGAAAATGAAGTTATTCCCATCCTGCAATGGATCCTACAAGTAGGTTATGGTACCAAAAAAGGTTTTCCATGTCAGAGTCTGTACAAAACACCTCTTATCTATTTCCTCTTATTGATGTTAAGGGCCCATCATAGGACTAAATCATGATAGGAAGTGTGTGAGGTGATTTTTGGGGCCACCTACATCCTCAAATGTAGAGAAGGCATCATTTCTAAAATTTGGTGGGGGAAAATTATCATCTTCCCACTCGATATATGGATTCCTCTTCAGCTTCAATGGTGTGTGTATCCCTTTATTAGATTTCATTCGAGTATCGAGGGACTTGATAACATTAATTATCTTTGGGGGTAATTCTATCTGATCCATCTCTTGTTTATAGGGAGTGTTTTGGCCTTGATGTGGTGGTCCTACCTTTGTCTCCAAATGATTATTGATTTTTCATAGGACTGAATGATTACCCTAGAGATAGAGATGCTATTTCTATAATGAAGGGAAGTTAGGAACATTTTCAGCTTCTTCATTTATATAGACTAGCTTCTTAGATCTTGATCTAGTCAGACACTCAAATGTTTCTCTTGTTGGCAAATCGGCTATGGGAGGGAGAATATTTGTCTCATCCTAAAGATGATACCAAACAAGAATATCAACCTTGAGTAATTCCTCATTGAGTTTTCTAAGAGTTTGTATCTCATAATCATATTATGACAAATGTTCCTCCATGGAAAAAACCTCAGCTCTTCTAGGTGGTTATTGAGATGAAGCAAAACATTTCCCTTTTTCATTGGTAGTGTTCTACCAGAGATGTGGAAACTTGATATTTTGGGGTTCCAGATTTGGGAGCCTTATTAGGTAATAAGTGCATACAGCCATAGTTGGTGCATCCAAATCACACTCCTCTTAGGGTATATATTGGATGTTGTGGACCTCTAAATTTGCGTATTGATCCAAAATTTCTATTGTGTTGAAAATTAATACACTCACAGAGGCACATTAGACAATGGTGGTTTTCCCATTACATTCAACACAATAGGATGATTTTGTACTACCTTCATCTGGGTCATTATTTTTTCCCATGTCAATATTATTCTATTTTGGCTTGTGACCCCATCAGGTTATGATTTATTTTTTTATACACTCCTATTGTCCTGGCCTTTGGGTAATGACCTTCAGGTAATTTTCCATTGTGATTATCGAACAGGCCCTGAATAGAAATGGTTTGTATTGTAGCGGGAGGAACTAATGGGATGTTGACCATCGATATTTATCTCCTAATCAAGTGAAGACTAGTACAATATTTGGTGATGATGATTAAAATACCCCAATCTCTATAGACCGAGGGTTAGTTGAGGCCGAAATCAACATTGATTGATCCTTTTGTTGAGGATAAAATTATTCTAGTTATGGATTTTATGACTCTCAGGATGGAAATTGAGATATAAATACCCCAGGACTAGTGGTATTGGGCTGATTTGAAATCACTATTGATTTCCCCTAGACCTTATCACATGATGAATAACATTTTGTTGATGATTTACATATAAATTCACCCATCCTAGTGGTATGGGGTCTATTTGTAGATATTTTTAATATGTGCTGATTCCTCTTAGGAATTGATGATCCTTGAGGTGGAAACATGGGTAGATATTCTCCTAACCTGGTGGGTTGGGATCACTTATAGATGGTTTCTGTAGAAACTATAAATCTGTATGTTTTATGTGTTATAGTTTTGATCATATAGGAGTTGGGTGTGATGGAAGATCGTGATAAGAATCATTATTCATGGGAAGTTTTCTAGTTGATCAAAACCTTTGATTCTTTGCCAAGAATTTATTTCAATTTCTATTAGGGGACCTATTAAAATAATTTGACGGTAGTCATATCCCTATTTTCATGATTTCTTTGCATTGTTTATGTATGGTAATTCTATTATAGTGACCATCTTTCTCATGTGTTACCCGGTACTCTGATTTTTCTATAGTCTATGACATTACAGGATGTCCTATCTGATGGGTTTCCTTGTTCTGGGGACATATTGAATTGAAATTATCTATATTTATACCATACTCAATTACACCAATCTAGTTATTCTCAATAAATAATTCGGGGGAGAGTTTTCATAGTGTGGAGACAAACTCTACATAGGAATTTTTCATGCTCCTCCATTTTTGGGTTCCAAGCTACGGAAAATTGATCCATGTCGAGCGAAAATAGATTGTATTAATTAGAGGAAGGGGATATTCATACCCTAGTTGTGGGATATGTATATACTTTATTCACTCACAAATATCTGTCATATTATTGCATAGAGGGATAAGAACTCTCTTTCTAGGTCATCTGGGTCCTCAGAGTAAGAAATAGTGAGGGGCCAGAAGATAATGGGGAGGTTTTATCCAAATAAATATCTCTATATTCCAATGTGGTCATTCCATTTATCATACTTTCACACCTCCATCTAGTCAGACCATAGGAGATGGGTCTTGGGGTTTCCTACTGACTAGAGTGTATTACTGTTGAAATTTGATGGGAAACTATATATGGTTAACCTTAATATTTTGAGCACCTATCTATATGATGGAATATGAGTTTTGGAAACCGATATATACAAATGTTACTGGGAAGGGGGAGTATTTCCTTCTCCATAAAATATATCATCGTAGGGAGGTTGACCATGGTGGATGTTAGTAGTAGAGTCCCTATGATGCTTCTGTACACTACCATGAGGTGAACTATCATAGTAATAATCATCTTATTCTTTGGTAGAAGTTTTTATATACCCTTAGGGTGTTGAGAATGTGTATCAAATAACCTCAATGATGTTGGAATTGAATATATTATGGATATGAGCCTCGTTCTACATCATGGGTAGAATATGCTGACCTACCACTTGGAATTTTGTAGGGATATGAGAATGTTATATGATGGTTTTTGAAACATTTTCATAAATTTCTGGTGATGTGGGAGTATGAATGTGCAAATGAGAAGATACTATAATATTCTAATGATCTTCCTCGCTGTTAATAGGAATATGAGCATGTCCTAAGTCATGTTCCATTTTCACTTGGTGGGCCTTGATCATAATGGGAGTATGATCCAGATCACGAACATTTAAAATATTCCACCAGTCTTCTGTGGTAGGGACATGAACCTTCCAAGAGGTATGTGCAACTCTCACTTAGGGATCCCCAGTTGGAATAGGAATATGAGCCTGGTCAAATATTCATACCCATTGGAATATGCTGTTGGAACTCAGAAATGGGATAAGGGATATGATATTACCTATGTATTGACTTGGAAGGATGCTGGTGCAGTTTTTCATTGGAGGAAGTAGTAATATGATCCTCGCTTCTTTGATCTACTAGAATATTCATGGAAGATTCACTAGTAGGAATATGGGCATGTCCTGAGGAATGTTCCTTCCCAATTGGTTAGCCTTGGCCTTAACAAGGATATGATCTAGATACTAGGAATTTGAGGTATGTCACTGGTGTTATACAACATAAATACAAGCCTTTCTTGAGGCATGTTTTCCTCTCACTTGGTGGGACCTATCCCTAATGGGGATATGATACCATTTTTGGGCCTTTGGAAAATTCCACCAAACATTTTTGACATGAAAGTTCCCTTTAATAGATGTTTGTCCCACACTCACTTGGTGATAATCATTGGAAAAATAATATGTGTATATTATAACACCTCATAGTTTACCAGAATAGGCTGATGGACATCCTAGGTGGGGGAAAGAATGTGGGTTTTCTCCATAGAAACTAGCTGTGCATAATGATCATACTATTGAGATTACCTTTTTTTATGGTTAGAAATATATGTCTATCCCTCTATTTGTACCAATTCTAGAATTTTTCAACTAAGTTATTTAGTTTTTTCTAAGATGTAATTACATTTTAGAAATGTGTGTGCAGAGATATAAGCCTACACATTTTCCATCATCACTATATTTTAGAAGATATATTCAACTGATGTGGGGGTATGATCCAACTTATTTCCTCCTTTTACCATTGGAATATGCTAATGGAAATCATGAATGGGGGTAGGGATATTCACCTCCCCCATTATTTCTATATAAATATTCATCCATATTAATTCCAAATGAGCCGGGATATGAGCCCGCTTAGTGGTTACCATCAAAATATAACGGCAGACATCATTAGTGGAAGTGGAGATATTATACCACTCATTGTTATATAGAGCCTTCCTTTCCTGATGTGGCTTCCTTATTTCCCGTTCATGGGTATCATAGGAGGCAGTGTGTCATGTGGTACCCTCAGCAGGTGACTAATGGGTACCAATGGGATGGTTTTGACAATGACCGCAGATAGGATCCCTCCACAACGACTCTTGAATCAGAAGAGAACCTTATTTGACTCCTTGGTCTACCTTCATCAGACACTGAAGGTAGTGATTGTTGTTCTCTAAAGATAATCTCTTGAAGTGGTTGGTTGTAAAAATGAGTTCCACTGGATTAGAAATATAATTTCATTGATAATGAGGACTCATCAGCTTCAGTACTTGAAGTCCTTTATGGGAAGCTTAGAGGGTCGGCATTGTACAATGTCAATGGTACTCCTGAAACATTCTATTCGACACTTGATTTTAGAGCTTCCAAGCAGGTGCGACCATTATGCGGCCCATAGGGGTTACTATCATAGATGAATTGTTGAAATAGTCTCTAGATGGTGGCATTATCTTGCATCAAGATGAAATAAATGATAGAAATATTTGTAGTCATTCATAAAACAAGGAATAAGGTCACTAATTTGTTTAATATCCTAGGAATGATGTTCCAAATCAGATATGCATGGTTAAAAAATTTTCCTTTTATTAACGATCTATCTTCTCTTCTCACGTATGCATGTCAACATGAGTATGATCTTATTTCATGTGAAACCTAGTTATAGAGGAGTAGCTGTAAGATTTTTTATAATATTATCAAAAAAATATGATATGCTAGCAAAGTGTCATCATGCATGACTAACCGATCATTCTGTTTTTTGAGAGATTCATGTCAGGTTCACCATTTTTTATAGATGGGATAAAAACAAAATGATCGAACAAATAATAACCCAATCATTTCTTTATTTGAGAGTTTCACATCAAGTCCACCATTTTTCTTTTTAATGGGATGAAAAACTGCTAGGTGAATTGGGATTATCCCAATAGTTTATCATGAGTGATGGGGACCAAATGTGTTGTGAAATCATTACATCAGGTTACCATTGTTGGTGTTAATTTAAAATACCAACAGTTCCCACATCCATAACCGGGTATAGACCTAATTTCCAAATTTAGGTGGTTTTTTGAACTTTTAGACTCAATTGACACTAAAGAACTCATATTGGTCAAGAGGATGGGAGGTTTGGATCATCAAGACCCTTTTGGGGGGAATTATTTCCTACTCTATGACTGTCTTATAGATTTAAGATATGTTCGTAATTTTCTTCCTAATTCAGATACAATACCACTTACTCTAAAAAATCATCATAGGATAACTCTTTTTATGTGTAGAAGAATGGGATCTCATTATTGAATCCGTATGTATGTATCAAAGAATCATCATCCAGTTCTCAATAATTAATAGTTTTTTGTATACTGAAGTTCATAATTATGAACATCATAATTTTTTGTCTTGTAACAAGGTGTTCAGTACTTCGAGGAAGGGATTTATCCATTATGAGTCATCCTACATATCTAGTTTATTATAGGAATAACAATACACATAGTTTGTTAAACCTATTAATTTTAACATCATGTGGAATGAAAATATGTTGGATCACTATGAACCAAATATCTATGATTATGACTGAAGGAGACATCTTGTATATCTTGGTTATAGAAATAAAGAGTGTCATATTAGTTCATTCATGACCTTGGGACTGACCCTAAGGTAGATGAATTCATATAGGGGATTTTTATATCATGCCACTCATTAGGGCTTACATAATGAGATTTACCATTCTAGTGGAGATTGATTTTGAGAATGACATGACCATTGGAACTCCCTAATCCCCAATGAGATATGATTAGTGTAAGAAATAATAAATAAAAAGTGATTAGTCTCACTTTATATAAATGTAGGACATATATATTGGGAAAGCCCTTCGAAATGTTTTATATGGATCTCGGGCCTTGGGAAGTATTTCTACATATCCCGATTATTGCAAGAATCAGATTCATCATAGATCAACTAGTTTCTCAGTCTTCTAATGGATGAAATAGAATGATCATCCTTTGGGAATCATTGGGTCCTAATGGTTAAAATTTCAAAGACATTAGGGGACTTTCACTGAATTTTGTTCCCATTTGAGTTCATGATCATGACTTAGTAATTTTTCATGTGTATCTTGGTTATGGAAGGAATCAATGTATTTATAGTTCAATTGGTCAAGGATTACACATTGATTCCCCCTTATTCTGATGGAGACTTGACATATGAATAAGAAGATCATTGTGACTCCCTATGCCCATGTGAGTTGTGCTCGATGTGAGAAACAAGTGATGGAAAATAATCAGTATCATTGATTTTGGATGTGGGGATTATGAGTCAGGATATCCCTTTGGATGATTAATATGGATCTATAACATTGGGTAGGCATCCTATATATCCTTCTAATTTCAAGAATCAAAGTCATTGTAGTTCATTTGGTCGGGTCTTGCATACTGATGCTTCCATTATATGTAGGACGTATCATATTATGTCATTGGTAGGTACTTACACACATAGATTTCCCTTTAGATTCTTAATATATAGTTTCAACCTTAGGAAGGTGTCCTATGTATTATGGTTATAGCAGGAATTAGATTCATAATAGTTTATTTGGTCAGGGATTACACTCTAATATTTCCCTTTTATGTAGGACATGTCATATTATGCTTATGGTCAGGGTTTACATGTTGAGGTTTCCCTTATCTTTGTAGAGGCTTATGACGTGAATGATATGGTCATTGAAAATCCTTAAGCCCACATGAGCTATGATCCGTGTGAGAAACAAGGGATGGAAAATAATCACTCTCATTTCTTAAGATGAAGGTCTTATGTACTGGGATAGCCTTTAGGAGGCTTGATATAGAGATCTTTCCCTAAAAATGTGTCATATGTATCCTATTTATAGAAGGAACCATAGATATCATAGTTAACTTTTTTGGGGAATATGCACTGAGGTATCTCTTATGGTTATGGATTGCACATTGATGATGAAAAATGATATCAAATCTTGGGATTCCCTTTGATTTGGCCTACTTTTATTCCATACGTGCATTGATTATCTGCTCAACATTCCTTGATTAACTACCTAAAATATCAGAGGATATCTCCAAGACATGTCCAAATACATTCGTGTGATTCAATTGGTTTGTCCAAGTGATTTTCAATAACCAGGATGGCATGTTTGAGGGTCATCGCATGATAAATTCTAACTTGTTTGAAGAAAATTGTGATACCTGGCCTACAGATCCTGGAAGTGATCGCATGATCTTGGATGACATGTTTAGAGGGAGTCAAAAGATCCAACTGTCTTTCCATGGTGTCATCACAAAATCTGGTGGGAACACTTTGAGGGCATTGTTAGAGTCAATGAGTCATGTTTGGAGGTTAATGCATGATCCAATCATACATGTGTGGAGGTCATCACAAGATCTGGCTAGAATGCTTACAGGGAATTATGAGATCCAGTTAACATGCCCATGTCCTATCATGAGACTTAACTAACATGTGATGGTTCCATCATATGAGTCATGCAACATTTCTTAAGTATTCCTTAATATTTCAATGGCAGGACTAGAGGGATTCGTGAGACTATGGTGGAATTCTCGTAGGGTTCCATGTGAATTTCCTAGACATTTTTAGAGGACTTCATATGATCCAAAATAGTATACCAAAGGAGCACTATGATCTCTAGGAAACCTTTATTATTGATGTAAAATTTTATAGGTGGTTCATGTTTAGCGAATGAGGATTAACATATATAATCTTTACATGAGTCTCATATCTCTCTGTCTATACTCTAGAAATTTATTGAAAATTCCTTGGATCTTTTAATTGTTAGTCTCATGTGTTTCAAGAAATATGGGGGGTGTCTTTTTCATAACCCACCAAAAGTACGTAGTGTGATCTATGAGTGATCATGAGAAGTTCTTATGCATGTTTCAATATCACTATGGCTATTCCCAGGATCTTACCAGATGGGAACATTTTCCAGTTGTGAGATTTTATGCTCTAAGAAATCCTCCCAGGTGAACTGGTGCAAGGTTCCAAGATTCTATATGTCTGTGTGTGTAGTCCTTTTATTTTAATTTTGGGGTGGGGATTTATTGTCCTTACCACACTAGTTGTTAACCTATTTGGGCGGTGTGTATCATGAAAATCCATATTGTAGTTGATGGAGTTCTTTGGCATCATGCGTATTCATAGGTCATTCAGGGGGAATCACATGATTTTCAATGAGCATAAGACCATCCTAAAAATTATCCATTTATTTGATTTCATCTAACTAATGGGGTATTGGTTCCTCAGGTGGAAATGCCAGGGATAATTCATATTATCATTCAAATATGTCCAATGATATTTTTAAGATCAGTACGCCTATCGAATAGGCCTTCAGGTGATCTCAGGTAACTTGTCTGAGTCTTTCCACGAGAAAATAATGACCTATTAGGGGTCCTTCATGAAATCAGACCGGCTTGTCTAGGGTTCATGGGAGACCATTTTGCAGATATCCAAGTCATGTCAAATTAATTTAATTTCCATGATATGATCCCATAATTACCCTAATTGTTTCGATTGTTTACTTTATAAAGGTTGGGGATCTTATGAGGTTTTATGAATTTTTTTGAGGACAATAATTCTACCTCTTAGTGATGCATCACATGACCAATAAAATGTCGTGTTTGGATGCATGATCATTTCATGAAAAAATCAATATTGTCATTGTAATGAAGCCAATGGGGAAGTGTGGGGTCACCTGGAAATTTTTGAGGTTCTTCACGTGATAAGGATGATATGCTCATAGGCTTTCCTAAGTTGAGGCAGACATGTCAGTGGGTTATTGCATTATCTTTCGGATCACCCGTGGCATGTCACATGATTTTTATGACTACAAGAGGCTCCCAACTTATCCACCTTTTATTTCATTTTTTTAATTTTAAAAAGTATTGAGATATATCAAGGATATATTAATTTCTCTGAGGACATTCATTCCACCCATCAGTGAAGTGTTGTATAAGTTTTACGACCGCAAGAGGCTCCCTCTTTTTAAAAATTTCTTCCAATTTACCAAGTATTTTTCAATGGTTTTTTGGTAATTAAATGGTTGACAAGCCATGTGACCTAGGGTAGATTATCCGGATTCCCTTATATGATTATCGGTTGTTCGAGGAACCTTTGAAAGTGAAAATGGACTTGTCTAAGGGACTTCTTTGGATCTTCTCTGGGCTATGAGTTATGAATGATCATCCAAATGACCCAATGCTAGTCATGTGATTAGTTGTCCCATGGGGGTTCATGCGATATGCATGTTCATGGAAATATTACTCTTACTTTTCATTATTGGTAACATAATACCCATATTTTTTTATTTCTTCCTTTGTGAATTTTCAGATTCTCATTTGGAATCGTTCAACATATGCCCTTGGGAAAATAAACATACATGATTTCATTCCATGTCAAAATCATAATACAATTCATTTAAATGTGCATAAATCTATCTCAACATCATTTATTACTTCCAAATATGGTTATTCAAAATGAATTTTTACTCCTGAAGCATTTTTAATGAATCATAAGATCTACAAGTCATTCTAATTGCGTTTAAATATTTTGAAAAACCAAAATGGTTAGCACAAGTTATCAAATATGATAACTAATACTTTAACATAAAATAATAACATTCAACGTGTAACTTAATCTATTGAATGGGTTTTCAATCATAAGGAACCTTTAAAATATTAGTAAAAATATTCAAAATTCCAAAAAAAATATGAATAAGGTTACTAAATCAACTTATAATTAATCCCCCATAAAGTATCTCTTAATGACTCAGGAAAATACCTGAATCACATATTTTCCAAGAACTTATTTACAACTTGAATCACCATAAAACCTTAATGATAAAATTTTATGCTTCCATATTCATTAAATAAAACAAATATTTTTGGATATATTCATTAAATCCAAAAAATTTATTGGCTCCATTAAAGATATCAAAACCCACTTTTTCCATAAAGTCATTATTCCACCTAAGGTAGTCAGTAAGATCAAATTTAATTTATATATTTCAATCATATATTTATCCCAACATTATTATGTCAACATCAGGAACATATTAAGTTTTATCCTCCCTCAATCATGTGTTTTCAAAGAGTTTACAATTTTCAATGAATAACTTTTATTTTTCATTAGTTACCTTCAACATATTCCCTCAAATCCATTGAGAAATTTTATTATTATACAATACATATACATTTAATGATTATTATAATGATAATTCCATTAATAGAATACTTTTTCAACATATAAATTGGATCCAAACACATAGGAACAATATTCATTCCACTTCATATCAATAGAATAATATGGACCTTGATCCCTGGGTTTATTCTCAGGTATATTCCCTTGATTATTAAGAAATTCATTTGTGTAGTTCCCCATCGACTTAAGGTTTATACATTTCACACTAAAAACTTCTTTCTATACCTTGACATAATGATCCTGGTGGCCTTTATCTCCATGCATATATAAGACACTAATTCCCTTCAAGAAAGTATTAGAATGTTTCCTTCCATAATTATCACATGTTTAAAATCCTTCTTTCTTTTCTTCCCCTTATACATTTTTTTCTCTTTTATCCTCCTCTTCTCTTACATTTCCATAGAAACACAAGACTTGGAAAATTATTTCTCTACCTTGGTAGAAATAGATATTATATCCTTATATGATGAAAATGTTTTAGAGACCAGTTCACATTAAAGGAATGTTTTAAGTTCACAAAATAAATTATCAGTATTACTCATAAATCATGTATTTAGTTTGTAGATTTCCTAAATAAGCTTATAAATTTATCTTCATATGTAGAAACACATTATTCTTCCATTTTTCTCAGACCCATGAACTTTATCTCTATATCATCATTTTTTTCTCATGTAAAATATGTTTCCATGAAATATTCATTAAAATATTTCCATTCCATGGTTGATATTTCTCTCGAATCCTATGTTTTTCGAATAAATATCCATCATTGATCATCATCCCCTAAGAGATGATAAACATCAATGAAAACCTTATCCCTTTGTTAATTCCAAAAACAAGAAAAATAACCTATAATGATTATATCAATTGATCATCCAAAAATGGATTCACAATTCTTTTGAATAATAGGGGTTACTGACACATAAAATGGTATAACATTGTCACAACCTGTTGTGTATTATAAGGATGTTCCATATAGGCATAGTTATTTCTCATAACTCGAGTCCACTGTCTCAATGTAGTTCTAATTTGTTTAGCTCCAGATATAGCCATAGGTCCTACTTTCTTATCTTTCATATGATGGAAATTTCTACAGGGATTACATTTGTTGACATGGTTTCCATTCCTAACACTATGTTCCATTTTTAAAAAATTAATACTCTAGATTATATCATAAAATTCTAAAACATTATATATAATCTTAATTCAATTGAAACACATTAAATACATTGAAAATTTTTGTATAACTAATCGTAAAGTCATAAGGTTGGATTATTTGGGAATATTTAAAAAATTCATCATAGGGTTTCTTTCTCCAATATTTTTTCCTAAACCCAGTTTTCAGGGTTTCTACGAAACATCCTCTATTACGAATGCTGAAGACCCCAGCTCCTATAGCCAAGAGTTAGTGGTTACATTTTTACATTGGCACAAGATATAGGGAATCACATCATGAAGGACTGAATAGTTTAATAGTCTTAATAAACTATATAAATTCTTTAATTTCACATAATAATTGAGAACATAAAAAAACATGTTATTTTCTTTGAGTACACAATTACTCCCATAAGTATGTCCCTGCATTTCAATCCTAAAAAACTCACTAGAATCTTGTATAAACGAAACATAAGAAATGGGTGATCTCTAATGCTCTGTTGGGATATGCGTAAATTAGAAGCTGTGAGTAAATAAGGAATAATTAATCTGGCATGGAAAATAATTTAAACACATTCCATTTAATCAAAAAACTAGGACATAAAACTATGATAATAAACAATGATAACAAATAATGTCATATAAATAATCTCATAAGCTTTAAACTTATCCATGGATATAACATTAAGTAAAATAATCAAATATACATAAATGAATGATATAATAATGATATAATTCATAATTCCATACACTTAAATCATACAATTGAGGCCTCATCCAATATATCTATATAAATTTGTAAGACCTCTTCTAAAACCCGAGTTATTTTTTCAAGTGATACCTATAGATGCATTAGTGGTATATAGGGGCCCCACCTTTCACAAACAATGATCAATAAATTCCTAATATGATAGGGTTGAATCAGGATTAATAAAAACATTCATATTTAAAAAAATGACACAAAAATTTAAGAAATACCGCAATCAATAAACCAAATCATAAATCATCCATTATAATATGAATAGTATCAAACTAGAATATCCCCAATAGAACTAACAATAAATCATTCGAAGAAAAATATGGTACAACATCATTATATAATATCCTCAATGAAGCAAAATTATAATAAGTGATATTGACATTGATGAATAGATGTTCCATAAATTGATCATTAAATTTTTTTGATGAAAGTATCTTCTTCACTTTAAAATTTATTTTTTTTAAAATAAATTGTGCAAATACTTAGGAAAACATTTTATTTGAAAAAAAACTTTTAAACATTTAAAGGATGATTATAAGAATTAATTCATCATAAAGGTGAGAAAATTACCTCATTCCATATAATTTTACAAAATCATTCCATTTATATTTTTGATGGAAAATTTACAAAGTACCTTTTCTGAAAAAGGATGGGAAGATTCTTTTTAAAAAAAAATTAAATAGTAAAATATGGTTAAAAATGGATTTTAAAAATTACTAGAGAATATATAAAACTTTTTTAAAAAATAAAAAAAAAATTAAAAACAATAATATGTATTACCCATAGGGGACTTAAACATAAAAAATCCCTGACAATGAAGAGATTTCAAAATAAACCCTTACAATAGGGGTTTCTTTGATTCGTAAGCCCCTTGAAAAAAATAGCATCAAATGAAAATTTAAATATCATTAATGAATATATATTCATGATAAAAAGTATAAAAGGGTCATTATATACACCACAAAATATAAATCAGTTGGTAATATGTTATATATCTCACAAAAGTAGAAGTGAGATGAGAAATCATTGCCTTTGGTTCAATTTCCATTGTAAGTGTTTGAAAATCATGTATAATAAATATATATTTATTATAAATATATTATATAACCATAATAATATATATATATATATATCCATATATTATTTAATTAAAATATTTTATCAACCGTTTATTGTCAATTCATTGTTAAAATCACTAATTTTGGAGCTAACATCTTCATTTTTCATGTATGTTTTAATTCACTAATTCTAATTTGTATAATTTTATCATAGTTTAGTCATCTCTAGAATATTATTTATGGTTTAAATATTTAATATATTAAATATATAAATATTTAGTTTCATTCATATATATATATATACATACATATATATATATATATATGAACTACACAACTCATGGAGTCGTTAGGTCATATGTAGGCGTGAACGTTGTTTTCATTTTTTGATTGTGGAACGAAAAAATTATAAAGAATAAATAACCATTAAAGAATATTTATTATTTAATTTATATCATTTAAATTAATTATATACATATTTATAACTATCAAATTGAAGCGGTCATGAAAAAATAATTACGTATCTATGTGGAGACGGTATGTTGTACTTATTCATGAGAATTGTTTTCCTTCTTCATAGGATGGATACAATGTATAATATGGTTGAATCAAAGTGATAATAAAATATCAGTGAATAAATTATATAGGATTTATTATTTTATGATGTAAAAAACACTAATAGAGGTAGTGTAAGAAGAAATAAATTAAACGAGTCAGAGTAAGACAATTAATACTTCTTCAAGAGACATTCTTTAGAACATTTTAAATGGGTTTAAGAATGGCTTTTTAAGGAGACCAGAACCTCTAGAACAAGGATAAGAAATATTGAAAGAGTACTGGGATGTAATTTGTTAATATATAGTTCTCCATGTGGTTTAATGAAATGAGAGAGGAGGTTCCCTTTAATAATTTATTTGTGGGTGCTCTTGGAATTTCTCCAATGACTAAAATATATTATGTCTAATGTGGATCAAAATGATTGATGATGGACTATAAATGCATATGGTATGAAATTATAGACTTTATCATACCCCATTTGTGCTTATTTAATATTTTAATAATTTTTATATAAATTAATAAAATATTAATCCCAAAAAGTATCATGATTGTCAAATTCAGAAATATTCATTACATTGAAATTAAAAACATCATGAAAATAAGTAAAATTAGAAAAAAAAACTATTTTATTATGCAAAAAACATGTCTTTTTGATCTATAAAATTTATGTGTCTCCTTAAATATATCAAATTATTTTACTTATAATATTTTTAATTTCATTTATTTTATTATTTCATTAACTTGATAATCATTTCCTCAACATCGTGTAAGAATTTAAGGTAATAATTTCTACATTAAGGATTATAAAAAATTATAATGATGAATAAAACAATATTATATTTAAAAAAAATATTTATATTTGAACATATCCCTAGGATTACACCATATTAATAACATTTCACTTATTTAAAACCTGAGTGTGACATGTTTGTCTTTTCCTTCAATAAAATACAATAAATGTCCATTTAATGGCATTAAAAAATACTATAAATGTAATAATCTCATCCAAGTGGATTAAAAATGTCATATATCCAAATATTATATTATTATGTATAAAATATACTCATCCAATAATATTAAGTAAAGTTTAAGGGTCCTTTGATAGTCCTTATAATTTTATTTTTAACCCTACTTACCTGACGTACCATTTACCATGGTAACAAAAATTACTAGTTACTATTCATATGGAAATAAAATAAAAGGGACCTATTTAAGATTTTTTACCTCATTAATAAAAATATAGATTCAATTTTTCAAAATTTAAAACACAGATGTGGAAGAATTTAATAAAAAATTAAATCGACAAAACACATTGTAAAACGTTCTTAAGAAAAAATAACTTTTTAAGAATGAAAATGGTCTATACCAAATTCAACCATGAAATTGAGTAAAATAAATTTATTTGGATTATTAATAATATTATTTGACTAATTTTACTTTTAAATTACATTAAAATAAAATTTAACATTTCCATTATTGAAATAAAAACCCAGTTTTCAATTAAAATCGGTATTTTTCAATATTAATTGGAAATTCAATATTTTTAGAAAAATATGAAAATTTCACCCTATAATAATTTTTTTATTATTATTCTCAAAAATAATTTAATTTTATAAAATAATTTTTATTAATATAGAAAAATTATATTATTTTACTATAAAAAGTAATAAAAATCATTTTTGATGAAATTTATGTAATAAAATTCCTAAAATTATAATGTTAATTTTCTAAGAATTAAAAATAAAATTTTTATTGATTAATAATATTATGTAAATTTAATAATATGGTTAATATTATTCATATTATCAAGTTTAATGGCTAGGTTATAACAGCTGAATTCAATTAGTATTATTTTCGGGTTTGTTTAAGCTCTTTATTGCGTATTATACACGCTATCGAACATGGTTTTATTTTAACATATCGTGGTGTTAAATTTAATATATTATTTTTTATGTTAAATATTATTGGATTAGAGTTTAGGTTTTAAATTTATATTTTTTGGGTTTTGTGTTTAAGTTTAATGGTTTATTGTTTGGGTTAACATTTAGGGTTTAGGTTTTAATGTTTAGAATTTACCGTTTTGGGTTTCGGTATTAGGGTTTATGGTTTAGATATTGTAATTTGGGTTATTTTTTAGGGTTTGAGATTTATGGTTTTGGGTTTTGGGTTTTTAGTTTCTCATTTCAGTTTTTTAGGGTTTATGGTTCAATGTTTATGGATTTGGGTTCTTGTTTTAGTTTTTTGGTTTTAGGTTGTAAGATTCAAGACATTAAGTTTGTGGATTATGGTTTAGGGTTTAAGGATTTCTATTGAGGTCTTAGGGTTTCGTTTTTTGGGTTGTAAATTTAGGTTTTTGTGTCTTGGGTTTTTCGTTTTTGGTTTTGGATTTATGGTTAAATGTTTAGGGTCACAGTTCTAGGTTCGTGGTTTAGTTTTTATGGTTTGGATTTTAGGGATTAGGTTTTAGGTTTACATTTTTTATGATTTTTGGTAGAGGGTTTGATTTTAGGGTTTTTGGGTTTAGTTTTAGGGTTTAGGGTTTAGTTTTTAGGGTTACCGGTTTCAGGCTTAGTGTTTTTGGATTTGGGTTTAGGCTTTAGGGTTTGGGGACAATGGTTTAGGGTTTAGAGTTTTACATTTTGGGTTGGGGATTTTATGTTTTGGGTTTAGGTTTTATGGTTCAAGGGTGTGATATTTGGTGTTTATTTTTTAGGGTTATAGTTTTAGGTTTTAATATATAGATTTTATGGTTCACATTATAGGGTTTATGATATAGTGTTTAGGTTTTTTGGTTTGGGTTTGGGGTTTTAGGTTCTATGTTGACAGTTTATAGTTTAGGTTTTAAGGATCAGTTTTTAGGTGTTGGGTTTAGGGTTTGGTGTTTAGGCTTTAAGATTTAGGTTTTAGGGTTTAGGATTTATGGCCTAAGATTTGGGGTTTTTTAATTTATTGTTTTAAGGATAAGGATTTTAGTGTTTTATATATTGATTCTAGATTTTGGGGTTATATATATTAGGGTATTTTGGTTTGGATTATGGTTTTAAGATTAAGGGTTTAGATTTTTGAATTTATTTTTTTGGTTTTAGGGATTAAAAAAATTGGATTATGGTTTAATGTTTAGGGTTTATGGTTTATAATTTAGAGTTTAATGTATAGGTTTTTGGGTTTTGTTTTTTGGGTTTATGGTTTCGGGTGTAGAATTAATGGTTTTGGGGTTATAGTTGTTTTTTTACTGTTTATTGTTTAGGGTTTAAACTTTAGGGTTTAAGATTTAGGGTTTCGGGTTATGGGATCACAAACTATTTTTTAGGGATTGGGATTCTAGGATTAGGGATTAATGTTTGGGGTTTCTGGTTTGGGGTTTAAAATCTAGTATTTAGGGTTTGGGGTGTAGGGTTTTGAGTATATGGATTTAGGTTTAGGGATTAGGATTTAGTGTTAGTTTTTATAATTTATAATTTAGGGATTTGGGTTTTTTGGATTGGATTTTGAGGTTTGGGGATTGAGTTTTGGGGTTCAACATTTTGGTTTTTGGGTTTAGGGTTTAGAGTTTGGGGTTTGGGGTTTAAGGTTTTGTATTTGGGGTTTAGTCTTTAGGGTTTAGGGTTTATGGTTTTGTGTCTATGTTTGAGAAAAAAAATTGAATTTATCATCATCAAGACCTATAGAAAAAACAATAAAATAACATTGAATAGAATATATTATATATATAAAAATATAAATTTATATAACAAACAAAAAATTCACAAAAAACTATCTTATGCATGAAAAAATTAAAATTATTAAAATAATAAAGAAAGAGATCTTGTTTTCTTTGTAGTTTTCATACAACAAAAAATTATTTTCATATAATTTTTTAAGAGTGATTTATAATTCTTCTTAAATTTAAAAAAATCATTCATAAATCACACAAAAATTATTAAAATTTTCTTAAAATAATTTACAATCAAAATGTTGACCATCTAAAAAATAATTTTTAACATCTGGTATATTTATATTATAATTATATAATTTTTTTATATTTCCAAAACATAAAATATCACATAAATCCAATATATTTATCCCAATATATCATTGATAATTGTTAAAAAAAATCATGATAACTATAGAATTAGATATATATATATATAGTGATAATACTTTTAAAAAAATCATACATATCAATAATTTATTTAGCCTTCCAATAAATTTAATTAAATGTATATAATTTTCTTAATTATCCATAAAAAATGTAATCACAAAGTTATGAGGTTATTATATATTGTTCTGATCAAAATACCATACCAAAAATGGATTTTAGGTTCTTCGGTTTTGGGTTCAATTATTAGGGTTTAGGTTTTAGGTTTTAGGATTTAAGATTTCGGGTTTAGGGTTTAGATTTATGTGTATTTTATAGGTTTTAGGTTTTAGGGTTTATGGTTTAGGGTTTAGTTTTTAGGGATTCTAGTTTAGGGTATCAGGTTTTTGGTTTAGTGTTTTTAATTTTTTGGGTTCTTGGTTTACGGTTTTATGTTATGGATTTTGGGTTTAGGGATTACAAATTATGTATTTGGATTGGGGGTTTATATTTTTGGTATTATTTTTTGGGGTTTAACCATAAGTTTAATGGGTTTAGGGTTTAAGGAAAACTTTTTAGGGTTAAGGTTTGGGGGCTTTGGGTATTGGTTTTTAGATTTTGGGTTTAGATTTAGGGTTAAAATTTTAGGTTTTTGGGTTTTTTGTTTTTGTCTTTGGGTTTCAAGTATATATTTTAGATATTTTTTTATGTTTTAGGGATTAGAGGTTAGAGTTTTGGGTTTTGGGAATCATTTTTAGTGTTGCAGGTTATGAATTTAGTTCTAATAGTTAAGTGTTAATATCACAGTGTTAAGAAATTAGGGTTTAGGTTTTGGGATTTTGAGGGTTTCTTGTATGGTTTAGGGATTAGTGTTAAGGGTATAGGGTTTAGGGATAACATATTAGGATTTAGGATTTATTATAATTGGATTATGGTTTAGGGTTTTGGGTTTTGGGTTTTGGGATTATGGTTTAGGGTTTTTGGTTTACGGTTTTTGTTTTAGGGTTATTGTTTACAGTTTATGGTTTAGAATTAAGGTTTTTGTTTTTGGGGTTTTCAGTTTTTGGTTTTTGATTTATGGGTTTTGGGTAGATTGTTTATGATTTATGGTTTATGATCGCATAATATTATTCTTCATTACCTAGGTGAAATGTAATCATAGGATTGGATGAGCTCAGATTCTTAGTGCGGTTATGTATGGGAGACATCAATTAATGATCATATATAAGTATAAGATAAGAATAATGGTATCATATCATGATCACACATTAAATAGTTCATACTCTATCTATTAGATATCACAAAACATGAGTCATGGAATAATGATTTATTATTTCAAAATAACTGAGTCATAAGAGTTAGGAATCATCATAATTCAATCATAAACCATGGGAGTATGTCAAAAGAAAAAGAAAATTCAGTAATAATTATATAGATAAATAATAATTATTGAAAATAAAAATATTATCTCAGGCATTATACGTTCATCATGATATTACCTAAATAGGATAATTACAAAATTATCTTAGTAGAAGCATGTATATTGTTTACTCTATCATCCCTTACAATTTATTAACCCCATCATCTCTTATATGTTTAATTAATTCATCATCTCATAGGATTTTATTAAATCATTCATCATTACCCAATGCATTATAGGGATATATTATTGTGATTCCACCTATTATATAAGTATAAAAATAAAAATAAGTTCTACATGATCATAAAATATTATTCATATCATTGTTTAATAACCAATGAAAAATAAATTTCTTTTTTAAATTTATCATCATCACATAATAAAAACTACATCCATAGAAATGAATTGGATTGCATCAAAATGTTGTCGATTATATCGACTATTTATTTGCAAATATGTAGGGGATATTTTCTAGTTTCCTATTTGTGGGGGGTTTAATGCTATGAACAATCATTTACATCAGTCTCACCATATGATAATCTATCATAGAAACTATAAATTGTTCATGCATCCATAATTTGGTACGAACCTACTTTCCAAAGGCACAGAATCATTTTGGGTTTTAGAACCAATGATGATTAGGAACTCACATTGGTCAAGAGGATGGTTGTTTAGTCTCATCATAAACTTGGGGGGGGGGAATTTTTGCCTACTCTAGGACTCTCTTATAGATTTATGATATGTTCAAGAATCATTTATTAATACTAATATGGGATAGGTTACCCTGAGAAAATGATCATAAGTTGTGTCTCTTTATATGAAAAGAGAGGTAGAATCTCATTAGTGAATCCATCTGTATATATTCAACATTATTCATAAATTTCCATTTGGTGGGTATCTGCTTATATGTTGAAATCATATAACCAGACACTTCGGAGTATGTTATTAACCAAATGAGGTGGTTAATATTTCAATGATGGAATTGAGACATTATGAAGAATCCTATGTATCATGTTTTATAAAAAAAGCCATCACATGACCAATGTTGACTTGTTCAGACGAGATCATAAGACCTAGTTGGTTGATCCTAGAAGCCATCACATGACCTAGGTTGAATTTTCTAGAATACATTTCAAGAACAATTTGGTTGGTCCTAGAATACCTCACATAATCTTGGTTGAAATTATTGGTAGGAATCGCATGATCCAGTTTACTTTCCTTAGTTTCATCATGAATATTTTCGTACATGTTTGGAGGAAATTATATGATTGTCTTCCTTTTCCATATGATGTCACAAAATCCATTTTACGTGAAATTTTTCCATCATGGGACTCATATTACATACACTAGTTCCACTGTATAATTTTAGTGACATGTGAAGAGGTCATCGTGAAGTTTGTAAGTCGATCTTGTAGGGTTTTGCGATACTTGGGTAGCTTTCCTATTGGGTTCCATATGACTTTCTCTAACATTTCCATGGGACTTCAGATGATCCAGATATTATACCAAGGATTGTCATGTAATTTTAGAGACATGTCTTCATAATTTCTCATGACCTTTTTGGTTCATGGGAAGAACCTGAGGATTAGTGTATATGTTCTTCACATAAGTCTCCTATCTTTTTAGTCATTGTTCCAACCTTTTATTGAATATTATTTAGTTTCTTATAATGTTAATTATTCTAAGTCTTGCATCACCAAAAAGGTATGTGAGATATAATTTTAATAAGCTACCATAATTCATTCACATGATCTATGAGGGATCACATGAAGCTGTTGTACATGTCGCATGATCTTATTAGGTGGTTCCTAGGATTTTACCTTCCAAAAAACCATTCTAATACCAAAATTAGATGCTCTAATAAATATGCTTGAATGCATATGAGAATTGGTACGAGGACCCAAGGATGCTTTTTTATATTGGTGTGGGGGATTTCTAGGCCTCACCAACCCTATTATTCACATATTTCAGCAGTGTGTATCGTACAAATCCAATATGAAGTCAGTGGAGACTCTAATGTCTTGCGTGTTTATAAGGTCTTAATTTAGGTCATTTTGGGGGTGTCACATGATTTTTAATGACCACGAGTTCTTCCCCTATATTCTCCATTTTTTGGATTATATAAAATTAAAGGGTTCATTCCGAATCATGACGACTTACTGAGGGACTTCCATTTTTTGGCCGACATGTCTAAGGATTTTCATGATATTAGGATGCTAGTTAGAAGGATTTCACATTATTTGAGATTAACTACATGGACCATTCAAGAGACAAAAATGGATTTCCATGGGGCATTCATGAGATCATTCCATCATGAAGAAGTGATTTTACGAGGTATTTTAGAGCACACGAGTGCATCACATGATGTTTATGATAGGAAGAATCTCTTGCCTTTTTCACTTTTATTTCATTATTTTATTTTTCATATTATTGGAATATTTGCGATCTAGCATGGGTGTTATCGAAAAAATTCACTTTTCCAAATGGTGATGCACTGTGTGGATAATAAAAGGACTTAAGGTGATGTGTGAGAAAATTATAAACTAAACCTTTTTTTAAGTATGGAGTGGGAGGGGGAGAACATAACCACATGGACATGTCTGAATCCCTTCATGTGGTGAGGGTGACTAGCCATCAAGATCTCATATGGTGAGGAAGAAATTTTACCGGGGGGGGGGGGGGTCCTGCTGTCTTAAATACCACCATGGGAATGGTGCATGATGTTTAAAACTGCAAGAATATACTTCCTTTTACTATTTTAATTTCCTAATTTTTTTACAAGGGCCTGATATTTGATGAGTTTTCTTGTGTTTTGTTAAGGACATTCATTCTCCCCATTAGTGTTGTACTACAAAACCAATAAATGTCCTTATGGTTATTCTTGATCATTTTCATTGGAGAACCCTTCTATTTATTTTTTGGACCAAAAGGGGGAGGGTGACTTAGCTTGGACCTATATGAAACCTTTCACTTGGTGAGGGTGAAATGAAAGTGGGATATGGAACTTCTAGGAAGACAAAACACTGAGGCTTCCATGGTTCCTTGTTGGATTAATGGGTGAATCATATGAGTTTTACAACCTCAATGTGATCTTTCCTTATGGATTTTTTTTCTCCATATTTTCCAAGTATTTTCGATGAATTGTTAGGTACCTGCCGCCAGATAATTCATGTCAACATGGTATGCTCGTCTGGTAGCCACTACATGATCAAAATTTTAATGGGAATCCTTTTCATGAGTATAAGGGCTTGTGAAAGTTGCTCTATGAGATATGATATTGTTTAACTATTGTGCATGACTCCTCCACATGACCTTCCGAAGGTCTCACAATCATGTGCCTTCTGAGGGTTCATGTGATCCCCATTGTTGGGACAAATTTTTCTTCCTTTATTTTTTGGGGAAAATAATAGCCATATTTTGGTATTTCTTAGCTTTTTAATTTTTTGATTCTCATTTAGAGATAGTCAAAAATGACCCCTTAGGGATGACGTCGATGAGGGTAAGGCTTGCTTATGAGGAAATTAAAATCCCACTTGACGATTTGGTGTTGTCATCAATCGGTATTTTGGGTGAAACTTGGTCTTTTGGGTGATGTTTAAAGTTCCAAAAAATGACTAATAAATAGTGGTGCAGAGATTGGTTCATTCACTAGCTACCTCACTTCTTAGATCGCTTGCGCCCTGCCTCTTTCACATAAGCTTTTTTCCTGACCCTACAGCAACAACCGATCATGATATCCATTCGTGAGAACTTCCCATCATAAATCCTTCAAATATCCCATTTTTCCTAGGTACTTTGTCAAATAATCCAAAAAATAAATTTCCATAATTACTTAATCATCATTTATAGGGATGAGTAGTTTTTTTGATGTTTTAATAGGATCTACTGGTATGATTACATGATCCTTTTAGACTATTTTTTTGGCACACGTGACCATGACAACATCACATGATCATGACTCTTCTAATGATTCATTCACTTACAAAAAAATTTCATCTTTATTCAGTCTGCAAGATCTTCATGAACCAGGAGATTTGAAAATCATTTAGGGGGTTTGTGAATGACTAGATGATTCATATGATGAACATAAAGCTATTTGAATTTGTATGTTTTTCTTTTTTCAGGATTTAATTTTTATTATCCTAATGTTCGCCACTTGATTTTTTTCATATATATTTTGGATCTCATCATAATTATCGCAAGTTATCATGGAAGGAGGCATAGGAAGTGATGGAATGTCAGGATTATATTATAGAAAGTGTCGATACTACTTCTCATTGTGATATTGTGGAAAATTAGGTGTTTCTAATAGAGATGATGTGAGTAAAACGTGGGGAATATCCCATTTCATACTTTTACCCTTTACAGGTTTTATATTACCAATTATACTCCCATGACTTCACTAAAGTCATCATTCTTACCCTCTGCTTGTGTTTACAAAACCTGTAACACTTTCCAGGTGAACATCACTGAAACATGATATTTTTTCCCTATTGGAGACTGTTAAGACAAGTATATTCTGATGTAAATTTCCAAATAATTTAATGTGATAAATTATTAACATAATTAATATGCTCATAGGTACCGTTCGATATTGCGGAAGTTTTCCTCCAACCAAAAGTTTGGGTTGGTTCCCAACATTGACTTGTGATCAGGGGAAGATGTGAAATGGATTGGGGCTGGCCCTTTTGGGTGCAATACAATGCTTCTGGATTCACTAAGGAATTTAATAATACTAGGATATATGAGGCATTCTAGATCTTGAAAAAGTTTAATTATTTCAAAATGGTTCTAATGATGGACCTATTTTATTTATAAGAGTCCATACCTAAACACTCTTCACCTCATGCTTGGAATGGTGGGCATAAACCTCTAGGATGTTGAACATATATGTGTTTCTCCTATATTTGGTGGTATGTATGATGTGTTTTCCCCCATGGTCCACTTGGGATGATAAAATGAGGACTCCTCCTTTCACCTAAAAACTAATCATCTTGGCCTAAAAGTCCTTCCCTAAGGATCCACTTCCATGTGAAGGTGCCCAGTTTAAGGCGTGGGCGGGAAACTTCATCAAGAAGGCCCAATCTAAGATAGATGATAATAATATAAAGGCCTATCCTATGAAGGACTCTAGTATCATGGTGGACTCTTATTGGCCTATGATTGAAGAAGGTAAATTTAAATAATGGTGGAGAAAATTTTTACCTGTGATTACTGGTATATTCAAATGGATAGTTTCCTTACAATGTTCTTGAGTGGTTATTTACTTCCAAATAAAGAAAAATGTGGGGTTATAGTTTCCACTTTCATTATGGAGACATTTATGGTAGGGGAGATCATATCTGACTTTGCATCCCTATGATGTCCAAACTGTATTTCTTTTTGTACCATGTTTACAATGGAAAATACCTATAAAGGATTGTTGTCCCCTTTCAAGTATTATGGTATTTGATAGGGAGTCATATTTGAGGCTAAGAATATTTTAATATACTTGGAATTGTCAATTTACTATTCAAACCACACTCATAGTGTATCAGTGGGGTATGATCAGTCGCACTAAAGGTTTGGGATGTAAGGGAATATATGATCCATTATTACCACTTCTCCTTTAGACCCAACAAGGATGTGGTGATGGTAGATATTTTTTATAATGTTGGAGAAATCCTTGAGGCATGGTCCTATATGAATTCACATCATGAGGGAATTCATTCAACCCATATAGATGGGGGCCTTTCTACGAAAGGTGTGGACCCTGCCAATTTAGTATCTTGTTCCTATGTGTCCATTAGATATGTCCCCAGTCTATTTATATTCAATCCAAGTAGCATATGATGGTACCTCACATATTTTCCATGACATTAACTAAAGAGGATAGTTGTTCTGTGATAAACTTCCATCCCCTTGATACAGTAATTGGTTTAATCCAGCATTATGCTGATGTTTTGATTATCTCTTGTCCTAATGGGAAATTATACAAATTAGTTAGTAAAGATTTTCAGTTACCACTGGTTCCCAATGAAAACCCAAGGTCTTGAATGAAATTTTATTTGAAAGGACCAACATACTTGGAAGCACATCTCATGAAAATAATTCTTTTTCTAATTCTAGTAGTAGCACCAACCGATATGGCTACAACGAGTGTAGTTCAAGAGGGAGAAGAATATTTAGAGTTATTATTTCTTATCACATCTCTGCAATGGATAGTTTTGAGGATATAGAACCTATAGTCTATGCTCTGAGGTATACTATGAAAATCAAAGTTTCCTTTTTAAGGTTTTCCCAATGTTAGTTCCCCTCTATGTCGCACATTCAAAGACCATTCTAAGGTGGTCAGGGAAATATATTAAGACCCTAATGTAGAATTGTAAAGAATCCAATGTAAGATATTTTTTCCCCATTGGACCCCCATATGATTTTTTGGGGTACACTGCAAACTATCATGGATCAATAGGGTTATCCAATCACCAAGGAAATGGTCTGGGTGGACTCATAGTTATTTTTAAAGTTCATTGTTCCATTGAAATAATTCTAATATCCATTTTGTTTTTTAACACATTGGGAAGCTATAAGGGACTAACCAATTATGTTTCCCCATATATTCTCTCTGTGGTACAGCGGTGGGAGAAGGATTTATCAGTGACTAGGAGATCTATGATGATGGATCCTCGGGCCAATTATCCTAGATGAGGGTAGAAATTTCCACTTCTAGATCAAAAAATTCCATTTCATCACTCGTTAAATAACATGTCAAGGAAGGTAAGGGAAAAAATAATCTCTCTGAACTGTCAGAGTCATATTCTTTAGAACCCCCAAGTAAGTGTGGAATTTTACCCTTATATTATTTTATATTATTTCATTACCACAACTTAGATTGTCCAAAATTTGTAGGTCCAAAAAGTCTCACTAATAGAATCATGTATCCACCCTTGAAGATGCAGGTGAGTGTTTGGTTGCTTTAGAAAACCCTTTGTTGTTGGGCCGGACCCATCAAGAAGTGGAGGTGGTTAGTGTGATAACTAAATCATTATCATTTCCTACTATAGATGTCAAAGTGGTCGAACCACTTGATCTGGTGTGGTTGGAAATGATTTTGGAGGTTACTGACATAGGGAGCTATTCTTCTACTACATTATACATAATGGAAGCATGTTTTGGGGAAAGTGAAAACTTATTCAAAACTAGACACATTTTTTATTTGGGTAATATCAAATGAAATTATCTTTTTGTTTATTAATACCTCAAGGGTGGTGGATGAAGTAAACCTTTAGTAAAATTACTAGAGGTATCCTGAATCTACTCATCACAAGAGGGTTTCGTAACTTCACCTGAAGATGGGGTCAGGGTAGTCGATGTTGCCAGGAATGAGAATGAGAAAGGTTTATCTCTAACATGAGTCATATCCGTTGAATACATAGTGATACCATATGATTTATCTTTTGGATGATAAACCCCTTCACCCCATTCATGTAGTGTATTCTCCCCGAATCTTAGATGTTCTAGTCCCTGCTCTCTTCGGTATTCCTCTTACTGGGTCGACTGATGTAGAGGCATTCTCCCTTCCTTATTCTTAAAATACTATGAGAATTTCTCCCTCTCTTGGTGACCTAGTCCCAAAATATTTTCATGTTCCAAGTGTGGGATTAAATCTTGACTTGGGTTCTATAGTAACTTACCAGTCATTGAGAGGTTAGATATGGAGATAGATCTTGATCTTTGTCTTAGATATCACTCTAGAGGAGCTTATGGATCATCTGTGACACCTTTTTTTATGTTTTTCACCCATGGTAATTGTAACACCCCTAAGAATTCACGGTACGCTTCTCTTGGAATAATAAAATAGCTTGTGTTGTATGCAACTTCGAGTTCTAACACAGCACGACCAATCAAACTATTCATTATGAATATTAATACCCACTTTTAGAAATTTAATAAATTTTATTTATCAAAAAAGAATTCATTTTTTGATTTTTAATATCAAAATTATCTTTGGGTGAATTTTTGGTGTTTTTCTAAAACGTTTCAATTTTTTGATAAATACTAAAAAACATTGTGTTATTATATAAAGTCAACCTATTATTTAAATAATTAATATTTTATTTAAATTTATATTTGGTAAAATTATATTCATAATACCTATATACTTTCAATTTAATTCGTTGGATTCATTTTATAAAAATATTACATATATAAAATTTTATTGAACTTTTTACCATCTTTTACCCACCTTCTTGGCACATTTTCAAATTAGCACAAAACGTAATTTTACAGCTTCTGTGAATTGAATTTCAAAATTCTAAGAGACACAGTTGAAATCAGTAAGTAATATTTAGTTCAATAAGATGAAAAAATTTATGTTGAATAGTAACTTTTGACTTTCATTTACAACAGTTAAAAATAGATTTGGTAATTAAAGGTAAAAATGATATTATAATTACCATAACACAGGTCCCAATTCAATTGGATAATTTTATGTCAAAAAAATCACCCTTAGGAATAAAATATGATCCTTTTTATCCACTTGTATTAGATTATGAAAATTATTATTATTTTATTTATAGAAGAGTTTAAAGTGTTACATTCAAAGTTTAATAACTAAACTATTTTTAATATTGGGTTTTATATAAGATAAATTCGACTATAAATATTCATCAGAAATCTGAAAATATATCCTATATAATAGTATTTTATTTATAAATTTTATCCATTAAATAATTAAATTTATTTACGAGATAATGATGATGTAGTAATTACCTTATTAATGAGAGATTAAAATAATTGATATTATAAATATCCAAATAAATGTAAATTGGGACTTAGGATGAATTCCACTAATTTTATATGTTAATTTGACATGTTTGGGTTGGTTAAAGGAATTTTTTTCTAAGTGATAATGTTTATTTGACTTTCACAAAAACAAATTACCAAATAGTGTCAAAATTGACATAAATGGGTTTTTAAAACAAATACTCTATTATTAATTGATATAATATTCCAAAAAAATATAAGGTTTTTCCAAAGGTTTAGTACCCCATGTTTTGGATAAATAACCCATTTCCTCATATTTTTTTAATTGGTGTGTCTAAAATAGAAATCTTCCATAAAATAAAGAGTTTCCATAAAGTGGGGTGTTTCCATAAAGTGGGGTGTTTCCATAAAGTGGGTTGTTTCCATAAAGTTGGGTGTTTCCATAAAAAAATGTGTTTCCATAAAAAGAATAAAGTTGAATGATGGGAGAGTTTGGGGCTTTTATAAGATGTTTTATGACCAAAATGAAGGTCACACGATCCATACACTGTTTTCCCAACCTGTGTGGTCAAGCTTTGCGCAGAGGTCAAATCAACATTCTATTTTCTAAGAGCTTACTCGTTTTTGCTCAATATATTTCATTTTCGCTTCAAAATGATCCTATTCCTAGATTACTCTCCCTATAAGGCATGATAACCATCCCTACATGATTTGGACCCAACCCATAGCCTTCCCTTGGTGATTTCGAGTCCGATTCTTGAGGTATGTCACCATTCTTTCCAGATTTGTCATATTTTCTTCGATCAGCTTAGATCTACTTCTATGATCTCCATTCTTTCTCAGATATGGACCTATAGTGGTTATATCTACGTTTTTTTAAGACAAATAATTCAATTTTTATTCGTGATCTTGCTAGGATAAGAGAACTAAGGTTGTTCTTGGAAAATCAACCCGCTTTCTTTTGTTTTTTTTGTCTGTGGTCAAAGTTTCGTCAAAACCGCTGAGGTAGGTGGCTTCACACCCATCTCCTCTTGCTATAATTTATTGGATTATTTTCGAAAAATTTATTTCTTGGTAAATTCAGGGGAAAATATTAATTTTTTATGATTTATGGATTTTGTGAAATTGTGTGATCTTGGTGAATAGTTGTGAAAAAGGGGGTTTAGTTTCAGGAATTTAAAATGGTGGTTTTAAATTATGGATTTTCTAGAATTGCTAAATGGTTGATGAAAAATATATTTTCAATAAAAATGGTTTTCAATAAAAATGGAGTTTTATTGACATATTTTTGAATTAAAATGGCTTTCAATTGAAATGGCTTTGATAGAAATGGTTTTCAATAAAAATGTGTTTTTATTGAAAGGGATGTTTTGGCATGATCATTGGGAATATGTGGCGTCTCTCCATGTTTCATATACGGGGCTTGGTTAAAATATGACCTTGTTATTGGCTCCAAAGGTTTAATGGATCATGGGATTTTCATACATGAGGCTTGGTTGAAATATGACATTGTGCTCAGTGCCAAAGGGTTAATGGCACATGGGGAAAATTATTATGTGAAGACTTGGTAGATTGATGAGAAACCTTAAATGAGTATGGAACTATCATTATATAGCATGCATGGTTGGTTTCATAGTTTAGAGGAATCTTTGGGTGTGCAGATAAAGGGATACTTTGAAATGGTTGTAATGATTGTTTAGTTATTTTTATGGAAAAACATCTTACTAAAAAAATTGGTTTCAATTGCACTGGTATACTTTTGGTAATGAATGGTTTTGGAAATTTTTTTATATTTAGTTATAAATTGTTTTTGAGAAATATTTTTATATAAAATGTTTTATATAAATTTTTCTAACTCTTCTATCCTAGTGACGTGAGTAGGGAAGTCATTGGGGAAAACCTACTAAGTTTTATACTCACCCTACATTGGCACTTTGGTGCTTTTGCAGATGTTATATTTCCGGACAAGGGAAAAGGTAATGTTTCACAAATTTTTAGCACTAACTCATGATGTTTGGGCTATTCGGAGAATTTGTAGCTTGGAGCTTGTTAATCATGGAATCTTGAGGTCTTTGGAGAGTCTTGTGTAGTCTATACTTTGTGAACTCTAATACTTGATTATTCTTCTATTGTTGCTTACTTTGATGTGATTTTGAGATACACGAAGTTGTTGACTTGTATTACACTTATTCATTTATAATATAATGAATTTTTTTATATGGTTGGTAGTTTTATTGGTTTATTTCTAAAAGGTTAAATTGTCCCCCACTTGTATTTGAACCCCTTCAGCATTTATTTCCAGCCTTTGGCATCTTGGGGATATCACTTAAGGCCTAGTAATGACTCGTTGTACTCTCTAGCAACTAAGAATTGGAAGTTCATTAAAAAAGGACTTAAATAATGTTATATAAATTAATAATTAACCACAGGGTGTTCACTTGGATTTTTATAGTATGTTTATTAACCATTTATTATAATAATACAAGAATAAATGTTAAAAGTAAAACTATTTAACTAAGAGTTAAATCTAAATGATAAGGTTAATGTGGTGACCTAAACCCATCTAAAACTATTGGTTGATTTTTTTTCGACCTAGCCCCTCCATATCCTTGAAATAATTCTTTCTGGAGCTATTATAAACCGGATATTATTATATAAGAAAATAATATTTTTAAGGTTTTCCTAAAGTGACCCTCACCTCTATTATAAAAGGGAAGTTCCCCTTCTCTTAATTTCACTCTCCAAAGCGTTAATTTCACTCTCCCATTTGTGTGTGTATTATATAAGAAAATACCACTCTGTCATGACCCCCTCCCCACAAAGTGTACCCCTCCTGGGTCGGCAATGTGAGAAGGGAGATAATGACCCCCGAGTCCCGCCTCCAGTAGGCCCCGGGTTGGCGACTAGCACCAAGGGTATAATACACACACAAATGGGAGGCATTTCCCTCTAAGAGAACACATGCAAAAGAGAGAGATAGAATAGACTCCAATCAACTCCAACTCATAACTGAAATGTAAAAGGAAATCAAGTACATATATGAAATGTCATGCAAAAGTACTACAACTGAAAGGGGAAACTAAAAGTACCCAAAAGAAAGAAAAACGGCAGCGACCACGAGCCCGAACAGCTCCTCCTCCAACCACAAGCTAGTAGTAACCCGCTTGATCTCCAACCTGCTCCAAGTGACCTGAAAACAGTTTATATGTACATAGGGTGAGTATAACAGTATACTCAGTAGGATCCTCCCCAAGACTCTCTTTCAAAAGTAAAGAAAGCATGCTAAAGCCCAGTGAACAACAAGTGAAACTAACTCGTCACCTAAACAGGTATACTATGTTCCCAACCTCACCATGGCTACTCTCACCAAGTAACGCATACAAGAATATAGAATATAGTAAAGAATATCAAGGGTACCCCGCTACTACTTCCCCACTATTTTTCCGCTTTGCCCCAACGACATACGTCATGTGTATCTCTCTCCAAAGGCTTTCCCGCAGACACCTGGGCTAAGCTCCACAATCTGCACCTCGTGCACCACAAAGGCTTGCCCGCAGACACCTGGGCTAATCACCACACCATCCTCATAACCGAAGTAACCAGGTAGTTTCCGGGAGCCACCATAGCTCGTATAACGTGTATCATACGTCGAGTATTATACCTCAAGCCATCACAGCCCATACGCCGAGTAAGGATCCTCAAGCCATCACAGCCTATACACGTTACACCTATAGTATTCCATAAGATACTATATACAGAATATATGTGTGTGAAATAACCACAAGCCATTACAGCCCTCTACACACATATATGGGTAAAACAAACCACTGTGCCTACCAGTACAAAGATCTACCAAGAGAAGAGAGCGGGGCCAAAGGGGGTAGTCAGCCATTCAACCTCCCATCAGAATGTTGGGGAAAACACCCCCCCAGGGCTCAGAATCCCAGGGGTGTCAGTTTCCCTTACCGACAGGGTGGGGTAGCGTATAGAAACACAAAAAGTACAGAATATATATAACTCACAACCACACTATAGGCATTACCTAGTCATAGGCACAACTGCAGCTAACGTCTCTCAGACTCCAGGCTGCTACTTCTAAGACTATGTATCCTATAAGCACACAACCATTTGAAGAGATTTCTTAGATTACTCCATTCTCATTTTATCAATTCCACTGTACATTAATTAATTCTTTAAACATTAATTAACCATGAACAATTTACCACATTAAACTAAATTGGCATCACATTCAAAAACTGCTCCTTTTTAGGATTCACATCACTATTAAATTCCAGTTTCTCCATCCCCGTGGATTATCACCATTTAAACAAACTTTCATTATTGAATTACCTTCCCCATATTCCCAGGCATTCTAGAAAAGCATCCTATGCTACTAAACACAAAGGGCTCAACACGGTTAGTAGACATACTACCCATCGAGTCTTTGCCGCCTATAGCAAGAGCATAGACCCATCCTCCATCGAGAGGCTAAACACAGAAAGCACGTGGCATACCCCGCGTGTCTTCGCCTCCTTCGGAAAGAGGGTAAGAAAAACCAGATGCCTTGAGCAGTGGGGAAAAGTAAAGCAAATAAACAATCAAACCACCAACATCAAACCATCAAATTCATCTCGTACCATCATCCTTGGTGTCCTCCCCGACACCCACATGCATAAAACGATGCATCTCACCACACTAGGCGTCATCTGCTGCCACAACCACAAGTCCCCATGCCTCCACATATCACAACAGCCATCCAGGCTCACATCAAATCACAAGCAGCAGGAAATCAAAGATCACAAAATGGGCTCTCGGCCCTTTAACAAGGCATTCAACCTTCATACAATATGAGAACTCAGAGCTCCAAACCACAAGGCATTCAGCCTTACAAGCAAGCGGGTAACTCAGAACCCTTTTGAAATTATCGAACTAATAGTTCTTTAATCCATCTTGAATTAACAGATTCATTAACATGCCTCTATATCTTTAGCCAATTATTTAACAAATAATTCCGGCATTATGTTCTTTATCAATTTCCATCATGAACGAGCAACAAATTAAAGAAAATCATAGATATCACTCTATCTAGGAAAACATGAGGCAAACTGTTCTCACGGTACAAAGTGACAACATGCGATCAACCAATTCCTTTAATCTGGTTCAAGTATTTAATTAGGTCAATTTTATTGTGATCCAAAGGACTAAATCATGCTAATTCTACGATTGCACATACACAATTAGTGAAGCCATGAATCCCCTACCTCGAAGAGTTCTTGACGTCCTTTATCCACCCAACGGGTCACAGTCCTCTTCTCCTCACGACAGCTGCATCCACCGGAGGATGCCACGGTACGACAGTACCAACAAACCCCAAGAAAACCCATTAGAACCATGGAGATTACAATGAAATTGATAAACAGTAGCTACTGCCTACCGGTAGCTCGATCTACCGGTAGCGGCTGCCTACCGGTTACCGGTAACTGATGCCTACCGGTTACTTGTAGCTTCTGTTTACCGGTAGCCACGGCGTACTGATAGCTCAGTATACTGGTAGCCGCAGTCCGGCAGTAGCTCAGCTAACACTTTGCCAAATTTCTAGTTCTGTGAACAGTGTTTCTATCGGTGAGGTTCTATCAGTGGACTTCTATCGGTGAGGTTCAGTGAACAGTGTTTCTATCGGTGAGGTTCTATCGGTGAACTTCTGTTAGTGAGGTTCAGTGAACAGTGTTTCTATCGGTGAGGTTCAGTGAACAATGTTTCTATCGGTGAGGTTCTATCGGTGGACTTCTATCGGTAGACTTGAACTGTGTTTCTATCGGTGAGGTTCTATCGGTGGACTTCTATCTGTAGACTTGAACAGTGTTTTCTATCGGTGAGGTTCTATCGGTGGACTTCTATCGGTAGACTTGAACAGTGTTTCTATCGGTGAGGTTCTATCGGTGGACTTCTATCGGTAGACTTGTACAGTGTTTCCAGAATCCTAAGAGCTACCGATTCCATACTTTGCAAAATTTCACGAATGAACAGTGTTTCCAGACTTCATGAGAGCTACCGATTCCATACGTTGCCAAATTTCACGAATGAACAGTGTTTCCAGACTTCATGAGAGCTACCGATTCCATACTTTGCCAAATTTTCAGTATGTGAACAGTGTTTCCAGCTTCGTAAATTTGACGTTTTCTTTGACCTAAAATACTTTTAAAACCTTATTTTAAGGACTTTAAGGCCGATTCAAAGGCCATAAATTCTATATTAATTATTCCTAAGGCCGGGATGTTTTTACTTGGTCAAACCACGTGGGTTAATGTGATCCGTTTTTAATGGAGAATAAATCGGATCTTAAACCGTCGCCTCTCGAATTTTTTTTAAAAGGAAGGAGATATCATTCTTCGTTGTACTTCCTCCTGGTTCTCAACTACGAGACGCTAGAACCTTGCAATCATTCTCGTAAGAGTTTCACAATCAAAAGTTACTCAGATCAGTTCCGGTTTGTTGATGCAACCAAGTTGTGTCGATCGTTCTTCCATATAAGGTATGTTTTATCATCGTTCCTTCGGGGATCACCTTCTCTTGTTCTTCCTTCCATATTAGCTTTTAATCTCCATGGTTCTAATGGGTTTTCTTGGGGTTGGTTGGTACTGTCGTACCGTGGCATCCTCCGGTGGATGCAGCTATCATGAGGAGAAGAGGACTGTGACCCGTTGTGTGGATAAAGGACGTCAAGAACTCTTCGAGGTAGGGGATTCATGGCTTCTCTAATTGTGTATGTGCAATCGTAGAATTATCATGATTTAGTCCTTTGGATCACAATGAAATTGACCTAATTAAATACTTGAACCGGATTAAAGGAATTGGTTGATCGCATGTTGTTACTTTGTACCGTGAGAACGGTTTGCCTCATGTTTTCCTAGATAGAGTGATATCTATGATTTTCTTTAATTTGTTGCTCGTTCATGATGGAAATTGATAAAGAACGTAAAGTCGGAATTATTTGTTAAATAATTGGCTAAAGATAAAGAGGCATGTTAATGAATCTTTTAATTCAAGATGGATTAAAGAACTATTAGTTCGATAATTTCAAAAGGGTTCTGAGTTACCCGCTTGCTTGTAAGGCTGAATGCCTTGTGGTTTGGAGCTCTGAGTGCTCATCTTGTATGAAGGCTGAATGCCTTGTTAAAGGGCCGAGAGCCCATTTTGTGATCTTTGATTTCCTGCTGCTTGTGATTTGATGTGAGCCTGGATGGCTGTTGTGATATGTGGAGGCATGGGGACTTGTGGTTGTGGCAGCAGATAACGCCTAGTGTGGCGAGATGCATCGGTTTATGCATGTGGGTGTCGGGGAGGACACCAAGGATGATGGTATGAGATGAATGTGATGGTTTGATGTTGGTGGTTTGATTGTTTATCTGCTTTACTTTTCCCCACTGCTCAAGGCAACTGGTTTTGCTTACCCTCTTTCTGAAGGAGGCGAAGACACGCGGGGTATGCCACGTGCTTTCTGTGTTTAGCCTCTCGATGGAGGATGGGTCTATGCTCTTTCTATAGGCGGCAATGACTTGATGGGTAGTATATCTACTCACCGTGTTGATCCCTTTGTGTTTAGTAGCATAGGATGCTTTTCTAGAATGCCTGGGAATATGGGGAAGGTAATTCAATAATGAAAGTTTGTTTAAATGGTGATAATTCACGGGGATGGAGAAACTGGAATTTAATAGTGATGTGAATCCTAAAAAGGAGCAGTTTTTGAATGTGATGCCAATTTAGTTTAATGTGGTAAATTGTTCATGGTTAATTAATGTTTAATGAATTAATTAACGTACAGTGGAATTGATAAAATGAGAATGGAGTAATCTAATAAATCTCTTCAAATGGTTGTGTGCTTATAGGATACCTACTCTTAGAAGTAGCAGCCTGGAGTCTGAGAGACGTTAGCTGTAGTTGTGCCTATGACTAGGTAATGCCCATAGTGTGGTTGTGAGTTATATATATTCTGTACTTTTTGTGTTTCTATACGCTACTCCACCCTGTCGGTAAGGGCAACTGACACCCCTGGGATTCTGAGCCCTGGGGGGTGTTTTCCCCAACATTCTGATGGGAGGTTGAATGGCTGACTACCCCCTTTGGCCCTGCTCTCTTCTCTTGGTAGATCTTTGTGCTGGTAGGCACAGTGGTTAGTTTTACCCATATATGTGTGTAGAGGGCTGTAATGGCTTGTGGTTATTTCACACACATATATTCTGGATATAGTATCCTATGGAATACTCTAGGTGTAACGTGTATAGGCTGTGATGGCTTGAGGATCCTTACTCGGCGTATGGACTGTGATGGCTTGAGGTATAATACTCGACGTATGATACACGTTATACGAGCTATGGTGGCTCCCGGAAACTACCTGGTTACTTTGGTTGTGAGGATGGTGTGGTGCTTAGCCCAGGTGTCTGCGGGAAAGCCTTTGTGGTGCACGAGGTGCAGATTGTGGAGCTTAGCCCAGGTGTCTGCGGGCAAGCCTTTGGAGAGAGATGCACAGGACGTATGTCGTTGGGGAAAAGAGGAAAACCAGTGGGGAAGTAGTAGCGGGTTAACCTTGATATTCATTACTATATTATATATTCTTGTATGCGTTACTTGGTGAGAGTAGCCATGGTGAGGTTGGGAACATAGTATACCTGTTTAGGTGACGAGTTAGTTTCACTTGTTGTTCACTGGGCTTTAGCATGCTTTCTTTACTTTTGCATGAGAGTCTTGGGGAGGATCCTACTGAGTATACTGTTATACTCACCCTATGTACATATAAACTGTTTTTCAGGTCACTTGGAGCAGGTTGGAGATCAAGCGGGTTACTACTAGCTTGTGGTTGGAGGAGGAGCTGTTCGGGCTCGTGGTCGCTGCCGTTTTTCTTTCTTTTGGGTACTTTTAGTTTCCCCTTTCAGTTGTAGTACTTTTGCATGACATTTCATATATGTACTTGATTTCCTTTTACATTTCAGTTCTGAGTTGGAGTTTATTGGAGTCTATTCTATCTCTCTCTTATGCATGTGTTCTCTTAGAGGGAAATGCCTCCCATTTTTGTGTGTATTATATCCTCGGTGCTAGTCGCCAACCCGGGGCCTACTGGAGGCGGGACTCGGGGGTCATTATCTCCCTTCTCACATTGTCGGCCCAGGAGGGGTACACTTTGTGGGGAGGGGGTCGTGATAGAGTAATATCCTCCCAACTACAATCACTTCATCCTAGAGGCCTTACATTGATCAAAAATCAAGCCTATGGAGCACTTTTGATCAAATCAAAAGGAAGCACCCGAAGAAGAGGTAATAATTTCATCACATCTTTCCAAGTTATCTTCTTCGTCCAATTCATCTTTCTTTATTGTTTCCATACCAAAATAAAAAATCCATTACCTTATACATATTGTGATTTTATTATAAATATGGTATAACCATATTCATTATTCTATCAATCCTGTGAATAACAAAGTCATCATATGTGCGTACATACGGCTTACCGTCTCCACATCGTGGTGTAGTTGTTATTCAAACACTTCATTATTTTGATGGGTAGAACAATGAGTATAACTAATGTAAATAATAAATATAACATGTTAATGATTCCTTATATATGATATATCACCCAATTACATTTAATTTCACCTTAAATAGAATGATATAGTCGCTCGGGCGTTCGTACGGATTACCATCTCCACAAACGCGATGAAATTCATTACCCATCATCACCATTCAAGCATAATTTTCATTTTATGATTAAAAATAATGTTTAAGAAATTGATATCATTATTTATATGAATCAAATACATCCTATACATATCGAACATGTCTTACATAACCAGTCATATATGATAAAACGAATCAGATAACACATGAAACAATGATACTACTAAAATATTATTAACAAAGAAATGATAGAAGATCATATATGATATCATATTTATGTATGTGGTTCTCGTATAATTTCATAACAATGATTTAACTATTATAAAGTATATAAATGTACCCTCTACAGATGAAAAGTACTAAGTAATGGTTAATTCTACAATCTCTTCATTATCTGAAATTGTTTATACATGATATCTATTGGGACCTTTTTATCATCCACATCCATGTTTCTTAAAAATGTATTTCAAAAAAAATTACTATTTCATAGACGATGGTTTAAGTTCATTTATAACCTTGTTTTAATTTTTATATAATGTTTAGGAATCGTTCTGTCATTTTCCAAACAAGGTCCTTTACGAACTTTTCGACAAAATTTAGGAAAAAATGTTTTTTTAACTTATAAGGCGGGTGCGGCTATTTTCCACTGTTATAACACCTTCAAAGCTTCTCATACAAGATTGTAAGAATATTTTAAAAATAAATGTTTTATTTTATAATTATTTTACTTTTAAAGTATTTCAAAATAGAAAGAGATATTTCTCTCAAATAGTTTTGATTTAATCTATGTCAACATCCTTTGATGAATTTTACACATGTTTGAAGTTGACTTATTATGATACAATCGTCCATATTTTATTGTTGTTTTTGTGATATGATTGACTATTGATGTTTTATTTTTATAAAATTCATGGTTTATGGATAAATTAAATACATTTCGTATGCTATTTTTAATACGAATGATTATGTTATATTTCATCCTTTTCATATGAGGAATTCATTGGACTTAGTAAGTGACAGTTAGAGACCACAATAGCTCCTCAATGCATCGGTAGGTCTCATGATACAAACTAGTGTCTCGGCACATGGCCTTGAAAAAAACTTATTTGTAGTCATGGCACGAGGCCTTTACTATATGGTTACGATGTTCGGAATTTTTCATTCATTCATTATGAAATTGGTTATTGATATTACATGTGATTATTTGACTAGAAGAATATCCATGTGAATAAGTAAATAAAATTATTTGATTTATCTTTTCCATATTATGCTGAAGTTTAATTTTAAAAGGCTTGTGTTTGAGTCTTATACATTGCCTTAAATGTTTAGGCTTATTTATGAATGTTTTAACTATATTATTATCCTTACTGAGCATCTGATCTCACCCATTTATTTTGTTTTATTTTTTCAAGGTTGAGAAGAAGTATATTACAATTGACATGCAGGAATATGCTAAGGGATGTAAGAGTGTTCAAAGGGTACATAATGTTTTTTAATTTCATGATGTAATGTAAAACATTGGTATGTATCTATTACTTCAAAAGATACTAAACTGATCAGTCTTTTGGTACATGATTCCTTGTATAATGACAATGTTATGTAATAATGCACTGACTGTATATAACTGGGGTAGGGGCATTACAGTTGGTATCAGAGGAAGTTTATTATAAACCATGGAAACTATATTTAGAAATACTGTGATTAGAGAACATTACCCTAAAATAGACATCGACGATTAGTATAGAAGAACATCCTAAAATTTTGTTAATTTAGAGATTTTGTTATTTTTCCAAGAAATACATCCATGTCTGGATATGAGCAGTTAGTGGATTCTCTATCATATATTTACCTAGGAGTGAGTACTCAGACAAGGAGTTTCGATCTTGACCCGGGGTATCCCAGTACATGACAACGGGCCTTGCTGCACTCTTGGTTACGACACTCCCAGGGGATTTTCTTAGGATAATTAACATTTCCATTACAAACCATTATGAAGGGTTTATGACTATATACCTCATCAATGAAATAATTTTTATTTTTATTGATTATATCCATAAACTATTCAAGATGATGAGGTTGGGTATGAAGTAAATTTATATAGGAAGGGTTATGGAAACCTTGGATTGTGAAGCTCTTAATTTTGAAGCTTGATCCCTATTCCCATTGGTTTAGAATCAGGAGTTGTGGTCCATAAAAGGTTTGGGAATGGAGTGTTTCTATCCTTCTTTGATAAAGGGTACAAGAAATGATGATATATCATTGATGAAGTTGAATCCTCTTGGATGTTCTAGTATGGGGATTTTAAATTAAGTCCCAAATGCTCAGGTTAGGATGGGGATGTGAGAAAATAATACGAATAATGTCCTAGAACACACTAAGGTGTTGACTTCTTCCATGGTGATGTCAAGGCTCATAAGAATCGAGATTCCTTTTTTCCGAATAACAAATATTTTTGATGACTATAGGTGAATATGCAGGATCCATTTTCATAAATTCATAGTCAAACAAAAGGTCCCTTAATTCTAGGATTTCTTTCCCAAGGGCCATATAAATTTTACAATGATTTTAGGTGCTCAAATCCTGAATTGTTATTTGTAGAAAATGTAATATACAAGAAGGTTTTGAGAACCCTAAATAAAAATTACCACCTAGAGAGTATATTATTCATAGTGAGGAGAGGTTATAAATCATTACTCTAACTTTTTTCTAAACTTGGTAGTCTGGTGAGCATGGATTAGATTTTACAAGGGTTTTAGTGTAGAACCTGTGATCATTATAACTTTTTTAGGCCCTAATTTTTTACTAAACTCTAAAGTTGAATAGTTTAATTAGAGAAGACTAGACTTTTTATCTGGCCACCCTTTGTGGGTTTTCAACCTGAAATATTTTGTATCTATTTCACTAATGGTTTATCATCTTAAAATTTAGAACATTATGGGATGTATTTTAAGGTTGTACAGATTTGACTAAAGTGAAAGTAGTTTCATATCATGATGTGGATGGACCTAATACGAGGGCTGATACACAAGATCCTAATTAGGATACAAAGGGTCAAGAGCACTCCAATATCCTTCTGATCAGGAGATTAAAATAATGTAAGTCACATATCATAGTTCTTAGGTCCTGACAAATGACAGGGGACAATCATACAAGGAATGGCCCAAAACACACTGAGTTGATGAGTTCTTCAAATCTGGATTCATGCTCATGGGGATTAACAATCCCATCTTATGGAGAAAATATTTCTCTTGTTGGTAGTTATGAGCCATTATGTATCTATATCATGGTCATACTGAGAGATCCATTTTCCTTTCTAAGGTCCATTAAATATTTGCGGCAACATGAGGTGCTCGATACATGAAGTGCGATTTATGAATTGATTTTCTTAAAAGATAGTGGAAGCACCACATACCTTGGTTGGTTGGGGTAAGGATCTTATGTTCCTTTGATGACGGATGATAATTGATGATGGTCTATACCGTTTAACATCATGTAGAAGGGAAGTAGTTTCTTCCATGCAATTTGACATCTTCTGGTAAGGATGTTTTCCCTGTAATTCATCTTCATGTTGTAAGGACATATTTTTTGTATAGTTTTAATGTCATTAGAACAATACATATTCCTTGTAGTTTAATTGTCATGTGGTAAGGATGTAGGAACCGAAATGAAAAACTTTTCAAGATATATTTCATGCCCAAGAAGGCTGCATGTATATCAGACTTATATATAGGTAAAATGGTCTTGTATGGCTCGACCTCTATGATGTTAGGGTGAATTTTTCTATCGCTTGTTGTATTTGGGAAATATATTGGAGATCTGGGTGTCACTATGTATCCCATGATGAGAATAATCAATCCACATGTAGTTATTGAATAGAAACCTCTCTATGTAGGTATAACATGTATGAAGAAATGGTAATTGTTTCCATTCATTGTTATATCTAGGCCTAGGATTCGAGATTTGGAAATAATTATGTATCTTGTGATGATATAAATCAATCCACATGTAGTTTTTGTGGAAATTTGCATTTTAACCTCATGAGGAAAGGATATTGGCTTCTCGACATAGAAAGTCGTATTGTGTCTAGAACCAAGGATTGAAATTTGGGAGTCCCTGTATATCCCATATTAATAGAAATCCTTAGACATGTAGTTAATGAAATAGGAGCTTCCTAAAGAAGTATAACCTATATGCTTGGAGGGGTAATTTCTATATTTATTTTTTGTTACTGGACCCATGGTTAATGATTCGGGCATCACTACATATCCTATGACATTAAGAATCAAGTTTCACATAGTTATTGAATGAAGGTGTGGTAGGGGACCAATACCAACAATATTTATCCTATTGGGTGAGTACCACATAAATGTTTAGTTTTTTGTCATGTAATAGACCTCAACCAAGAAGTTTAATGTCATATGATGAGGACTCGAGGTGTACCTTTTACAGTATTGAATTCAAGATAGTGGTAACCTTTTCATGATCTGATATAACTTATTTATGCATGGAAACCCTTAAATAAATTCAAAATCTCATGTGAGTTGTTCTTATTGTGAGAAGTAAGGAATGGAAAGGATTCCTCTCACCATGTAGAGGAGATTAAGGATAGGATGTGGTAATTTTGTATCATGTGGGGGATAGAGAAAGATATATTGATCAATGAATCCCTAAATGTCTCATAGAAATTAAAATCAAGTTGTACATAGTGATAAGAATCAATGGTATTTAATGTGATGTGTTAAGTACATCAGCCATGAAGTTTATCATATTATTGTGAGGAAGAGGGTTACCTGTTCTGAAAGGGAGGTAACATTTTGTATGGCCTCAAAAATAGAGGTTTAGGCATCACTGCATTTCCCATTATGTAAGGAATCAATCCATACATAGTTATTTGAAGGAGGGACTCCCTATGTGAAGCCAAATATCACATGGGGAAATGGAAATTTCCTACTTCCTTCACATATTATAAAGATTCTGTGAGATGAGTTATTAGTGAGATGGTGCTTCTAGTTATGTTTAACATCATGTGGTGAGGAAATATTTCATGCATTTCAACATCATACAGTAAGGACATGTTCCTTACAATTTAACATCATATGGTTTTGACATGAAATGATGAGCAGTTTAAAGTCTTACTGGTAGGACATGGGATTCCTGATATGGATGAAGATGAACCATTGTGGGATCCATGTAATTTAACATCATGAGGGGAGGATATACTCTATATAGTTTAGAATCAAGTTTTTAGGACATGTTTTCACAGTTCAACATCATAATATTGGGAAAACTCCATGTAGTTTAACATATTGTGGTCAGGACGTGAGATGTTGTGTAGTATAAAGTCTTGATACCAGGACATATTTTTGTAGTTTAACATCATACAACCATGAAAAATCCTTAATGTTTAACATTGTAGATACTAGATGTGAGATGATAGGTAGTTTAAATTCCTGTTTCTAGGACTTCTTAATGAATTTTAACATAAAAAAATAGGAAAACACAATACAATTTATCATCATGAGGAAATTATGTGAGATGTTTTGTATTTTAATGTATTGATACAAGGACTTAGGTTGTCTGATATGTATGAAGATGAACCATTGGTGGATCCATGTATTTTAATGTCAAGCGATGAGGATGTTATATTTACAGTTTAGTATTATGTGGTTAGAATGTGAGATGTTGTGCAGTTTTAAGACATTCCCTAGAGACTTATTTGTGCATTTTAAAATCTTACAATCAATAAAAATCAATTCAATTTAATTTCAAATGTAAATTACATGAGATGTAATTCATTTTAAAGATTTTTTTCTATGAATTGACACTTGATGACATCTATGAAATGTATTTCTTGAGAAATCTCACATTGGTGGGGGTGTGACATTCTCCCCATTAATTATGTCCAATGGGTAGGCTCCATTATGATAGACCTTATGTATGATACAAGGGCCTTTCCTTTTGGGTTCTATATTTGGAGTCTTATTCCCTATTATCATTGGGGTTCTAGAGACAACACCAATTCTCCATAATGGAATGAATAGAGGTAGGCCTTTTTATTGAAATCCCATGTGATCCAATTATGATTGACTTCCAGATTGTGAAATTTATGAAACCCATTCTCATTGATCCATTCTATCTCATCAAACCACTTTTTTAATCTCTCATCATTCAAGAGTCATCAAAAAATGGTTATTCGATGTGAGGGAGACTGGACTTATATTTTCAATATTTCCTCAATCTCATTCACTAAAGAGTATAGATTTTTTAATATAGTTGTACATATTGTGGTATGGTAGGCCTATAAAGTATATAAATGTATATCTAGTTCGGAATTCATTTATTTATTCACCATTTTATGGAGAATTTTTTAAAACTTCTTGTTGAAGTCTTCAATTTTTCTATTTTCCACAGCATGATATCAGGATGAGTGATTGAACTTGATGTTTTACTCCTAGTGATATTTCTTAAATCCCATAGAACAGAAGTTAGTGGAGTTGTCATTCAATATTTTGTGAGGGACCTCAAAACTGGTGATGATATGGGACATTATGAAGATGATGATATTATTCATCCTAACTTCTGTGAGGAGTGTTTCCACAACCCATTTGTATAGAAAGTTAGTATTAGTAAGGATGTACTTGAACTGCTTAAAATTGGGTGGGGGTATATGGCCACACAACATCCATTCCCAAAATGGAAAACAAATTGGAAAATTTAGCTATATGTATAAATTCTGAAGAGTGATGGATAATATTTGAATGAATATAAAATTCATGACATTTTTTGGTGAATTCCACACAATCCTGTATCAAAATTTTCTTGTAATAACCCAGCCTCCTAATTTTTTGGATGATCATGGTAATAGATAGATGAGTGTTGTAGGATCCTGTATGGAATTCTTCTATAATTGTGTGAATCTCTCTTTATTCAATTTATGTGAGAAGGATTCCATAAAATTCAATCTTCCAGAGGTTTTTCTTCTCATTTGGGCCAAAATTCTAGAAAAATCTTTCTGTAAGACTCTAAATCTATTTCCTTTCGGTTGAATCTGTCAAGAGATTATTATTTTTGGAGATAACTGATTATCAGATCTATCCATCCAGGAGTGGATATTGGTTCATCACACACTAGAGAAGTGTTGATCTGATTGATTTGTTCCATATTGAAAATGATCATATATGTGACAATACTTCAGTGCATGATATCAAATATTAGATCCTCTGTATCATGGTTGTCCAGAAATGTGATAGCATTATCCAATGAATCATCATGACAGTTATGTGATCAGGGAACATGATACAATGTAGGATTGAAAGGGAATTATACCATTATTCCCATGAAATATCAAGTGAGAGGGGTTAACTATTCTATTTTCATGACATATTCTCCATTTATATACTTTATCACTAGTTATGAATCCTCTTTGATATTCAGGTAGTATATTTCCAGTTGTATGGATAATTCCAAGATGATGATGAGGGATTGGTATTCTACTTCATTAGTTGTGAATCCTTTGGATAGTGAGAAAGTGTAGGGGAAATATTCTTCAACAGGAGAAAAAAATACAATCCCTAATACAACCTAATTTATCTTCATATATTCTATAATTTTGATGTTAAAACATCAAGAGGTTCCACAAAAATAAATTTCTTACGTCCAGGTAGTTTCATCGGTGTAGAAATCCTCTTCATATGGGGGTTCGGTGTCTACTAGTGTAATTTATAGAGTGGTATGTTCCATGAGGAAATCAACAAGGGATTTCAACTTAAACAATTTCTATGAAACTAATTTGACATCATATTATTAAATAATGACCACCCATAAGACCATACACATAGGTAGAATATGGAGGAAAATGATGTACTTGAGAGGATCAATAAGAGAGATTAGATGGAATTCATGGTGTTTTATGTAATGCCTCATATTTTTCACTACAAAGATGAGTGTGAGGAAGTTCTTATTAACATCCAAGTATCATGTATCAGTACCTAACATTCTTTAAATGAGGTAAAAAAGACTTTTCTCACTCCACACATCATTTTTATTTGTAAGGAGGGCATATAGTGATATTTTCATTGAATTTAAATATAAGATGACTAGATTCCCATTCACTAGAAGCATCAGGATTCGTGGGTGTATTAGATACTTCTTTAGACTTCTTCAAGCTTCTTGGCAGTCCTCATACCATTTTTAGGTGATTCCCTTCTTCATTAGACTGGTGAAAGTAATAGATTTTCCAGCCAAGCTGCCTATGAAATGCAGAATATAGGCAAGGCTCCCTTGGAGTTCCCTTAGTTCATTGATATTTTTCGGGGGTGAAATTTCTAAAATATATCTATCCTTCTCTGGGTTAACCTCTAAGCCATGGTGTCATTCCAAAAATCCATGTAAATTCCCATATTTTCCCAAAAAGGGTATTTTAGTGGATTCATCTTCAAACTATGTTGTTGCATCTTATCAAAGACTATTTTAAGATCCTCGATGAGATCATGTCACTACTGGGATTGTAAAAAAAAGGTCGTCAACATAACATTCAGTTATTATTCCCATGTAAGGATTAAATATATGATGCATGGAGAACTAATAAGTTGCACCATTGTTATTTAAAGAAAAGGGAATAAACTGATAGAAAAATATCTTGTGGGTCACTCTGGGGGATGTGAATTCATCATATTCAGGGGATGTATTTATATGATTGTACCCTGAATACAAATTCATAAATTAAATATCATTTAATCTAGAAGATTAATAGATCAATAGTTATCTGATCGGAAATGGGAAGTCATCCTTTGGGAAATTTCGATTAAGGTCTCTAAAATCGAAGTAGACCCTAATCTTCTAATTCTTTTTTCTTTATGTGGACAATATTGGAATTCCATATTTGGTATTTCACCTATCATACAAAGTTATATTTGATCAATTTTTCATCATATTCCACTACATTGGTTACAAGCTTATAGAGACCCAAACTTTTCGTACATTAAAACTACATAACTATTTGCATAATATATAAAACATTTTACAAAAAAACTCCCAAAGACCATATTAGTCTAGTTCCTTGAGAAACATGGAAAACATAAAATTTAGTACATAAATGAGATACAATATCTCCCACTAGTTTCTTCTTAACTATCACCTTTATTATCCACATCAAAAATAATACATATTTTCATAGCCGGAGGAAGTAAACCTAATAAGGGGTGGGATCAAATGCTTAGTAAGGGTAAACAAGGGTGATATGTAATTATAATAATGATCATAAGGGTATGAGAACATGATCATGAAAATATAAGATCATACCCTTTTTATCAAATACCATTTACATGAATCATGGCATAAATATTGGCAGTTCATAAGACATGAATCATAAGGAAATAAGGAACATAAGAAATGAAACCACAACATAAGAATAAAACATGGAATTTTGTTAGACATGTAATAATATAATATGATTTCCGTATTAGACAAGGAATTTATAACAAGCCCATATTGGTAGTATAGGTTCACTCCCCTTACCATATTGGTCTTCATGGTTCACTCTCATGGACATCTTAGTGGCATGAGTTCACTCCTAATTCCATCTTGATAGTCAGGGTTCACTCATATTTCCATTTTAGTAGTCAAGCTTCATTCCCAAGACCATCCTATTATATATTATGAGATATATATCTTTACCCAATTCATTGGAGGGAGATATAACTCCCACCCATCTCATAATGAAATTATACATTCATATTCCATAAAATCATAAACAATCATAAAATAACCCATGAAATGAAATAAGTAATTTAAACATGTAATCATATAATAACAAGTAGAAAGTGATAGTTATCATAATCATTTCATCATAAAAATAACTCTAGAAAATAATTGTGTTTCCGAATAATATAACCCGTGAAAGAGAAATAGGTTTCACAAACATCATTTCATCAAAACATAATCCATTTAGAGAAAGAGTATGAATAGAAATATTGAATAATTTACCTATAAAAGAATGAGTAACACAATTGGATGTTATCTTAGATGGTAAATAATTTTGAAGGATATTTTAAAACATTTCTTGAGTAAAATATCCATTCTTCATTAAAAAATTCTCTTTAAAACATAATGCCTTTTGAAAGCATTTTCCATTGGGAATCTCTTTGAAAACATATAAAGAAATTTTAAGAACAATAATACAATATTAAAAATCCCTTTTCATTTAAAATGGACTTCAATGATCTTTCAAAAAAAAATTTAAAACATTGTTTTTCAAAATAATAAATTTTCAACTTGAGGGAGAGATAGCCTGATTTTACATAAAATGTTATCTTAACTACTAGAGAGTGGAAAAATGGTACTAATGCATGGATATGTCATGAATAAATAGAGGATAAAAAAACTCATGAGTGTTATTAAGAGATGGATCCTAATATTTCCTCAATGGAATAAACTACCACAAATGTGGGAAATGGAAGCGCTCGGGTTTTATCAACTCTAATCAGAAAGCACTGATAAAAGGGGCGATTTTTTCAGCCCAAGAAAAATGCGCTGATAAATCTACCCTTTATCTGCGCTAACAAAAAAGGGATGATAAAAAAGATACTTTATCAGAACTAAAAATAGTGTGGATAAAAGTTTTTAATAGAAAATATTATTAATTTATATAAAAATATTTTAATTTTTTTCAAAAAAAAATGTTACATGTGTACATTAAATAAAAGTTGTTGGGCGGAGAAAGAAAAGGAAGTGATGGCATGAGGGGGGGTGAATTGCCTTTTAAAAAATAATTAACAATTTAAAACAAAGTGAAAGTGCAGCGGAAATAAAGGAGGCAAAACACAAAACTTGATAACGGAGTTCGGCTTAAACCCAAGCCTACGTCTCCGCTCCCAACTCAACCGTTGAGAGATTTACTACCGCTTGCTTTTTAATGGTTTTAGCAAGAAACCCACTAGACTTTAAGATAAGTCTAGAACCTATTACAGCTTGCTTTTAATGGTTATGCATGAACCCACTTGCTTTCAATGGTTGAGCAAGAACCCACTAGCCTTCTTACAGGTGAAGTCTAGCTCACCTTTGTCTCAAGCCTTTTAAAGGAAAGGCTTGACCAACCTCTTCACACCTTGAAGGTGGTGTGAGAACCCAAAAGAGGAGATGAGAGAAAGAGATGGGGGTTTGTAGGCACAAACCCAAAATGATGCTCAAAATAAATAAAACAATGAAAAACCGTAATGGGGGAAGCCTTGGGCGCCAAAGGATTGATTGGAGTTGATGAAGGGCGCTCCCAAGCTTCTGTAGTGGTGCTCCTTGGTTGTGGAAGTGTGATGGAGCAAGTGAGGTTCCTTGGAAGGAATGCGCCGGAGGTTCGCCAAATGATCAAAAATGTGTCCGTGGGCTTCCTTGGCTTGGTTATGGTTCCGGTATTTTTCCGGGGCTTCCTAGTCCTTTATTTATAGAGGGGGAACCCTCATATGGCCTTTGGAGGTCTTCGGAGCCGTTGGAAAAGGCTTCGGAGCCATTGGGAGGCAAGTGGACAGGTCTGGTCAAAGGCCCAACGGCTAGTTTGACTGGCTCCACCGGCTGACCGGTGCAGTGCCACCGGTTGGCCGGTGCTTGCAAAATGGAGAGGCCTTCGGGCTCAGGCACCACCGTCTGGCCGGTGAAGAGGCCACCGGTTGGCCGGTGCTGAGGCAGTGGCTGACATTATTCTGTCTGGGTGCCACCGGATGGCCGGTGAGGAGGCCACCGGTTGGCCGGTGAGGAGGCAGTAGCAACCTCTTCTGTCTGGGATCCACCGGCCGGCCGGTGGTGGGACACCAGTTGGCCGGTGGTCTGGACAGAGGGATGCCTTCTGTCCAGGCCTCTATCGGCTGGCCGGTGGTCTTCCACCGGTTGGCCGGTGGACTGAAAAAACAGTCCACTTTGGCTTCTTGCTTTCTTGGCCCAATTCCTTGGCCACCTGAAATCATGCCTATCAAAAAAAACACTTAAAACAATATTAGATAAATAAGAGAGTGATTGTGATCATGAAAATTAAACCACGAGGGGTTCGAGAGGTACAACAATCTCCCCCTATTTTGATGATCACAATCACCAAAACAAACAATGTAAAAAGACTGAAATGAGAGGCATTCTTTAAAGGATAAATGGGAAAGTAAAGCAAAGCATGAGAGAAAGATTTCTCCCCCAATCAACCAAAAATTTCTCCCCCTTTGTGATTATCAAAATAGCACGGGGCATAAAACTTGATTGAGGGAAAGGTTGAAAAACAAGATAGATATTTTAATCCAATTGAAATTTTTGAAATTTGAATTGAAAGTTTTGAATTGAAAATTTTGAATTGAGAATTTTGAATTGAATGTTTTGAATCGAAAATTGAAAAATTTGAATTGAAAGTTTTGAATCGAAAATTTTGAATTGAATTGAAAGTTTTGAATCGAAATTTGAATTGAAAGTTTTGAATGAAAATTTGAATTGAATGTTTTGAATGAAAATTTGAATTGAAAGTTTTGAATGAAAACGCAAAAATGCTTAAACGATCCTAACTCCCCCTAAATAAAAACAACAAATCACCGGGGAGAGGTTTTTGAAACCGAGACAAATTTTGGTCCGGTGAGTCTCGCTAGAAAGGGATTTTTCAATCCATACTTGTCTAGTGGCGGGTCTTCTCCTAAAAAATTCATCATTAAAAGAAATAGTTTTGGGCCTTCCATACCGGGCATTTTTGCAATTGCACTCATAGATTAAGTGCCCGGGTTTTTTGAAATAATTACAAAATTTAAATTGCGAGCTCCCCCTTACAAAAATAGTTGGAGCATGGGAAGAGGAAGCTTGCTTGGAATAGCCAAGCCCTTCGGTGGTTCTAGATATGCGTTGGGAACCAAGGAGTTTGGTCAAATTTTGTTCACCTTGGGTGAACTTAGCTAAGGATTCCCTTAAATATTTGATAGTTGATTCCATGGAATCAACATCGGGAAGGTTTTGGATTTTGAGGGTCAACTCTTCCTTCTCTTTGAGAAGTTGTTCTTTTTCGGAAGAGTGTTTTTTGAAATTATTTTTTAAAGAAACAAATTTGGAAGAAAGTTTGTGAAAACCTTCCTCCAATTGATCTCTCGCATGTTGGAGATCTTCGTAAGACAAATGATTAAAAGAATTTGAAGAACAAGAGGATGAGGAGTCGGAAGAGGTTACCTCATGAAATGCCATTAGGCATTTGTTACCGTTGTCACTTGAGGAGGAGGAGGATGTGGAGCTATCACTCCATGTGGCCTTGAATGCCTTCTTATTTTCCTTTTGCTTGGCCTTTTTCTTGTTGAGTGGACAATCGGGCTTGTAATGGCCTTTCTTTCCGCACCCGTAACATGTTACCTCGGGCTCGGATTTTTCGTTGGTTTGAGCCTTTCGAGCCTTGCGGGATTTCTTCTTTTTGTTCTTCTTCATGAACTTGTGCATTTTGCGGGCAAGATTCTCCATTTCGGAATCGCCGCTTGAAGAGGAAGATGATGAGGAGGAGGAGATTTCTTCTTGTTGAACTTTGAAGGCGATGTTCTTTGGAACTTTGATCGGTTTGCCTTCCTTTTTAGCTTGCCTCCTCATGGTGATCTCATAAGTCATGAGGGATCCGATGAGCTCTTCGACCGGCATGTTCTTGATGTCTTTTGCTTCTTGGATTGCCATTACCTTTGGATCCCATGAGCTTGGTAGGATCCATAGGATCTTCTTGACCATTGTTTCTGCAGAAATATTATCTCCAAGAGATTTTCTACCATTGAAAATGTCAGTAAAGCGTGTAAACATTTCAGAAATAGATTCGGATGGATGCATGGAAAAAGACTCAAAATCTTGACGGTACATGTCCAATCGAGTATCCTTGACTTTGTTGGTCCCCTCATGGGTAACCTCCAATAGTTTCCAGATTTCATGAGATGAGGTGCATGTGGAAACTCGATTGAATTCATTACGATCAAGGCTGCAATGAAGAGCGTTCATGGCTTTGCAATCAATCTCGAAATTTTTAATATTGGCTTGAGTCCATTTGGATTCATCGGGAGAAGAAAGAGAGTAACCATGCATGACAATTTTATAAATAGGATAACCTATGCTTCTAATAAAAGTGGTCATGCGGGTTTTCCAATAAGTATAGTCGGTTCCATCAAAAAAAGGAGCACGACCCAAAGAATAGCCTTCGGGGGCGAAAGAAGTTGAAGCCATCACAATGGATCTTGAATTTGAAACCAGTGAAGGTATTACTCAAATTTTCCCTTTGATACCAATTTTTGGGCGGAGAAAGAAAAGGAAGTGATGGCAACAGGGGGGGTGAATTGCCTTTTAAAAAATAATTAACAATTTAAAACAAAGTGAAAGTGCAGCGGAAATAAAGGAGGCAAAACACAAAACTTGATAACGGAGTTCGGCTTAAACCCAAGCCTACGTCTCCGCTCCCAACTCAACCGTTGAGAGATTTACTACCGCTTGCTTTTTAATGGTTTTAGCAAGAAACCCACTAGACTTTAAGGTAAGTCTAGAACCTATTACAGCTTGCTTTTAATGGTTATGCAAGAACCCACTTTCTTTCAATGGTTGAGCAAGAACCCACTAGCCTTCTTACAGGTGAAGGCTAGATCACCTTTGTCACAAGCCTTTTAAAGGAAAGGCTTGACCAACCTATTCACACCTTGAAGGTGGTGTGAGAACCCAAAAGAGGAGATGAGAGAAAGAGATGGGGGTTTGTAGGCACAAACCCAAAATGATGCTCAAAATAAATAAAATAATGAAAAACTGTAATGGGGGAAGCCTTGGGCGCCAAAGGATTGATTGGAGTTGATGAAGGGCGCTCCCAAGCTTCTTTGGTGGTGCTCCTTGGTTGTGGAAGTGTGATGGAGCAAGTGAGGTTCCTTGGAAGGAATGCGCCGGAGGTTCGCCAAATGATCAAAAATGTGTCCGTGGGCTTCCTTGGCTTGGTTATGGTTCCGGTATTTTTCCGGGGCTTCCTAGTACTTTATTTATAGAGGGGGAACCCTCATATGGCCTTTGGAGGTCTTCGGAGCCGTTGGAAAAGGCTTCGGAGCCGTTGGGAGGAAAGTGGACAGGTCTGGTCAAAGTCCCAACGGCTAGTTTGACTGGCTCCACCGGCTGACCGGGGCAGTTCCACCGGTTGGCCGGTGCTTGCAAAATGGAGAGGCCTTCGGGCTCAGGCACCACCGGCTGGCCGGTGATGAGGCCACCGGTTGGCCGGTGCTGAGGCAGTGGCTGACACTATTCTGTCTGGGTGCCACCGGCTGGCCGGTGAGGAGGCCACCGGTTGGCCGGTGAGGAGGCAGTAGCAACCTCTTCTGTCTGGGCTCCACCGGCCGGCCGGTGGTGGGACACCGGTTGGCCGGTAGTCTGGACAGAGGGATGCCTTCTGTCCAGGCCTCTATCGGCTGGCCGGTGGTCGTCCACCGGTTGGCCGGTGGAATGAAAAAACAGTCCACTTTGGCTTCTTGCTTTCTTGGCCCAATTCCTTGGCCACCTGAAATCATGCCTATCAACAAAAACACTTAAAACAATATTAGATAAATAAGAGAGTGATTGTGATCATGAAAATTAAACCACGAGGGGTTCGAGAGGTACAACAAAAGTTTCATGTTTATTATGTCTATTATGTATATGTTTTATTTATTTTTATTATGTTTATTAGTTTTTGTTATATATTTATTATATATTTATTATACTATATGATTATAATATTATATATACATATTTTTTAATATATATATATATATACAAATACTTATTAAATATATGTATTTAAATAAATTTATGTTTCCAAATGAATGTGTCAATTAATGTGTAATGGAAATTCATATTCAAACTTTGAATATGTTCATTTTTTACCCTAATATTGGTCATATGTAGTATAGTACTGTACCTGGTCTATTCATTCATTTAAGATATATATGAAGCTTTATGTTATCTTGAATACTTAAAATCATGATGAATATATTTAAATAAACAATTAGTGTATTTATTATATTTAAAAATATAAATATTTAGTTATATATAATTATATACTTTTTAAATATATTAAATATAATAATAATTATATATAACTAATTATATATAAATATGATTAAGTAATTATAAAATTACAAAATATTTATTTAAAATGATAAATATATATTTATGAATAACTTTTGAATATATTTATTTATAAATATATTCCTTTAATGAATATATACCCAGACAAAGACATATATATATATATTTAAATACTTATCAAATTAAAATTAAAAATAATATATCAATTTATTATAGTTTCAGTAGTATTTAAATATATATCTATATTTAATTATAATTTAAATTATAAAATTATAATAAATATATTTATTATAATTATTCATATATAAATATATATTTATTTAAATATATCCTAAAATTATAAATATATATATATATATATAATTATTAACGATATATTTAAATAATTGTTAAATTATAATAAATATATTAATTACATATATTCATAAAATTATAAATATAAGAAATATATTGGTTATAATTTTATAATTATGAATAAATGGTATGTTTTATCAGTGCTAATTAAAAATCATCGATAAAACAAACATTTATCATCGCTTTTCAATTTATAGATGATAAAACATACATTTATCAACACTTTTTACTAACACTGATAAATGTTTACCTTGATTTTATAAATGAACCCAAATTGTGTCCCCTTCCTTATGCACCTCTCAAGATCTCATGAAAGCTTAACCATGTGTCACCCGATCCTCCTTCTCTATTGCTTCCTCCTATTCCTCCTCCTTTACCACTGCAGCCGTTGACTCATCCTCCTCCTCCTCCTTTGCGGAATCCTCCTTCTCCTCCTCCTCAGGCGTCGTTGATGCAAACGTGTCCTTATTCTCCTCCACTGTCGTTACCACCTCCTGATCCTCCTCCAATGCCACTTTTGTTGATTCAATAAGGTTTTTTATGAAATTTCCATTCCTTATTGTTCTGAAAATCACAAACACCTTATACTTAAGCAAATATATATTTTACTTTTATAAGGAAAATTTCCTTCCCAACTGAATTTACCCCTACCATGTTTTCATTGTTCATATCAATATTTTTCTTAAATATAAAATCGGATTCATATCTAAAACCTAGGAATCATATAATACTTATATATGAAGTATTCGGTTTTAGGATTCTAATTCTGGATACAAACTCTAATTAAGTTCCATTTAGAATTCTGGATACGAACTCTAATGAAGTTCCACTCCAAATTCTGGATACGAATTCTCATGATGTTCCATTCCGAATTCTGGATACGAACTCTCATGAAGTTCCACTCCAAATTCTGGATAAAAACTCTCATGAAGTTCCACTCTAACTTCTGGATACAAACTCTCATGAAGTTCCAATCTGAATTTAAAGTACAAACTCTCATGTAGTTCCACTCTGAATTCTGGATACGAACTCTCATACAGTTCGACTCTGAATTATGGATACGAAATCTCATATAGTTTGACTTCGAATTCTGATTACAAACTTATCTAAGTTATGACTCCGAGTTCTCTAAATTCATACTCTGAACTTTTATGAGTTTAGACTCTGAATTTCCATGAACTCTGACTCCGGGCATTGTAAGTTCTGGTTCCGAATTCTAGTGAAACGAGACTCCGAATTTCCTTATAAATTCAGACTCTAGATATCTATAGAATTTAGGTTCCGAATTTCTACAAAATAGAATTCAAATATCTCTTTATTATAGACTCCGAATTCCATTTTGGTTAGGCTCAGAAATTTTAATTGCTTACATTCTGAACTTTAGTTTTACTTATGATTATACTTGTTTCATTACAAAAAGATGTTGTGTTTTCAGTTATTGACTAACCATTGGTTGAGTGACACGTGTACAGGTCTCTCTGAAATTTAAGGAGAAATATGACCATTGGAGGAGGGAGCAGACTGGTGGAGCATCGCCTGTAAAAAGGGGCTCATTTGAAAGTGTTCAAAAAAAGTACTTTGACACATTGCTTACATGATGTTGAAGTGATTTGTAGAGAAAGATGCTTTTATCAACTCTCAAGCTTCATGCAGAAAGTTTGAATAGCTTGTTCAAACTTTTCCTTGTGCAGACTTGCTTCTTGAGACTCCAATTGTTGTTGATTACAATCGAGGGCTTCCGGGGATAGGAATACAGAGGCTCCAACACCTTGAAGTTGAGGGATTCTTTGCTGAAGAAGACAGAGGTGTCGACTACCTGATAGTTGAGGGTGTGCAGGGATATCAAGAAAGCCTCTGATCTTCATATCGAGGGCTTACCCTCGTGTGGGTAAGATATACTTTCTTGAAATTATAAATCAAGGGACCTCTTATCCAGGGTTGTTGGATACCCTTCTATTTTGGTTAAAAGAGTTGTTGTTTGTTACTTGTAGTTTTACTACTTGTTTTTCTGCTGCATTTTGCATTGTTAAGGAAATTACAACTTTCTTATACTTGCTTACTTGTACTCTGATTTAGTTAGATTCTATATGCTATAAGATAGAATCTTAGCTAGTGTAAACTTTTTTATGTTTCATTCCTGGAATCACTTTTCCAGAATCAAGAATGTCTTTAAAACGTAGAGGTGTTGTGAATTTTTATCGTCCAAAATTTCCTAAGGGAATTTTTAAAGTATACAATTCACCCCCCCCCCCCACCCCACTTGTATTTTTATCTCATTGTATTTATTCGATCCTACATTTGGTATTACAGAGTATATCATATTCAGAGTCATACCATCCAAACAATTGGTATCAGAGCACTTGGATCAATATGAATTAATCTCATGATTAGATTTAGAAGTTTTTTTAATGTTCGGAATTGAACATTCGGATTCATATTTTCAGATTAATACTTTTCTGATTCATATTTTTCGGAATCATAGTGCGGATTCAATTTTTTCTTAGAGAGGCAATTTTTCTTGCATAGAATATTTTCTCTAGTTTATAGACTTATTCTTCTAACAAGTTTCTGTGCCAAATATTTTATTAAGAATGGGAGAAATAAATGTTGGATCCATTGAAAATATTAATCCAACCAGACCAACAATCATTGATAGCAATGATTATGAAAATTGGAGGGATTTTATGAAGACTTTTTTTATCAATACTAGGGTAAATAACTTTGTCATGCTTACTAGAGCTTACAAAATTCCTCATAAGGAAGTAAGTGCTTTTACTAATCAAGAAAATCCTGAATACGAACTCAACTATAAGGTACGCAATACATTACTTTGTTCAATGACTAGGAACATATATAGCCAAATATCTTCTTGTGAAATAGCTAACTTTATATGGAAGAAACTTGAAGTTACACATTTTGGTACATCTAAAGTGATTGAGACTAGAAGTACCATGCTCAGAGCTAAGTATCATTGTTTTAATTTTCCTTATAGAGAACCAATTTGTAAGGTGAAATAGAGATTCATGACTATCGTGAATAGATTACAATCTATGGGAGAGAAATCTCTAGATGATTAAGCTCTTGTTGACAAGATTATTGACGTCATTCCCAATGAGTGGGAATAAAATAGAACTGCTATAGATGAAAACAGAAAGGTTACTCAAATTTCTCTTGATGAACTATTTGGAACTCGTCTTCAACATGAGACTAGAATGAAGAGAGATGCTGACAACATAAAGAAGAATAATGGGAATGGTAGTGTTGCTTTTACTACAACTTAAAATCACATGAATGCTGAGACTCCTGAGAGAGTTACTAGATCCAAATCTAAGAAGGTTATTAACCAATCCAAATCTAGTGAGAGTGAAATCTCAGAAAATGAGTTAGCTAATCTTGCTCAAAGTATGAACAAGATAGATGGATAGAGAAATTTCCAATCCAAGTATAAGAAGAAGGAAAGGAAAGATAAGAAAGATTCAAAGGTCACATTCTATGAATGCAAGAGATATGGACACATAAGACCTTATTGCCCTATGCTCAAGAAGAAAGAAATAAAAGAGAGGCATTGTGAAAGGAATAGAAAGAAGAATTAAAAGTCCAAATATAAGAAATTTTTGATAGCTTTTGACACCTGGAGTGCCAGTGGTGGTGACTCTTCAAATGAATCTACGGATTATGAATCTTCAGGGTAGAAGAATATTAGTCTTATATCCAGGCTTCCAATTGATAATAATTTTTCTATGGCTACGGTACACAATGTTGAATCCTTTACCAATGTTTCTCTAAATTCTAATGATAGTAAATATTATAACTCTTCTGATGAAGAATCTTCTTATGATGAAAAAAATACATTCCCTACCTATGAAGAAGTTTCTAGGTTTGCTGAACTTCTTGAGATTGAGAACTCCAAATTCATGAAAAATCTTGATAAGGAAAACTCTAGGAATACTATTCTTAATAAATAAATATCATATCTTTCTAAATATCTTGATAAGAAAAATGCGGATTTTGAAAGTATTTCAAAAAATCTTGAAGAATTAAATTCTGAGAAGAATAAAGTTTCTAAATATTTAGAAAGCTTAATTTCTAATAAAGATGTTTTTCAGACTAGCTCAAAATCAAATGTTTTTTAATATAATAACCTTGTTATAAAATTTAAATCCGAAGTATTCTCTTTGAGGAAGTGTTTTTCAAACTTTACCCTAGCTAAAGAAAATTTTGATAATATGTATTCACAAATTCAAACTCGAAGGAATACTTCTAGATTTGGTTACACTAGTTTCAAACCAATTTTTAGTAACAACTACTTTGTTGCTCAAAGTGCCCCATTTTGCAAAAAGTGTCAATGTGGTGGTCACTGAGCAAAGAACTATTCATTAAACAAAACCCAATCTTTAGGATTTCATAAGGCTTATTTCTCTAAGAAGATGTGGGTACCCAAAATTTTACTTTCTGAAACTTTCGGATCCAAGAATGTATGGATTCTGAAAACCTAACACTTTCTTATTTTCAGGAAAATAAGGAAAATACCAACAACAACACTTGGTACATGGATAGTGAATGTTTTCTTCATATGACTAGTAATAAAAACTATTTTGAAAATATTATCAAGACGAAAAGAGGAAAAGTAACTTTCGGAGATATTGCTCTGGGGGAAATTATTTGTATAGGTAACAACATTATTCTTGGAAAAACTTTGATTTAAAATGTTTTATTTGTTAAGGGTATTATGCACAACCTCATCATCACATGTCAATTATGTGATGAAGGTTACCTTGTGAATTTTAGGAATGATAAGTTCTTAGTACACAATTCCAAGGAAGAATTTTTTCTTTCTGCTAATAGGAAAGAGAATGTATACACACTAAACAAAGAAGAACTTTGGAGCCAAGACTTACCTTGCCTTGGTGAAATGGAAGATTATTCTTGGTTGTGACGTAGTAGGTTATGACACTGCAACCTTAGGAACTTATGAAAACTTTCTAAGAAAGGTTTAGTTAAAGATCTACTAGATCTTATATATAATTATTCAAAAGTTTTTGATGCTTATCAATATGGAAAGCAACAAAAATCATGTTATAAATCAATAGGTGAAGTCTCAACAACTGATGTGATACAGTTGGTGCACATGGATCTTTTTGGTCCAACACAGACTGGAAGCATTGGGGGCAAGTATTATATATTTGTCTTAGTTGATGATTACACTAGATTTACATGGGTTTGTTTTCTAGAAAATAAGTCTGAAGCTTTTTATTATTTCCAAAGTTTTAGAGACCAAGTCAAAAATGAGAAAAAACCTTCATTGAAAACTATTCATAGTGATCATGGAGGATAATTTCAAAATTCTGATTTTAAAACTTTTTGTAGTAGAAAAGGTATTACTCATAACTTTTCAGCACCCAGAACACCTCATCAAAATGGTGTTGTTGAAAGAAGAAATATAATTCTTCAAGAGATAACTAGAACCATGTTGTGTGATTATTCTGTATCCAAAAAATTTTGGGATGAAGCTGTAAGTACTGTTTGTTATACTATAAATCGAGTTTTGATTAGACCTTTTCTTAATAAAACTCCTTATGAGTTATGGAATGGTAGAAAACATATACTTTCCTACTTTAAGGTTTTTTGCTGCAAGGTATTCATTCTGAATACTAAATATAAATTATACAAAATCACACCAAAATCTGATGAAGGAATTTTTTTAGGCTACTCCACAACTTCTAAGGCTTATAGAGTTTTCAACAAAAACACTTGCACTATTGAAGAGACAGTACATGTGAAAATTGATGAAACTGATCCCTTTGTTTTCAAACAACCTCAACCTAAATCCTTGGATGTGTTTTCAAAAACTGATTATCAACCTTTGATAGAAAATCCTTATGATAAGAAAAATGTTCAAGAAGATTCTTCTGAAACATTAACCCCAGAAGCGTTTTTACCCTATCTTGATGAACAGGTTATTCAAAACCCAAATCAGTCGTTTCTAAAGAATCATCCCAGTGATAGAATCATTAGTGATGTCAATCAACCTGTATGGACTAGAAGTTCCCTAACAAATGAAATAGAAGATCTAGCATTCATTTTCCCAATTAGAACCAAAAGGAACTGATGAAGCTTTAGGATATGATTATTGGATTAAATCCATGCAAGATGAACTAAATGAATTAAAAAGGAATAATGTCTGGACCTTGGTTGAAAGACCTAAGGAAACTTTTGTAATTGGAGTAAAATGGGTCTTCAGAAATAAGTGTGATGAAAATGGAATCATCGTAAGAAATAAAGCTAGATTAGTTGATAAAGGCTATAATCAACCAGAAGGAATAGACTATGAAGAAACCTTTCCTCTTGTATCTATACTTTAATCTCTTCATATTTTACTTGCCTTTGCAGCATTTTTCAATCTTAAACATTTTCAAATGGATGTGAAATGTTCTTTCCTTAATGGTTTTGTTCAAGAGGAAGTTTTTGTTGAACAACCTCCTCGTGTTGAAGATACAAAACATCCCGATCATGTTTTTAGACTTACCAAAGCTTTGTATGGCGTTAAACATGCCCCACGAGCTTGGTATGATAGACTTACTGGATTTTTGCTTCAAAATAACTATGTTAAGGGAAATGCAGATCCAAACCTTTTTATAAAGAAAGATAAGAAAAATGTTTTGATTGATCATATTTTTGTTGATGATGTTTTATTTGGTTTAACTCAGCAATATTTAACTGATTCCTTTTCGGACCTAATGAAATCTCAGTTTGAAATGATTATGATGGGTGAGTTAACATTTTTCCTTAGTTTTCAAATTTCACAAAAACCAGAAGGAATCTACTTTTCCCAACATAAATATATTAAATATCTTCTTAAAAAGTATGTATACGAAACCACTAAAAGTATAAGTACTCTTATTGGTACCTCAAACACACTTGATGTTGATGAAGCTGGGAAACCAATAGATCAAACATCTTTTAGAGGTATGATAAGAAGTCAACTTTACTTGATAGCTAGTCGACCATACTAGATGTTTTTAGTATGCTTATGTGCAAGATATCAATCTAATACTAAGGAATATCATTTAAAGGCAGTGAAAATAATTTTTCTCTACTTAAAGGTAACCATGTTTCTAGGACTATTTTATACTTCTGGAAATGATTTTATTTTAAAGAAATTTTCTGATGCTGACTTTGGTGAATGTAGAATAGATAGAAAAAGCACATCCATAACTTCTCATTTATTTGGATATTCATTAGTTTCTTGGTCTTGAAAGAAGAAACATTCTTTAGCACTATACACTACTGAAACTGAATATATAGCAGTTGGAAGTTGTTGTGATCAAGTGTTGTGGATGCAACACACACTCACAGACTATGGATTGAGTTTTACTAAGACTCAAATTTTGTGTGATAACACAAGTTCCATTTCCCTTAGTAAAAACCTGGAACAACACTCCCATGCAAAGCACATAAATATTATTAATCACTTTCTTAGGGATCACACACTAAAAATAGATATCATTCTTCAGTTTATCGAAACGCAAGATCAACTTGCTGACATTTTCTCAAAATATTTACCCTCTAATAGATTTGAATACATTAAACAGAAGTTAGGGATGATAACCATAAGGAAATATTGCTTTATTAACTTCTTGTTGAACCATTATCCTTACAGTAATAAACTCCTTTTCATAGGGGGAGTACATTTTTTTTGTAATGAGAATTTTCATAATGAGAATTTTTCGTAATGAGAGTTTTTCGTAATGAGAATTTTCGTAATGGGAATATTTGTAATGAGAATTTTTGTAATGATATTTTTTCGTAATGAGAATTTTCGTAATGAGAATTTTTCGTAATGAGAATTTTTGTAATGAGAATTTTTCGTAATGAGAATTTTTGTAATGAGAATTTTTGTAATGAGAATTATTGTAATGAGAATTTTCATAATGGAAATTTTTGTACTCATGCTTTTCGTATTAGAGTTTTGGTACTCAATACTTTGGAAATAAACTATTCAACATTAAGTTTTTCATAATAAGTTTTTCATAGTGAGTTTTTTATAGTATGTTTTGCGTAGTTAAATTTTCTTCAAGAAGAATAACTCCTATTACGAATAAAATTTCCTAGCCAATCTGAAAGGTATGACTTCCTTACTTATGTTTTCATAATCGTTTTTAGTTGTTGATAGTTTCTTTCTCTTAAAAAATTTATCAGATTCATTTCCTCTTAATTCCGAATGTTTTTTTAAAACCTCAAAAGATTGGATTCAATATTTCCTTGCGGGTATGTTTTCAACCGTCAGATCGAAGAAAAGAGTTTTTCAACCGTTAGATTGGTTTTGGAAGTTCAAAGGTCACCATCATCACATATATAAAGGGGACCCCCTATGGTTGTCCCACATCATTTTCAAAGCCCTTGCGTGTCGAAGCTCTGCCTCAGTTCTTAAAGCCCATTCCAAATATTTCAATGCTCCTCCAATCTGAATGTATGTAGAAGCCACTTCACAAGAAATGTCTTTTATGAAGCCAATCTCAAAATGGTTAGTCTACAGGGAAAGGTTGGTCCATCTAAACTTTTTCAGTGAGTATGATTCTCTAATTGCTAAGAATATCAAGCTGAATGTGTAGGAAGATTTCTGCGTATCGAAACCAGGGGATCAACATGATGTTTATACAGATTTGCTTATAGAATTTTATGAGTCTGTTTTCTTCTATGAAGAAGATGGAAGAGAAAAGTTCTCTTTTAAGAGTTATGGAAAGACTTACAAGCTTTCTTACACCAAGGTTGCAAACTTGGTGGGCTTATCATACGATGGCGAAGCAGAATTTTGTTCACATAAGCTACCGGATGTGCATGGTTGTTTTAGAAAAGTGAAGGCAATGGAATTCCTTGGACTCAAAGATAAAAAAACAGCAAATATTTCTCATATTTGCACCAACAACCGGATTCTCCAATTGTGGGTTAAAGGTTTTTTCATTCCGAGAAGTGTTGATAAGGATAACCTAATGAAAAGTGATATTTACATCCTGTATTTCTTGGTATATATAAGAAGGATCAATCTGATGAGGCACATTCTTATTACTGTTCAGAACATCAAGAATGGCACTTTGAAAGCTCAAATTTTTATGTATCTTGCTCTTCTCTCCAAGATTATTATTTGGTGTCTTGATTCTTTCAATGTTGCTTGCACCTCCAAGCTGAGACTTTGTAAGATGATGCTGATAAGTGATGACACCTTAAAGAGGATGAAAGCTGGTTTTTCAAAAGTGTCAGCTGAGTTTTATGATCTGCCAAAGGAGGAGGCAGAAGCCACTCCGTAAAATGTGGATAAAGTTGAGCCAATAAAGAAGGTTGGGAAGAAGAAGAATTTAAAACAATTGGTGGATAAAGACAAGACCCCTAAATGTAAGGAAACCCTATCCTCACCTCCCAAGCTGAAGAAATAGAAATCATATCCAGATGAGGTGGTTGCTAAGTGGAGGGAAAATAAGAAAAAAAGGAATGAAGGGGAACTTCAGTTTGGATTGGACCCTGCTGAAGATAAATCCTTAAGGGAGCAGACTGTTGAATATCTTGAGAAGGTAGGAAAGGAGAATAACATGAAGAAGAAGATGTCTTAAGCTGAAGTTATGCAATCCCTCTTGAGAGACACAGAAGTAGCTTCTGAGAAGATTCTCATACCTAAAATTTTTTTTGTTCAACCATTACCGGAGACCCCTAGAAAGAATTACTTCACTCTAGAAATGTCTAAAGAGAAAGAATTTGTTGAAAGAGTAGAAGAAGTAGAGGAAGTAGAGGAAGAAGAAGAAGTGGAAGAAGAAAGTGGTGATCTAGATGACTTGATTAAACAAGTTGATCATTATCAAGGAAAGGTTGAATCCTCAAAGCTTGTCACTCCGGAAAAGGTAGATGAGAAAGATGATAAGAAAGATGATGACAAGGAAGAATATAAAGAAAATGAATTATTTGAGGAAGAAAGCTATGAGAAGAAATTTCTTGAAGAAGGAGCAGAAAAGGAGAAACCTGATGAAGATAAGATAGTTCAACTATCTAAAAGCGATGAAGAATCTCTTGATGAAGAACCCATTATGAAAGTTAATAAGGGTAATAATGTGATTATGGACCCTCCAACAAAAGATATAATAAGGAAGAAGGATGTTGGTGGCTCTTCAAGAAAAAATTTGGTGGAAATTGAAGAAGAACAATCCCCGAGCAAGGTGTCTGATTCGGAATCATTAGTATTGGGTCATGATTTTTTTGTTGAATCTTTGAAGAAAGTAGTGGATACAATTCCGATCTTTCCCACCATAGACTCTAGATGCCAGATGCTTCAACATAGCCTAAATTAGAAGCCAGAATCCTTATCCATGCTAATGGATAAGTGTGTGATGATTGAGGCTGAGCATAGAAATTTCCTTATCAATTATGATGTTTACAAAAAATCATGTAGTAAAACCACTCTATGGTCAAAGAAAATTGATGATGACATGGAAGAGCTTGATCAATTTTAGAATGATTTAAAAGAAGCTTTTTACACCGAGGATGCCAAGATGAAGAATCTTTAGGATAAGCTGACCCTTGGAAAAAATTATCAGAATCAACAGGTGAGGGATCTGGATGGGAAGCTTAACTCGGTTGCTCAAAATTGGACAGGGGAAAGATATCTCTGGATTGAGATCGATGAGAAGCTTGTGAAGCAGGATGAAATTCTTAAGGCACAGTCTGAGTCTCTTAAGGCTCAAGATAAAATGATTAAAGCCTTAGAAAAACAAGCTAAGGAGGACCAGAAAGACTTGAAGAAGCTGAAATTCCTATTGAGGAAGTTAATCCCCAATGAAAAGGAAGAAAACTAGAAAAATTTGATTTTTTTGTTGTAATGTATTTCCTTGTAAAAATTATTACAATTATAATGAAATATATGGTTGTTTGTATCTTGTGTTATTATGTACTAATGTTTCAGGCACTTTATTTCTTTTCCATTCCCTTAAATTCATTTTGAAAATCACAAAGGGGGAGAAGCAAAAAGAACTACTCAAAAGGGGGAGAAGGAAAAATATAAAAGGGAGAAGAAAAATTTCTAAGATAATAACTATCCTTATATAAGGTGGGGTTTCTCATTATGAAGTTTTTCATTACCATGATAATGAAAACTCCATTCCGGAAATCCAGAATACAATCCTTATAGTTCCTAAGCCTAAGGGGGAGTTAGTTGTATTGACCATCATCTATGAAAAAAGGGAGATAAGTTTTAATTTCAAAGGTCTAATGAAATTTCCCTAAGTCCTTATATGCTTTTTCGAAAGGTTGTTTGTGCTTTACAAAAAGGGGGAGATTTTTGAGTCAATAAGGTTTTCCTTATGACTTTTCAATTCCTTCTAGTTTTGAAAATCACAAACACCTTATACTTAAGAAAATATATATTTTACTTCTATAAGGAAAATTTCCTACCCAAAGGAATTTACCCCTACTATGTTTTCATTGTTCATATCAATATTTTTCTTAAGTATAAAATTGGATTCATATCTAAAACCTTAGAATCATATAAAAGTTGCATATGAAGTATTCTGTTTTAGGAACTGAATTTTGAATACGAACTCTAATGAAGTTCCATTCTGAATTCTTGATACGAACTCTAATGAAGTTCCACTCCGAATTCTAGATACGAACTCTCATGAAGTTCCATTCCGAATTCTAGATATGTACTCTCAAGAAGATCCACGCCATGTTCTGGATACGAACTCTCATGATGTTCCACTCCGAATTCTGGAAATGAACTCTCATGAAGTTCCACTCCGAATTCCAAGTACGAACTCTTATGTAGTTCCACTCCGAATTCTAGATACGAAATCTCATATAGTTCGACTCCGAATTATGGATACGAACTCTCATATAGTTCGACTCCAAATTCTTCTTACGAACTTATCTAAGTTCTGACTCTGAGTTCTCAAAATTCAGAATCCGAACTCTTATGAGTTCTGACTCTGAACTCCCATGAACTCTAACTCCAAACATTTATAAGTTCTGGTTCTGAATTCTAATAAAACCAGACTCTAAATTTCCATAGAAATTCAGACTCCAGATTTCTATAGAATTCAGGTTCTGAATTCCTACAAAACAGAAGCCGAATATATCATTATTGTAGACTCTCAATTCCATTTTGGTTAGACTCCAAACATTTATTTGCTTACATTCTGAACATCATGTTCACTTATTCTTATACTTGTTTCATTACAAAATGAGGTCGTGATTTCAGTTATTGACTAACTGTTGGTTGAGTGACATGTGTGCAGGTCACTCTGAAATTCAAGGGGAAATATGATCGTTGGAGGAGGGAGCCGACCGTTGGAGCATCACCTATAAATAGGAGCTCATTTAAATGTGTTCAAAAAAAGGACTTTGACACATTGCTTACTTGTTGTTGAAGTGATTTCTAGAGAGAGAGGATCTTATCGACTCTCAAGCTTCATGCAGAAAGTTTGAATAGATTGTTCAAAATTTTCCTTGTGCAGACTTGCTTCATGCGACTCCGATTGTTGCTGATTACAATCGAGAGCTTCCAGGGATAGGAAGATATAGGTTCCAACACCTTGAAGATGATGGCTTCCTTGATGAGGAAGACATAGGTGCGGACTACCTGATAGTTGAGGGCTTGTGTGGATAGCAAGACAGACTCTGATCTTTGTATCAAGGGCTTACCCTGGTGTGGGTAAGACAGAATTTCTAGAATGTATAAATCAAGGGACCTCTTATCCAGGGTTGTTGGATACCCTTCTCTTTGAGTTAAACGAGTTATTGTTTGTTACTTGTAGTTTTACTACTTGTTTTTCCACTGTATTTTGCATTGTTAAGGAAATTATAACTTTATTATACTTCCTTACTTGTACTCTGATTTAGTTAGATTCTATACTCTTTAGGGTAGAATCTTAGCTGGTGTAAACTTTTGTTAAGTTTCATTTCTGGAATCACTTTTCCAGAATCAAGCAAGTCTTTAGAACTTAGATGTGTTGTGAATTTTGATCATCCAAAATTTCCTAAGGGAATTCTTAAAGTATACAATTCACCCCCGCCCCCTCTTGTATTTGTATCTCATTGTACTTATTCGATCCTACATTTGGTATTACAGAGTATATCATACACAAGGTCATACCATCCTAAAAACTACCACCTCCTTCTCCTCCTTTGTCACCACTACCGTCGTTTCGGCCTCTGCCTCTCACTCTACCACCTCTTCTAGCACTACTCCATGTAGTAAGGGTACTCTCCCTTCTAGGGTAAATTAATTTCAGCTTCTTCTTCTTAAAATAATAGTAGTCATCACTATTTTTTTGTTATATTGGTTTGGTTGTTCTATATTTTTTTTCATATTTATTATCAATGTTTTATGACATGATATTTTGGTATTTTGATCCATATTGGTTTTATAGGTGTTTTTGGGGTCACTTTGTTCTTTTGGGTTGAAAATAAGAAAAGATCCCAAGTTTCTGGGTTAACTTGCATGGTCTAGAACACTATATAGACCCCATGAAATTTGGTCTATAACCATTGGGAAGGTTTTTTCATGATTTTTTCATGGTTATATAACCAATATGGTCAAACCATGCACAATTATTCTTCCCCCTAGACTTTTAGTTTTGTATCCCTTACAATTTTCATTAACCTTGACAATTCCTACCATTGGTGTGTGGTTTATTAAGGGATTTTTATGGTGGTTTTACATTGTTGGGTGATGGATAAATTAATTATTCAAGCTTTAATATGTGGTCTTATGTTTTGAAAATTTGGTTTTAGGTTATACAAATTTTTGTTTTGGATGAAAATATCAATTTTGGTGTTCATAAAATGTTTTGAAATGGTAGCCTTCCTCTTCATTTTGAATTGGGAGTTTTTTTAATAGAATATTTTTTAATGTGCCTTGGTTTTTAAAATAAGGCACAATGGTTGCATTGTATGGGAAATTTGGATTAACTTAAATTTTATAAAATTTGTTTGATTTCATTATGGAAATTTAAAAATGAATTAGAATTGATAGAAATGTTTTGGAAATGATTTATTTTTTTTAATGATTATAAATTAATGTGGGTTTTTATGTTGAAGTAAAATAAAATATTTTTAAATCATTTGTGTGATTTGGGTGAAAAGATTCATTAAACTCTTTTTAAATGTGTAAATCTTAAGTAAATTGATTTTTTTGAGTGTTAAAATTTTAGAGAAGCATTTTTAAAATGTGTTGGATTGTTTTCAAAGGGTGTGTGTCTTTAAAAATAATTAATATAACAACCCTGATCTTTATTACACACTTTAACATGATTTATTACATAAAATTTCACTTAAGTCAACTCTGGAGATCTTGAGATCCATTATCTTGGGAAATTTGTAATATTACATGAAAAATTAAGACATAAAATAAAACATCCTTATTGAAAACTTCTTTTACATGACCACAACATTCCTTCCTACTTAGCATTGCATGGGATAACCTGAGGACATACATAAGAAAAAGGTGAGCTATAAAGACCAGTAAGGGAGTAGACAAGTAATAACATGAAGAATAAAATACATTTTATTCAATAGTAATATTAGTGGAGAATAATAGAAACATAAACATAAAGCAATAATATAGCCTGATTATCATAACATGGAGATTTGGAAATAATATTTAACATGATATTAGAATTTTACAAGGCTCATTGCATATGGATCATGATTAAACCCCCATTGCACTTGAATTATCATTTTTAAACCCTCACTGGACATGAATTATCATGATTCAAAACCCATTTCACATGACATATCATGATACTATTCTTTACCAAATGTATTTTTGCGCTATCTAGGCGTTCCCTTTATAAACATTTCATTTCATGCATAAGTGTTCCACATGGCTCATAGGACATGGATTCATTAAACATCATAATTTATTCCAAAAATAAGATATGTGGAAAACATAAATATATTTCCTCGATAAAAAATAACATGTGTATAATGTTTAATACCCTTCATAAAGAAATGGGTATGGTATTTACTTACACGTTGATTTTGGCATGGGAAATTTTAGTGTAACTTTGGCAGCATAACGATGTCAATTAGAAATCATTAAATTGGTTGATGAGAGAGAAAGGGTTATCTCATAATTTTTATAAGAAATGGACAGTAAGGGGGTCATGGAACATAATATCCCAACATATGTAATGGAATTTTGATGCATTATATAAAATAATTACTTGAATGTAAATAGGGAAAGAAAAATCACTTAAAGAATTTAGGCATGGTAACTGGTGTACATGGGTGGAATTAAAGAGGGAGAAATGGTTATATCATCATTAAAAATTAATGAGGTCATTATAGGGGAGGTTTACAATCATACCCAAAAAAATTATTTAAAAATAAAATTTCATAACAATATAAGGACACCGGGAATTAAATAAGGAACGGAGGAAAGTGAGGATCCCTTACTTGAGTGTGTAACTTCACGAGCTTTAGGAGGGGATTACTGAGAGATTTGGGTGGCTTGGGAGGATTTTAGATAGATTAGAGAAGTATAGGGACCTGATCCAAGAATTTTTAGTGAAGAGAAGTTAGATATTGGGTGGGTTTATATAGGAAAAGATAGCGGAATTATTTAATAATTCACGAACATAGGTTTTAGAATCTATATAATTAAAAATTCAAAACCACAAACCATACAATGGTTTTTCCATGGTTTTTTCAAAATAGGAGTATAAAACATTTTTTATATGGCCAATTGCATAACTTATTAAAATATTGGGATTTCTTATATGGAGGCGAGTCACACTCTCAAGGATGTCATTTTAAAATGTTAAAGTATTTTATAAGTCTTGGAATGTCCACTAAGACATTGTAAAATTAATCAAAAAAATATAAAATCATATTATTTCAAAGGTAAAACATATATTGTCCAAATAATCCTTTTATAGTATATTATTACATCACTATTGTGTCACTATGATGTCATAAAACACATTATATATTTAAACAGTATTTAATTTTTACCCAAAAATCCGATTTTCTCATAAAATTTGAAAAAATTCACCATTATATAATTTCGACATCTTGAATACAAAAAACAATATTCATTTTATCTGAATAATTTTTTAAATTTGTAAATTTTTACTTTAAAAATAAAAAGCTACATTTATTGAAAATTCATGGGTTTTGACATAACAACTTTCAAACCATAATAAAAATTACAATTGTATAAAAATAATATAATAATTGATATTTAATAATATTTAATTTAGTAATAATATTTTATTAAAATATTATTGAATTCAAAAAACCATTAATTCATCAAAATATATTTCTTAATTGAATATTAACTAAAAATACTATTTGTGCTTTAAAAAACCCATTTACAAAGTAACAATAATGAAATAAATGTGTATTCATTGTTCTATACAAAAATATTTCACATAATAATAGTGATAGGGACCTATTACATAACCCCTTATAACACTCGCATAAGACCTAAGGGTAAGGTGTACGATGGTGACAGACTCTTGGGGTGGCTCAGATAACATCGGTTGGGTGTTAATCTCTATTAACTTCCACTTCTCCCGCAGGCGATTCCATTAAAACTTAACATGTTAAATCTCAGCTTGGGCTTGGTCCCGAGTGAAGCCCAATGATGTTACCTCCTTCCCGAGTTCTGAAAAATGGTATTTTTATTGATTAATTATATTGTATGAGGTCATCGCTTCTTTATTCTAAGTAAATTGGATTTGTTAAAGTCCTATATTTATACTAATCATGTGATCATTGTTCAATAGCTATATTAGCAAAGGTAACAATTCTTAGTGGTATTATAAAATCCAAAAACATAAAACCAAGAAAGTTCATGTGTTTTATATAACCATTTTACATAATAAGACATTTAATTATATCAAGATGAATTTTCATTGATAAAGGTATGGGACATTACAATCTTCCCACCATAAGAAATTCTGCCCTCGAAGTTTCTTTTTCCCACACTAAAAAAGATGAGGGTAACTCTACGTCATCACTTACTCTGGTTCTCATGTTGCTTCTTTAAACCGGTGGCTTCACCACAACACCTTGACAAGGGGAATTTTCTTATTTCATAAAACGTTTCCCTAGTATCTAAGATCTTCACCAACTTCTCTTCACATGAGAGGTAATTCTCCAATGGAAACACCACTATATTGAGTACATGAAATGGGAATGGTATGTACTTCCTCATGAGTGATACATGGAATATATCATGTACTTGAGATAGGTTTCGTGAGATTTTGAGTCTATTGACCACTGCTTCAATGTGATCAATGATCTTCAAAGTGTCGATGTACCTTGGAATAAGCTTTCCCTTTTTCCAAAATCTCATAACTCTCTTCCATAGTGATGGGAAAAGTAATATCATGTATCCAACATCAAACTCTAGGTCTCATCAACAACTATCAACATAGATATTTTGTTGACTCTATGTAGATTTAATGTGTTTTTGGATGGTCTTAACCTTCTCCGCCATTTCTTTTACCATTTAAAGACATAGGAGTTTTGGATCCCCAACTTCATCCCAATATTCCAGTGTTCGGAACCTCTTCCCATAAAGGTCTTCATAAGGATCCATTTGGATGCTTGAGTGAAAACAATTATTGTAAGAGAAATCAACAAGACAAATATGTTGATCCCATCCTCCTTTTAAGTCCATTGAGAATGCTCTCAAAATGTCCTCGAGTGTTTGGATATTCTATTCAGATTAGCCATTAGTTTGAAGATAACAAGTTGTACTAAAGTTAACTCAGTATTCATATCATGATGGACAATCATACCGAACTTATTGTTGAATCTTGGATCTAAATCGGATACAATAGATAGTTATAATCTATGAATCCTTACCACTTCTCTGATTTATATTTGTGCCTGTTGATCCAAAGAGAAATCCTTTGGAATTTTAATGAAGTGTGTATTCTTTTTAATACGATCCAAAACAACCCAGATAGCATTATTTCCTTTTGATGGCTTTGTAATTCCAGTGAAAAAATCTATGGCGATGTTTTACCATTTACATGTTGGTATGGGTAATGGTTTCATAATCCACTTATACTTTTTCAACATAGCCTTCTCTAGCTGAAACACCATGTACTTTGATATATACTCAGTGATATCCTTCCTCATTTTATCCCACCAATAATGCTCTTAGAGATCTCGATACATCATTGTGTTTTCTAGGGTAATGGAGAAATTTGAACTATGTGCATCATCCAAAAGTTCATTCTTTAACTCCAGATTTGATGGAGAACATAGTGTTTTCCAAAATCTCACAATTCATTATTCATTAACATTGAACTCCACATATATCCCTTTTTGGATAGTTTCCAGTTTCTCTTGAATTCCCACATCATCTTTTTGAGCACACTCTAACCATTCCAAAAGAGATGGTTGATCAATAATTTTTTAAAGGATTGATGATGTTACCTTTTATGATTCCCATTTCCATCTTTATCAAATCTATGAAAATTGGATCCTTTTCAATTCTAATAAATTATAGAATCACTAGGTCCTTTCTTCGTAGAAAATTTTCCACCTTGTTCACCTTCTTAGGTTGGTAATGGATTGAGTCATCATAGTCATTGATCATCTCTAACCATCATCATTTGTGCATGTTCAACTCTTTCTATATGAATATATACTTCAGGATTTTGTGATCCGTATATTTCACACTTCTCCCCAAAGAGGTAATGTTTCCAAATTTTCAATGTGAATATTACTACAGCCAACTCTAGATCATGTGTTGGATAGTTTTTATCATTAACTTTCAATTGCCTTAAAGCATAGGCAATGACTTTCTCATTTTTCTTCAACACCCATCCCATGCCCTTCCTCGAACCATCACTAAATAACACCTAAAGTTCTCCACTTATGGGTAGTGTGAGCACATTCATAGTGATAAACCTCTTTTCCAAGTCTTTGAATCTATCTTCTCATTCATCACTCAAATAAAACTTGACTCACTTCCAATTTATCTTGGTAATATGGTTTGAAAATCCTGAGAAATTTATTAGAAATTAGCGATAATATCCAACTAACCCAAGGAAGCTATAGATAGTTGTCACATTTTTGGGCGTCGTTCATCCTTCAATTGGAATTTTCTTGGAGGGATCCACAGATAACCCATTGCTGGTGATGATATGACCCAATAATTAAACCTTCTTCAACTATAACTCACACTTTATACACTTTTCATTGAGATTCTCCCTTCTCAAGTTCATTAATATTGTTCTTAGATTCTCATCATGCTTCTCCTTGGTATTGGAGTATATTATAATTTCATATATAAAGAAAACCTCAAATTTTTCAATTTAATCTCTAACTAAACTATTCATCAATTCCACAAATATTGCTGGAGAATTAGTGAGTCTGAAAGTCATTACTATGAATTCATAGTGCATGTACCTTGTACAAATAGTAGTCTTCAGGATATCATCCTTCTTCACCCTTACATGGTAATTTCCTGACTATAGATCCACCTAGGAGAAGTATTATGATTGACATATCTAATATAACAAGTCATCAATTCGTGGTAGAGGATACTTTTTCATTATCATGGTTTTGTTGAACTCATGATAATCAATGCAAATAAGCATTGAACCATACTTCTTCTTGATGAACAAGAAGGATGCACCCCATGGTGAAGCACATGGGTGTATAAACCCTTTATCCAGATTCTCCTGTAGTCATTTATTTATCTCTTCAATCTCCACAATATCCTTTCTATATGAAGTCATAGATATTTCCAAATACTAAGGTATAAGATCCATCAATAATTCAATATCACTTCTTGGAGGAAGACAAATAAATTACTTGGGAAACACATCAGTGAATTTCCTCGTTATAGGAATGTCGTCATGGAAGGTTGTTTCCTTAGAAACCATCATTTGAGCAAGATGTGTCTGCTCATAGGTCAGTAATATCCACTCTTTAGATGATGGTTCTAATGAATATCCATCCTCCACTTTGCACTTGTACAGAATCAGGGGTAGATTTTCTATATGAAGAGTGATTTCCCTCTCATATAAATTTATGTTGGCTCTATATAGGGAAATACAATACATGCCATGAATTACATAAAATTTCATGAGAGGGAGTATGAAAAGGTTCTCTGAGAAGTTCAATCCACAAATTTTCATAGGGGGATTTACATTCATGGGATGCAATAATTTTCTAATTTATTGTTCTCACTAACTTCTCTACTTCCATGATTTGTGGTGGTCTTGGAATTGTTCTACTAAACTTCCAGGATATAAAAGAATGCTTAGAACCAAAATCAAAAAGTACGTTCTCTATTCTTGAATTAATAACTAGTTTACTTTTCACCACTTCGTTGTCGGGGTTCGCTTTAGAGGCAGTGATGGAAAAATCTCACCCCTGCTACCTTTGAGGTTGTTGGTTGCCTCCGAAAACCCTTGGATTAGGGAAATTGTTTGAAAAGTGTCATAGTTATTTGATTTTGAAGAAATGAAAAATGTGTTGACTGTAACGTCCCAGTTCTGGGAGCCGCCTAGTGGAGCCCCGTACCCAGTTGGTCACATGGCCTCAAGCGCATCTTCTCGAAAGCCAGAGGCTGCCGACTAGTAGTGAGGGCCTTGGGTGTGATAGTGGGGAAACTATTCTTTGATTGGAAAAGTAACACAGTAGAAGTAAAATATATAGGAATAGAGGAAGCAGTAATAACCCCATGCAATATTAATTAGTGGAAGACTTGAATTAATTACTGGAGCACACGTATATAAATGATTCATTATACATATGTCTAGGAAAGCAGCCAAAAAATTAAAAATGTTATAATACAGTACTAAACCCAAGTACAAAAGAAAAACAAGTAAATAGATCCACAGCATTGCAAGCCTCAACTTGGTCCCATGCTCCCCTACTCTATAGCAATCATGTACCTGAAGTAGAAGGGCACTTTCACTTATCTAGACCTACCACAATATAATCTGTTTGGGGCCAAAATCATTAACCAAACTGGGTGTGAGATGAATCCCAGTAGGTAACCACCCAAAGATTCATGCCTAACAGTTAGTGAATATATATAAGAAGCAATAAACAAAATGAAACAGTAAACAAGGAAGTACACATAGTAACAATCCTACATATTCAATTGTATTCATTTTCATATATCGTGTATGTAGCTAATCAGAAGAAGGTAAGCCTCTGGGAAGTACTCACAGCCTCACCCCTCTAGTTCACCCAAACAAACACAAGCAACCCTCTGGTAAGTACACACAGTCTAGCCCCTCTGGTTTATCTTTAGCAACGATACTCTGAGGAATCACTCACTATCTATTCCCCCTGTGGTCTCATATCAGTAACTAATTGGCACTCTGACGAAGCACTCAATGTCAAATTCCCCCTATGTCCCATATTGAGGAAATAATTGACACTCTGAGGGAGAATAATGTCCATCCCCCCTATGGTCTCTCAATGTAACAGAAAACAAACACTTTGGAGAAGCCCTCAGCATCCATTCTCCCTATGGTCTACTACACCAGGTTTTCACTGCCCAGTGTAAGTCAATCGTGCACAACGATACATGGAATCCAAAGTAAACATCAATATCTACTTGGATAAACAATCTATACTATATCATTGCATAATAGATAATAATCACTCCATCCTAACAATACCAGTCATGGAAAGCAAAGCAGCAACCTAACAGGCAAAGCTAGACCAAACAGTCAAAACATGAAAACATGGGAAAAACATCCATAGCATGGAAAGATTAACCCTATTCACAACTATTAAACTCTATCCAAAAAACAAAGCATAATAGGTAATAACTGGGAAAAAACCATAAACACGCAATACCCTGTTCTTGGGTGTTGGTAATTTTCTAACATAAAATTCTAGAACTACCTACGAAAAGGCACAAAACACCTACCTCGGCATCGTGAGATTGATATACTTGAACCTCAGGCCTTGAATCACCCTAGAACATCATAGATCTAACAAAACGCTAAAAACGTTCAACCGAGGATATCTCATGAAAGAGGAGAAATCAAGAGATGTTGTTCAAAAAGAAAGGAGAACTAACAGATGCTATTCAACCACAATCGACAGAGTTTGAATCGGAAAACAGATGATGAATCAGGGGATCAATGAAGATCTGTGGTCGTACGGATTCTCTTGGATGAGATAGACAAAGAAGAAATGTTCTATGTTAATTAGACAAAACCCCAGTCCATTTAATGAAATAAAAAGATATTACATGTTGTGTTATTTAAAAGTACATGGTATGTACATGCCTTTTCTGGCCTCCGCTTTAAGCAGTCTCCATGTCAGCACACACGGCCATGTACTCGAACGTTACACATCTAGTACATGGTCACCCGTGGAAACTGATAACATTGCGTGTACTTATAAATGCATGGTGTGTACTCTTAAATTTTTTAGAAACTCCTCTTTTTCCTCAAAGACAACGAGAAAAGAAAAACATACCTGAGAAGAAGATTTGGGTTCTTATAAACTTCCCCCCTTAAAAAAATTTGTCCCCAAATTTCTCAAGCAAGATGGAATAGAAGAAGAATCCTTGAACAGCTCCGGCCACTGCGATCATACATCGGCCTCCCTCTCCTAGGTCTCACCCTGTACTTGCCCGTGATTCCATAGCATTCGTACCAAAGGAATAGACTAGCCACAGAGAACCTTCACACTTCGATCAACAATCCGAATAATATTCTCTTTGAAGGATGCGTCCACCTCTTACTCAACCTCCTTGGGTTGGAAAACATGAGATGGGTCTATGAAGTAACGTCGAAGCTGAGAAACGTGGAAGACATCATGCATATCCTGGTACCTCTATGGTAGATGTAACCGATAAGCAACCAACCCAACTCTCTCCAACACCTCAAATGGAATGACATATCTTAGCGAAAGCTTACCCTGTCTCTTAATCCTCCTGTGTCCCAACCTCGGTGTGACAAATAGAAAAACCTAATCCCTAACCTTGAACTCCAGAGGTTGTATCCATCGATCAGCATAAGAATTCTATCTTGACTGTGCAGTATCCATCCTCTAATGAATCAACTCTATCTTCTTTGTGGTCTCCAAGATAAGATGAGGTCCCAATATAGCTGCCTCTCCTTCCTCTAGCCAGCATAAGGGTGATCAGTATATCCTACCGTACAATTCCTCATATGGTGCATCAGAATAGTTTCTTGAAAACTATTATTATAGGAAATCTCCACAAGAGGCATGTGTTTCTCCCACAAACCTCCAAAATCAAGGATTCATGATCGAAGCATGTCCTCAAGAACCTGAATCATTTGCTTGGACTGGCCATCTGTCTAGGGATGGTAAGCTGTATTCAGAAGTACCTGTTACTCAAAGACTTCTGTAAATTTTTCCAGACCCGAGAAGTAAAACATGCATCCCTGTTGAAAACAATGGAGTGTGGAACTCCATGTAAACGTACAATCTCTTGAATGTACAACCATCCCATATCATCAACATTGAAGGTCTCCTAGATCAGCAAGAAGTGAGCAACCATCATGAGTCTGTCAATGACAATCCATACGGTATCATTCCCTCAAGGAAACCTTGGAAAACCTATCAAGAAATCCATTGCGACATCATTCCACTTCCACTCGGTAATGGGTAACTGCTGCAAAAGCCATGCTGGTCACTGATGCTCCACCTTCACCTACTGAAAGGTGGAACGCCTCGTCAAGAAACTAGCAACATATCCCTTCATACCTGGCCACCAATACTGATGGGGTATATCTCAATACATTATGGTGACACCAGGATGAACTACCCAAACTGAGGAATGAAAGTCTCGCATCAGCTCCTCGCGTATGTCTGCTGGAACCCACACACATCCATGAAAACACAAGATCTCATCCTCACCTATTGTCCATATAGGAATAGGATCCTCTTCTAACACACACTCATGTAGGACAGGGCCTTCTGAATATGATAGTTGCCTCATTCACAATCGATCAAGAAGAGTATGGGTAACAGCTACAGAAGATAGAAACGTCTCCCCCTATCTGTCGTACACCTCCAAATCCATTTCAGAGAACAGAGCCATAAGATACCACTAACTGCTGGCCTCCTGAACTACCTATATCTAAGTCCTCCTTCTCAATGCGTCGGTGACTGTGTTGCCCTTACCATAAGTATAGGCAATATCAAAGTCAAAAGACTGAAGGTACTCAACTCACCTTCAATGTCTCAAATTCATATTTCACTGAGTGAAGATATACTTGAGACTTTGGTGGTTAGTGAAAACCATAAAATTCCCTCCTAGAAGATAAAGTCTCTAACAACACAATTAATGAAGAACTACATCTAGATCGAGATTGTGCATCGGGTAGTTACTCTATTGTGGCCTCAACTACTGAGATTCGTATGCAATGAATCCTTCTCTCGAAATAAGCATTGCTCCCATCCTGATAAATAATGCCTCATATTATACAATACAGCTATTTCCGAGCTCTGGAAATACTAGTATAGGTTTTGAAGTCAACCTCCCTTTCAACTCTTGAAAGGGTGACTCCCAAGAATCGAACCACAAGTACTTTGCACCCTTCTTAGTCTGGCTCGTCAGTGGCACTGCTATGTATGAAAAGTCTTGTATAAAACTCTTGTAGTAACCAGCCATCCATATAAAACTATGCACCTCAAAGAGTTTCTTCTACTGTTCCCAAGAAACTACTACCTCACTTTGCCTGGGTCTACTGATACTCCTGTCTCAGAGATTACATGACCCAATAAGTGGATTTGGTCCATCCAAAAGTGGAATGTTGAGAGCTTAGCATATAACTGATGCTCTCTCAGTTTACTCAAAATGATCTCAATATGTGTGGAATGGTCAGGTCGAGTGAGAGAGTACACCAAGATATCATCCACGAGGACTACTACAAAAGAATCCAAGTATGGATGGAACACTTAGTTCATCAGTGCCATGAAGACTGTAGGTGTGTTCGTCAGACCGAACGGTATAACCACATACTCGTATAGACCATTCCTGCTCTGGAAGGCTGTAAGATGTATATATTATGGTCTAACACATAACTGATGGAAACTGAACCTCAAGTCAATCATCGAGAACACCTGGGATCCTCAAAGTTGATCAAAGATATCATCAATCCTCGGTAAGGGATATCGATTATTGACCATCAACAGGTTCAACTTCTGATAATCCACATAAAGTCTAAGGGTATCATCCTCCTTCTTTGCAAACAAAATAGGCGAACCCCAAGGATATGTACTGGGTTGGATGAAACCCTTTTCCTACAACTCCTCCAACTACTTCTTGAGCTCTTGAAAATCATGTGTATCCATCCTATAAGGAGAAATTGACACCGGTGCCGCTCTTGGAACAAGCTCAATAGAAAAGTCCACCTCTCACTCTGGAGGCAAACCTAAAAAGTCCTCTAGAAAGACATACTTGAAACGATCCACCACTAGAGGAAAGTTCATATGTTCAGTCCCCTAGTCATTTAGATATATATTAGAAATCGGGGTCGTAACTCCTCCCAACCCATGATGCTCGGGTCCTCTTGTACTCATCTGGACATCCCAATCACCCTAATGAAGAAATGATCCACCCTCTAGTGATGTTAAACTCACCCTACGGTGATAGAAAATGACAACTTCCTGGAAGGTAACTAACCATTCCATTCCTAGAATGACATCATAGCCTATCATATCTAGGACATAAAGGTCCCATAGGAAGTGACACCCACCATCCTTGAGAGGGAACTTCTTGCACTTGCGTATATTAGCCGTTCTTGTCCCCAACGGTGTGTCTAGCATCAATATATCAGAAGATGAAAATATACAGAGCCCAAGGCTCTCCATAATAGTAGAAAATATAAAGTTATGGGAATCCCCTGTATTGAAAAGATAAGAATATGAAACTAAGGCAATTAGGATCGTACCTCAAACTATAGGGGATCCTGGATCCTGCTCCTACTGGGTCTGCTCCACTGCAAAATTCTGACCTGTGTCGCGGCCCTCTGACCCTATCTGACAACCCTGAGCTAATCCAACTTATTGTCACTAAAGGCCTGGTGACTGGATACCACGTCCATGACCTACACCTTGGCCTGAATGTTCGGAAGATCTCCAGTTCCAAAACTGATGAGAAACTGGTGGTGCTTCTCCTGAATGAGGAGTCATAGAAGAGCCCATGTCACCAGCTGCGAGTGAGAAAAACTGATAGAATCACTAAAGATGGCCCATCTTTCCACATGATTGGCACTCCAATAGGTCTCTCGGGAAATGTGGCCTTGTATTCCCGCTCTTCTTGCACTGGTAGAACACCACCTGTCTACAAGAACATGTCTCTCGTCTCATTGGATCCTTACACAAAGACTCCCAGCAACGCTCCCTGCTGTCAGTATGAGGGATATTGACTCCAGATGTCGAGCCGCCCTGGATCACGAATCCAAAATCCGTTAGATTTTCCTCCATGATCAGATCCTGGTTAATATAAAGGTGGTGGATGTCAACCTGAATAGGTTCACCTGAGATTGGATGTCGTGCCTGAGACCGTCCTCAAACTTCCTTTCCAGAAATAACTCATAACCTCCTGTAATAGGCATGAAGCATTGTATCTCTATGTAGTGAGAATAATACTCCATAATAGAAAGAGTACCCTGCTCTAGACTCAAGAACTCTCAGGATTGATTGGCCTTCAAAGTCTCTGGGTAGAAGCAGTTATAAAAGGCACACTGGAACTCATCTCATGCCATAACCTGCGGGCATCCCGCCTATGAGATGACATCCCACCATCTATTGGTGGAGTCCCAAAACATATAAGTAGCAAGCTTCACCCTCCTATATGGAGGCATCTCCAAATTCTTGAAGATAGGAATCATGGCTTCTAACCATGAATCTGCAGCCTAAGGTCCTTCTTACCCTATGAAGGTGGGAGGGTGCTGGCGCTGGAAAACCCGTGCCAACTGTTCCATTGAAGGGGCAGGACGTGGTACTCTTCAGAAGTTCTGCTTAAACCTTATAAAGCCCTATCAGAACTGTGAGTCAGCACCTTTGTCCGGAATGACAGCTAGTGACAAGACTGGCACAACTGGAGGATCTACTGGTAGTCTTGGATCAGCCATATCCAATGTTTTATCACTACCCTGTAACTGGCAGACAACTGGAGGACGTCTCAGTGGCATGACACTGCAAATTCAAGTGCACATCCAAGATCAAGATTAACATGAACAGGAATGTGGAAGTGTAATAAAGGAACAATAGAAAGAAAGCATTCATGGTTTTCAAAACATAGATACACGGTGTGTAAAATTCCTACACAACGTATTCCCTTAAGCCTTCACATGGGTGTGTAAATTTTCCAACCCAAGTCATGTAACACCCCAAACACACAGCATGTTGTCCTAACACACGGCGTGCACATGAATCCTCTTTCCCTACATGAGTTATTCTACACAGTTAGGCCACATAGTTTCCCTATAATAAGACTACAAGACATTTTAGTGCCAGACACGACATGTACTAAACGAACTTCAATGACCTGTGTTGTTTGTCACACGGTCGGTTACATGTCTCACTCTACACGGCGTGTTCCAGATGGACACATCATGTACTAGAAGGATTTCACCTAACTGTGTTGTTCGCTACACGATTGGATACATGGTTTATACTACATGTCATGGTCAAGCTTGAAACGACGTGTATAACTTAAGTTTTATCCATCTGTTTTGTTGGTCACACAAGTGGACACATGGTCTACACAACACGACATGTACTTCTGGTACACAGCATGTCCCGCCAAGATTTCCCAACCTTGTGTATTTGGCCACATAGTAAGTGACACAGTTGGAGACTACACGGTCTGTACATATAGAACACAGTGTATACTGAAGAAAAATAGTTCCTTCCCAAACAGAAAGACACTTGGTGTTTATTCATAATTACACATCGTGTATTCTGGGTTTTTCTGGACATTAAGCCTTAGAAACTACTCTAGAAGCCCAAAAAACACTAAAATGAACATTAAAGTTCCAAATTCCGATCCGTGAGGGCCCATACTCCCTGTGAATCAAATATTGGCTTCATATACATGTCATATTCAAGGGAAAACAATACAATGATCCACCAAATTCCAATCCATGAGGTCTCATAACACCTCAAGAACCAAAGATTGGAGTCCATTCAAACAAAACCTTACACAAACTAATACCTTATCAAAAATCAGTTATTATATCAAGTCATATAGCACAAAAACATGCACATCTAGCACAACATCTATCACAAAAACATGCAATCACTAATGCACCCTATTTGGCATGGCAAGAATGCATGACATGTGATCTCCAGCAAGTTCCTATATGATGCATGAGATGGAATACACTCATCTCATAGGATTTCAATAGAAATATAACCTCAATAACTTCAACAATAACAACACAAAACATGTGAATCGCCCAATAGGGAAATCAAATCAAATGTAAAATTTCAAAACTAGAAAAATTGAAATAACGAGGTAGATTGGATTTTTCCTGTACACGGGTTAGCTACTCTCATGAACATCTTATTAACAAGTACCTATTCTTTCCTATCCCTGGATATAGTCTCCAAATAGTAAGACAAGAAAAAAAGAATTTCTCTAATACCACTTTATAACGTCCCAGTTCCGGGATCTGCCCAGAGGTGCCATGTACCAAGTCGGTCATATGGCCTCAAGCGTATTTCCCTAAATGCCAGAGGATATCAAATAGTAGTGAGGGACTTGGGTGTGATAGTGGGGAATATATTCCTTCATTGGAAGAGTATCACAGCGGAAGTAAAACAGATAGAAATTTCAGAAGCAGTAATAACACCATGCAACATTAATCAGCCGAAGACTAGAAGTAATAACTAGAGCACATATATATAAATGATGCATGATACATATTTCTAATATATCATCAAAACAAATCACAATGATGGAATATAGTACTAAACCCAAGTACAAAAGGAAAGAAATTAAACACCTCCACAGTATCACAAGCCTCATCTTGGTCCCCTACTCCCTAGCTCCACAATAATCAAGTACCAGAAGTAGAAGGGTGATTTCCCTTATCTAGACCTGCAATAATATAATCTGTTTGGGACCAAAATCATGACCCAAAAAGATTATGAGACGAATCACAGTAGGCAACCACCAAAAGATATTTTCCTAACAATCAGTGAATATAGATAGCACGCAATAAAAAATTGAAGCATTAAACAAGGAAGTACACAGAGTAACAATCCAGAAATTCAATTGCATAAATTTTCATATATCATGTAAGTAGATAATCAAAATCATGTAACACTTTGGGATGTACTCATAGACTCACCCCTATGATTCAACCAAAAAATGAAAGAAACCCTCTAGGAATTACACACAGTCTAACCCCTCTGGTTCGACATTAGCAAAGACACTCGGATGAAGGATTCACTGTCAATTCCCCTTATGGTCTCTTATCATTAACTAATAGGCACTCTGAGTGAGAACTCAATTTCCAATTCCCCATGTGTATCATATTGAAGAAACTAATGACACTCTGAGGGAGTAAAAATTTCATCCCCCCTGTGGTCTCGCAACGTAACAGTGAAACATACACTTTGGAGAAGCCCTTGACATCCATTCTCCCTATGGTATACTACACCAAGTTCCCATGGACCTGTATAAGGCAATCGTGCACAAAGATACATGGAAGCCAAAGAAAACCTCAAGAACTATTTGGATAAACAATCTACATAATATCATATCATTACAGATAATAATCACTCCATCCTAACAATACTAGGCATGAAAAGAAAAGAAGCGGCCTAATAGGAAAAGATATAAGAAATGCTCAAAAAAGAAAACATTGGGAAGAATAAATATCATTTCAAGGTTATCCCTATTCACAAAAATTAACCTCTATCCAAAAAAACAAGGCATAATAGGTAATAACTGGTAAAAACCATAAACATGTAATACCCTGTTCTTGGGTATTGGGAATTTTTGCACATAAAATTCAAGGAATATCTATGGAAAGGCACAAACCACCTACCTCAGCGTTGTGAGATCGATATACGTGAACCTCAGTCTTTGAATCTCCATAGAATTCCATAGATCTAAAAAAACGGTAAAAACATTCAACTAAGGATAACTCATGAAAGAGGAGAAATCAGGAGATGTTGTTCCATAAGAATGGAGAACTCGCCAATGAGATTCCAACGCAATCGACAGAGTTTGAATTAGAGAACGGATGTTGATTAGGGGTCTTGGATAAAATATGTGGTCGTACAGACGCTCCTAGATGAGACGAACAAAGAATAATTGTGTTCTGTCAATTAGATGTGACCCATGTCTATTTAAGGAAATAAAAAGAAAGTACACGGAGTGTTCTTTAAAATTACAAGGTGTGTACTTTCCTTTTCCAGCCTCTAATTTAGTCAGTATCCCGGTCATCACACATGGCCATTTACTCAACCGTTACACAGCTAGTACACGGTCACCAATGGTAACCGATAACACGACGTGTCTTATAAATACACGGCGTGTACTCTTGAATTTTTCAGAAACTCCTATTTTTCCTCAAAGACAACCAGAAAATAAAAACATACCAAAAAAAGAAGATCCAGGTTCTTACATTGAGGGAAAAATGGAGCATTCCCATCCTATTTCATATGAGTGGGGTTTTCTTATCCACAAGTAATGGAAAAGTTCCATTCTCTTCCACACCTAAAGCATTTCTTCATCCCCTTCAAGCAATTTATGGGGTGCTTCTTTCCGCACCATTAGAAAGTGGGGTGCTGTAATTTCTTAGCACTATTGGTTATATCCATCAGACTGCTGGAATTAAATTCCACTTTCCACTTCTGATCCCCATGATACCCTTGAGATTCACAGATCTATATTTCAACTTTGAGGGAACATCAGAAAATTTCCTCATAGCTATAGACGTAACAGATCTCTATGGCTTTCCCTAGGTGAGGTTTTAGCCCACTAAAGAAGCTGTAAACCTTGCATTGATGGGTAACGACAAAGATGATGGTGTATCTTTAAAAACTTATGACGTTTTCCTCATACACTCTGATGTATTCATTCTATTTTTACTTGAGGTCAAGGAAGTCCCTTTCCATCTTAATTTGGAGAGTGAAAAGAAAATATTTATCAAAAAACATTTTACAATCTTCCTTCTATTCCAACACATCTATCTCTTCCTCGGGCATCATATTTTTGATCAATTTCCACCATTTATCAGCTTCACCCTCCATACGATAATCAACTAGAAGAACCATCTCTTTTTCAGAACATTGAATGATGTAGAAAATCTTCCCAATGAAGTTGATCCATTGTTTAGCGATTGAGGGATTGTATAGTCTATCAAACATATGAGGCCTTTGTCTCATGAAGATATCGATTGTGGCATGTTATTTCTTAGGGGGGATGGACATTCCTCTTAACCCATTCTTCTATTCAAAACGTGAGTTTACTGAGAGAGTATTGTGACAGCATTTGTGATTCCTTCTCCCATCGGATCGACCATCTCATTAGAATAGTCATACCATTGATCTTCGCATCGTTTGATAGCCTGATTCCTCCAATTACTGGAAATTGGTTGGAATAAAAAGAATATTAGGTGTTACACATAAGGTAAATCCAATGACAAAAAAGGGATAACTTATATTTTTTATTTATTTCCTTAACATATGAATTTATAGGCTTCAATCTATGTTATCCATTATCTACTTCCCAACATACATTTTGAATGGCATTTTTTATTCCATTAATAGTAGTTCATACTAAGCTTGTGAATTTACCAAATCATATCTCCCAAGAGTGTCGAACCAAGAGTGAAGCATGTCCCATTATTGTGCACCAGTTCCCTTTCAAGTCTTGCTCAAAGCAAGGTTTTTGGGTTTTACCCATAGATACATATGTACCATAGCACCCTCTACTTATTCATATCCAAAAAGGGATGTATTTTCTTGATAAAAAACTTAATCTATACTCACCAAAATTTAGGGATGTTTTTATTATACTTAGTCTTATCCCTAAGGTTTTCACTAGGGTTTTCTACTCATAATCCCAAAAATAACTAGAAATATCCTCTGATACCAACTAGAACAACCCTTCTCTTTATTACACAATTTAACATGATATATTACATAAACATGCACTTATGAAAACTATGAGGATCGAGAGGTACAGTGTCTGGGGAAATTAGGAACATTACATGAAAAATTAATATAAAAAATACCATATCTTTATTAGAAACTTCTTTGACATGACTACAAAATTCCTTTGTAATTACAATGGCATTATATAACCTGAGTACATACACAATAAAAGGGTGAGAAATAAATCCCAGTAAAGGAGTAAACAAGAAGGAACATTAAAAATACAATACATGTTAAGAAATATACATATCAATGAATTATAATAGAAATATGAACGTAAAGGCATGATATAGAATGATTATCATAACATGGAGATGTGGAAATAACATTTACCATGATATTAGCATGAGCCAAGGCTCATTGCACATGGAGTACGACTAAACCCTCATTTCACTTGAATTAGTATGAGTAAACCCTAATTTCAAAGGAATTATCATGATTCAACACCCATTTCACTTGACGTATCATGATACTGTTCATTACCCAATGCATTGGAGCGTTATCAAGGCGCACCCTTTATAAACATTTAATTTAATGCATAAGTGTGCCACATGGATCATACAAAATGGTTTCATTAAAAATCATAATTTATTACATTAATAAGATATATAGAATAAATAAATTTATTTCCTCAATAAAAAATTACATGTGTATAAAGGTGAATACCATTAATAGAGAAATAGGTATGGTATTCACTTAAATGATGATTTTGGCGTGGGAAATTTTGGTGTAACTTTGGCATCGTAAAGACGTCAAATAGAACACATAAAACGGGTTGATGAGATATATGGGGGTCTCTCATAATTTATACATGAAATTGATAGTAATTGGGTCATGTAATGTAATATACCCAAATATGTAATAAAATTTAGATGCACAATATAAAAGAATTTCTTTAATGTAAATGAGGATAGAGAAATCCCTTATGGAATTTTGGAATGGTAACAGGTGTACATGGAAGGCGTTAATGAGAGAAAAAATAGGTCTATAATCATTAAAAAATAAGGATGAAAATCTAGGGGAGGTGAAAATCATACCCCCAATATTTTTAATTGAATATAAATGGTTATAAAAATATAAGGAAACTTGTACATAAATAAAGAAGGAAGGAATGTGAGGATACCTTACTTGAGTGTGTGACTTCAAGAGCTTGAGGAGGGGATTATTGAGAGCTTGGGGTGCCTTGGGAGGATTCTAGAGAGAGGAGGGTAGATTATGGACATTATTCAAGTATTCTTAATGAATAGAAGTGGGATCTTTTGGGGGTTTAAATAGGAAAACATCGGGTAATTCATTAATATTTAAGAAACATAGGGTTTGGAATCCATATAATTAAATATTCAAAACCACAAACCATCCCATGGGTTTTGACCAAGGATTTCGCCAAAGGGAAGTGGAAAAAATTATTTAATAATTACAATGTCTGAACATATTAAAATATGTTAGATTTGGTGTCTTGAGAACCAACTGTTTTTACTTTGATTACAAGAATGTACACTTATTATATATTTTCCATCGTTAGGCATGACTATAATATAATAATGTCCTGGAATATTTGTTGCATTAATAAGGTCATGGAAGATCCCCGCTATGATGAGAACCTTTAAATGCTATAACAATATTCTTAAATAATGTTATATGGTTGGATGACATACTATGATAGGACACATAGTATACATACCGTTATGTGCGAGTACTTGTAAGAAGATGAGACTCTCTCTCATAGAGTTTGCACTTGGTAATCTCCTAGATGGGAGATTATGAGAACAGACCCACCAGTAGTAATTATTCATGTCTTGGTGTCATCGTACATTACTATCGATGAGAATGTGTAATGGTCCTTAGACAGTAATATTATCATTATCTCCTGTCATGACTCGCTCACTTAGATTTGCTGACGAGAACCATCACAAAGATAGTTGGTGGGAAGTATGGTATGTTGGGTGCGTCACGAATGACATGTTGTTAATGGATAATTCGAGTAAGGATTTGTCCCTTCTATATTTATGGAAGTAGATATCTCGGGCCCTTTGATTGAAATAGAACTGTCCCACGAATTCCATTGCCATGGTGTAACAACAAATTTTTTTTTGCAGTCAAATAATGGCAGATCAAGCATATTGGTTTATGACAATTCCCTGAAACCTACTTGATGAGATATTGAGACAAAGGGATTAAATTACATGGTAATAGTTCGTATGTGGTGACACGTCAATGTGGCATCAACATCTTTCTCTTGGGAGCCTTGACCCATTTCTAGACAGTAATCTTGGACTTTAGGCAAGCCCACCTAATGCCAACGATAAAGAGTCCTAGAGGGTCACACACTAAGTGTATCCAAGTATCTCAAGTAGAGAGAAGATTATTCTCAAATGTGGTTTAATAATTATTCAAGGAATACAAAATTGGTTTAATGATGGAGGAAGAATAAAATGATAAACAAGATATAAACGTCGTGTATTAATGATTACACGCCATGTAGTTTTCATTTTGGAAAGGAAATTAAAAACAAGTACACATCATGTATTAATGATTACATGCCATGTTGTTTTCTAAAAAACAAGGAAACGTCGTGTTTTAATGATTACACACCGTGTTGTTTTTCCATTCGAGATTTTGAGGAAATAATATTTTTTTACTAAATGATATTTATTATAATCAGCGTGGGAGCATGTCAAGGAATTAATGATTCAACATGTGGGGGTTTTAAATTAGAGTTAATGAAATAAATAAAACATGTATCTCATTTTTTTATTTTCATAACTCTAAAAAATCAAACCCGATTATAAATATCCTAAAAACCCCAACACTTTTCCTTATTCGTTGTGCACAAAAATTTTGGAGAATTATTTCAAGTCCGAAAGAACTCCTTCCTCCAAGAACACTCTCAAGAACAAGAGAGAACATCCTCCATCAGATCAAGATGATATAAGTCGGACAACGAAAGCAAAGGCTTCTCTACGCTAGCACCCGGAGATTCCTTTGGCGACGTCCAGAGATACGTGGTGCATGTGTGGATCACCGCTAGAGGAATTATACACTTAGCTTCTGCGATGCAACGATGAATCTCATTGAAACGGGATCAGAAATATCAACAAGGAATGAATGCCATAAAAAGTACTTTTTTCAATTAACTAAATTACTTATAATTAACATGTGATGATCATCATTTGTGGTTCTAGGACTATTCTTCTTCTTTGTCTATTTCTTTGATTTGATTCATGGAGTCTGGCATTTATCATCATATTGATCCTATATTGATCATTGTTAATGACAAAAAGCCAAGTGGGAACATCCACCCCTGAGCTTCCACTGTGCTCGAAACCTTCAATTGGTATCAGAGAGAGGATACAATTTTGATTAAAGTTATTTAATTTTAATTGATAATTTACGAATTTATATTTGATTCAATTCAAGATAAAACGTTTTATAAAACTGAATGAGCGAGGTCTATTATTCATCCTTTGTTTCTTGATTCAAATCACAGAAATAACCTTTTAATTTTAATTTGGATTAAAATAAAAACGAGTAACTCATCCAGAGGAGTCGCTCTTTCTGTCTGCAAAACATAAGAATATATCGTGTGCAGTAAAAACTACATGTCGTGTACTTAGGTTCAACGAACCAGTATTGGTCTTCCAAACCAAGCCTTGTGAATTGAGCATGCCTAAGTATTTATTACATCGTGTTGACAAGAACTAAATGGCATGTGGAAACTGGAATACATGGCATGGATGTTGGGTCAACACGTCGTGTAGTCTGATCTGGCTCACGTGAAACCGTGTACAAGGAAAAGCCATGTACCGCATACACGAGATTTCCATGGCCAGTAACCACATTACAAGGATGTTCATGCCATTTTAGATTAATCTACACACTGTGTACTCCATAAATTCCAAAGGACAGGAAACACGCCAAAGTCCCCGGCGTTTACTTTGGGTAAAGGGTGAAAACAATTACACGCTGTGTAAATATACCCTACACGCCGTGTATTTTCCATAAATGGAATTTCACCAGGTTTCCTTCAAAAGTAAAATGTCACCGTACAAAGGATATGGATGAGAAAAATCTAAAAGAAAATTCAAAAAATAATTTAAGATAAATAATTGATTAATTATAAGATCATAATTATTTGAATTCAAGTGTGAATTATCATAAATAATAGAATGATTAAAATAATTTGAATTATAAATATGCATAAATGTCGTTTCATACTATGGATGATCATGATCTTGACCAAACACCCTTTGTGAGTTTATTGTTTCATTTAAATTTATTTAAATTCGTTGGCTTGTGAGCCTTCTTCTAAAAAAATTTAGGTCCTATGTTCCCATGGTTTCTTTAATGCAAACCCAATGTAATGGAGGATCTCCCAAGCCAGAGGAGATAGTTAAAAACCCAAAGATGAGGTGAAAACCAACACAAGAAGTTACAAAGGTGAAAAGTTAGGAGCTGCAAAACACAAACCATCAGGTTCAAGGTGTTTTTCCCTAGGTCAGGGTTATCTTATCAAAACTGCTAGATAAGCTAACCAATAGAATCTCATGATCATTCCATCTTATTTTATTTCTGCATGATTCCATGGTTTATTTATTATGTATGTGTTGTTGAGATCACATTTTTAATGGAATAAATAAGCATGCAAAGATGGAATAAAATAAAAACCAGACTATGCGTAAACATTATCAGAACATGGTTAATCACTTAAGCAAGAATCACTTAATATTAACAAGAATGTGATAATGAAAAACTATGCATAAAGAATAAAATCCCTCAAATACCATATTAAGTAAGACCAAGACTTCTATTACTTGAATAAGGGAAAGACTCAATAAAATTATGTGTTTGAACAACCCTTGTTGGGACACTAACTTTTATAAAGGTAGCTCTTATGAATGTTTCGAGTCGACTTAAACATTTTACATCAAGAGGAGTATACCTTTCTAGACATGTTGTAAAATGGAGGAAAGTGTTGAGGAAATCCAAGTTAGTATTCTAGGATTGGGGATTCCACTCAATAGATCAAGGAACTGTAGGCTCACAGTTGGAAAAGACCTACCTACCTAAATACCTTCTAATAGCTTGACCAATCCTTGTTGGGGTTATGCAAAGGGGAATATGGATCCTTGCCACTGGAATGTCAAAGAAACTTTACATTCCGAGTTTAATGGTGAGGGACATTGGGACTTGATAAAATAGTGGGAGACATAATAAAATTTATTATTTCTCATAAAATGTAATCAAGAAAGTACAAATAAATCTGCTCTTTTATTTTGTAGAATCAATATGAAAAACTCGTCAACCACATTTTATCTGCAATCAATTCTGGATAAAGACAATATCCTCACTAGTAGTAACATTCAAGAATGGTTTAGGAACCTTCAGGTTATCTTATGCCATGAATGAAAGTTTTACGTGCTGGAGTCCTCACTTCCTGATTCGCCTGCCCAATGGGCGAGTGATGAAGATTTCCTGGTCTATGATGAACATTTGAGAGATGAAATCGATGTTAAATGTTTGATGCTATCATCAATATCAAGTGAGATCATGAAGTCTCATGAAGACATGGAAGCCTACAACATTCTCGAGCACCTCCATGGTCTATACTAGGAGAGAGAAAGACAGGAGAGGTTTGAGATCTCCAAGGGTCTATTTCAGATCATGCTTGGAGAGGGTGCCCCAGTTGGTCCTCATATAGTCAAGCTCATTCGATACATTGAGTTCTTGGAGGTTCTAGGGTTTAAACTCCCCAAAGAACTGGGTACCTACCTCATTCTTGCATCACTCCCCAAGAGCTTCTCTAACTTTGTTGTAAATTTCAACATGAACAACATTGAGAAGTCTCTATATGATCTTATTATCCTCATTCGCCAAGTGGACAATGATACAAAGTGTGAAAAGATTTTTGTCGTTATGGTGAATAAAAGTAAAGGGAAGGCAAAGAGATTAAAGCCTAGAGCTTCTTCAAGGCCTTCCAAGGAAAGGAATATCAAAGGGGAGGCAAGAGAATTGGAGGCTGTTTGTTTCGCATGTGTCAAGAAGGGCCACTAGAAGAAAAACTGCACCCCGCCAAGGAAGAAAGGGGAAGCTTCAGGTGCATTTGTTATCTAATTAAATCTATCTATTTGTACCAATTGGGTATTAGATACTGCTTTTGTTTCTCCCATCTGTATCAAAATACAATAACAACGTAGATTCAGAAATATTGACCGGGGTGAGGTGGATTCGTGAGCATCCAACAGAGCCAGACTCACTACTGTAGCTGTCGAAGACTACCACCACACATTGCCTACTAGGATGGTCTTAGTATTAAAAGGATGTTATTATGTACACTCTATAACCAAAAACATTATTTCAGTATCCAGATTAGATACTGATGGATTCATCTTCATGTTTGGAATGAATGTTGCTACTTTTATAAAGATAATTTTTTTTGGTAGGGTACATTTATATAATGGCCTTTATGTGTTAGATTAAACAAACCATGTAATGGAAATTGATGACAAAGTTAATTCACAAGACTCATACAACACCCAACTTTGGCATCACCGGCTAGGTCATGTCAATGAGAAACCTTTAACAAAATTACATCAAGATGGGTATTTAGATTCTTTAGTACTAAAACCACTTATTGTGTGTCATGCATGTCTATAAGAAAAAATGACCAAAGACCCATTTATTGGGAAAAGGTGAAAGGTCTAAAGAGCTTCTAGAATTAGTTCAAACAGATGTGTGTGGACCATTTCCAGTTGAAGCAAGGGGTGGGTTCTTGTACTTCATAACTTTTACTGATGATTTTAGTAGATATGGATATATTTACTAAATGATGTATAAGTTAGATTATTTTGATCGGTTCAAATAATATAATAATGAAGCTGAGAACGAGATTGGTAAGAAGATTAAGAAACTCTGCTCAGAAAGAGGAGGAAAATATATTAATCAAGACTTCATTGATTTCTTACGGGAGTCTGGGATTCAATCTCAACTCAATCCTCCTTACACGCCTCAGTGGAATGGTGTAAGTGAAAGGAGGAACTGCACCCCATTGTACATGGTGAGATCAATGATGAGTCATGTGAGTCTTCCATTATCCTATTGGGGATATGCATTACAAATAGCAGCACACATACTAAACCAAGTACAAACTAAATCGATAAATGGTATTTCATACGAGTTATGGAGTGGACGCAAATCCATTTTATCAAATTTACATGTGTGGAGTAGCGAAACATTTGTTAAGGACTCTTTAGGTAAAAAACTTGCACCCCGAGGAACAAAGTGTATCTTTATAGGATATCCCAAGGAAACAAGGGGATATTGCCTATAAAACCCCTCAAATAAAAAAGTTACAGTGGAAAGACACTCCATATTCCTTGAGAGGGAGCACATCTCCAAAGGAGATAGTGGGAGCGAGATAGACTTCGATGAAGTCGAGGCTCAAGATACACAGGAGTTGGTACAAGAACAGATTCCACAAAGCCTTGTGGGAGAACAATCTATTCCAGAGACACAAGAATTGCGCAATAGCACAAGAGAGGTGAGAGAACCATAAAAATATGGTTTTCTTGTCACTGATGATGGTGACTCATTATTGGTTAACAATGATGATCCTATTAACTACAAGTAAGTAGTTAAAGGTACTGATGTTTCCAAGTGGCAAGAATCCATGAATTCTAAAATGGATTCCATGTACCAAAATCAAGTCTGGATTTTGGTAGATCCTCTAGTTGATGTAAAACCAATTGGTAATAAATGGGTATTCAAGAATAAACTAGACATGTAGGGACAAGTCAGCACCTATAAGGCACGACTGGTTGCAAAAGGTTTTAGACAGTGTCAAGGAATTGACTATGTTGAAAGCTTTTCACTGGTTGAGATGCTGAAATCCATCAGAATCCTATTGGCCATTGCCGCTTACCATGACAATGAAATTCGGAAAATGGATGTCAAAATAGAATTCCTTAATGGGAACCTCCAGGAATATGTCTACATGACATAGCCTGAAGGGTTTGTGACTCCAAAGGATGCCAACAAGGAATGAAAGTTGCAGAAATACATTTACGTATTAAAGAAAGCATCAAGGTCATGGTACATTCGTTTTGATGATGCCGTAATAGAATTTCGATTTGTTAAGAACGAATGTGATCCTTGTGTATAAAAAAGGTTTAGTGGATGTGCAGTCATTTTCCTAATAGTATATGTTGATGACATATTACTAATTGGAAATGAAGTATATGTCTTACAGTCATTTAAGCATGATTGGATAAATACTTCTCTATGAAAGACTTGGGCGAGGCAACAAATATTCCTGGGATCAAGATCCATCATAATAGATCCAAGAGAATTCTGGGCCTCAGTCAAAGTACATACATTGACAAGATACTGAATAGATTCAGTATGGAACAGTCCAAGAGGGGATTGTTTCCAATGTCACATGGCATTTATCTTTCTAAGAAAATGCATCCTCAAACACATGAGGAAATAAAGAAAATGAAAAGGATCCCTTACTCATCCACGATTAGGTCAGTCATGTATGTTATTCTATGCACAAGGATATATGTTGCTTACGCATTAAGTGCGGTAGGAAGATATCAAGATAATCTAGGAGACCGTCATTGGATGGCAGTAAAGACTATCCTTAAGTATCTGAGGCATACTAAGGATATGTTTCTGGTTTATAGAAGAGATGGGGAACTATTCATTAGAGGACTTGTAGATGTTAGTTTCCAGACTGATCAAGATGACATGAAGTCGCAGAATGGATACATATTCAGTTTAAATGGAGGTGCAGTGAGCTGGAAGAGCTCAAAGAAAGGTGTGGTGGCAGATTCTACAACAAATTTTGAGTATATAGCCTCTTCTAAGGCAGCTAAAGAAGCAGTATGGATGTGAAGCTTCTTCCTAGTTCTGGATGTAGTACCTAGGAGTAAATATCCTATCACACTCTATTTTGATAATACTGCAACAGTGGCACTTTCAAAAGATCCAAGGTCACATCAGCGGACAAAGCACATACTTCGGAAGTATAATCTCTTGATGGATTTTTCTCTGAGAGGTGAAGTTGCAGTGAGCAGTATTTCCACGGAAGACAATGTGGTAGACCCCTTGACTAAAGCTTTGACTCAGTAGAAACATGATCATCATGTGAGTTCTAGCAGACTAAAAGTCATAGGTAGTTGGATCTAGTCCAAGTGGGAGGTTGTTAGAATGGGTGTCCTGAGAACCAACTATTTGTACTTTGATTACCTGAATGTACACTTATTATATATTTTCCATTGTTCTACATGACTATAATATAATAATGTCCTGGAATATTTGTTGCATTAATAAGGTCATTACAGATCCCTACTATGATGATAACCTTGAAATTCTATAACAGTATTCCTAAATAAAGTTCTATGGTTGGATGACATACTATGATAGGACACATAGTATACAGACCATCATGTGCGAGTACTCGTAAGAAGATGAGACTCTCACTCATGGAGTTCTCACTTGGTAATATCCAATATGGGAGATTATGAGAACATACCCACCAGTAGTAATTTTGCATGTCTTGGTGTCATTGAACATTACTATCTATGAGAATGTATGATGGTCCTTAGACTGTAATATTTTCATTAACTCATGTCATGACTTGCGCACATAGATTTGTTGATAAAAACTATCATGAAGACATTTGGCCAGAAGTAGGGTCTGTTGGGTGCGTAACGAATGAAATGTTATTAATGGATAAGTCGAGGAAGGATTTATCCCTTCCATATTTATATAATTAGATATCTCGGGCCCTTTGATTGAAATAGATCTGTCGTCCAAATTACATGGCCATGGTGTAACATTATTTCTGGAAGTCAAGGAATGAGAGATCAGGAATATAGTTTTATGACACTGCCATGAAACCTGCATGATGAGATATTGAGACAAATGGATTAAATTACACAATAATCATTCGTATGAGGTGACACGTCAATGTGGTTTCAACTTCCTTCTCTTTGGTTCCTTGACCTGTTGCTAGACAGTAATCTTGGACTTTATGCAAGCCCACCTAATGCCAACAATAAAGAGGCCTAAAGGGTCACACAGTAAGTGTATCCATGTATATCAATTAGAATAAAGATTATTCCCGTATGTGGTTTAATAATTATTCAAGGAATCCTAAATCGTTTTAATGATGGAGGAAGAATAAAATGAAAAACAAGATATACACGCCGTGTATTAATTATTACACGCCGTGTAGTTTTTATTTTGGAAAGGAAATGAACAAAAGTACATGATGTGTATTAATGATTACATGTTGTGTAGTTTTATGAAAAATATGAACATGACTTGTATTAATGATTACATGGCATGTAGTTTTTCCATTCGGGATTTTGAAGAAATAATATTGTTTTATTAAATGATATTTATTATAATCAGCGTGGGCGCATGTCAAGGAATTAATGATTCGACATGTGGGGGTTTTCAAATAGATTTAATGAAATAAATAAAATTTGTAACGTGTTTATTTATTGTCATAACTCTATAACCTCAAACCCAATTATAAATATCATCACAACCCCAACAATTTTCCTTAATCGTTGTGCACAACAATTATGGAGAATTCTTTCAAGACGGAAAGAACTCCTTCCTCCAAGAACACTCTCAAGACCGAGAGAGATCCTCCTCCATCAGATCAAGATGATATAATGTGGAAAACTGAAGCAAATTCTTCTCCATTCTAGCAACCGTAGATTCCTTTGATGACGTCCAGAGATACATGGTGCACGTGTGGATCACCGCTAGAGGAGTTCTACACTTGGCTTCTGCGACGCAATGACGAATCACATCGGAACATGATCAGAAATATCAATGAAGAAAGAATTCCATAAAATGAGCTTCTTTTCAATTAATTAAATTAATTAAAGTCAACCTGTGACGATCCTCGTTTGTGGTTTCGGGACTATTCTTCCTCTTTGTCTATTTCTATGATTCGATCCCTGGACTCTGGCATTTATCATCGTATTGATCCTCGATTGATCATTGCTAATGAAAAAAATCCAAGTGGTAACATCCACCCACGAGCTTCCACTGCACTCGGAACCTTCAAAATATTGGTTTTTTTATATGGACGTGAGTCACACTCTCAAGAAAATTGTTTTTAAAATGATAAAATATTTTATAAGTCTTGGAGGGTCCACAAAGGCATTGTAAAATTATTAAAAAAAATATAAAATCATTTTATATTAAAGTTAAAACATATATTGGCCGAATATCCCTTTTACATAATTTTATTACATCACTATTGGGTCATTATGATGTCATAAAACATATTATATATTTAAACGGTGTTTAATTTTTACCCAAAAATTTGACTCTCTCCGAAAATTATAAAAAAATAACCATTGTATAATTTAGAATTATTGAATCCAAAAATAAAATTCATTTTATCTAAATAATTTTCTAAATATGTGAACATTCACTTTTAATATAAAACCAAAATTTATTGAAAATTCATTGGTTTTGACAAAAACATCTTTCAAACCTTAATAAAAATTACAATTGTATAAAAATTATGTGATAATTTATATTTAATACAAATTAATTTACTAATAATATTTTATTAATATATTATTGAACTCAAAAATTCATTAATTCATCAAAATATATTTCTTAACTGAATATTAACTAAAAATACTATTTGGGCTTTAAAAACAATTTAGAAACTAACAATAACAAAATGAATGTATATTCTTTTTTCTATAAAAATATAATGAACATAATCATAGTGAAAGTTTATTGGTATATAACCACTTATTACACCCATATAAGACGTAAGGGTAAGGTGTGCAATGGTGACACACTCTTGGGACGGCTCGGATAACATCGCTTGGTGGTAATCTCTATTAAATTCCACTTATCTTGTATGTGATTATGTTAAAGATTAATGTGTCAATGTTCAGCTTGGGATTGTTCTAGAGCGAAGCTCAGTGATGCTACCTCCTTCCCAAGCTCCAACAAATATTCTTTGTATTGAGAAATTCTACTGGATGAGGTAATCGCTTCCTTTTTGTGAGTAAATTAGATTTGTAAAAGCCCTAAATTTGTACTAATCATGTGATCACTATTCAATAACTATATTATAAAGGGTAAAAATTATTAATGGAATTTAAAAATCCATAAACATAAAACCAAGGATGTTCATATGTTTTATATAACCATTTTACATAATAATCATTTAATACGAACAAGATGAATTTTAGTAATAAAGGTTTGGGTCATTACAATCTTCCCCACTTAAGAAATTTTTCCCTCAAATTTTCATTTTCCTGCACTAAAATAGATGAGGGGAACTATGCTTCATCACTTCCTCTAATTCCCATGTTGTTTCTTTAAACTTCTGGTTTCTCCACAACACCTTGATGAGAGGAATTATCTTATTTTGTAGAACTTTTTCCCTACGATCTAAGATATTCACCATATTCTCTTTATAGTAGAGGTCATTATCTGATGGAACCACCTCTGGACTGATTACATGTTGTGGGTTAGGTATATACTTCCTCATAAGTGATACATCGAATACGTCATGCACGTGATACAAGTTCAGTGGGAGTCATAGTCGATAGGCCACTTCTCTAATGCGATCAAGGATCTCACAAGGGCCGTTGTACCTTAGACTAATATTTCCCTTCTTCCCAAATCTCATAAATCTCTTCCACAGTGATATGAATAATAATACCATGTCTCTAACATCAAACTCTAGGTCCCATCAATGATTATCAACATAGATATTTTGCCAACTCTGAGCAGCTTTAATGTGATACTGGATGGTCTTAACCTTCTCCACCATTTCTTTGACCATTTTTGGACCTAGGATTTTTTTTCTACCCAACATCATACTAACATGTAGATGTCCTACACCTCTTCCCATAAAGGGCTTCATAAGGATCCATTTTAATGATAGTGTGGAAATTATTATTGTAAGAGAACTCAACCAGAGGAATATTTTGATCCCATAATCCTTTAAAGTCCATTGAGAATTCTCTCTGCATGTCCCCAAGTGCTTGGATAGTCCGCTCAGATTGGACATCAGTTTGAGGATGATAATCCATACTAAAGTTCAATTCAGTATTCAAATCATGTTGGAGACTCTTCCATAACATTGAGGTGAATCTTGGATCTCAATCGGATACAATAGATAGTGTTAATCCATTAATACTTTCCACTTCTCTAATGAATATTAGTTCTAATTGATCCACTGAGAAATCCTCTTGAATTTTAATGAAGTGTGAATTATTTTTATGATGATCCACAACAACCTAGATATCATTATTTCCTTTGTATGTCTTCATAAGTCTGGGGACAAATTCCATGGTGATGTTCTCCCATTCCCATGTTGGTATGGGTAATGGTTACATCATCCCCTTAAACTTCTGCCTCTCATCCTTCACTTTCTGACACACCAGGTACATTGATGTTTACATAACGATCTCCTTCTTCATGTTATCCAACCAATAATGCTCTCATAGATCTTGATACATCTTGGTGTTTCTTGGGTGAATGGATAAATTTGAACTATGTGAATCATCCAAAAGTTCATTATTTAACTCCAGATTCGATGGAACACATAGTCGTTTCCAAATATCACAATTCCTTCTTCATTAACATTGAACTCCGAGGATTTCCATTTTCTGATAGTTTCTACTTTTTTGTGAATTCCCACATCTCCCTTTTGATCATCCTTTAACATTTCTAAAAGATATGGTTGAGAAATAATTTGTTAAAGGATTTATGATGTTCCCTTCTTAATGATTCCAACTTCTATCTTCATCAAATCTAAAAAGATTCAATCCTTTTCAATTCTTGTCAATGATAGAATTGATGGGTACTTTCTACTTAGAGTATCTTCCACCTTGTTTGCTTTCCCAAGGTGGTAATGTTTGGAGCAGTCACAGTCATTGATCATCTCTATTCATCTTAGTTGGTAGATGTTCAACTCTTTCTATGTGAATATATACTTGGGTATTTTGTGATCTGTATATATTTCACACTTCTACAAAAAGTGGTAATTTTGAAAAAAAAATGCAATGATTGATGTAGAAAACTCAAGATCATGTGTTGGATAGTTTTTTTCATGAACTTTCAATTTCCTTGTAGCATAGGAAATGACTTTTTCATTTTGCATCAATACACAGCCCATTCCCTTCCTCGAATCATCACTAAATACCACAAAAATTTCTCCACTTATGGGTTATGTGATCACGAGTGTAGTGATAAGCATCCTTTTCAACTCCTTGAGGTTATCATCACATTTATCACTCCAAGAAAAATTGAATCCCTTCCAATTTATCTTGGTAAAAGGGTCTGAAAAATCATGATAAATTTCTCACAAATTGGTGATAATATCTTGCTAACCCATGGAAGCTACGGATATTTGTCACCGATATTGGCCTTGGCTATCCCTCAATTACATTTTTCATGGAGAGATACATAGATATTCCATTTCTTGTGGTGGTATGGCCCAATAATGAGACCTACTTCAACCAGAACTCAAACTTATTGTACTTTTCAAAGAGATTATCATTTTTCAAGGTCTCTAGTATAGTTATTAGAAGCTCCTCATGCTCCTCCTTTGATTTAGAGTATATTAGAATATTTTCTATAAATAATAAAACAAATTTTTAAAAGTAATCTCAAAAGACTCTATTCATCAAGTCCATGAAGATGGCGGGTGCATTAGTGACTCTAAAAGGCATTATTATGAATTCATAGTTCATGTACCTTGTAAAAAAAGTAGTCATAAGGATATCATCCTTCTTCACCCTTATGTGGTCATATCCCGACCGAAAATCCACCTTGGAGAAGTATTTTTCTCCAAGAAGTTGATTGAAGAAGTCATCAATTTTTTTAATAGGATAATTATTCTTTATCATGATTTTGTTGAGCTCATGATAATCAATAAAAATGAGCATCAACCCATGCTTCTTCTTAACTAAGAGGACTGGTGCACCCCATGGTGAAGCACTTGGGTATATAAACACTTTATCTAGATTCTCCTGTAGTTGTTTCTTTAGCTACTCATGCTCCAAAACAACCATTATATATGGAGTCTTGGATATTTTTAAATCCCCAAGTATAAGATCAATCGAGAATTCAACAACTACTCTAAGAGGAAGACCAGGAAATTACTCAGGAAACACTTCGGAAAATTTTATCACAATAGCCTGGTCTTCAAGTATGGTTTCTTCCTTGGACTACATCATATGATCAAGATATTCATTCTCATGGGGAATTAATATCCATACTTTATATTATGGTGCTAAATAATATTATTCCACCTCCTTGCACTTGTATAGAATCAGGGGTCGATTTTCCATATGGAGAGTGATTTCCATCTCACAGAAATTTATGTTGGTTGTATATAAGGAAAAATAATCTTGCTCAAGAATTGAAAAAAATTCCACCATAGGGAATATGAAGAGTTTCTTTAGGAAGTTCAATCCACAAATTGTGAGGGTGAGGATTTTTATTCATGGGATGTAATAATTTTCCCATTTTCCATTCTCACCAACATCTCTCCCCCCATGATTTGTGGTGGTGTTGGGATTGTTCTACTAAATTTTTAGGATATAATAGAATGTGTAGAACCAGAATCAAAAAGTACATTTCCTATTCTTTAACAAATAACTAGCATACATGTCACCACTTCATTGTCGGGGTTCTCTTCGGTGGTAGTGATGGAAAAAGCTCATCTATTCTTTCTTGGAGGTTGTTGGTTACCTCCAAAAAACCCAATGCTTAGGGAACTTTTTTGAAAAGTTCGTTGTTTATTTGTAGTTGAAGCAATGAACAATGCATAGAGGGTCGAACGGAACATTCCTCCCCTCTGTCGCATTGGCGGGTTTTTCTTGTCGGTAATTTATGTCCAGGCGCCCTTCTCTACTACACCTAAAGCATTTCCTCATCCCCTTCAGGAAATTTTTGGGGTGCTTCTTCCCCCACCTTTGGAAATTTTGGTGTTATAATTTCTTAGCATTGGTGGAATTATCGATCATACAGCCACAATTAAAGTCCACTTTCCACTACTTATCCCCATGATACCCATGATATTACCCGATCTCCATTTTTACTTTTAAGGCACATCAGACAATTTCCTCATAGCATTCGAAGTCAGATATCTCTTGGGATTTCTTTGGGAAATGTTTTTGCACAAAAAATAAGCGATCAACCTTGTATTCAAGGTTATCAACAAAGACGGAGGCATATCGAGCAATCCTTGTGAATTTTTCATCATACACTCTAATGGATTCATCGTCTCTTTACATGTGATCAAGGAAGTCCCTTTCCATATTATGTTTGGGGGTGCAAAGAAAATATTTGTCGAAAAACATTTTCTGTAAATCCTTCCAATCCAATGCCTCAATATCTTCCTCAAGATTCGTATTTTTTATCAATTTCCACCATTGATCAGCTTCACCCTTCATAGGATAAGTACCTAGAAGGACCTTCTCCTCTTCAGAATATTGAAGTATGGATATGATGTTCTCAATGGAGTTTATCCATTGTTCGGTGATTGAGGGATCCGTTGATCCATTTAAAGTAGGAGGCCTTTGTCTCATAAATCTCTCGATTGTGGGTTTTTCTTTCTTGGGGGGGGGGGGTGGACATTCCTTTTGACCCAAGTTTCTATTCAAAATATGAGTTAACTAAGATATTATCATGACAAATATTGTGATTCCAGTTCATTTCAGATTGGGAATCTCATTAGAACAGTCATCACATTGATCTTGGTATTGGTCGTTAGCCTGATTCCTCCTATTACTTGACATTGGCTAGAATAAAAGAAAATTTACGGGTAACACATAAGGAGAATCCAATGAAAAAATGTATATCTTATAAATTTAATTTTTTTTCTTTAACTTCTGAATTTATAGGCTTCAATCTATGTTATCCAGGATCTATTTCCCAATATATTTTCCTAGGGGAATTTTTTTATTCCCTTAATAATGGTTCATACTAAGCTTTTGAATTTACCAAATCATATATCATGGGAGTGTCAAACCAAGTATGAAACATGGCCCTTTTTCGTACACCAGTTCCCATTCATGTCTAGCTCAATGCAGTTTTTTCGGGTTGTACCCCTCGACACATTTATGCCATATTCCCCTCAACTTGTTCGTATATAGACAATGATTTATTTCCTTGAGAAACCACTTACTCTATACTCAGCGAAATTTTGGGATGTTTATATTATACTTAGTCTTATACCTAAGGCTTTCACTAGGGTTTTATAATCCTAATCCCAAAAATAACTAAACTTAACCCATGATACCAACTATAACAACCATTCTCTTTATTATACACTTTAACTTGATTTATTAAATAAACTTGCAGTTAAGACAAATAAGAGTATTTAGAGGTGTAGTGTCATGGGAAATTAATAACATTACATGAAAACTTAAGATATAAAATATAACATCTTTATTGAAAACATATTTTACATGACCACAACATTCATTTGTACTTACCTTTGCTTTAGATAAACTGAGGACATATATAAGAAAAGGGTGAGCTATAAAGCATAGTAAGGGAGTAAACAAAGCATAACATGAAGAATACAATAAATTTTAGGAAATATAAATATCATTAGAGAATAATATAAATATGAACATAAAGTCGTGGTATTTCATGATGATCATAACATTGAGATGTGGAAACAACATTTAACATGATATTAGCATGAGCCAAGGCTCATTGCACATGGAGCATTAGTAAACCCTCACTGAACTTGAATTAGCATGAGTAAATCCTCATTGCATTTGATTTAGCTCAATTGAACACCCATTTCACATGATGTATCATGATATTATTCTTTACAAAATGCATTGGAGCACAATTAGGGAGCACCCTTTATAAACATTTCATTTCATGCATAAGTGTGCCACATGGATCATACAACATGGATTTATAAAACATCATAATTTATTTCATGAATAAGAGATATGTAATAAATAGATGTAAGTACCCAATCAAAAATTATATGTGAATAAAGTTAAATACTCTTGATAGAGAAATGGGTATGGTATTAACTTACACGATGATTTTGTCATTAGAAATTTGTGTGTAACTTCCGGAGCATAACAACGTAAAATAGATATTGAAAAATTGGTTGATGAGAGAGAAAAGGGTATCACATCATTTTTACATGAAATGGAAAGTAAGGGGGTCATGTAACATAATATCACAAAATATTTAATGGAATATATGTGCATAATATAAAATAATTTCTTGAATGTAAACGAGGAGAGAGAAATCCATTACGGAATTTCGGCATGTTAACAGGTGTACATGGAAGGAATTAATGAGAGAAAAGGGTCATATAATCATTACAACATAAGGAGGGTAGTATATGGGATATGTGAAATAAATACCAAACATTTTTAATTTAAAATAAAAGGTCATAAAAACAAAATGAAACTTGGACCTAAATAACGAAGGAAGGAAAGTGAGAATACCTTACTTTAGTGTTTAACTTCAAGAGATTGAGGAGGGGATTCGTGAGAGCTTGGGCTTCTTTGGGAGGATTATAGAGAGAGTAAGTATGAGTTGGGATGTGTTACAAGGATTTTTAGTGATAATAAGTGGGATCTTGGGTGGGTTTATATAGGAAAAGATAGGGGAATTATTTAATATTTCGCAAACATAGCTTTTGGAATCTCTATAATTAAATATTGAAAACCACAAACCATTATATAGTTTTTTCCCATGGTGTTTTCCAAAGGGGAGTGTAAAACATTATTTTATAAGGACAATGGTCTAAATTATTAAAATATTGTGCTTTCTTATATGGAGATGAGTCACACTCTCAAGGAAATAATTTTAAAATGTTAACATATTTTATAACTCTTGATGGGTCCACTATGGAATTTTAATTTTAATAAAACAAATATAAAATCAAATTATTCTTAAGGTAAAACATTTATTGGATTAATATTAATTTTATAGTATTTTATTAAATCACTATTGGGTCATTATGATGTCATAAAACAAATTATATATTTAAATAGTATTTAATTTTTACCCAAAAATTCGACTATCTTAGAAAATTATAAAAAATTCACTATTAGATAATTTAGGAATCTTGAATCCAAAAATAATATTTAGTTTATCAAAATAATTTTCTAAATATTTTAATTGTCACTTTTAAAATAAAAACTGACATTTATGGAAGATTCATGGTTTTTGACAAAAACAGCTTTCAACCCTCAAAAAAATTTACAATTGTATAAAAATTATAAGATAATTTTTATTTAATAAAAATAAATTTATTAATAATATTTTACTAAAATAATATTTAATTTAAAAATCCTTTAATTCATCAAAATATGTTTCTTAATTCAATATTAACTAAAAATATTATTTCATCTTTAAAACCATTTACAAAGTAACAATAAAAAATGAATGTATATTCTTTCATCTGTACAAAAATAATTCACATAATCATAGTGCTAGTGTCATGTTACATAACCCCTTATAACACCCTCATAAGACCTAAGGTTAAGGTGTGTGATGGTGAAAAACTCTTGGGGTGGCTCAAATAACATACCTCGGGTGGTAATTTCCATTAATCTCCACTTCTCCTATAAGCAATTCAATTCAAGATTAACATGTTGAATCTAAGCTTGGTCTTAGTCTGAAATGAAGCTCGGTTATGCTACCTCCTTCCCAAGCTCCGATAAATGGTATTAATATAGAGAAATTCTATTGTATGAGTCCATCACTTCATTTGAGTAAATTAGATTTTTTTTAAAGCCCTATATTTATACTAATCATTTGAACATTGTTCAATGGCTATATTAGAAACAGTAATAATTTATAGTGGTATATTAAAATCAAAAAGAATAAAACAAAGGAAGTTCATATGTTTTATATAACCATTTTACATAATAACACATCTAATTATATCGTGATTAATTTTTATTAATAATTTTTTGGGTCGTTACAATTAACATTGAACTTTTATAGAAGGGGTGGTGTTTAATAAAGAGTGAACATATTTAAAGAATTTTTTGTATGTTTTACGATCAATAAATTTTGTTTATTTAATTTATTTACTTGGTGTGCATTTATATTATTTGTTTTATCTTTTGAAACAATAATGGGATATATTCATATTTACTATGTGTTATTTGATCCTCTCAAAAAGGTCTCGAGTAGATGTGAAGAAACATCTTCTAAGGTGGATTATTTTCTTGAATAGGTTTATCTATTTATGTTGTTGGATTTACCCAAACTTCAGATGGGGTGGTGAATCCAGATCATCATTTTATTTAGGGTTTCACAAATTTACATCATTCCTTCCATTTTGATTAAGTTCATCTTAAGGGTGTGTAGCAGTTAGGTTATTTTCTATAATAACTTGAGTTAAATTACCGAAAGTGGTCTGGGTGGTTTTCTATTTTGGAATCTGTTCTTTCTTAGTTAGAATGTCTTGAGGCTTTGAGGTGAATTTTATTTTATGTATTCCTTGTTATTTTTGGGTTCCTCTTATATGAGATATTGTTTATATAGTTTTTTAATATTCTTTTTTGTTTTTTCGATCATTGTTTTTTATCTTCTAGGGTTCAGCATGAGTTAGTGATCTCATGATGTGTTGTCCTAGATCACCCCTTTCCTTTAATTTTGTGGCCCAGGGTTATATTCACTGCATAAGAATATAGTAATAACTACATAAGGGTACAATCAAATTAAACATTCTTCATATGGGTTACCCTTGAATAAAAAATGATGTGTATGGTTTTAAATGGAGTTTTGTAAGGGTACATAGGATCTAAATATAGATTAGATGGAGTTATAGAAGAAACCCTCTTATAAATATGGAATGCCTCAATTATGTTGGAAAATAATCCACTAATAAAATTTGATCCCACATTATCCATGCTTGGTGTGGGAAATGGGTGACACATTAGCATTACCTATGTTATAAAAGAGTTCAAAAAAGGATCAAATGTTTTGGGGTTGGAATGACATATTATCCAATAGAGGAATCCTAAAAAATAGGGAGGTTGGTTACAAAAAGACCCTACAAGAATAAATTAATTTACTAATATGTTATGTTACTTGATGGGGTATGGATGAGGGCATTTTAATTCTAGTAGAATAATACAGAGTGGAAAAATTATGCCATTATGATTTCATAACATCATACAGCATGTTACTATAAGTGAGGGTAAAACCTTTATGATGATCATTGTCAAAGTGTTAATCATGGGGAGGGAACCAAATAAATGGGGATCTAACATAATGTATCAAGTATGGTTGTGAATTAAGACTGATGTTTTTATAGTTTATCATATTTTATAAAGTGTCTCTCTTTGGATTTATTTTTTTTGTGAAAATGCCTAAGTTTCACTTTTAAAATGATTCGGGTGTTTTCAAATGTTTCTTAAAAAATTATATTTTGTTCAACATACCCTTTTTTGGTTTTTGATTGATTTAAAATGGTTTCAAAAATGAATTGGGGTTTTGATAAAGGGTGTTTGGAAATAATTTGTATATTTTAAAAATACTGTGTTATTTTAAAGATGAATATGTGTAAATGGTTGGTTTTTTAATGGGATTTCAACTGTGATTTTTTAATGAGATTTGAACTGTTATATTTAAAGAGTTTAATTTCTTATAAATAGTTTTTTAATGGGATTTCAACTTTGTAATTGGTTTTACAAAATTATCACTTTGTTATTTTATAAATAATATTAAAAAGAGTGTGTTTTTTTATCCTTTGTGAATTTTTTTTGTATATATTTTTTTTAAATATTAATAGAACTTAATCAAATAGGATGGATATGAATAAAGAATGGATGGTTGGAAATCTTCTAACATAATATTATGAATATGGAGTGAAAGATTTCATCATTTTTTCAAAAGATCATGCACATGATCCTTCTCAAATCCTTTGTTTATGTTTATGTTGTTCTTATTCAATACAAGTTAGTCCAGAGGAGTTGGAAGAACACTGGATCTATCACAAAATATATAGAAGTTGTAAATATTGGAATAAAGATGTGGAAAACTTAAATGTAGCTAGTGATTTGGATAACACTGCGTTTTAGGGATCATTTGATATGATTTCAAGTGTTGATAATTAATAATACCATATCTAGGATGTGATTACAAATTTGAATGATGATGAAGATCATATTAAGGAAATAGCAAGGATATTTTAAGATGAACTTCTCGATTTCCCAAAATTGTTTGAGTAGTTAATTAGTTGTGAACAGATTTCATTGTATGATGGTTGCACTAAATATATAGCATTGTCAGTCATACTAAAGTTTTATAATTTGAAAGTAGGTTTCAAATGGAGTGACTCCAGTTTTATGGAATTACTTTCTATCTTGAATGACATGCTCCCAAATGATATTTAGCTCCTGATCCGAACATATGACACTAAATGAATACTAATCTCGATGGGTATGATCTCTAAAAGAATACATTCCCTCCCAAATTATTGTATACTATTTCTCAAGAACTAAAAAACACTATGAGAATTCTCAAAGTGTGGTACTTCTCGATATAGAAAAGATGAATCCAGTCCTATGAATGTTTCATGGTAATTTCCAATCATTCCATGGTTTAGGTGCCTATATAAAAGTGAGGAGACTATATGGAAATTAACATGGCATGAAGATAGAATAAATAAATATGGAAAACTATAGCAGCTAGAAGACACTCTTCATTGGAGGAGAATTGATCATGAGTCTACTGACTTTGGAAACAAGTTGAGAAACCTTCATCTTATGTTATCTACAGATAGAGTAAATACTTTTGGTTTTCAAAGAAACACTCACAGTACATGGCCGATTATGCTGGAAAATTATTACTTGCTAGTGTGGTTATGCATGAAATGAAAACACATCATGTTATTTATTCTTATATTAGGATCAAAAAAACTGGGTAATGATATTGATGTTTATTGGGATCCATTGATCTAGGATTTTAAATTGTTATGGGATTCATGTGTTACAATGTATGATGCTTACAAAAATAAATATTTTACATTGGGATCCATGTTTTATAGGAAAATAAATCACTTTTCTACTTATATAAATTTTTCAGGATATATCATTAAAGGAACTCTGGGGTGTCCCATTTGCAAACAAGGTACACAATCAATTAGGTTGAAAAATTCATTGAAAAATATGTTTCTATGACATCGTATATTTCTACCCTTACAACATAAGTACTGATCTTGGACTACATCACTTGATGGAAGTTCAAAAAAATGTACAACATTGTCTCCACTAAGAGGTGATCAACTATTTGATAAATTTAAATATGTGGTCACCACTTTTGGTAAACCATTTTCAAAAAACCATAAAAAATTGTTGTAAAAATAAATCAGTTCTTTTTTAAATTATCTGTCACGACCCGTCCTCGGGGCCCATGTCGTGACTACCCCAAGCCCGCCTTCCATAGGCTAGGGGCTGGCGACTAGCACCAAGGCATAAATCCCGGTAAAAAGGGAAGGCATTGCCTTTGTAAAGTAAACAAGCACCTCAGAGTAAGCAAGCGGAAAATGTAAACACTAAGTAAAAACTGGTACAACAGTAAGTGCAGAAAAGTAAATGGTCCAGTATACAAACCCAAACTGAAAGTAAAGTACAACTCGAAAGGGAAAATAGCAACTGAAAAGTAAAAGCTGCTACGCCGTGCTGTCCACTGTAAATCTCACCTGAAGGGTGGGTACAGATAGCTCCACTGCTCCTCGGGTATCACCGTCCGCTCCGAGTATGTCCTTCCCAGTGGTCCACCTCCAGGTACCATCCTGCTCCACAAGCCCCCACCACGATCTGCGTTGTCCATCATCTGCAACCAACACAACGTAGTGCGGGCATAGCCTGTGCAGGGGTGAGTATAAGCTACTCAGTAGGGACCCTGAGACCCCTGAAGGTCTCCCAAAATCCACAAAGGATAAACCACAAAGGAAAGATACAATCACGAAGTAACAACCGAAACTGCTTAAGTATATGCCCATACATATACCTAAGTCATCAATTCCAGTACGCACCAACCTCCAAGCCCAAGTACAACCCAGCCCACACAGGAAAGTATACGTATTTCATACAGGAAAGAAAAATGTAATCCACACAGGATAGAACAACACAATCCACACAGGAAAGAAAACAGGTTTCAGCTCACACATGTATAATTTTTCGGAGACGATAGAGATGATCACTGATCCATCTAAGTCGTCAGGACCACAAAGGATCGATAGGTACTAACCCCCGAAAAGACCCACACCGGATCGGTAGGAAACTAACCCCCGCAAAGACCCACACAAGATCAGACCCACACAGGATCTGTAGGCGCTGGCTCACACAGAACCGCTGAGCGCTGACCCACGCAGGATTGGAACCACACAGGATCGGTAGCACTGATCCACATAGGATCGCTGAGTGTTGTAGTCGTCGTCGTCGAATCCACTGAGGATCTCTGTACAGTCGTCGTCGCAGTCACAGTAGTAGTCGCAGCTAGCACTAGGGTTCTAGCACACTGGAAGCTCGTTTTGGAGGGTCCGCTCCACGAGCCGAGAGGCTGAAACATCAACTGACACATAGTCCAGAGTTGATGTATCCAAAAGTTCTGTATCATCAACAGGAACTCAACGCAACAGACGGCGCGTCAATCGGACGCCCGGTCTGAGAATTATTGGCTTTTTCGTCCGAGGGCCCCGGTTGGTTTTTAAGGAAAAACCAACCCGACCGTACTCCACCTACATCCAAACCTCGGGCGGAGTAAGCCAAAATATTCTTCTCACTAAGAGGAACTCAACAAAGTCGACGGTACATCAATCGGACGTCTGTAACTCAAGATATGAGTGTTTCCGCTCCGAGGGCCCGGTTGGTTTCGTGTACGAACCAACTCTGTCAAACTCAAAGTATTTCTAAACCTTCAGTGTGATATTTCTAAATGACCGTATCGTTCCAAGGATCGTGTCGCCACTGACGGCGCGTCGATCGGAGGTCCGTAGCCCGAGTTATGGGCATTTGAATCCAAACAGTCCGAAAATGGGGGTTTCAGGCCCGGCCCGAGACCCCCCCTGTCAGCCCGAACCGGGTCGACCAGCCCCGATCCGGGTCGGCCCGGCCCGGCTCGGCTGGGAGCGTCCCAACCCGGCGCGGCCCAGCCCAGCTGGGCACAGCGCGCCCAGCACGCTGCCAGCTCGACCTTCGGCCGAGCTGTTGGAAAAAGGGGGGGCGCTTGCCCCCCTTGAGTAACCGTGCCCCCCCCCATTTATGGGGGGACGTTTGAAGCCGGTCGGGGGAATTTAATTCCCCCGGCTCCTACCTTTCCAGCCGGCCCAACCTGTCCGGCCGGTTCCTGCTCAACGGGATCGGCGATGGCCGGTCCCCTTCCAGCTCCGACGCCGGCGGCGCGGTCCGGTCGCCGGTCACCTTGCTCCGCCGCGGCCTGGAACCGGCTGCGACCCTTTACGTCCGGAGCGGTGCGACGCCACCGCGCCCCTCCGCCGCGGACCTGCTCTGGCCGCGGCGTCTTTGGCTTTCTTCGATGCGGCGCGACGGCGTCACGTCCTTTAACTTCTTTCCACGGCACGGCGCGACGGCGCCGCGCAATTTCCTTTCTCTTGATTCCGCGTGGTGCGACGGCACCATGCCTTCCCATACCAATCCACAAGGAATCAATCATGAAAATAAGGAGGAGGGTCGGCTGTGTTTGTGCGGTCTGACCCCCACGCATTATTCGATAACAAGAAGTTTTAAAATTTCACGAAGAAATTCAGGAATGTAACACGAACAAAAGAATTAATTACAATCCCTTACCTCGGTTCAGAATGGTGCACGTTAATCGAGCCGTGGAAGAAGAGTGTCGCAGAGGTCGGGCGTCACAGAAAATGAACGTTGATTCCGTTGTCGTCGAGGTGCTTTCGAAGAAGAAACGTTGTTGGAAGAAGACATTGCGTTCTTTGGCGGAGATGTTCTTCATTGAAGAACGGTGTTCTTCACGTTCTTCGTCGAGGTTGAAGAAGAAGAAGACTTCACGCTTCCCAAACCTCTCAATGTGGAAAAAGCTCTAATAATAATAAAATAAGACCAAGTCTTAATTTTATTAACACAACTTAACCATTTCAAATTCAAGAGTTTGAAATTAAGTAACTCACCTTATTAATTATAACATGTTGTCAAAAAAATTAATGAATGTGAGTTAATGGGGAGTTAGGAAGGTGAGGGGTTAAGAGGGGTACATCATACATTTTCTTGATGTTATGAATGCTTAAAAAAATGTTTGTTATAGTGTCGTTGGTACATTGCTAAATTCCCCTAGAAAAACAATTGAGGGAATTAAGGGTAGCTTTGACATGGTTGACATAAGAATATGAGAAGATTTGGAACTAGTGAATAGTGAAAAACAAACATTTCTTCCCTCTGCTGCTTACACTTTTTCCAGGAAGGAGAGATATCAATTTTGCAACTTCTTGAATGACATAAACATTCTAGAAGGGTATTCATCGAATATCAATAAAATCATGTCGATGCACAATTTTATGTTAAAAAGTATAAAATCACAAGACATCCATGTTTTGATGCAAGATCTAATTCCTATAGCATTATGTTTCGTTTTTTCTAAGAATTTCCATCATACATTAACAAAGCTATTTTTCTTCTTAAAAGTTATATATAACAATATTATAGACCCATCAATATTTCCGACTATGGAAAGAGAAATTTTGATCATATTATGTGAATTGGAAATGTTTTTCCCACTAAAATTATTTGATATGATGGTTCATTTGATGGTTCGCTTGGTGAGAGAGATTTGGCTATGTGGTCCTGTGCACGATAGATGGATGTACCACATTGACCAATATATGAAGATTTTGAAAGGGTTTGTCAAAAATAAAAGTCGGATAGAGGGTTGTATTTTAGAGAGATATATTGTTGAGGAATTAGTTGAATTCTATACTGAATACATGTCGGATGTGGAGAGTATTGTTCTAACAAAATCTCGTCACACTGGGCAACTTGCGGGTGAAGGAATTTATGGAAAAGAGGTTGTCACAATGAATATTTTAGATCAAGAACATTCCTACCTTTATGTTTTGTATAATAGTTTGGACACTGATCCTTATGCTGAAACCAAGAAAGAAATTATTAGGCATTCCAATCCGTCAAGGGATGAAAAACGGATATCAAATAAACATAATAAAAAATTTATAGGATGGTTTTCAGACCATATTTTTAAGAATTTAGATAAAAATCCAGAATCAATTTCAGAACAACTTCGATGGCTATACATTCTATACTAATGAACATGATAAAGACAGTACCATACAGAATAGTGCAATTACACTTTTGGATGAAGTGATTGATGTTTTTTGTGATAATGATAGAAATCCAATTTATGAAAATATGTCTCAATTTGGCATCATTAAAAAATAGGGGAGTTGGATTATAAGATATTCCGAGTGTAGTTTTTTCAATGAAAGTGGTTTGATAATAAATGTGCTGTTAAAATAGATGATTTTGGATTTATGAATGTTTATTTCTATAAGGAAGGGTACACATATGAACTCTTTATAAATTCATAACAGGTAGTACACCTATGTTATGTTCCAAACCACCCAAAATAAAACTAGTCAATTTTTCTACAATCAAACAAACCATTGAACAGTCAGACTGTAATTCCGTAGAGGATGACCCTTTCATTGGTATGTCGCAATCATTTCATTGCATTCCTCATGTAGAAAACATTTTTTTAGGTCAGAGGAGACCATAATGAAGGGATTTTGATAGCCGATAGAGGGGTCAAATCCCTTCAACCTTTAAAAAAATAGATTTCAGTAATCGAGTTATATTTTTTCTAATATATATTGTGTTTCTTTATTTTAATATCTATTCACTGCTACTTTTTTATCTAAATTAAATGTTAAACTAATTTTACAAATAATTAATTCTGCATGTGATGATGTTCCCAATCCCGAGGTACAACATGTTTCTCAAACTACTTCTGCTCATAGTGAAGACAAACAATTATTTTCTCAACCAATTATCTTATGTTAATATTTCATTGCTTTTAATTTTATGTTATCTAAATTAAATATTAAACCAATTTGGAAGATAATTACATTTGTCCATGATGATTCTCCCAATTTCTAGGCACAATAGGTCCCCCAACCTACACCTGCTGGTTGTGCAGAGAAACAATAGGTTTCTGAACCTGTTGATGCTCCCAGTATAAAGGTACAACCACCATCTGTAAATGTTGATGTTATCCCTCCAGATTTAGAGAAACATATTGAATATGGTGGATATGAGGATATGAAAGGTGATGAAACACCGGTGACACAGAAAAAATAGTAGTGTTGTAGTTTGATAGTATTAGAAAGAATCATTAAGGCTAAAGAGAAAGGCATCAAATGCGAGATTCGATGGAATAAGTAGGGCCAACATGTTTACCCCAACAAGGCCATGTTCAGTAGTTACATTGGAATTTTCACTCAGAATCTCATGGCGATTGATGTAACTTCATTGAACCATGTTGTGGACGAGATTAAGACCCTGATGTGGGGAGATATTATGGTAAAATTATGATATCATTTTTTTAATTTACTAAAAATTAAATTATGAAACACTTACTTACACTTCATAGTCTCTTGAAAATTTAATTTATAGTAGATGACTCATGCAAAGAATATGACTTAAGGGTTGCATGGAGGATTCACATGGGTTTTTGGATACTTTTAATGAAATTTCATCTTATAGTTTCTGAAGGTAAAATAAAACTGGTCCCACCTCTTATTTATGAGCACCTGATAACCCAAGCATCATTGGATGGATTTACTGGCCATTGTGTGAAATAGTCTTTTAATGATACATTGTGTTTGGTAATATGTTTTTTAATATTAAGTGTATTTATCAATTTGATTGATATTCTTTTATTTATGAAACATAATCTGAGTGTGAAAATAAAAAATGGTCATCAAAACCAGTGTACCCCTTATATAAAGTAGGGATGGGGTATGCAACACCTAAAAAAATTAGTAGGTATTTTAAATCTACCGAATCAATTTATGTGACATAAAACAAAACAATAAGTATGTTATTTTGTTTATATTAATCTTAAAGAGTCAAAATCCCCAACCACTTCCATCCCATGCCATGTGCTATGGATGGAGGCACGTGTAACTAAATATAGGAAACTAATAGATTAAAACACACAGAAATTGTGGGAAACATGTGATAGTATAACATAGTAAAAATTTGTTTTGCTTTAAATATCTATTACATAACAATGATTACTTACTATTCTATATTTTCTATTTCACATAGTCACAAGAATCAACAACACCCACACTGAATGTATACATACTTTCAGTGGAATTGAAGCAGCCACAAAAGTATGGCCGCATCTGAGGTGCGGGCTTTGTGGTGACACCCTGAACATATTTTGAGAAAAAAACAAGAGGAGAGTAAATGTGAAGAAATGAAAAAGCTGAGATAAATATCAGATATACTTAAAGAACAATTCCAATGGAAAAAAGATATAATATAATGTTCGGTGGGGGAGAGGAAGAGAAGAAACAACTCAAGAAAAACCCACGCATAGATATCCAACCCCACTCCCCCCCCCCCAGTTTTGAGGTTACCCATTCCCATCAAAAACAATTCTTAACTGAGCTAGTCAATTTTCTAATAATTGTTTCCATGAAATGTGAATTAGATAGACACTAAACACTGATACCTTTCCTATATTGATATTCTAATGGGTTAAAATTAATGTGATTTATATCTATCAAAACCCACCAATCACCTTATAGAAAGGGCTAAAATGTTCAATATCCCGAATGACATGATACACAATAGACCACTTCTGATAGTTCATTTTAGAGTGTCAATTACTATTTCCCTAGAATTGAGAGGCGAGCTACCTGTTCCAATAGATAATGCAGATATTCATATGGTCGAACAAGTTCTTGGAACATTCATCACACGACCGTCACATATTATAAAAAAACATGTCCACAAGGAGATCTTAATTACCAATTTAATTTTCAAGCTAAACCTTAAAAATTTAATGAAAAAATTCGGACTTGATTCATTTTGTTACAAATGGAAAAAAGGGTAGGGGTGAAATGAAAGACCGTTTCAAAACCATCTAAAGGATCAAACACCTGATCAAAATGATCTACCCTAACCACCTTAACCCACCCCCATTATATATCCACATTTATTATCATTAAAGGATCATGTAGATACAAAGTTGGAATATAGTGGTACTCACGTAAATGATTTTGAAGAAAATATGTATGGAGGGGAAGATCCAGACTTCATTGGTGTTGAGAGTGCAACTAAAATCCTCAACTATGAATGGTTAAGTATCTTAGTTATAAATATATATATATGAGGTATGTTTTCATGATTTTATTTTCCAAAAGCTGATATATTGTATAAATTATGACTAAATACATTTCATATATTTCATAGGAATATATATGAAAAAAATAAATGGATTTCCCTATGAACATAAATTTTCACTCATTAGTCATCACATCGCCTCTTCAAAACAAAAAGACATAAATTACACAAAAGAGGGTGAAATAGTGGCGGGCCTGCTCAAATCATTTAAAAAAAATTATGCATGAAAGACTCTTCTTAATACCAATGATGCAGGGGTAAAACTCTACAATTTTACCATATAAAATATATTTTAATTTATTTCATTACTAGTTTCTTTTTGGTGTGTTTAGGCAGCCATGAATGCTTATTGCAATAAATTTGGAATCCAATGATTTATTTTTTTGATTCAACGGATGGATATCCAACCAACATACCACACATGATGGAATTATTCAATTTTTAATATACTACATAAAACATTTTAAAATTAAACATCAAATTATATAATTTATATTATCATTTAATGAGGATTATGTTATGATAGGGTGGTACATGAATATCATTTACATCATAGAATATGGTCATAGGAAAAGGACAATAAATCTCACAAGTACTACAGCTGGATAAGTATCTGGGTATATATAATAAGATTTCACTATCCAAAAATATATAAAAAAATTACTTATTTTTCTCAATGTTTCTACAATGTTCGAAATAAACAAACAGAAAATAATGTGGTTATTATTTTTGTAAATTTATTAGAGAGTTCATATTACCTGAACCAACTACAATCCCCAAAGAGGTATTTTAAAAATATAATTTCTATTTCATTTAAAATATTTATTAATCCTTTCTGTATTTATATTTTTCATTACTACCACGACTTCCAAAAATATTAATATTCACAAGACGATATAGATATGTTTAAGAAACGAATGGGCATCATACCTGATTGGATAATGTACAAAAATATCATGAAGATGGTAAAATTATCAAATAATTTCGAATTTAATAATCTTGTCTACCTTATCTTTCTCTTTATTTGATAGTAATTCTTTGATTTTTATAGGCTAAACGCCCCACTAAAAATCATGTCTGTTCTAGTCCTTGTTTGTGCACTAAATGAATTGCATGTTGGTTGGTTTATGAAAAGAAATTAGTGGTACTCATTTACATGGTATGTGTTTTGTTGATAAAACACACAAGATAACAAGTATCCAGAAGGGATTTCTCCATACCTTGATTTGGTTGTGCCATCTTGAGACATAATGGGAACATTATATTACTCCACACTTCTCGTTTTCAACAATGGGAATGGGTTTTCTCCAAAAAACATCAATTCAATCTGTAACATTGGAAAATCCCCTCTTTAGTCGACCCAGTGAAGAACCAACTGTCAAATATTCATTCAGTGGTAATGAATATATAACAGCTAGTTCTTAATTGGGATCACTAAAGCTATGATACAGAAGGAATATGTTATTCTGTGTCAACCATACAGGGATCAAAGGTTTTTCCATAATCCTTCTAAACTGGTAAGAGTGAGCATATTGAGCAGGTCAGGTTTTTTTTCATAGGCATGGGTGCATTGATTTTCAAGTAGAAAAATGTACTTAAAATGTGTTCTGATATTTTAGTACAATCATACATGATTCAATTATGATGTGTTGAAGACAACTGCACCTCAATATGACGCACAGTGTCCCCAATATGACTCCAAATGTGTCTTTATTTAAAATTGGCATAAATTCAAGTAAAAAAACACAACTGGAATACTAAAAATAGAGGTAATGAAATCCGATTGGTTTGATAATTTATGAAAATTATTTATCAGTCGTTTGTGATGTGTAGGAATCAACTTCACCTCAATCCAATGTACAATGTCACTGGTATAACCCCAAATGTGTCTTGTTATTTAAAACTGACATTAATTCAAGTAAAAAAACACAACTGACATATAACAAACCATATAAACACATTATGATTGCTTTTATACTTTATGAAAACAATCCCTGAGTCATTTTTGATGTGTAGGAATCAGCATCACCTCAATCTGACACATTGTGTGATCAGTATGACTAAAAGTTTCCATTATGATTTTAAAATTGACATTTTAGCTCAAAACATGTCACTCACTAAAAACCAATCTAATGTGCTCCAATTGTCTTTAAAATTAAGTTCAGTGATGTGTACATCTATTGTGACATTTATGAAGAAATATCATATCAAATTGATTCACAATGTGACCGTTATGACTCAAATTGCATGTTTCCTGTTTGAGATGACATTTTTGGACAAAAACACAACTGACATACTAAAACTAATGAAATTCATTATGATTGTTTTTAAACTTTTGTAAAATGATATATCAGTCATTTTTGATATGTAGGAATCAACCGCACCTCAATCTGAGGCACAGTGTCACCATTATGACTCTAAATGTGTCTTCTTATTTAAAATCGACATTAATTGAAGTAAAAACACAACTGACATACTAAAAACTGATAAAACACATTAAAATTATTTTGAAACATTAGTAAAAATATCCATGAGATAGTTGTGATATGTAGGAATCAACCCCACCTCAATCCGACGAATGGTGTGACTGGTATGACAAAAATATTCTATTATCAGTTTAAAATTAACATTTTAGCTCTAAACGTTTCACTAACTGGAAACCAAGATAATGCACATTGATTGTTTTCAAAACTAAGTATAGTGATTTTTCATTTATTTTTGACGTGTATGAAGCAGTCTCACATCAAACTGATGCACGATGTGACTGGAATGACTCAAGTTTCTTGTTCTTGGTTTGAAATGACATTTTAGTAAAAAAACACAACGGGCGTACTAAAAACCTAGGAAATGCATTAAAAATATTTTTATACTTTATTACAACAATCTATTAGTCATTTGTGATGTTTTAAAATTCATCTCACCTCAATCTGATGCATGATGTCACTAGTATGACTCTAAATGTATCTTCTTACTTAAAATTGACATTAATTCAGGTAAAAAACACAAATGAAATTCTAAAAATTGAGAAAACACATTCATATTATCTTTAAACTTTAGGAAAATTATCCATGAGTTAGTTTTATGTCTAAGAATCAACCCCACCTCAATCCAACGAATGGGGTGACCGGTATGACAAAAATTATCAACTATCAGTTTAAAATTGTCATTTTAGCTCAAAACATTTCACTCACTAGAAACCAAGAAAACACACTCTGGTGGTCTTAAAAATTAATTAAATCTATTTTCCAGTTATTTTTAATGTGTATGAAGTAGTCTCACATCAAACTGAAGCATTATGCAGCTTGTAGGACTCAAATTTCATGTTTTTGGTTTGAAATGGCATTTTAGTAAAAAATCAGAACTGATATAATAAAAACTGAGGAAATGCATTCCAATTGTTTTTATATTTTAGTAAAATGATCTAACAGTAATTTTTGACATGTATGAATTAACCGCACCTCAATCCTACGCACAATGTCACTGGTATGACTCCAAATGCAACTTCTTATTTAGAATTGGCATTAATTCAAGTAAAAAAACACAAGTAAAATAATAAAATTTGATCAAACACATTCATATTGAATTGAAACTTTAATACAATGATCCATGACTCAGTTGTGATGTGTAGGAATCAACCCCACCTCAATCTGACGAACGGTGTGATTGGTATGACTAATAGTGTCTGTTATCGGTTTAAAATTGACATTAGAACACAAAATGTGTCACTCACCAAAAACCAAGAAAACACACTCTGATTGTCTTAAAAATTAAAGACATAGATTTTTCAGTTCTTTTTGACATGTATGAAGTAGTCTCATGTCAAAAAAATTCATTATATGACATATATGATGCAAATTGCTTGTTTTCATTTTGAAATGACATTTCAGTAAAAAACACAATTCACATACTCAAAACCAATGAAATGTATTCCAATAGTTTTGATATTTTAGTAAAATTATCTATTAGTAATTTTTGAAATTTATTAATCAAATGAATCTCAAAATTATGCATGGTGTCACCGGTATGACTCAAAATGCGTCTTCTTATTTAAAATTGACATTAATCCATGTAAAGAAACACAAATGACAAAAAAAATCGAGCAAGATCGTTCATATTTCATTGATACTATAATAAAAAGTTCTATAAGTCAGTTACTATGTGTAGGAATCAACACCACCTCAATCCGACAAATGGTGTGACTGGTACGACTAAAAGTGTGTACTATGAGTTTAAAATTGATATTTTAGCTCCAAATGTTTCACTCAATAAAAATCAAGAAAATACACTCTCAGTGTCTTCAAAATTAAGGAAATAAATTCTTAATTCCTTTATAACATGCATGAAGAAGTCTCCTATCAAACCGACAAATTATGTGACTGGTATGACTCGAATTGCATGTTTTTAGTTTAAAATGAAATTTTAATAAAAAACACAACTCACAAACTGAAAGCTGAAAAAATTCATTCATATTGTTCTCATAATTTAGTAAAATGATCCATTATTTATTTGTATCATGAAGGAATAAACCTCACCTCAATATGACCTGCAGTGTGACCACTATAACTCCATATTTGTCATTTTTATAAAAAAATTACCTTTTTAAATGTATTCGTCATATTAATGTTTAATTTATTTCTCTATAGTATTAATAAAGTTATATTTGTTTTATTATATAGGTGGAACCTTTTTCTCAATTTGGTATGATTTTTTCTGTGACTATTACTATTAGAGAAATTTTTTATAGGGGACCAGAAAACTCAAAAGAGATAAAATTAATGTTTTTAACTTTTTGTTGGATATTTGTAAGTGTAATTTTATAAAACAATATTCAAAATGTATATAGAATTGTTTTTTGGTATATACCATGAGTGAATATTTTTATATTTATGATATCAATTAAATTTATATAACATTTTTTTCCAATCGTTTGTGTGTGTTGTCTGTTTTTTCATCATTTTCATCGTGTATGTGGTTCTTTTGTATATACTATAGGTGGTTATTTTTAGCAGGTTTTTTTTGGTTTGTGCAGATTTTTTATTTTGATGTGGTTATTTTGGTCTACTTTTTGGGTGGTGTTTATTTTGTTCAGGTTTTTGGGTGTGCTGTTATATAAATAGAACTCCTAGGTAGGGAAGCCATTATCAGCACTTCAAATAGCACTGATACCCCCCCCCCCACCTTTATTAGTGCTAATTGAAGTGCTGATAAATGGGGACTTTATCAACGCTTTTCGGAGCACTGATAAAGGACCCGTTTTATCAGTAATTTTTTAGCACTGATAAAGGGTACTCCTTTTAATAGTGTCTCTATTGTTAGTACTTTTTTATCATTGATAATGGTATTTTTTAGAACGGATAAAATTCTATTTTTGGTAGTGATAATAAACATAAACAATATTAAAAAGACATGAGATTGTTCAATAGACTCTTATAACTTGGTATATTGGGATCATATTCTCCAGGTAAAAAAATAAAATCACATGAAGTTTAAAATATCATGAAAAGAAATAAATTCATGATATAACATATAAAATGGAAGTATATACACCTTGAAAAATATTTTAGGTTCATAATAAAACATGAGTCTCAAAGAAGGAAAATTGAAACAAAACATTTTTACTGGTTTGGTAACTTTTGAAACATAGACCCCATGTAATAAATGTCATAAAATGGATATGTGAATAACATAAAATTTAATTGTAAGAAAAAAATAATACAATCATGGTTAGTATATACACCAAACAAAATTAATGAGTGGTGAATATAACATGTATCTCACAAAAATAAAAAGTGATATTAAATCCCCATACCTTTTGTCTTGACTCTCATCATACTCATAAAAAACACATGTATAATAAATATAAATTTATTACACATATTTTAAAAAACCATATTTTTATATATAATTCCATATATATTTTTTATGGCCTTATATTACCCACTTGTTAACAATCATATTTTATGGTTTCACTTTGGGTAATATTCGCTTTATTCTTCGCATGTTCATTAATTTGTTTTATCTTTGGTATTTATAATTTATATAATTATTTACATAATTTAAAACATTATATAAATATCATTTATGTTCATTATATTTATATTATAATAATCTACATAATATAAAAGTATGAAATATAATACACCATTCATGGAGATGGTAGGTCATACATAGACATTAACGTTTTTTCGTTTAATTGTCGTGTTAAAAGAAAGAAAGTAAAATACATATCTGTGGGTGTGTGTGTATATCATTATTACCAAAGATTTATGATATCATATATATCTTATATATTCACTAAAACCATCTTTAATATAATCCATGTAGTGTATGAAAGAATCATAATTCTTTGAGGGGGCTGTAGTCCGCACTTCATCAAACAAAATTATCGTATTAACACAAAATGGAAAATAAAAAGGATTATGTGGTAAAAGGAATACATAAGACTAAATAAATAATAAATATAAAATGTAAAATATATAAACATACTATCAGTCATAATTTCCACCATGATAGGCGGTAAGGAAAATTAAGAAATCATCATTTAGTGAGGCGGTAGTTCACTGTAGACATAAAGAGTATGTTCACTATCCATAATATGGAGGTGTGTGTCAGTTTATGTTGATATATTAGAAGAAAAATATACTATTATATTGAGAATAATATTTTTGTTATAAAATAATTCAAATAATAAATTGGAGGGGGTTGTGAAAGAAAATAAAAGGACTTGAAAGAAGACATTACCTCTCAATAGGGTAACTCCTTTTGGTTTGTGCCAAAAGGATTAACTGGATAGATTTATGACAAATTGAATGATTCTTATAGGAATTTAGGGATATTTTAAAATGTATTGGGAAGATATTTTGTGAACATAAAAGGTTTGGGAGTTTTGAATAAGAGGGAGTGGTGGTGGCCTTTTATAGGGACGGAGGAGTCGTAATCTTGTAAATATTTGAAGGGAGAATTTCACCCATGTTTCCCATGTTGCAAGAGGATAAGATAATGATCTAGATCTGAGGAAAGGTATTCTAGAGTCTTAATATGGACATCCAATGGATTTTGGACAAGTATACTGGTCATTTTTGTCCTTATGGTTATGGTTTAGTCCCTTATAAAGATTAAATCAACCTTAATCGATGCAATTAATTTTAATCACATTCACTAATATTTTTTGTCAAAATATAAGTTGAAATTATTAGAAATTATAAATTATTATGATTAAAAATATAGAATCCATTTTTCTAAATTCCAATCACATAAGTGGAAGAAATTAATTTAAAATTATTCCCGTAGTCGGGTCGACAATGTCGGTTTCTAAAAGTAAAAACAGTCAAAAGTTAGATAATTGTTTATATCAAATTTCAACATGAAATTGGTTCCAATTACCCACATTGTATTAATTGATAAAAATTATATATAATTAATATTTTAAAACTAATTAAATTATAATTCAACCTCATAAAAAAAATTTATGAAAAAAAATTTTGAATTTGAATCTGGTATTTTTCACTATTTATCCAAAAATGAAGTTTCTCAGAAAAATCCTAAAATATTCACCCTAAGATAAATTTTCCAACATAAATTCAAAAAATAATGTTTATTTTATCAAATTAAATTTATAAATGTTTCTAAAATTAATTTCATTATTAAAAGAGTTTCATTCAACATGATGTTATTTTTAGACATAAAAGGACTACCAAAAATCATATCTTTCATTATAAATATGTTTTTTTATATAAAAAATTAAAAATAATATTCGAAAACTAGTTATTAGTATTAATATTAACAATTTTAATATCTAGGTTCTAATTACCTCATTTAAATAATTATAGTAGATTAATGATATTTCATAGAAACAACATTATTGCGTGTAATATATGCCAAGTCGGTGTTACGTGCAATGTACACCAAGTTGATGTTTAATGTAATTTATGCTCAGTTGTCCTTGTGTAATTTATGTCAATATGGTGATATGTGAAATCAATTTTAGACTTAGTTTAATTCAAGACATAAATGAAATTTTAATTTATTCGAGAAAAAAAGCTCCATAAATACTCAGGGAGTTACATTAATCCCCCATTAAAATGAATTTTTACCTCAAAATTAATCACTCATGTAAAAAAATGTGGAAAATTAAGAGTCATAATATCCTCAAGTTCCAACATATCTTACTCTAATGGGTTATTTCTCCAAAAATCATTGACCAGGTGAGTGGCCTTGTTTCGTAGAACATTCTCTCTATGGTCCAAAATTTCAACAGGTTGCTCCTCGTAAGAAAAATCCGGCTCTGGTGATATAACCACTAATTTCAGTACATGTGAAGGGTCAGGTATGTACTTCATCGGTAGATATACATTGAACACATCAAGGACTTGATAGAAATTTTAATGGAGTGCCAAGCGATAGGTTATCATCCTGATATGATCAAGAATCTCAAAGGTACTTATATACCTAGGGATTAATTTCCCATTCTTCTGGAAATCATAACCTTATTCGAGGGTGATATTTGTAAAAACACAACCAAAATAAAATTCCAACTCATTTCGATGGTTATTAGTGTAACTTTTCTGCTAACTTTGAGCTTCCTTGATATGTTACTGAATGGTTCTAACCTTCTTGACCATTTCTTTAGAAATCTCATGTCCTAATAGATTTTATTATCGAACTTCAACCCAACACATTGGAGATCTACATTTATTCACATAAAGGGATTCATAAGGAGACATATATATTCATGATTGAAAGCTATTGTTGTAAGAAAACTCAACTATATTAAGGTGATGATCCCAACCACCTTTGAAATCTAGAGAACAAAATATTAACATATCCTTTAGGGTTTGAATTGTTCTTTCAGACTTACCATTTGTCTGAGGATGATAAGTACTGTTGATACTCAATTATATATAAATTTCTTGTTGAATACTTCACCAAAACATAGAGGTAAACCTTGTATCCCAATCTAATACAATGGAATGTGGTACTCCATGAAACCTTACCACTTCTTTAATCTATATACTTGAAAGTTGATCTAGAGAGAACCATTCTCTAATAGCGACCAAGTGGGCTAACTTAGTAAGGTGATCGACTACCACCCATATATAATTAAACACCTTAGAGGTCTTTCTTTGTCCAATGACAAAATAAAATTTGATTTTATCCCATTTCCCTTCTGGTATGGGTAATGGATGTAACATCCCTTTATACTTTTTTCCTTCCTCCTTAACTTGATGGAATACTAAGCACCAAGATACGAGCTCTGTGATATCTATCATTATGAAATACCACCATAAGAATTATTTCAAATTCCTATACATATTGTTAATTCCATGATTAATAGAGAATTAATAACTATGAGATTCCTCTAATATGTCCTTCTTCAAACTCATAAGCATTTCAGACTTTCTTTTCAGCCCTTTATCTTCCTTATTTGCCTCATTAATCTTCACCAGGATAGAGGGTTGAACATTCATTTGATAAAGATAAAATTTTCCCATTCCTTTAATATTTACATATCCATACTTTTAAAATCCCACAATATTGGATATTTTGTAATCCTCATCAGGGATAGGAAAGCATGATTGTCCTAACTCAAAGAATCATCCTCCTTGTTCACTTTCCTAGGGTGTTAATGTATTGAACAGTCATAATCCTTTATTGAGTATGACTATATTCTCTGGAAAATGGTCAAATAATTCTATGTGAATATATATTTCATACATTTTGTATCATTATATTATCACACATTTCTATAAAAATATAATTCATCCATATCTTTAATGAAAAAAATACTACTTCTATCTCCAAATCATGAGTTGGGTAATTTTTTTGGTGAATCTTCAACCGTCATAAGGCATGGTATATAACCAGGTTATTCTTCATAATAACACATCCCAATCCCTTCTTGGAATCTTTAAAAAGATTAAAAATCTTTCCTTGTTTTAGATTAATGTAAGCACAGGTTCACTAACTAACCTTTTATTTAGTTTCTTGAAATTTTCCACACATTAATCCATCTAGAAGAACATAACACCCTTCTATGTTAACTTGGTCAGATTATTAAATGTTCATGAGAATTTATCCAAAAATGGTTGATAATATCCATATAATGCAGGAAAGCTATAGATCTCAATCATCGTGGTTGTTCCAGGCCAGCATTCAGTGTCCTCTTTCTTTGATGGATCTACTACTATACCATGTCTTGAGATTATATGACCTAAAAATGAAACATTTTGTAGCCAAAATTTATACTTTGTAAATTTTTCATATATCTTATCTTTACTTAGTATCTTTATACAATAATCAAGTGATCTTAATGCTCTTACTTTCTCTTTTAATAGATAAGAATATCATCTATAAAGACTACCACAAACTGCTCGAGGTAGTCTCTAAGGACTCGATTCATTAAATCCATGAAGATGGAAGGGGAATTAGTAAGTCCAAAAGTAATCAGTATATATTCATAGTTCCTATACCTTATATAGAATGTCATATTGGGTATATCATCTCTCTTGGCCCTCAATTGATGATATCCATAATGAATTTAAATCTTGGAAAAGTATAGATGTCTGTATAATTGATCGAACAAGTCATCATTACGGGGTAGAGGATACTAATTGTTGATCATGATTTTTCTCAACTCCCAATAATAAATTTAGATATGCAATGATCCATATTTCGTTTTCACATAAATAATAGTTTCACCTCATAGTGACACACTTGGTCTAATAAATCCCTTCATTAATGTTTTCTTGGAGTTTCTCCATTAATTCTAGCAATTCTATAAGGATTCATTGAAATTGGTGTGGAACCAGGTATGAGTTCTATTGAGAACTCAACATCACGTTTTGGTGGAATACTATGAAACTCATCAGAAAATACATCCAAAAAATCATAGATAGTAGGCATAACATCGGTGTCAAATTTCTCCCCAACATTTTTAGATAAAAACCCATTTTAAGGGAAATTAAGATTCTTACAGAGGATGTAATGTCCATAGAAAGTTCATACTTATCATCAAATGGATGCATAATCATAAGAGGGTTATAAATATCAAAATTAACTTCCCTTCCTCGACAATTGATATGGTAATTATGCAAATAAATTCAATCCACGGATAAGATTACATCAAATTAAACAAAAGGAAGAATGAAAAGATTTATAATAAGTACATTCCCAAAAACATCAACTAGATATGAATCATATACTTGAGATAAAATCATCGTACCATTAGGGGTTTTCAAAACTAATTTTACATCTTATTATTTTTGTGGAATATAAACACCCTTATAAAAGTATTTGAATATGAAATATTGGGTATATTTAGAATCAAATATGACATTATCAGTTCTAGAGTGTATGGTAAGTGTGACTTTCATTAATTTTCTATCACACCCCTCATCAGAAATTGCTATAGAATGAGATTTCCCCTTCTCCCTTAGCTTACGAGGTTACTAACACTAATCTTCATCACCAGACCTTGGTTTTAGGCAGTGGTTAGCGTAATTCATTTTCCCCTTACACTTTTATAACTTAATCATGGGAGGTTAATTTTTTGCCTCTTTTCCCCATTAAAAAATTAGGTGACTTCTTCTCATCACTTCGATAATCGAATTCCTAATCACCTACCCTTCCACAATAAAAACACTTATTATTCCCCTTAAGCCAATTTCCTCTATCCTTATTCCCACACATAAAATATAAAGGGAATATCTTCTTATTCTCTCCATGGTTTTTAGATTTTCCTTTAAACTCCATATTTTTCCTCTTATCAAAACGATGAGATTGATAAATAACTCCAACCTCAATTTCAAACATTATTTCACAATGTAAAATCTCATTGTAGATACTAAATTCTCTTATGTCCAATGATCTTTTAAGACTTGACATTATGCCACTGAAGAAACAATCAACTTTACTTTTGTGTTGGATGATAATTACTGCAGTGTACCTTTCATGTCTTGTGAAAATAGACTCATAGGTAACAACTGATTCATCATCCCCATACTTCAACTCAAGGAACTATTTATTCATCTTATTATGAAGAATCTGAGGAAGGTACTTACAGAAAAATAATTTCTTGATCTCATTCCAATCTATGCATTATATATCATCTTACAGCCTTGTATTCTTGATTAGAGTACACCACTGGTCTGCTTCACCTTACAACTGAAAGATAAATAGAAAGTCTTTCTCATGTTCATAACACTGCATAACGGAGAATATATTTTTAGTATTACTATTCCATTATTCAAAAACAAGTAGATCATAAGACCCTCGGATAGAAGATGTATGTTGGCTCATGAAGGACTCAATTGAATGTTGTTCTATCATTTTCTAATTCGGAAATCCCCCAAGATTCATAGCTTCAGAAAGCTGTCTAATCAAAGAAATGAGTTTTTTCATTCCATCTACCATGGAATTATATTTTTTTGGAGGAAAATCATTTCATTTTTCATCCCAATTGCAATCAAAATGGTTTTTTTGGGTTCCATCCATTGACTAAAACCAAAAGTATCGAGTAAGAAATAGTTATTATAATGGGGAACCGCATAATAATGAAAATTAACTTGTAGGATTTCTAGGTAATGGAACCTTCCTTAATATTTGATACCTTAGGTTTATCCTAGGTTATTCATATAAAAATTACATTTAAATCTATCATGATGGTTCGTCAAGTTTTTGTGAATTCCCAAAGCATATCCCATGAGATTGTCAAACTTGGTGTGCATCAAGGTCCGTTGTCGTGTACCAAAATACCCCGAGTTCGGCTCGAACCATATTGTTGGAGTTGTTACCCCTAGGTAAATCTATTCTAGAGACATATGCACATATAGTATTCGTATAGGGATGTATATCTAGGAATTAAATAACTATATCATTCACCAAAATTCTAATACATTTTTCTATGATTTTCTTTATCCTTATACTTATCCTTATACAAGTCCTTAGGGTTATCACTAAGGTTTTATTTTCCTAGATTCCATAGGATAACTAAACCTTTGATCTGATACAAACTATAGTGATCAAATATTTTCTTACATTAACAGTGCATAACTTTTGTGCAATACTTAAAAAATTATAAAAATAGACACCAAAAATATTGTACTAGTCTACTACCTTTGGAAACATAGAAACATAAGAACTGGTATATAAATGAGCAACATTTTCTCCCACTAGGTTCTTCTTTACTATCACCCTTCTTAAAAACATAAAACATAATTCATATCTTCATAACCTGAAGAAGGAAACATAATAAGGGGTGATCTCAAATACTCAATAATGTTTAACAAGGGATATATGTAATTATAATCATGAGCATAAGGGTATGAGAACATGATCACGAAAATATAAGATCATACCTAGCATATAAAATATTATTTACATGAATCATCCCATAAATCTTGGAAGTTCATAAGACACAAATCATATGAAAATAAAGAACATAAGTCATGAAAGAATAACATAATAATAAAATATGGAATTGTAGAAGACATATAAGTATATAATATTATTTCCATAGTTTCCAAGGAATCACTGCTAAGACCATCTTGGTAGTATAGGTTTACTCCCCTTACCATCTTGGTAGTCAGGGTTCACTCCCTTGCCCATCTTAGTAGCATGAGTTTACTCCTCACACAATATTAATAGTCAGGGTTCACTCCCATGTCAATATTTGTAGTCAAGGTTCATTCCCAGGACTATCATAGACTATATCCTAAGATATAATTTTTTATCCATTACATTGGAGGGTGATATATGTCTCACCCATCTCATAATGAAATCATACATAAATGTGCCACAAAATCATAAACAATCATATCATAACCCGTGAAATGAAATGGGTATTATAAAAATGTAAAAATATCATAACCTATGTCATGATACAAGTTTCATAATCATTTCATAATAAAAATAACTTTTGAAAAGAAGCAGGTTTCAAAGGAATATATCCCATTAAATAGAAATAGGTTTCCTAAACATCATGCCATCAAAAACTAATACATTAAGAGAAATGATATAAAAGGGAACATTGAATAATTTTCCCATAAAATAATTATTAACACAAATGGATTTTATCTTATATGGAAAATAATTTTCAAATATCTTTTAAAAATATTTCTTGAACAAAATATCTATTCTCAATTCGAAAATTATTTTTAAAAAATAAAACCTTATGAAAAAAATTTCCCATGAAAATAGATTTTAAATATTATAAAGGATCATAAAAAAATAAAACATTCTTAAAAATAATTTTCCCTTTGAAATGGGATTTAAATTACTTATGAAAACATTTTTGAATTTTTTTTTAAAACATGGTTTTTGGATACAATATATTTCTGATCATAGAAGGATGGTCATATTTTACATAAAAACCTTATCTTAAGTACTAAAGAGAGTAAGAATTTTACTAATACATGGATAAATATTGAATAAATATATGATAAAAAACACCCTATTTTTATTGAGATGTGGATAATAATATTTCATTAAAGGAAGCATAAATATAAACAATCTCAAAAAGCGATGAGATTGTTTCAATAAACTCTTGTAATTAGGAAGCCTGGGATCATATTATCCATGTAAGAAAATGAAATTAAATTAATCTTAAAATATAATTAAAATAATTTGATTCATTATATAACATGTAAAATTTATGTATATAAACCTCAAAAAAGTGTTTAGGTGCATAACAAAACATGAGACTCAAAGAGGGTAAGTTGAGAAAAAACATTTTTACTGATTTGGTACATTTTGAAACATAGACCCCATGCAAGAAAGGTCATAAAATTTATATATTAGTACCCATTAATTTAATTATAAGAAACATATAATACAATCATTGGATATACATACACCACAAAAATGAAAGAGTGGAAAACATAGCTTGTATCTCACAGAAATAGAAAGTGAGATAAAATATCCTTACCCAGTGTCTTAACTCTCATCATACAGATTCAAACCACATTTATAATAAATATAAATTTAGTGTAACTATTTTACATAAACATATTATTATATCTAATACCATCTATAAATTTATTACGACCATATATTACCCCCTTGTTAACAATCCTATGTTACAGTTTCACTTTGTGAAATATTCTATTTATTCTTCGCATGTGTCTTAATTTGTTATATCTTTTGTATTTATTATTTGTATAATGATTTTTATAATTTAATCCATGATATAAATATAATTTATATACAATATATTTTTATTATAAATATATATATAATATATAATTTTGAAATGGAATACATCATTCCTAGATATAGTTGGTCGTACGAACACATGAACGTTATTTCCGTTTAATTGTCATGTTAAAAGAAACTAAAAGATATATATGTATTTATATATATATATATTAAATTATATTTATGATATCATATGTATCTTATATATTCACTAAAACCATCCTTAATACAATCCATGTAGTGTTTAAACGAATCATATCGCTTTGAGGGGCGGTAGTCCACACTTTCTCAGAAATATTTATTGTATTAACAGAAAATGGAAAATAAAAAGATATTTGATATAAAAGGAAAAAATAAGCTTAAATAAATATTAAATATAATATATTAAATTTATAAATATATTTTACATCATAATTTCTACCATGATAGGCGAAAAGTAAAATTGAACAATCATCGTTTAGTGACCCCGTGGTTCACTGTACACATAAACAATATGTTCTTTATCCATTAGATGAAGGCTTGTGAAAGTTCAGGTTGAATTATTATCATAAAAACTTCATATTAAATTTATTATACTGGTTAAAATCATTGAAAAAATAATGTTTAGGGGGTGGAGAAAAAGAATAATAGAAAGGACTTGAGAGAAGATATTACCTCTTAATCGGGTAACTCCTTTTTGATTGTGCCTAAAGTATTCCTTGGTTTTCATTATACCCAAGGGGAGTGTTGTAGTAGTAAAAAATTTATATTTAAACCTATATTAGTTATAAATTTTTCTAACTTAATATTTTTGAGAGTTTTTAATAATAGGGAGAGGTGGTGGCCTTTTATAGGGAAGGAGTGGCACTCTTGTAAATATTTGAAGAGATAATTAAACCAACATTTTTTATGTTTAAAGTGGGTCAAAGAATGATAAAAATCCAATAAAATGGAGTATTGGGTCTAAATATGTCCATTAAATCTCTTTTATAGATGTTTAAATTTCATTTTGGTCCTTAAGGTTATGGTTTAGTCCCTTATTAAGCTTAATTTAACCTTAATTGATGTAATTAATTTTAATCGATTTCACTAATCATTTTGGTCAAAAACTAGGTTCACAATATTAGAATGTATATAATATTTTGATTCCAAAAATGGAATTAATTTTTCTAAATTCTAATTATATAAGTGGTATAAATTAATTTAAAATTAATCCCGCAGTCGGGTCGACAATACAGGGTTTAGAAGTAAAAATGATCATAGGTTTGCTAATTTTGTATATAAAATTTCAATTTGAAATTTTCTCAAATTAAAAAAAGTTGTATTAATTGACAAAAATATAATATAATTAAAATTTTAAACCAAATTAAAATATAATTTATCCTTATAAAAAATATTACATGAAAATGCAGTTTTGAATAAGAATCTGGTATTTTTCACTATTCATCCAAAAATGACGTTTCTCAGAAAAATACCAAAAAATCACCATAAGATAATTTAAACAATATAAATTCAAAAATTATGTTTATTTTATCAAATTTAATTATAATTTTTTCTAAAATTAATTTTATTTCTAAAATTGGTTCATTCGAGAAAACATTATTATCAAACATAAAAGGACTTTACCAAAAATCATATCTTTCATTATCAATATGTTTTATTTTTATAAAAAAATATAAAAATATTTTAAAAGTAGTTATTATTATTCATATTAAAAAATTTAATGTCTGTGTTATAATTATCTCATTTAAATAATTATAATAGTAAAATGATGTTTCATATAAACATCGGTGTTGCATGTAACATATTCCAAATTGGTGTTACGTGTAACGTACACCAACTCAATGATCAATGTAACATATGTTGATTTAGTGTTGTGTAACATACTCCAATTCAGTTCCATGTGAAAGGAATGTTTGACTTAGTTCATTTCTAAATATAAATTAATATTTAATTTATTCGACAAAAAAAGGTCCATAAAAACCCAAGGTGTTACAATGAGAGGGGTGCATACTTCGGGCTGCCCTCTTGAGGAATTGATGGTCGTTGGATAATCCAAGATGGTGAATATCCACATATGGTTTAATTACAAGAATTCCCATAGAGTTCCTGGAGAACTTATATCGATGTTTATTTATAAATGTGTTATACATATCTTGCTCTTCAAGGGGCGTGGAGGAGATAATCAGTTTTGAATGTGGGTCTTACTTTTTTACTAGATTTACCAGATTAATCTCATCGATGGTGGTGGAGACATCTTCCTCAAATGTGGGAGGGGTGTTCCAGAGGTCATCCTCTTCTTCTACCACCTATGATTTTGTGGAGGAATTCTTAGATGGAGACTGAAATCTAGTGTTGTATTTTTCACTTTCGAGGTGAGAGAGTTCATGATAAGAGACATTACCATCCCCTAATACCATATTAATTATAGAGATATATTGGATATTAGTGTATTTTACACTATAACAAGAGATAGTATGGGCTTGTACCTCTGGTTCCAAGTCTATTACTTTTTCTATTACTTCATCCAGATTTATGGGGAGCACATAGTCAATTTCGAGCATACTCTAGGGATTTTTGGGGTCCATCCCAAAGTAATTGGTTGTTACCACATTTATGTCATCATCCATAGTTGGTTTTTTCCTCCACTTTTGTGGAAACATGATTCAACATATGTGGCTTCTCAATCCTTTAAGAGGGAGTTGTCACCGTGTAGTATGTTGACCTTAACATGAATAGGGTATTCCAAACATTGGTGGAACGTTAAAGTTAATGTTTTGTGACTATGAATCTAGGGAAATCTAAGTAGGAAATTGTATGTAGTGTATTTCTAGATAACTATAAACTTATCATAAGATTTTATATCCCTAAACTAAGAACTTAGTTTAATCTTCCCAAGAGGTCTTTTATCATTCTTATCAGACCCCTGAATGGTCGAATTTTTGTGAGAAAAATCCCCTTTTTCAATATCCCAAACATCAAAGGGTTTGAATAGGTATACTACTGATCCTAAATAAATTTTAAATCATATCCCTTCATATATCAACATTATCAAGTCTACCCGAAACATAAATAGGTTGGCTGTGTCCCTAGATTACTTATTCCAAATCACACTCTCTGAATGAGATGGAGACATGGAATTCTACTTCCATGGTCTACATTTGATAGACCTCAGCTACAGTGACATTTTTCTCAAATTTATAAGGGATTTGGTTGGCTCTAAATAATTCCTCTCTAATTTCTTTTTAATGATGGATATAATTTAGGATTAAGAGTTTATCTAGGACAACCTCCAAATGTTTTAGAATGTCTCACTCTTATACAAGAGTTTCGCACTTCCCAAGGTCGGTTTCTCATAAACATGCATCCCAAGAGCTAAGTAATTTGAGGTGGATAAGCCTAGATATTATTCATAGAATGAGGGATAATCTTCTTCTAGTGGAGAGGGTTGTGTGGTCCTTAATCATTACATGGAATTATTAGGTAATCGAATCCATGTTAGGAGGTTGTGAAAGAAAAATGGGTATGAACAACCCATGGAGGCTTCGAAGAAACCTCCATGCCTTTTATAGGATTAATGGAGTTCTTTCCCATGGGTCTCAGTTTCATATATGTTCTTTATGGTGACTTTATGGAAATATTATTTCTGACCATGCCCATGCTGTCCCTTGTATCTTTAGTTATAGCGATTGCGGCCTCCTTCTCCCCAGTTTGGTTTGGGGAATTCAAAATTAGTTGAAAAATCATCATCGGAGGAGTGGTATACCATGTGTATCACATTTACAAAACAAAATATTATCTCTTAATCTGATGAGTTTTCCAATTGGTGGGTCATTTCCTATCTTTCATATGTTGTAAGGAATAATTTGAAAGAGTAATATTTTTTATTTGAGAAGAATATGAATCTCCTTCTTCTAACTCTACCTATATTCAATGGTCACTTCCACCTTTGGAAGACATATATGAAATCAACTTCTTAGGTGTCGGAACTATTGCGGGTCTGTTTGGTTGTTCTCTTAGGGTGGAATGAGTTTGATAAACTGTTTTCTAAGTCATCCAGTTTTCATACTTTTTTTTGTGCCTTGGTGGAACTTTCGGCCAATCACCCTTATCTTCTAACTAAGAAATAGTTATCCAAGACACCTTCTCTAAGGATTTAACTAACTCCACCTATCTATAATTGAACATTCCTTGGAGTATGTCTTTGATGATGAAGAAGTCAATGATATTATGTCCCATCCATCTATTTAAAGGTAAGTAGTCAAGAGTGTTAATGAGGTTAACCTCATTGGGATTTTTGGGATGTGGTTGCTTGAACAATTTATTTTCTATGGATACTAATAAATTACTATTGACATGTTAATTTTTATGTATTAGGCTTTATTCATCTGTTCCTCAAATCTTGTTTGACCATAACTTCTCTGGGCTTCTAGATGAGGGTTATTTTTTTATTTCCCCTTCACATGAGCCACAAGGTATTTTCGGATATGCTAAGGTTCATGAATGGGCACTGCATCCAGATTGAGGGTAACATATACATATTCTTCGTTGTCGATTATTTTCCCATGTATTAAAGGAATGATACAAGATTTAGTTCAATTTTGTTGGATAGAGTCTTATAGATATTGTTCTAATTATAAAAACCTAGGAAACACACCCAAATACTTCATTATGATCATAGGTGTCTACAACTCATCCTGGAGATTTTTAGAAAAGAGTTATATCATTTGTTCCTATGAGAGAGGGATGCTAAGTGAATTGGTTAAACCCTTACATCTAGATATGAAGTCATACAACCCCTAATTTTCATGTTAGTTGCAGTTTTTTAGGTTTAAAATTTTCATTTTCCTTATCATGGAGCTTAAATGGTAAATGAATTGAAGATGAAGGTATTACCATCTTACGATGGATCCTAATGGAAGGATATTGTACCAATAATAGTCTAACCACATCAAAGTATATATAAGAAAATTCATCTTGTTTAATTTTTGTTGATCTTGAGGGCCCATCATTAGCCCACATCAGGATATGAAGTGTTTGAAATGTTGTTCAAGGTCATTGATTCTATCAAATGTGGATAATATAGGATTACTGAAATTGGGTGGAGGAAAAGTTTTATCCACCCATTCAGTATATGGATTCTTCTTAGGGTTTATAGGTGTGTATCTCCCTTCCATGGATTTCATTTTAGTATCCAAGTAATTGATGGTGTTGATAAGTTCTATAGGCACATCTTTTTTAGCCACCTCTTATATATAGGTAGTGGGTGAGGCCTTCCTAGGTGGTCTCATTTTGGTCTCCTAATAATTCTTGAATCATGTGAAGACTGATTGATTACCCTAGATAGGGTGTGGTTTCCACCATAATGGGAGAAAGTCATGATCATATTTTTATTTCCTCATTTATACAGACATTGTTTCTGGATACTGAACTAATCTGATACTCATATGTCATTTTTTCAGGTGGATCAACTATGGGAGGGAGAATATTCATCTCAACCTAAACATGATACCTAGTGGGAATATTTCCCCTTAGTATCTCCTTGTTCAATTGTATGAGATTTTGTATCTCATTATCGTATTTTGAAAACTCTTCCTCTTTGGAAGGAACTTCAACTCTTTAGGGTGCTGATTGGGATGTATCCACACCTTTCACTTTTCCTTGGGTTATGTTCCACAAGAGAGGAGGCAACTAAATATTCATAGGTTTCTGATTTTAGAATATTATTTGGTTATAAGAGCGTGCAACCACAAGTGGTGCATCCAAATCACCCTCTTCTCAGGGTTGATTTTCTATGTTTTTTCCCTCTTTATTTGCATATTCACCCACCACATATATTATTTTGACAGTGGAAACATTCACATAGCTGTATCAAGAAATGGTGGTTTTCCAATTACTTTCAACATATTATAATGATTCTACACTGCCTATTATAGGTTCATTCCTCAACCATTGTTCATATTGGGCCATTTTGGATTGCTGCCCTAGCAGGGTTTGATTTCCGTCACCATATGATACTCTTGTATTATCCTCTGAGTAATGACCTTAAGGGAGTTTTCGATCATGGTTTTTTAATGGGACCAGAATATTAGAGGCATGTCTTTTGGTTGGAGGAACAAATGGGATGCCAACCATTGAAATATACCTCACAAACTGTAGAAGACTAATTGTCTATGTGGTGATGATGATGATTAAAATTCCCCCAACCCTATAGATTGGGTGTTATATTAGTCCACAATTGGTATTTTTTGATCTTCTTGTTGTGAATATGATGCTTCCAGTGGATAATTTTATGATTCCTAGGATATCATTTGAGATACAAATGCCCCAAGAGTAGTGGGCTAATGTTGATCTCGAATCACTTTTGATTTCCCCGGGACCATATAGAAGGATGATGAACATGGTGATGGTGATTGATATATAAATTATCCCAACCTAGTTTGATGGGTTTTGTTTGTATTTGGTGATGATATGACTTCAGTCATATCAGGAGTTGAAAATCAAAGAGGTGGAGTTAGTGGTGGATATTCCACCATCCCTGTGAGTTGGGTCTACTCCTAGATAGCTTCTAATGAAACTGATATTATGGAATGTTTGATGTGGAAAAGTTTTTCTCGTATAGGATTCAGGTGCAATGGTATACCAAAAATATAGTTAGCATCTACAGGATTCCAACAGGTTGATATAAAACTTGTATTGCATATATTAAATGCATTATTATTGGTTTAAAGGTCCTAGTTTTAAAAAATCTATCCTCTTCCTACCTTAATGATGAATGAGGATCATTAAATTGGGGGAACTTCATTATAGTGACCAACTGACCCAAGTGTTACATGGTCCCCTAATTTCACCAGAGGCTATGACATAACAGAACACCATATCTAAGGGGATCTTCTGCTCCACAGGTGTGGTGAGGTGTAATGCTACAAACATTACCCATCTTAAAATATATATGCAAGATGTGGCTTCAGCTATCATTTAATGAAGAGCTATGATACAAGGAAAATCATGTTTTGAATTAGTACTATTCATTTCTAGTTTTGGATCTCATTCCAAAGAGATAGTATATGGGTCTAATTGATAACACAGTATCATGATGGTTGTAATATGACCTTCATATCCTTGATAATGGAGGTGTCTATTCTTTAGTCGCTGATGATTTTCCCATATATTTGGGTGTATATAAGGAATGAACTCATTTTCTAGCACATCTGGGGTCTCATAGTTTGAAGTGGAAAGATGAAAAAAAATATTTTGGGGATATTATTTTCAGCTAACTCACATTTTATATCAATTTTATCTTCCTCTTCATCAGGCTAACATTCCTTCATCTGATCATACAACAGGAGGTACTTCTTGGGGTCATCTACTTACTAGAGTGGAGGGATATTTTAATTTGATGGGGAACTATTTTTAGTTGTCATGGATGTATTGAGAGCCTCTATATTCAAAGGTGTATGAGTTTTTACCACCTCTCATATAGAGGTGTCTGGGAAAGGGGATTATTTCCTTGTCTGTGGGAGATATCACCATGGGAAGGTTGACCATTGTGGGTATCAGGAGTAGAATCCATTTGATCCATCTCCACACTACCAAGAGAATAAATATCATTATAATGATCATCTAATTCTTAAGTTGTAAATTTTATGAACCCGTGGGGTGTAGAGAATGTGTCTTGAAAAACCTCAAGGAAACTGAAATTGAGAAGATCAAGGATATAAGCCTTATTCTACATTATGGTCGTAATATGTCGACCTGCCTTCTGAAATTGTGCAGGGATGTGAACCTAATGTATGAAAGTTTCTAAACCTTTTATATAATTGTCTACTATTGTGAGAGTATGATCCTTCTAATAAGAATCATCTAGAATATATCAATGATATTATTCCTTATTTATGGGAATATAAGCATGTCCCAAGGTATGTGGCATTCTCACATGGTGAGCCTCAGTTAGAATGGGATTATGAGCCTGGTCCTGATCCTTTTGAATATGATGATTGTCTTTTTTTATAGGGATATAAGAATTTCTTAGGGAATGACCCAATCCCACATGGGGATCCCCGGTTGGAACTGGAATATGAGAATTGTCTAAATACGCATTCCTCGCCGGAATATTCCAACGAACCTCTATAATTGGATAATGGATATGAGTTCCTCCTTTGTTTCATTAGAATGATGTTTGTGCAATTATTCATGTATTAAAGTAGGAATATGGTCATGTCTTCCACGATCTACTGGAATATTCCAAAAAGATTAGCTGATTGGAATATGAGCATGTTACAAGGAATATGATATTATCACCTAGTATGCCCTAGCCAAAATCGGGATACGAGCCCAATCCTCAGAATTTAGATTATTTCTCTTGTCTTTTCAGTAGAAATATGATCCCATCCTAATCCTGGACCTTTGGAATATGTCACCAGACTTTTTTGATAGGTATGTTCATTTATCTCGATGCATTTTCGTGTCTCACCATTTGGGACCTAGTTTAATGGGCATATGATCTTGGTCTAATGCATCTTCCTTTACTAGAGTAAGCCAATAATCCTCCTTGACATGAGTAAGAATGGGTTCTTTCTATAGAGTAACCACTTTATCATAATGATTAGAGTGTTGATATTCCTTTGTTTTAGGGATAGGAATATTCACATGACCCTATATATGTATAGTTTTAGAATATGTAGGTAAAGTTTTTCAATTGTTTCTAATAAGTAATGGAATTTTTGAAAAGTGTGTGTAGAGATATAAACCTACATATTTTCTGTCTCGAATATATACCGGTAGATATATTTGAATGAAGCATGTATGCAATCTAACTTTTTCCTTCCTTGGGCCACTATAATATGATGATTGAATTTATAAATGGGGATTGAAATATGCACCTCCCCCATGACTACATCAGAAATATCCACTCAAATTAGTTCTGTGTGAATGGAGATATTATCATGCTCGATGGTTACTTCCAGAATATATCGGTAGACATCATCAGAGGGAGTGGGGATATGAGCCCACTCATGATTATTTGGAGCCTTATGTGCCTAATGTGTCTTCCTTGTTTCCTGAACATGTGTGTCAGAGGTGGTAGTGTGTCAGGTGGTACTTTCAGTAGGAAACTAATTGGTATTGGTAGGCTGGACCCAACAATGGAGGTTTATAAGATGCCGCCTCATTAGCCCCTGAACTAGAAGGTATCCATAGTTGGACCCTTGATCCAACTCTATTAGATACTGAAGGTGGTGATTGTCACATTCCAGAAATAAACTTCTAAAGTGGTTGGGTGTGGAAATGAGGTCCACTGGCTTTGTTGCATCTTTCATTAAAAAACGAAGACTCATCGGTTTCAGTACATGAATACCCATCCAAGTATCCTCTAGGGTCAGGATCGGGCCATGATGATGGTATACTCATACCATTTCATTCAAAACCCTTCACTGATGATGTGGGGGGGGTGAAGTCATTCTAAGGCCCGCAGGGGTCGCAGTAGTAGCTGATTTTCTTGAAATATTTCTATATGAAGACATTACCTCATATCTAGATGTTTTTTTATGAGAGAAGCATCTATAATCATGTAGAAACCAAGTAAAAAGGTCAATGATCAGTGCACCATTTTAATTAGATATTCATGGGTAACACAATATTCCTTTTATTCCCAATCCATCCATTATACACATGTGGACATGTCAAAGTGAGGATGAAATTATTTCATGAGAACCCTAGCTACATAGGATCTTCTGTAAGATCGATGTCATGTTTAACCGATCATCTTGATAGTTGGGAGTTTTTATTTGGTTCCCCCAATTTTTTTCATAGTAAAAAAATGGGTTGATGAATAACAATATAATCATTTTTTATTTGAGTGATTAAAATCAATTTCACCATTTTTTCTCAACAATATGTTATTGGAGGATGGATCATTTACAGATGACAGAGAGGTGGTCAGTGGCATGGCTCATACCTTCTTCAAGGACCTACTGTCTAGGAAAATTCTGAACTCAACAAATGGTTACCTGAATTGGGGGAGATGCGCTATGGGATGTGGTCCCTCACTCTGTTTGTACCAATGATAATACTTTCTTCAATGAAATTATAGAGGAGGGTGAGTTTCATGCCTCCATGAAGAGATTAAACCCAGAGAGTGCACCGAGCTCGGATGGTTTCCCTGGCGCGTTTTATTGGGGTTCTTATCAGGTGGTTAAAGGAGATGTTATCACTATTATCAAGGAATTATTCTATGGGGGAAGCCTATTGAGGGATTATTATGCAATGACTCTGGTCCTCATCCCAAAGATCAAAGACCCCTCCCCTTTCCTCCAATACCGATCAGTGAGTATGTGCAACTTCCACTACCTGATCCTCACAAGCATCCTCAATACTAGTATCTGACAGCATCTCCCCTGCTGGCTCTCCCATGATCAGCATGGTTTTGTCAAGGTCCACTCAATTCATGGAGATATTTCTTTGTCTATGGAAATTATAAGATATTTAAACACCAAATCACATGGATCTAATGTGGCCATCAAATTGGATGAGAATAATGCTTTTGACAGGGTCAAATGGGGGTTCATCAATAGAGTTCTTAATAGAAAGGGATTCTCTTCATGGGCATGTGACCTCTTCTTTAGGTGTTTTAGTTCTTCTTGGATGGTAGTCCCTTTCAGGGGCCGATCTCACGGGTTTTTTAAAGTAGTAAGGGGGTTGCGACAGGGCAATCTTTTATCCCCTAGTATATTCACTTTTACTCAAGACGCTTTCATCTGCATGATTAACAGGGACATGGTGAATGGTGACATTATCCCATATCAATTTAAATGGAACCAAAACTTTATCTCTCATTTAATGTTTGCATATGACACATTTATCTTCATGAATGCCGGTTGGAGGTCGCTATGTGGGCTCACCAAGATTCTTGATGACTATTGTCACTGGATTGTCCAAATGATCAACAAGGGTAAGAGAAACTTCTTCAATTTGAAATGATGTTCTACAAATAGAGTCACGAATATTAGTCTCAGTTTGGGCATGCAGCATGGTTCCTTCCCCCTGGAGTATCTCAGTGCTTTTATATCCTCAAGAACACTTATTATCCGCGGCTTCGATCATGTGGTGAGTAGTATCACAGGATACATCCTTAATTGTAAGGATCATTTTTTATATTTTAGGGGCCAAATTTCTTTGGTGAACAGCGTTCTCACAGCCATGCTGATCCATGCCTTGGCCTCCACCATGGTATCAAAATCTATTATCAAATCCTTTGATAGAGTGTTAGCAGGCTTCATATGGGATGAGCTCTTAGAGGGTAAGAACCAATGGGTTGCCTGGGGGAAAATGGAAAGGACCTTTATCGAAGGAGGGATCAATGTTATGGGCCTTGCTCTGACAATTCACTGAATGCATGTGAAACTCGCATGGGAAATCATCGAGGGTCGAACGTTGAGGGTGAAAACCATGTCCTGGGTCTGGGGGGGAATGTGGACTCTTCTAGACCTAGCTCTAATCTCTCATCCGAGCATGGTTCCATCCTTCCACCTCTCAAACATAACTCACTTTGGATTATAGGGGATGGAAAAAACCTTTTCTTGCAGCACAACTGGGTAGGAAATATTGTTGGTTCCCCAAGATGTCATGCTCCCACCATCTCATTCAAGGAGGCGGGCCTTCATCCATCCTTTTTCAGGACAGTTCTGGACTCGAATCAAAAATAGGTGTTCAATCTCATTTCCATCAACTTGGATCCAAACGGATGTGTCTTCACCCCTTCCAACACTAGGAAGTTCAACTCAAAGGACATTTGAAGGTCTTCCACTACTCTACTTCAGCGTGACCAACGGAACTATCGGGTTTGGTGAGACAAAATCCAAAAAAAAATATAATTTTTTGACTTGGAGGATCAGTAATCTAGCCTTACCTTAAAATGAAAACATTAATAGGATGGGTATCATCCTTGTTTCGTGCTACCAGTTTTGTAAGAACAGGAAGAAAGATATGACAAACCACATATTTTTCGAAGGGGATTGGGCGCAGGATTTCTAGAGGGCCTTCGGTGAGCTTACGGCTTACTCTTTAAGTGATCTGAGCAAAAATACCTTCCTGGAACACTCATACAAAGGTTCAAGAGAAGAGGGACTTGAAAATATAGTGATAATTGTGATACTCAGTGCTGGGTGTTGGTGTTTATGGCAGGCCCGTAATAGGGATCGGTATGAGGGGTGTCCTACTCCTAGGAGGTCAATCATTATGAGGGTGAGGAATATCCTGGTGAACATGGTGTCGTTGATTACCAATTGGCAGGAAGATCCCTCCCTTCAGGTGCTGTGGGCCTCTTATCATTTGGATCATCCTCTTATCCATAGGCTTCAGGGTCACTGGGTGTGGTGGTCTTCCCCAAATTCTGGCCTCAAGATGAACATTGATGGTGCTTGCAACTCTGCGATCATGTGAGGTGGAGGAGTTGTGCGGGATTTCATGGGAGGTGTGTCCCCGGCCTTCACAGTGTATTATGGAAATGGTACCTCCATTCTGGCAGAGGCAAAAGTTGTTCTTACTGGTCTCATCCTTTGCAATCAAGAAATCAAACATTTATCCTTGGTTGAAACCGTCTCCAAGATCATTTATGAATCCTTACATGATAGAGGTTCATTGCCTTGGTCCATTTCATACATCATCAGGAAATGAAAGTTGCTTTTAAATATAAATGTTGAGGTCACTCAAAATTGGCGTGAGGGGAACAATGTAGCATATCACATGGCCTCTCTGACCGATCAAGGCTCAAATGTCACATGCTTGTATAATGTTTTTTCCATCAAACGGGAGGGATTGAATATGATTTGAGGGGATTCCCATGGTCTCAACTACTTAATACCCCCTAGCCTTTTTTCCCCTTGTTTCCCTTGTTCATTTACTTTTGAATAAAAATTTAAATTTGATGACGATGTTTTCTAGTTATTTGATTTTGTGGGAATCAATGTTATACACAATCAACCATGTTGGGTTAACAATTTGTTATTATTTCATATAATCTCTCAATGGATTATGCATCTATAACTTGGTACAGAATCAATTTCCAAAGGCAAGTGGTCTGTTGGGTTTTCAGATCCAATGATACTTATGAACTCACATTAGTTGAGAGGATGGGAGGTCGATCACATCACACCATTTTAGGGTAATTGTTTCCTACTTTGAGAATCTCTTATAGATTTAACATATGATCAAGAATCTCTTCTTAATCAAAATACATGATAGTTTACCCTATCAAAATGATCATAGGTTAAGAATAATTATATGCAAAGAGAGTGGGGATAATTTTTTGTGAATCCTTCGATATTTATCTGATGTTATTCAGCCATTTACCTTTGGTGGGTAATAGCTTATATGTTGAAAATGTATAACCAAGAACTCTAGATTTTGTTTTTATCTAGGGAGGTGGTTAATATTTTGAGGATGGGATTGAGACATAATGAGACATCCTACATATCATATTTTATAACAGTAATCAAGTCCCATGTATTTCATTAATCTAATTCAGTTTCACAACATATGGAATGGATATATATGTGGGCACAAGGGAATCAAATATTTGAGATTCAACCTTGAGGTGGCATCCTATGTATCCTAGCTATGGTAGGAATAAGATTTACATAGACATTTCATGACCTTTGGAATTTCCCAAAGGTAGATACCCTTGTATATTAGGTAGTTATATAATTCCACTTATTAGGGCTTACACACTGAGGTTTCCCTAAGTGGTGGAGATTCATGATTCCAACGTGGAAATACTTGTGATTTCCTGAGCCCACATGAACTCTGGTTGATGTGGGAAAAAATTGATCGAATGTAATCATTCTCATTTCATATGGATGTGGGGATTATATACTGGGATATCCCATTGGATTCTTAGTATAGATCTCAGTCCTTATGTAGGATTTCTATGTATCTTAGTTATGGAAGGAATCAGAGTCATAATAGTTTAGTGACATATCAATCTTCTAGTGGATGATGAAAAATTATCATCCCATGGGAGATATTTGGTATCAATGGTTAGAATATAGGACGCATTGTGTGACTTACACCAAAGTGGACGCCCATATAAGATCAATCCTTAGGATAGTGTCATACGTAACCTGGACGTGATAGGAATAAAATTACTCATAGTTCAATAAGTTGGGGTTGCACACTAAGGATTCTCTAAAATGTGGGAAATATCATATAATTAAACCAATCAGGGATTACACACTATGGTTTCCCGTATATGTGGGACATATCATATTATGTCGCTGATCGGGGCTTACACACTATGTTTTACCTTCCTAGATGTTTCACAAGGTTATCAAGTCTTTGGATTCACACTTCTCTTGGACTACCTATCTTACTGAAAAGCATTGATTTTCTAACTGATATGCCTTTATTTTCTTCTTGACATGTCGTAGTGTATCTCCCTAACATATAAAAATACAATTTTATAATCCATTTGAAATTTCCAAAGGACATCACATAATCTGAATGGAATTTATGGAGGTCACTGCATCACCATGGATAACTTATCTAGGGTACATCACAAGATGTGGATGGTTGGTCCTAGAATCTATTGCATGACCATGGCTTACTTTTCTAGAGAAAATTTTAATACATATCCAGTTGATCTTGGAAGTAATCACATGATCTTAGCTAATATTATTAGAGGGATTTTCATGATCCAGCTGAACTTCCGCATTATCATTGTGAAATATGGATAACACCTTCAGTGAGCATCATGGGATCTGGCTGGATTGTCCGGATATCATCGTTAAATCTATTTGAAATGTTCTGATCCATTTTTATACATAATTTTCAAACACTAGTGTTGCTATATAATTTGGATGACATGTCTTGAAGTCATCGTGAGGCCTGGATGGAGATCCCATAGGGTTTCACGTGACTTGAGTGTCATGTCTGAAGGGTTCCATGTGAGTTTCTATGGAACAACTAATGGACTTAAAATGATCAAATTATTATACTAAATAATCATCATCTGATCTGGGAGTCATTTCAGAGTGTTTTTATATGACTTGTTTAGTTCATATGAATCACTTGAGGAAAAGCGTATATGTTCTTCACATTTGTCTCTCTTCTTTTTAGTCTTTGTTCCTGAGTTTTATTGAATATGACTTAGCCTTTTTCATTGTTAATTTGTTTAAGTCTATAATAATTAATCAATATGTGGGATATCATTTTTATATGATAACTGATGTCCTTCTCATGGTCTTTGAGTGATCACAGGAAGTGCATATGCAATTCGCATGATCTGCTTAGGTGGTTCCCCAAATTTTAACTACCGTAAAACCATTTTGATCACAAGATCAACTGCTTAGTGAAAAACACTCTAATTCTTAAGTGTTTTGGTGTGAGGATCCAGGGATTAATATTTTGATATTGGCATTGGGTATTTAGTTACCTCTCAACCCTAGTTAATTTCCACTTTGCGTAGTGTGTAACACGTAAATCTAGTATGGAGTTAGTGGAGGGATTTGATGTCATGCATTTTTATGAGGTCCTATCATAGGTTATTCAAGGGAATAGAATAATTTTCAATGACCATAAGATAATATCATTGATGGACCATTTATTTTATTATGTGAAATTAAAGGGGTCTTTCCAAATCATGTGGACATGTCAAGGGACTTCCAAATTTGTTAGGCCAACATGTATAAGGACTTTCATCATATCATGATGCATGTGGTATGGAAATCATATGATTTAAGATGGATTTCATTAGACCTTTCATGATACAAGTATGTCTTTCCATGGGGCCTTCATGAAATTAGTTCATTATGTCGAAGGGCTTTTGCGAGGTCTTGGGGAGAGCACAAGTGCATCGTATGAAGTTTATGACCCCAAGAGGCTCCAACCTTTTCTATTTTATTTTCTTTCTTTAATTTTTCAAAGGATTAGGGATTTGTTGAGCTTAAATGAGTGTTTTCAAGGAAAATCATTTTCCCCATTTTTTATGCATCGTGTGAACAATAAAATATCTTATGGTGATCTGCAGGCACTTTATGGATAATCCCATCTATTTGAATTGTGGATTTGAAAGGGGAGTGAAGGACTGATTGGACATATACAAATCCCTTCATGTGGAAAGGGTGATATGCCTGTGGGCTCATTTTTAGTATGGTGGAAAACATTTTGTGGGATTTTGGTGTCTTACAAACCTCAAAGGGAATGTCACCTAATGTTTATAACTACAAGAGGCTCTTAATTTTTACCCATTTTATTTACATGTTTATTTTAAAAGGGTATGGGGATTCTTGAGTTTGTTTGAGTGTTGGAAAGGAAAATCATTATCCTTATTGCTGATGCACCATGTGACCAAAAAAGTACATATGGTGATGTTTGATCATTATCATGGGAAAAATCTTCTAATTATTTTTGGAACAAAATGGGGGGTGTAAGACTGTTTGGATGTGTCTGAAGCCATTCATGGGATGGGGTGACATGCCAACTTACTCATACATGGCTGGGAAGACATGTGATCGGGGATTCTTTAGTTCCTTGCAGGCTACATGGGTGTTTCACGTGAGTTTTATAACCACAAGTGGATCCGACCTTTTGTATATTTCTCACCCTATTTTCCAATGTATTTTGGATGGCTTGTCACGTGTTTGTCGCCGACCAATTCACATGACCTAGAGATGCTCATCTAGCATCATCGGTGTGATAAAAGATTAAATTGGATGCCTTCATAAGAGAAGGACTTATCAAAGCGGATATACAGGATATGAAATATCTTATGTGCTACAGATGTCTCTTTCGCATGAACTTCTGAAGGTCTTGCGATCACATGTCTTCCAGTGGTTCACATGATCTGTGTGTTTTAGCCATATTTTTCTTCATTTTCATTACAGGAAAAATAATACCCATATTCAATTATTTTTTCCCCTATTAATTTTCCAATGATTATTTTTTGGGCATCAACATTGACATAGATTAATTAACCCATGAGAATGAAATGGGTTTTTTAAATTACCATATGATCATCATCATTATATGTCTTCTAGAAAAGTGGATGGAATAGTATGGGCTTATCCATAGGGAATCCAAAAAATAATTAAAGTATGTTTACATATATTAACATTATCTTTTTTAAATGAAATTTTGATATTCATTAAAAATCAAGTGAAAAGATCCCTATTCTTTTCCTAACTTTTTAAAAACATAAACTCTTGTAATATTGAGAAAAATATTTACCTGAAAACAACCATGGAAACTTGTAATGAATTATTTTTGTTAAATAATATTATTGATGGTGGGAAATGTTTTTAATGTAGTAAATGTTAATAAAAATATTCATTTAACACTTTTCATAAATAATGATGAATAAACTCTTCGACCAAAATTGAAATAATTTATTTTAATGAATAGGTTTATAGAATAAATTCTCTGTGTGCCAAAGAGGAAATAGAGAAGTTTTTCCTTAAATAAAGGTCTCATTTATTAAATACTAAAGAGAGGGAAATGAAAATAATAAATTAAAATTATATGAATAACCAGAATAAAATAATTTATATGGAGTTTAATGTATAATATGCATATAATTTCCCTCAATAGAAATTTAATTTAGATAATATTAAAAAGTAATTGTATTGTTTCATAAACCCTTACTGTTATGGTACTCTCTAAATAAAAACATCATAAAAGAGAGAACCTAAGATGTATTTATAAATCCAATTCCTTTCCTTTATAAAAAATATAAAATAAATTAATTTTAAGTATATATACCATACAAAATAATCAATTGGTGAATATAGAACTTGTATCATAGAAATAAAATTGAGATAAGAAACCATTAACTCAAGTCTTGTATTACTTTTTATGCACTAAAACCAACTATATAATGAATTTTTATTTATTATAAATACATTATAGAATTTTATTCATATATATATTACTATATTTTATTCTATTATAATTTATATTTATCATTTTATTAATAATACTTAAATAAAACCATTATCCATGTGAAAATAGGTTTGTTTTATCTACATGTTTCGGTTCAATGGTTTTGATCCTTACAACTTCATTATGGTTTAATTATCTAGAAAATCATAATAATATAATAATCATTATATTGATTCATTATATGAACTATTTTAATCATCCATGTATTGTGGTAATGAAAAATTATTTACCTAACTTTCTGGATACGATAATATGTATGTATGCATAAGTAATGTTTCAACTTTTTGATGGATTGAATGATAGAAAAGTAAATAATAATTATCAATTATAGAATAATAATTATATAAAAAATTAATTATGTCATAATTACCATCCATTTAAAAAAGAAATTTAAAAACAAGAAACATTGGTTCATGGAGGTGTTATTCTACACATATGCAAGAACAACGTCATAATTTTCTAACCAATGGAAATGTAAGAAAGTAGATAAAATATTATAATTATATAAGAATAAATATGTAATGAATATAATATATCAAAAATAAATTCATTACAATAACCATCCAAGAAAGGAGGTTGTAGAGACCTGAAGCTTGACGTACATGGACATTACATTACTTTTGCGGAATACTTAGTACATAACAAAAACACACACAAGGATCGTAATAGTTTAGTGTCTTTGGAAACTCGGAATATAATCTTCTAATCGTGGTGAAAGATCTTCAACATCTCCCATAAAGATCTTCCTTTTTTTCTACCTAAAACTATTATTTATATCCTGGGGAAAAGAAAACATAAAAGGGTGAGCTCAAATGCTCAGTAAGGGTAAACAAAAGAAATATCAATCACATCATATACATAAGAACATAACTTTTGGAAATCTTATCCTGCAAAAGAGATCATAATATCATAACATGGGATAAATCATAGAAGTGAAATGTAATCCCAATAATCATAACTTAAAACCTGAAAATTTGTGGCATACACACATAATCATAGAGAATAATTTCTTATTAGTCAAGACTCATTTCCAAGACTATCTTAGTGGACAAAGTCCATTTCTGAACCGAGTCACCCTCGTTTCAGTCCTGTTTCACTGAACCGGTATAACCTACCATTCTAGCCATGTCTATCTCATGAGATATAAAATCGTTACCCAATGAATTGGAGGGAGATATAGGTCCCACCCATCTCATAATTATACCATTCTTATGTGTGCCACAAAATCATAAACCATACATCATAGCATAACCCATGTAATAAAAATGGGATTCTTAAAAAACAAGACATCATAAAAAAATTTGTATAAGATAAAGGAGTTCATAAAAATATTTCCATGACAACATAATCAAATCCATGTAATAATAGGGATAGAAACAGAACCCTATATTATCTTATATGGAAAATAATTTTGATAAAACACTTGAACTCCATTCTAGAGGAAAATATCATTTCTACTTCAAATTTTTTTTTCCTTTCTTAACATATCATAAAATTTTAAACTAAAATAAGTTCATTAAAAATAAACGTTAAAACTTGTAAAGGAAGCTTCTTTGAAATAATGTTTTAAAAATCCATTCACTCCTTATAAGTTAAAAAAACATTGTTCTCGTACTTTTGTCGGAAAAGTCAAAAAAGTACCTCGTACGAAAAACGACAAAAGATTACATTCATATCTTTTACTAAAAACTCACCGAAGGTTAAAATAGGATTTATAAAATTTTAGGTGAATGGACATAATATTACATATTTATTAAACATGGATGTGGATGATAAAATACACCCCAGTAAATTCCAATGTATAAACAATCTCGGATAAAAATGAGATTGTGATATTTCCCTTACCTTAGGTCCGATTTGCTTCGTATGTGTCCGAACCTCCTGTATAATGATTTAAATAATGTCATTGACTTATTCCAGAATCATAATCATTGTTAAGATTTCATATATGGTTCACTTATGGCTTTATATTACCCGTTATTTTGTACATTCCATGTTAAATAGCATTTTGGGTAAAATCGTTTCATTTATCGTAGGTGTTTGAACTTGTTGTTCTTGACATTATTATTACTTATATAATGATTTACTTACTTTCAGAATATAAAAAATGATTTATATATCATATATATTCAGTATATATATATATATATGATAGATAGATAAATAAACTGAAACACACCGTTCATGGAGACGGTAGTCCATACGTACGCATGAACGCTGTTTTCCTTTCCTTATTGTCTTGAATGGAAGTAAGTAGATGACATAAATATATATATATACATAAATCCAGTAGATTTAACATGTCATATATTTCATTATTATTCATTATATATACTTTATAATCATTCATGAATGGTAAATGTGGAGAATGAATCTCATCGCGTCGTGGAGACGGTAGTCCGTACGTACGCACGAGTGATGATATCGTTCTCATGATCATGAACTTGTGTTGAAGTGTATGTATACTATTTCAGTATCAATATCACTTTATAATAATCATATATATTTACTCATTACACCATTATACTCATACAATTAAGGTGGTGGTGGAAAATAGATTACACCACGGCGTGGAGACGGTATTCCGTACGTACGCACGCGCGGTGATTTCCTTTTTCCGTAGGACGGATAGAAGGTTAATTAGAGTTGTTTCATATTTATAATAACAAATAAGTATATAATAAATACTGATGTTATTAATTTACCATGAAACAACTAAATAAGAAGAAGTTGAAGAAGAAAGAAATTAAAAAAGATCGGTAATGGATATTACCTTTTTTTGATGCGCCTTTTCTTAACCTCCACTTAAAGAACTAAGGATGGTCTTTGAAGAAGACCAGGACCTCTAGGATGATACTAAAGAAGTGTAGAAGAGATTTTGTCAGGTTTTGGCCGAGCATGAAGGCTCAAAGTGGTGTGAGGAAGAGGGGGGGGGAGGTGCCCTTTTATAAGGGAGGAGAGGGGCACCTTAGGAAAATCTCAAAATATTATTTTATATTAAGGTCAAATTCGGTTCATAATGGTTCCAAAGGGTCTTATTTCGAAAATAAAGTGGGTATGGGTCAACATCCTCTCATAAAATAGGATTTCGACAAGTTTAGGTTATTATTTTAACCTTATCAATTAGATTTAACTCTAAGTTAAATAATTTAACTTTTACCATGTCTTTTTGTTTTCTTACACTATATGGTTAATAAACTTACCATAAGAAGATAAAAGAACCCCAATCGGTTTATTATTAATATATATATCCTTTTATAAGTCATTTGGCCGAACTTTAGATTTTTATAAATTAAATAAAAATTAATAATATAATATTTTTTTTTAAAACTAATTTATGTCAATTTTGACACTATTTGGTACATGATTTTTATGAAATTCATAACAGAATTATAAGTTCAAAAAAAGTTATTTATATCAACAATAACATGTTATAGTAACCTAGAAAATTAATTTAAGTCATAAAAAGTCTCAAATTATATTTATTGGGGCATTTATAACATCAATTATGTCAATATTTCATTAATAAGACAATTACTGCATCATCATTGTGTCATAATAAATGATAATTATTTAATCCCTAAAAATTATAAATAAATTCCTATGATGTAGATAATTGTATTATATTTCTGGAGACTATTCATGTTAGATGTTTCAAGAAGTTTATCACTAAATTAAAATTATTATACTTATAAGATTTAAGAAAGTGACATGTTGTCACATTCTTTGGTTTTAAATTATTTTCATGGACAAAATTCCATAAAATGAATCTAATCCGACCCTTAGGTTATATGGGTCTACTTTCAGCCATCCAATAGGATTTTTTCAAGTGTTAGGGTAATTTTATAATCTTATATTTACCCTTAATTACCCGATTTACCTTTAACTATAGTAAATAAAAATTACCGTAGTTACTATTTACAATGCCCAAAAATAAAAAGTAGCTTATTAACATAATTTTCACCCACTGATTCCAAATATGGAATCCATATTTTCAAATTCAATACAAAAAAGATGCATAAATTAAATTCAAATTAATCCCGTTGTCGAAAGAAAACGGGTTTTTCTTTAAAACATTGCAAAAGATTGAATTGATTTAACCTATGAATTCAAGGTAAAATCATTGCTAATGACATACATTATATTAAATGGTGAAAATATATTCTATTTATACTCTAAAACCATTCAATATTATAATTTAACCACATAAGATATTACGATAAAAAAAGTTGTTTTTAATTAAAATATAGCGTGTTTTTACTATTCATTAAAATATGAAAGTTATCAGAAAAATTTCAAAACTTTATCTAATGTAAATTTTTATATCCTGATTCAAAAGAAGAATTTTATTTTGTCAAATTGAACATATAAACATGTCAAAAACTAGATTTAAAGTGGGTGTGCCATCAAAAGGAGGCAAAACTGCATTTTTTGAAAAATACTTATTTTACCAGAAAAATTTATTTTGTTCTTATACCATGTTCTAGAAAATGTGTAAGATGAATAATAATGTTATAAAATTCAAAATTTAGTTAATACTATTCATAACGGCTAGTTCATGACAATATTATAATAATATATCGTTGTTTATTAAAACTCGGTATTGCGTACAACACACGCTATCGAGGAAGGTCGTGATTGCGTGTAATGCAAGCCAAGTCAGGGTTGCGTGTAGTGCACAACTCCTTTGTTGTTGCGTATAACAGAATCCAACCATATTTTATTTATACATTGAATATATATATATATACACTCAATGTTGCGTAGAATAACTTCTATCAAACGAACTTGAAATTGTGTGTAACAAGAGCCAAGAAAAGTGTTGCGTATACTGCAAGCTAATACTGTGTTGCGTGTAGCGCAAGATAATCTTGGTGTGTCATATAATAGAATATATGAATGAAATTAAAAATAATGTATCTTATAAAATCTCGGGTTGTTACATTCTACCCCCCTTATTATGAATTTCGCCCTCGAAATTCGTCGGGGTAATAAATGGTTTACTACTCATAAGTTTCTTTAATAGAAACCCACATCATAAAAAGGAATACCAAAACCAATATTTAAAAAAAAAGTATGAAATGTAACGGTTACCCAAATAATCTAATCACTAGGTTTCCACATTGGTGAAAATATGGATATGGATGAGAAATCTGACCATCATGTTCTGATGGAGAGTGGTAGAGAACATGGCTATGGAAAATCCAGCAATCACAAAGCCATAAATTTGTGATGATCTAAGGTACCATCTGATTCATCAGATATAAGAGCACTAGGACAACATTTTTGGTTTTCAAGATCATTTCCCTAAAGTTGATGAAATTGGAATTATAAAAAATACTTTCGTGATTTTGGTATAGTCTCACCGTCGGTCGTTCTTTGGAAAATTTCCACTTCATCTCTTAAAGAAATGAAGTTGAATTTGTCATTCGTGATGTGTTAGCAAATCATGTGATAGAATGATGGGTCATTCCATCTATCTCAAACAAAAGGTTATAAAAGTTATCAAAAAAAATACATAAGTCCATCTATAGTGAGATTAATCATATATGGTTCCTAAAATGGACTTATAATTCATATATCATACTGCTTAATATAATAAAACTAGTTTCTACTAAACAGGGACTTTTTGTAGGCCAGTGGTAGGCGATAAAGGCCATTCACACTTCGGTTCTGGGTTCGATTCCCACAGCCTTGTCTGACGCGATGGGATGTCGCCCATCCTGGAGGTTTTCCTTTTTCTAAAACTACATTACTATAACATCGCATAAATAATATCAAAAAAAAAGTTATATCCTTAAACAATACTAACTTATGGTTAAAATAATCCATTCCAATCTTTAGGCTTATCTAAAATACTTCGGTCCAAGATCATAGTATAAAGAAAACGATAACTTGAATTGTCGTCAACCAAGCATGTGAATACCATCATTTATCCCCCATATATCTTTTTGGTCACATTAGAATCATGTGAATACCTTAATCATGTATTCTCTTGAAAAATCAATACCCATTAAACCTTAGTGAAAACATAAATGCTGTCAAAAGTTAACTCTTTCAACATACCAATATCCAAAAATTCTATATACTCAATCCATTACATAACCTTCTCCTTATATCAGTCATGAGCTCATGAATACTATCAAACATTTAATTTTATCCTTATCCCTTCATTATGCGCATATCATCTACATTCCAAAAATATCTGAATAACCTTTCATGGATACTGGTAACATTAATCATACACTTTCAAAACTCAAGAAAAGAAAATAGTGTAACAATCCTTAGATGTCTCTTTATTCTATAGTACCATGAGATTACTTATACAACATTACACATGATAAACATGTAATCATTCCACTACATTCTTAAACCATTGACCGAGCTTCAACAATTCTTTCATCTCACATATTATCTGTAGTCTCTTCATCATCATCCACATAAATACTACCCATACGACCATACTGATTCTCTTCATGAGACTTTCCCTTAGGGCATTGGTTTGCATAATGACCGTACATTCCACATTTAAAACATTTAACCATTTTTGATGTCGTAACAATACCATTATCCTCATCCCTGGTGTTAACTGAACCTTTTCCTTTGCACTTACCGGCTTTGTGTCTTTCTTTTCCACACCCAAAGCATCTTCCAGTTCCTTTGAAACATTCTCCTTGATGCCTCTTCCCACATGATTTACATAGGGAAATTGAACTTTCTTTCCTCTATGATCATCATGAAACTCCATCTTTCTCTTATTAGTTGAGTCAGGAAACTTACCAAATTTTACATTATTGATTATATTATGAGATTGCTGATTCGGCATAATAATGATGTTTGGACTTCCAAATCCCATTTCATTTGGTTGCTCATGAAGAATATCATTCCATTGTCCATCATATCCTCCATTATCGTAAATCATCTTATTTCCAGCCATTTTCTAAAACCCAAAAAGAATAGTGTGAGAGGAAAATATCATAATAAAGGGGGAGTAACTTCAATATCTAACATCTTTTTTTTAATCTAATATCGTTACCATAGTTCTAGAACTATATCCTATACGTATACTTATCCTTAGGGACATCCCTAGACATACCTTAGAAATATCTCTAGGGATCTCACTAACGTTTTCGCATCCTAGTTTCCAAAGGTCGACTAAACTTTTCCTATAATACCAACTGTTCAGACCCGAAGCATGACGTACATGGACATTACATTACTTTTTTGGAATACTTAATACATAACAAAAACACACACACAAGGATCATAATAGTTTAGTGTCTTTGGAAACTCGGAATATAATCTTCTAATCGTGGAGAAAGATCTTCAACATCTCCCATAAAGATCTTCCTTTTTTCTACCTAAAACCTTTCTTTATATCCTGGGGAAAAGAAAACATAAAAGGGTGAGCTCAAATGCTCAGTAAGGGTAAACAAAAGAAATATCAATCACATCATATACATAAGAACATAACTTTTGTAAATCTTATCCAGCAAAAGAGATCATAATATCATAACATGGGATAAATCATTGAAGTGAATTGTAATCCCAATAATCATAACTTAAAACCTAAAACTTTGTGTCATACACACATAATCATAGAAAATCATTTATTATTAGTCAAGACTCATTGCCAAGACTATCTTAGTGGACGAAGTTCATTTCTGAACCGAGTCACCCTCATTTCAATCCTGTTTCACTGAAACGGTATAACCTACCATTCCAGCCATGTCTATCTCATGAGATATAAAATCTTTACCCAATGAATTGGAGGGAGATATAGGTACCACCCATCTCATAATGATACCATTCTTATGTGTGCCACAAAATCATAAACCATACATCATAGCATAACCCATGTAATAAAAATGGGATTCTTAAACAACATGACATCATAAAACAATTCATATAAGATAAAGTAATTCATAAAAATATTTCCATCACAACATAATCAAATCCATGTAATAATAGGGATATAAACATAACCCTGTATTATCTTATATGGAAAATAATTTTGATAAAACACTTGAACTCCATTCTTGAGGAAAATATCGTTTCTACTTCAAAAACATTTTTTCCTTTCTTAACATGTCATAAAATTTTAAACTAAAATAATTTGATTAAAAATAAACTTGAAAACTTGTAAAGGAATCTTCTTTGAAATAATTTTATAAAAATCCATTCATGCCGCATAAGTTAAAATAAACTTTATTCTCGTACTTTTGTCGGAAAAGTCAAAAAAGTACCTCGTACGAAAAACAACAAAATATTCCTTTCATATCTTTTACTAAAAACTCACCTAAGGTTAAAATAGGATTTAAAAAATTGTAGGTGAATGGAAATAATATTACATATTGAGGAAACATGGATGTGGATGATAAAATACACCCCAGTAAATGCCAAAGTATAAACAATCTCAGATAAAAATGAGATTGTGATATTTCCCTTACCTTAGGTCCGATTTGCATCATATGTGTCCAAACCTCCTGTATAATAATTTAAATAATGTCATTGACTTATTCAAGAATCATACTCATTGTTATTATATCATATATGGTTCACTTATGGCTTTATATTACCTGTTCTTTTGTAAATTCCATGTTAAAGAGCGTTTTGGGTAAAATCGTTTCATTTATCGTAGGTGTTTGGACTTGTTGTTCTTGACATTATTATTACTTATATCATGATTTACTTACTTACAGAATATAAATCATGATTTATATATCATATATATTCAGTATATATATATATATGATAGATAGATAAATGAAATGAAACACACCGTTCATGGAGACGGTAGTCCGTACGTACGCATGAACGCTGTTTTCCTTTCCTTATTGTCTTGAATGGAAGTAAGTAGATGACATACATATATATATATGCATAAATACAGTATATTTAACATGTCATATATTTCATTATTATTCATTATATATACTTTATAATCATTCATGAATGGTTAATGTGGAGAATGAATCTCATCGCATCGTGGAGACGGTAGTCCGTACGTACGCACGAGCGATGATATCGTTCTCATGATCGTGAACTTGTGTTGAAGTGTATGTATACTATTTCAGTATCAATATCACTTTATAATAATCATATATAGTTATTAATTACACCATTATACCCATCCAATTAATGTGGTGGCGGAAAATAGATTACACCACGGGGTGGAGACGGTATTCCGTACGTACGCACGCGTGGTGATTTCCTTTTTTCGTAGGACGGATAGAAGGTTAATTAGAGTTGTTTCATATTTATAATAACATATCAGTATATAATAAATACTGATGTTATTAATTTACCATGAAACAACTAAAGAAGAAGAAGTTGAAGAAGAAATAAATTGAAAAAGATCGGTAATGGATATTACCTCTTTTTGACGCGCCTTTTCTTAACCTCCACTTAAAGAATTAAGAATGGTCTTTGAAAAATACCAAGACCTCTAGGATGATACTAGGAAATTGGAAAAGAGATTTTTTCAGGGGTTGGCCGAGCTTGAAGGCTCAAAGTGGTGTGAGGAAGAGGGGGAGGAGGTGCCCTTTTATAAGGGAGGAGAGGGGCACCTTAGGAAAATCTCAAAATATTATTTTATATTAAGTTCAAATTCGGTTTGTAATGGTTAAAAAGGGTCTTATTTCTAAGATAAAGTGGGTATGGGTCTAAATCCTCTCATATAATAGGATTTAGACAAGTTTAGGTTATTATTTTAACGTTATCAATTAGATTTAGCTCTAAGTTAAATAATTTAACTTTTACCGGGTCTTTTTGTTTTCTTACACTATATGGTTAATAAACTTACCCTAACAAGCCAAAATAACCCCAAGTTGTTTATTATTAATATATCTGTCCTTATATAAGTCATTTGGCCGATCCTTAGATTTTTAGGAATTAAATAAAAATTAATAATATAATATTTGTTTTAAAAACTAATTTATGTCAATTTTGACACTATTTGGTACATGATTTTTATGAAATTCATAACAGAATGATAAGTTCGAACCAAGATACTTATATCAACAATAACATGTCATATTAACCTATAAAATTAATTTAAGTCATCAAAAGTCTCAAATTACATTTATTTGGGCATTTATAACATCAATTATGTTAATATTTTATTAAAAAGACAATTAATGCATCATCATTTTGTCATAATAAATGATAATTATTTAATCCCTAAAAATTATAAATAAATTCATATGATGTCTATAATTATATTATCTGTCTGGAGACTATTCATGTTCGAAGTTTCAAGAAGTTTATCACTAAATTAAAATTATTATACTTATATGATTTAAGAAAGTGACATGTTGTCACATTCTTTGGTTTTAAATTATTTTCATGGCCAAAAGTCCATAAAATGAATCTAATCCGACCCTTAGGTTATATGGGTCTACTTTCATCCATCCAATAGGATTTTTACAAGTTTTAGGGTAATTTTATAATCTTATATTTACCCTTAATTACCCGATTTACCTTTAACTATAGTAAATAAAATTTACCGTAGTTACTATTCACAATGCCCAAAAATAAAAAGTATCTTATTAACATAATTTGGACCCACTGATTCCAAATATGGAATCCATTTTTCCAAATTCAATACACAAAAGATGCTGAAATTAAAATAAAATTAATCCCGTTGTCAAAAGAAAACGGGGTTTTCTTTAAAACATTGCAAAAGATTGAATTGATGTAACCTACGAATTCAAGGTAAAATCAATGCTAATGACATACATTATATTAAATGGTAAAAATATATTCTATTTATACTTTAAACCCATTCAATATTATAATTTAACCACATAAGATATTACGATGAAAAAAGTTGTTTTTAATTAAAATATAGCGTGTTTTTACTATTCATTAAAATATGAAAGTTATCGGAAAAAAATCAAAACTTTATATAATGTAAATTTTTATATCCTGATTCAAAAGAAGAATTTTATTTTGTCAAATTGAACATATAAACATGTCAAAAACTAGATTTAAAGTGGGTGTGCCATCAAAAGGTGACAAAACTACATTTTTTGAAAAATACTTATTTTACCCGAAAAATTTATTTTGTTCATATACCATGTTCTAGAAAATGTGTAAGATGAATAATAACGTTATAAAAATCAAAATTTAGTTAATACTATTCATAACGGCTAGTTCATGACAATATTATAATAATATATCGTTGTTTATTAAAACCCGGTATTGCGTACAACACACGCTATCGAGGAAGGTCGTGATTGCGTGTAATGCAAGCCAAGTCAGGGTTGCGTGTAGTGCTCAAATCCTTTGTTGTTTTGTATAACAGAATCCAACCATATTTTATTTATACATTTAATATATATATATATACTCAATGTTGCGTAGAATAACTTCTATCAAATGAACTTGAAATTGTGTGTAACAAGAGCCAAGAAAAGTGTTGCGTATACTGCAAGCTAATACAGTGTTGCGTATAGCGCAAGATAATCTTGGTGTGTCATACAATAGAATATATGAATGAAATTAAAAAGAATGTATCTTATAAAATCTCGGGTTGTTACAGAGGTTATGGAAAATGATATTCATCGCTTCAAGGAGATGGTAGTCCATACATATGCACGAGTAATAATTTCATTTCCCAATTATTTGAGAATAAGATAATAAAGGGTTGTTCTATGAATAAAATGTTATTTTATTATAAATATTTAAATATTCTATTATATAATTATGTTTATAAAATATTTATAGGAGGATGAAGATTATATAAACATGGAAATACTTAGTTAAGAATTATGATTGTATTTTGTAAAACCTCCCTTATCTTACACTGTAAGCATTCAATGTTTCGTATTATGGTTAGAACAGGTATTCTAGGGAGTGGTAATGGAACATAGGTACATATTTGGTTATGTATTGAATGATATTTGGTAATAAAATGTGTGTATAATTGTGGTGAGGTTGTTTCCTTTTATGTAGAGGGGAAATGACACACTTGTAATATTTAAGAACATAAAAATATCATAAATATCATAATCTTATAAAGTGGGAAAAATGAATTAATTTAGAATATATCATAGATAAATTCAAAATAACTATATCAAAAAATATTTTTAAAGGTTTTCATGACATTTTAGACCTTATATTTTTTATTAACCCCCTTGTTAACCCTTTTTAACTTTAACAATGGTAACAACTTCTTCAATAAATAAGAGTTTGAATATTAATCATAAGTTATAAAGTAACTCAAAAATGGTCCATGGATGACATTTTATACCATTTCCCATTAAAAATATTATATTTTATGGTTTTGTGTCATTAAATATTTTAATAAAAAATATTTTAAAATAAAATTTCATTAAAGTGATTTTTGGGACTATTAAAAAATTTTGAATTTTAGAACATCAAGATAAAAATTGAATTTAAATATAAAAAATTTAAAAATATTTTTAAATTATAGTTATGAAAAAAAAGTATATCATAATTCATCTAAAAATCATCACTTTTCATTTTTTTAAATACATTTACATGATCTTTCTAATATTTTCCCAATCATTGGCTTAGCATTCTCTAAGCCTTTAAGGTAATTATACCATCTCTAAAAATTGAAAATAAATTACCACAACAAAAATAACTCATTTAGGTTAAAAATAAACTTTTATATTCATTCAAAAAATATTTTTCTCCCATTGAAAACATATAATACCAATTTAATTCCATAGAGTGATATTTTTATAATTATTACTTTCTTAAAATAATATAAAGGTAATAATGAAAGGAAAGTGATTCCAAATTTCCAAATATTAGAATATTTTATTAATACTATAAAGAACTAATCTAATAAAACGTGGAAATTTTTTTGAGATGTTTTTATGCTTTATCTCGTAATTTTAACCATGTTTTATCCATTTTATCCATAACATAGTGACAATATTTTTACCAAGGATACTATTCATAATAAAAAATATAAAAGAGGCCTATTTAAAAATTTGTAAAGTCCAGATTCCAAATTTTTAATGCATTTTTTATGATTCTATTTTAAAAAATAATAAATAAATTTTAATATAATATCCAAAAAAATAGTAAAAAATAGTTTTAGAAAAAACTGATTTTTTAATTATAAAATTATTTTATAAAAATTAAATTATAATATAGATTAAAGTGGGTTTAATTAAATTATTTTTATTAATGAGGATCATAATTCATATTAAAAGAGGATTCAAAATAGAATGATACATTTAGATTACATGTTTTTTTTTAAAATGACAATTTTCTCTATTCATTCAAAAATCAATCAGTCCAAATAAATCCCAGAATCTCATCCTCATCATATTATAATATAATTATATAAAAAATAATATAAATTTTTCAAATAAAATTTCAAAAAAATTCATAAATTAATTATAATTTCAATGGACAAAATTGAAAAAAATATTTTTAAAGAAAACATATTTTTGAAGTATAGAATGAATTAATGCTCATAATTTGTCTAATAAAAATAATTAAATGATTATGAATTCAATTAATTGGATATTTATCAAAATTATTTTATTATAATCATTTATCAAAATTTATTAATTTTATTTATTAGGATAAAAATACATTACACACATAAAAATTATTTTTATGAAAAATATCTCTCTTACATGAAAAATATTTTTTAGTCATTTCCAATCAATATATAATAAATGTATGATTGTTTATTCAATTAATTAATGAAAAAAATTCTAAATATATTTACCAATATTTTTATTTCTATTCATACTGGCCAAACTGAAATCTACCATACAATGGCCATATTTAAATTATATTTAAATGGTATATCATGGATCATTTAAGCTCAATGTTGCGTGTATCAAAACCGGTGAAGGAATCATCAAGCGAGATGAGAACAAAAATTTTATATTCATTTTTTCAAGATGAGGTTTTTCTATCATACTCTAAATATGATCAATAATGCCACTCAACATATGTTGTGAAACCAATGACATGAATCAATAATGGAAGAGATGAATATGTTATGGTTGTAGATATTTTTCTGAAAGCATCAAATCAAATAATTTCATGGATAATTAATAATAGATTCACTTCCCATAAGAAATGAAATAAATATATCATCATATGTTTCAAAAACAACAAGGAATGTGTTATAAATTTTTCAATGATAAATACCTAAGTATTATTACCTCAAAAAATCCAAATTTGATGGAAAATATATGAGATACCCAAATGTAATTTCATTAAAGGACACAGTCACAACATGCTTAGTGTTTGTAAACTATGAGACATAAGTTAGGTTATATGATTTAAAAATAAGATGAGTGCCATCAATGGAAATTATTATGCAGTGGTGATATTTGAGAAATGCAAGAAGGGGAAACTCTACCTAGATAGGAGAAGAAGATATGTGAATTCTATATGAGGAAGAATAAAACACATTGTGGAATAAACAACACGGTTATTTGAGACAACTTCCCTTTTCAAATATGGTGAAAGTTGGTGGATTTTAATATCTCTCGAATCTATTAAATGATGTTATACACACATGTGGAGCTTTCCAATAATGTAATATTAATCGTAATTCTTACAATATAAAATAATTAACGTAAAAACAAGTATTGGAACTAGAGAATATTGATGTGTTTGATCCTATGTCGCTTAAATCTATTGAGTGGAAGAGACACTATATTATTTTCATTCAAGCTTATAGTATAATGGAATGGATATTCATCATTAACTATAATTTTGAGGAGTTTTTCTACATAACTCAATACCATAGTGAGGTTTAAAGGATTATTGAACAGAAAATTCAAAAGTTTTAAACCAAATATGGAATTCACAAACAACAAAGAATAGAATCATTATAAGAATAATAGTATAAGAAACCACATCTCAACAGTGAAAACACTGAAACAAAATGAGAAGGTTGGGAGAATAAATAGGATCATTAAAAACATGGAAAAAATGTTTCTTTTTGTAAATTACATGCCAGAGTAATTTTGGAAACAATTATACAAGACATCAGACTATATTTATGATAGTTATTTATTATGTACAAGATAAGGAAACAAATAAAATGAAAAATGGTAGGGAATGAAGCTGGTGAAGATATACTTTAGATTATTTTGATTTAAGTTTTTTAATCTTGATAAAGAAAATAAAATGAAGTTTTAATGACGTAGATAAGAAGGTATATTTCGTGGGTACATAATAAAAAAATCGTATAAAAGATTATATTAGTTTTTTGGAAAGGATACTGAGGGGAATGATTTTTTTATGGTGGAGAGTGATTTAACTCATCAATTAATATGTAAAAATTTTCAAGAAGAAAGTTATAAATAGGTAAATGACTCAGGGGGATGGAATTTACATATGGTAGATTCTTAGTAATGTTTAAATGGTGAGTATGATGATGTTATACCTCTTTCAGCACACAATTCAATGATATAAGCTAAAAATGATAGGAAAAAATCATCAGTGATCCAAAAACACCTATTCATATGAGGATAATTATTTCATTATATAAAAAATCCTTCATATTAGTGGTAGAGACAAATTTATTGAAGATGTTGTAAGAAAAAAGATTAGTGTCCATATGATGTATGTGGAGGTTGAACAAATAAAAATAAACTATATGTGGGAGAATTTTTTAGGATGGTAGAAAATAAAATCATCAAGATGAAAATTATATTCCAGAATAAACCAAATGTTGATTATATTATGATTAAAAAAATACCTGAATTATGTACAAGGGATACTCCCATATTAAGGGTATTGATGTTGATAAGATATTTTCACTCCTGTAACAACAAGATACTATTCATATTTTTTATCCACTTCATAGAAATGAAATTTAAAAATATTCTAAATGGTCTTCATGTTAGTATTTCTAAATGGAGTTAATGAAGATGAGTTAAACATCGAGAATCCAGACACATATCTTATCCTTAATGACTCGAATAATGTTTATCAACTGAAAAAAAGAAATTTATGGGATAATGTATGAATTGGAACAATGGTATCCAATACTAGATCAATACTTGATTAATCTTGGTTTTCAACAAAGTGGGGTTGATTACTACCAAATGAGAGTGATTGAAGGATTATAGTATTGGTGTGTGTTGATAACAATATCATTGATGGATTGAATAAAGAGAAATGAAAAACATTTTCATAATTAATGAAATGTGTGTTTTAAATTTCAATGATTAACGAGATAATATCATGCCATGATTTAAAAAAAGGAACTAAACATTTATTAATCAATAATAATATTCCTTGGATTCACATAGAATGTTTAGAAAGGATAATTCCAAGGAGTTGAAAACATTAGTCTCTACAAGGATATATATTTCAAGGGATGATGAACTAAAAGTTATAAATGTCACTAAATATAGGTAGATAATTAGGATCATGGTGTACTTAAGCAATGACATGAACCAATATTGTTTATAACATAAGGTAGGTATAACTACATAAATGTAATCATAAGCAAAGACACATAATTTCTATGAAAATAATACTTCGGTATATCAAAGGTATAATAGATATTAGTTTATTTATATTCAAAAATATTAGCATTAGTTATTGGGTAATACCAATACTGATTGTGATAGTTAATAAGATAAAAGTAAGTCCACATGAGGTGGTGCATTCTGTCTTTGATATTTATATATTTCTTATCTAAGAAATAATAAATATTAGACTTCTCTGAGCACCAAATAATCAAAATAAATTGTTTCCACTATATCTTTTATACAGTTAATGTGGATAGACAAATATATTTATGATGTAATATTTCAAGTGAAGTCTACCATATAAATCAATTGGGATAATTCAAGTGTTATAAATCAGGGAAAAAAATATTTTCTATCACTCATAAATGGAGAAAATTGAAACAAAGTATCATTTTATCAAGGGGAATATGAAGAATAGTCTTGTAAACAATAAATATTTTCATATATTACTATATGTTTCAGATATTGTAACAAATATTTTCACCACATAAATTTTTCTATGACATCAACTAGATTTCAAATTCCAGTTTACTCCCCACACATGAATAGTGAAGATGCGGTACCCCTACTTATGAGCTATAGTGCACTTATCCATATATGATTATATGTGTTCTTGAGTATATTTTTGAAAAGAAATGTATGGCCTTGTGGTTATTTATAAATTGGGGATACTTCTTAATCATTTAAGGGGGGTAGTGAAATAGTGGTATTTGATTAATATGAAAATGTTAAAGCAATGCATTTAATAAAGATAAATAAAAAATGGATTTCATGATGAAATCCATTTACAATATGTTATTAAAGGAAGTTGTCTTCTCTTGAGCCACGTGTTTTGTAATAATTGGCATCTATAAGAAAAAAACTCAAAATTTAGTATTATCTTTCAAGAACATATTTGTATCAAGGTAGGATTATCAATTGGTATTAAGAATGAAGTGGTTCACTGATTAAGTTTTCATGTTACCCTTCTATCTAATGATGATCATGGATAATGTGGGCTTAAAATACATGTTGAGTTTTATTTATTTCTATATAGATTCATAGAGTGTGAAAGGGGTAGATTTTCTACATGATACTAAAGTGTTTTAAACAAACCTAAAAGGGTTATTATCAGAAAAAAATCATCTAATGCAAACGTTCCATGTTTTTTGGATGATATTATTTGTTGAAAAATCTGCCAGACAATTGTCTTTGAGGTTTTTATCAAAACAAATTGTTTTAATGGGAGAACAGTTTCCCATGGTTTTCAGTATTTGTTTCAATAAAATATAGAGTTTTTTATTAAAAAAAGGAATGATTTACACATAACATGTACAATAGTACCCAAACAACAAATATAACATGAAGTATTTCATATATGAACTATAAATAAGGAATGGATTTCACCTTTGAACAATAAAATATGAACCACATTTCATGTACTTGAGACCATGAAACAAATGCAGTTGATGAGGCACTCACTCTAAGCCATTTATAAAAATTTATTTAAGGAATTGAATTATCTCCTGAAGGAATTATAGTAGTTCTAAAAAGGATTTTACATAATCAATATATATATTTTATACTCATATAATATTTTTTATAGGAATAAGATAAGAATAAACCCAATTTTATGAATAAAAATGTTTATTTTTCAAAAAGGTAATTTTACCGCATTTTAATGGATAAACCATTTTATTTATGATTTTTGAAACATTTATAATTCAAATATGATAAAATAAACTTCATTCTTTTAAGTGTTATATCATAATTACTTTGGGTAAATTTTGGGTATTTTTCTGAGTATTTTCATTTTTTGATGAATAATGAAAAATTCTGAATTTTAATTCAGAAATCACATTTTTAATCTAATTTATTTATATAATTAAATTATATTTTAGTTTTATAAACTTTAAGTAGATCTATTTTACATAAATTAATCTAATTTATTTCATTGGAATAAATGTTACCTTTAAATGTTAAATAAAAACATTTCAGACCTTTAAAAATTTATACCTTAAAAACCCACTTTATTATCCCATCTAAGGGATTGAATTTAAATTAATTTATTCCACTAATGTTATTAGAATATGTGAAAATGGATTCCATATTTTTCATCATAATAATTTATAATTTCTAATAACTTTAACATATTTTTTATCAAAAATATTAGTGAAAGTGATTAAAAATAATTATAATGATCAAGAAAACAATTAGATTAAAAATGGATTAAACCTTAAAATTAATGGAAAAATGACCTATAAACTTTTCCAAAATCCGTTTTATGGTATTATTTTATCCAAATACAACATTTTATATAATATTTACCATTAATTTATCAACTTTACATGGGAAAAATATTGTTGGAATTCTATTTTCAAAAATTTATAACAATGTCACCCCTCCTCCACAATAAAAGGAAGTCACCCCTCCCACTTATTTACACCCCTCAAGCCCTTAATATAAAACAAAATATTCTTAGAAAATCTCATAACATCCCTCCATTCATCATTGAATCATAATTTTTAGCATGAATTTATCCAAGTAATCCCTTTGGTGCAAACCAAGACGAGTAACCCAAAAAAGATGTAACATCCTTCCTCAAGATCCTTTATTTTATTTTCATTATACACCAACTAAAAAATTCTTATTCAATGATTGTATAATATAATCAGTATATTGACTATAATTATATGTTTTTATTCATGGTTTTCAACATAAACATACACAAACATCAATATAATGGGTAACAAATATAATATTTTTGTGTACGATGAACTACCGCCTCACGAAATGATGTTGATCCTTCTTTCTTTACCACCTTTCAAGGTTGGGAATTATTATGATCACTTTGGTTTTATATGATATATATGATATTTATTATTTGTTCATGATTCTTTAAATATTATATAAAACATACCTTCTTTCTTTACATTTTTTTATAAATATAATAAATTCATTTTTGTACGTGTGGACAAGCTCTCCCACAAAGTGATGTGATAAGTTCACATTGTACATGGAATGTATTAAGGATGGGTTTCCTAAAATTATATGATATATAATACATAATAATTATACTTTAATTATATTATATATATATGTATATATATAATTACATTCCATTTACTTACTTACTTTCAACACAACAACACAACGAAAACAACATTCATGCGTATGTACGGACTACCATCTCCTTGAATGGTGTATTCAATTTCATATTTATTTATTTTATATATTATTATAAATACATATATACTTTTTATATATAGTATTTATATCATGATTTACATTCTATAAATAAGTAAATCATGATCTAATAATAGTATTATGAATAACAAGCCAAAACATATATGAGAAACAAAGCACATATTAACCCTAACATAACAATAACATAGATTTGTTAATAAACAATTAATATATATTCATAACTAAATAATATATAGTATTAGATATAATAATATGGTTATTTTTTATATTTATAATAATCTTATATTTATTAATTAATAGTTTTTAACATTTACAAAAAATTTCAAGACATAAGGTAAGGGAATCTCATCTCACTTTTTTATTTTCATGAGATAATTCCCATATTCACCACTCGATTATTTTGGGTGGTTTATATATTTCCCATTGACATTTTATAAAGTTAATATCATTATTTTAAGTATATTTAAATGTTCATGTTATTTTATTCTTTCATGTGTATTATGATTCAAATTTACCAATGTGTGATCAAATTATTATTTCAATATCACCATGTGTCGGGATTTTTTTTATTATGATTTCATTGATGAAATATTATAATAAATATCTCCAGAAAACTCATTTAATTTAATGTCATATATTTATCTAGGATATATTCATGTAGGAGTACAATTTTTCCACTCTTTGGTAGTTATATATTTAAAAAATTGTTTTTTAAAAATTCTACCTTATTTTTCCTTTTGGTCGGAAATCTATGTTCTTTAAAATTTGTCTTTTATAAACAAATTAGCAATAATGGTTATCATATGATTTTTAAAGGAAATTTTTACTCATTTTTCCATCTTTATTGTTTTTTAAAAATTAATATTATTTTCTTTTTCTGATCAAGGAACATTTTTATACATTTAACATGAAAAAGTAATGTTCTTCTTGTACATACTTACCCACCATCATGACCATCATTTTCATGATGATTCATTTGTATGTTTAAAATTATATTTTTAATGAAAATTTTGTCTAAATATTTTATAATTTTTCTGAATTTAAATTTCTTTTCAAAGAAAAATGTTTTCAAAAAAATTATGTTTAAAAATTGTTTTAAATGATTTTAAAAGATTTTTTTATATGTATTCAAAAGGTTATTTTTAAAGAAAATGACCTCAATGATCTCAAGATTTCTCTATAATTTTTCACTACCATTTTTAAGAAAAGGGTTTTCAAAATAATTCCAAGTCTTATTTTTATGTTTTCAAATTATTTTCAAAGAAAAAGGTTTTCGATATTTCTATATTATTTTCCTGGTATTTCAAATTAAAATGGTTTTCAAAATATTTTCAAGCTTCGTTTATAAGGTTTCAAATCAATTTTAAAATAAAATGGTTTTCAAAATGATTTATCTTCTAAAAAGTGTTGTTCATAGAAGAAAATATATTTTACTCATTAAATATTTTAAATAAAATTGTAAATCTATAATTATAAGAAAATTATTTTTAAAAGGTTTTATAAAAATAATTTTCAAGGAAATATTATTTTTCATAGGAAATGTTTCAAGTGATCTTTCAAAATATTTCTCCATAAATGATGAAATACTTTGTTATAGATTATTATTTTATGGGGATATAATCCAATAAGACCATTTATATTCCATCTCAAAATTCTTTGAGTTTTTATGGAAGGATTTTTATGAAAGCATTTCTCTTACACGGGTTATATGCTTAAGAAAACTACTTCTTTTCACAGGTTAAGCTTTAATGAAATGATTATGAAACATCTATTTTTACACATGTTAAGATATTATTACATGTTTTTGATAGCTATTTAATATCTTGGGTTATTATATGATTGTTTATGATTTTGTGGCACATGTATGTATTATTTCATTATGAGATAGGTGGGACCTATATATCTCTCCAATGCATTAGGTAAAGATTTATATCTCATGAAAAAATTATGAAAAACTGGTCGACATTATTGATTATAAATGAGAAACAGTTGTGTCCTGATCCTCTATGTATATATGGGGAAACCTGATCTACTATGGGAACATGTGGAAACCCATTATCTTATAAATAAAGGACAAAAACTTTGGATGGAATTGTGTCCTACCCAATATGTGTAGTCCCCAAAAAGTGTGATGATAATTTTTTTCAATGATCCTTGACTTATTGGTAATGTTTTTATATTATAATGAATTTTACACAACTCCTATGTCTTCTTCCTATGATATGATCATATGGATTATGTTCTTTTTTATCTTATGATTCATATCATATGAACTTCTAATCATATATCATGTTTATAATCTTTGATATGTAGGGTATGATATTTAAATTTTATTATCATGTTCTCATATACTTATGATCATGTTATACTTACATATTTCCTTTATTTACCCTTAATGATCATTTGATCTAACCCATTTCTTATGTTTTTATTCCCCATGCTATTATTAATGTATTTAAGTAAAAGTATTGAATGATAATATCTTTCTAGGAAACATTGAAGATCGTTCACCAAGATTGAATATTTTGTTCCAAGTTTCCAAAGACACTAAATTATTAGGTTACTCGGGCATGTACTTTTTTAATGTGCTAAAAATTCATCTAAAATGATGTAATATACATCTATGTTAATCATGGATCACTATAGTTGGTATCAAAGTATATTTTTTTGTCAACCTTTGGAAACTAGGATTAGAAAAATTTAGTGAGATCACTAGGGTTATTTCTAAGGACGTGTTAAGGGATTTCTCTGTGGATAAGTCTAACAATGAGTTAAATTATTGGAAAATGTCTTTGATTTTTTTAAAGGATAAAGAGAGTGGTTTCATAGTAATACTTCCTTTTATGGATACTACATGTGTATGTGGCTCTAGCACAGATGAATATAGGGGTAATAACCCTTAAAACACTATAGTGATCTTTACTCGATTGAGAATTGGTGAACAAAAATGTGCCTTGTTTACACATATATTGACAATATTTGGGGGAATTATTTGAGAATTCACAAAATCATTATGAACCGATATGAAGTATTTAAATAGAATATTGCTATGAATAACCTAGGATAAACCTAAGGTGTCATATATTAAATATGTAAGTGTCAATATTTAGATATCCTATAAGTAATTTTTAATGATTATATGGATTTCTATGATGATAAGTGTTTCTCACACTATGCTTTAAAGTTATATCAAATAGAAGGAAATAAAAAAACTTGGTTAACATAGAATATTTTAAATGCTAAAATTATGGACATGATGAAAATTGATTCCCTAAGTTAAAATATCACAAAAAGAATCAGGAAGGTCTATGAGTATTGGTTTTACTGGGTAATAAAAAGATATCATGAATGTCATGTGAAAGGTATGGGATTTTTTAATAGTTTTTTACATTAAACACAAGAAACATGATTAAATTGATCTTGAGGAACCATAAAAAAATTAATATTTAATATTATATAAAGGGGGTATCAATGAATAATATGATGAATACTAGGTAATAGTTTGAGAAAAAAATTGGACAAAAGTAGTATTTATGTTTTAGAATTAACAGATTATGTTATATGAATCAAGAAATATATATGTATTTTTAGTATAAGTTTTTCATCCTGGATTTGAAATGATATTTTAAATAAGGATGATTGAATAAAAATGTTATTTAATGGAAATGTAATATTTTTATTAAGGGAAGGTAACCCTTAATTTGTGGACAAAATTGTGTTTAGCTTGGATAAATAGATAATTTATTTGGATAAACTCAATTCGATAGTATCGATGACCTTATAATGGAATAAGGGTTTTTGGAAAATGTTTTTTATGTTATGATGGATGATGTTTACAAATTCCTTGATTTAAGAAATATATCTAGCAATCTTTAGAATAAGGAACCATGCATGTTTTCTAAAAGGATTTATTGTAATTCATGTTATTTCTATCTCTAAAGAGAATATATGATGAGGGTATTAACATTATTGTAATGTTACAACCAATAGATACTTTATTATATGTGGGGGATCAATGTTAATCTTATTTAGTGGCCTTATTTCTAAATTTTGGGATTTTTATATTTTGGAAGGGTTATAAGGTTTACCATTTATGGACTGGTATATGTTAAACTTTGGATGAGGTTTTAGATATAAAAGTATTATCTCTATATATTAGTATTTATGAATATTGGATAACATGTTATAATCATTTTTTTTATTTTAAGTACATACAGATGGAATTAATTATCATTCTACCTCATGATCTATTTGTCCTTCAGGAATGTAAAATACACATTCATTTATTAGAATAAAAGATGAAGTGAAAATTTATCGAGGCACAAAAAGGGTGAGATTTTTCGTAAATCAAGTTAGTATATCTTCTCCTAAAAATTATTAAACATTACTAAATGGGTCTTGAAATAAAAAATTCTTTATATCCTCAATTTTTAGGATATCAATGGCATCTTTCATACTTATTCACTTTATGGTTTAGTTATTGAAAACATTCTCTAGAACACCCAATTTCATGTGACTAGTGATCTTAATCCATATTTTATCATTATTTATGCGTTTATTCAATTTCCATGTTTTAACATCCGACCAATGTTCTCTTGTGTGGAAACCTTGTTGTGTGTTACTTTGGGTAGTTGTTATGTTTCCAAACTTTTTTTAAAAATAATTTTTTGTATTAATTTTTATGATGCGGGTTTTTATGAATTAAAATGTAAAGTATTAAAACATTGATAGCCCAAATTAATTTTGAAAGAAAATATTACTTTTAAGAATGGTGGAATGTATCACCCCAAAGATTTGGTGATTTTTTTAATTAATTTAATCTATTTTATATTTTCCATTTTACACAACACTCGATATGGATTTTGTTATACGAAATTACTAAGTGTAGTTGGCATTATTCACAACACCAAAACAATATTTTGATACACTAAACACTTATATTATCTTTTGGTACACATATAACTATATTTTTCTTGAATTACACACAATAGGTAGTCCCTAAGAAATCTTATGTTACATCAAAGTTCAAGTTTTACCAAACTATAAGATACTGTTTATATTATTATTAATTATTTGTATAACTACCACCTAGCCATTGGAAAGGAAGTCATGAATAAGAATAACTAAATTGTAAAAATATGATTTAAAAATGTATATAAAATTAAGATTTTATTATCAAAAATTTTGAAATTAATATAATAACTAATTGAGAATAAAAAAATTTCTTTTCTAAAAAACTATTCTAATATGTCTAAACACAATTTTATCTCAATAAATTAAAAAAACATTTGATTAATGTTTTCAATAATATTTATATATTATACTCTTAATAAATATTTTTTATACTCATATAATAGAATTTACAGGTATAAGTTAGGAATTAATCAAATTTTATGAATAAAAAGTTTTATTTTTATAAAAGGTGATTTTACCACCTTTTAATGAAGAACCCATTTTAAATATAATTTTTTACACTTTTATAATATTTATTGGGAAAAATAAATTTCATTTTTCTTAATAGGAATATAAAAAATTACTTTGGGTGATTTTTTGGGTGATTTTTTGGGATTTTTATGAGAAGTTTTATTTTTTAATGAATTGGGAAAACACTGAATTTAAATTCAAAACTACCTTTTAATCTAATTTATTTATATAGTTAAATTATATTGTAGTTTGGTTTTAATGTTTAACTATATAAATTTTAAATAAATCAATCCAATTTTTGTTATTTGAATCAATATCACATTGAAATTGGACATAAATCATTCAAACATATAACCATTTCTACTTTAAAAACATATTTTGTCATCCCATCTACGGGATTAAATTTAGATTAATTTCTAACACTTATGTGATTATAATTTGGAAAAATGGATTGCATATTTGGAATAAGAATATTTTAAATTTTATAATAGTTTTAAATTAGTTTTTTTAAATATTAGGGAAACTGATTAAAATTAATTACAACAATCAAGATAAAAAATTACTTAACAAAGGACAAACATTAAATTTAATGGCCAAAATGACCTAGAGAATTTCAAAAAAATCATCAAATGGAAATATATTTACCCTATACTCCTTTTTATTGAATTTTTACAATTATTGGATCCACTTTACATGGGAAAACATCGGTGGAATTACCTTTTCCAAAATTTTAAAGAATTACTCTCCTCATCCACTATAAAAAAGAAACTCACCCCTCCCAATTATTCACACCTCTCAGGCCGTTTGTATCACCCAAAATATAGTAAAATAAGCTATAAAAATACCCCCCCCCCTTCATATTATAAGTGTAACATCCCAAGTAAGTAATGAATAATAGATATTTTTATCTATGTCTATTAATGATTAATATAGTGTTTTAGAGGCTTAAAATGAAAATAAATCCAATCTTAAGCATCGAATACACTAATATTCTTAAAAGATTGTTTTACTTACTTATGATGGAAAACCCTTTTAAAATGTATCTTTTGAAAATTTTATAAACTATGTTTGTCAAAATAAACTTATTCTTTATGATTGGGAAATCAAAATTTACTTTGTGTGAATTTTTTGTATTTTTCTGACAATGTTAATTTTTTAATGAATAGTGAAAAATACTGCATTTTACATCAAAACTGATTTTTAATCTAATTTATTTATATGATTAGATTATTTTTTGAATTGGTCTTAATGTGTAATATGAATATATTTTAACCATTTAATCCAATGGTGGTCATTGGAATCAATTTCACTTTGAAATTGGACTTAAACTAGAGTCAATCTTTTGATACTTATTGTTTCATAAAAACACACTATTTGCTCTGACAGCGGGAATTAATTATTAAATTAATTAATGTGACTTATATGTTTTGAATTTTTTAAAATAGACTTCATTTTTGAATTCGTAATATCAAATATATCTTAGGGTGAATTTTTGGTAATTTTCTGAAAAACTTCAATTTTTGATGAATAGTGAAACCACTAAGTGGTACTTATAAAGACTGATTTTCCATTTAAATGAATCTTTGCCATCATTGTGTTTTGAATTTCAAAAATCCGACATACATGGTTGTCATTAAGAAGTAAAATGTGGTTCAATGAGATTATAATAATTTTTTGGTGAATAGTAACTTATTATGTTCTTAATCGCGATTAGTGGTAATTAGTGTAGTTTAAGGTAAAAATAATGCTTTAATAAAATAAGATGAGATTGAAACATGTCCTACCCTCATTGGTTGTGTCATGGCCGACCAAGACAAGCCATGGGTCAACTTGGGGACCCCATAGATCCACTTTGTTTGGGAAATGACATAAACAACTTTTTATTTAATGTAAAAGTAAAAATGACACAAACATAATATTCTTTATGAAAAAAAATTTTACATGGGGTTATAAAGATCAGATTTTTGATTATAAATAGTAATTGGAAATATAAAAAGATTTCCTACATCATAGAATTTTTTTTAGAATTTTTAGACATTAAATAAATTAAATTATATATGACATAATAATGATGCAGCGATGACATCATTATTTGACGATTTAAATAAAATGGAAATATAATGTAAAATCTATGTACTACATACGTCCAAAACCAATTGGATGAGTGGATTTCGAACCCTTATCACCTTATCCACGAATTATATCAATGTGGGTCCTTTTAAAACTGAAACACATTTTCAAATAATGTAATATTTCTTTACTTTCCAAAAGTGCCCCTCCTCTCCTCTTATAAAAGGCCCCCACCTCTACCTCATTTCACACACTCCTCAAGCCTTTGGCTCGGCCAACCCCTGCCCATTTACTCTCTCCACATCCCTCTCCTCATCCTAGAGGATTCCCTTTGGGCAGAATCCTTTCAAAGGAAGCCTTTAGGCTCAAATCAAAAGGAGTTACACTTTTAAAGGTAATTCATTCTCTCATGTTCATTCGTTTTATTTTGTTTCTCCAACCCCCTAAACTCTTTTTATTTACTTATTTTGTAACAACACCAGTAACTTAAATATACTAGGATGTTGTTATAAGATTTATTTGAGCTACACTCTCACACAACTACATCAAATGGTTAAAGAACATACGGTTTCCGTGGATGGCGAAATTCTGCCTCCCGAACCGATGATTGTTCAATACTCATTTAACACCTTCAAAGGTGGCCATTATGATGTCACTATTTTTATATATGATATATAATATGTTTATGTTTTCCTTAAGCTTCTGTTTTTTTTTTCATTTTAGGCATACCTCTATGGTTTCCATTATGGGTAAACACGATATCTTCATTTTAGGAAGTGCAGACTACCGCCCCCTGAAAGTGATTTGATTCGTTAATACCATATGTGAGATGTGTAAAGGATAAAGTTAATGATATTATATACGTTATTATACTGGAATTATAATATACTATTATATCATTATGATTCCATTCCAGAAAATACAAAATAGAAATGGAAGTAGCGTTCATGCGTACGTACGGCTTACCGTCTCCATGAACGGTGCATTTCATTTCTTACCTCTAAATGTGATGTAATATTATAAATACATGTAAGTGTAAGAAGTCTATTTTTTGACTTAAGAACCAAATACCGACAAAATGAACACTATTAACTTAAATGATTACATGGTGTTCATAACATGGTATAAAATGAATAATAAACTTGAAAAAGGTTCATAAGCATGTAGATATTAACTCAAGTTTATTATTCAGGAGATTAAAGAACGGTCTGGTCAAGTCGGATACGAGGTATGGGACTTCATCTCAATCTCCTTTCATTGAGGCATATTTTATTTTATACACAACTTTCTTTTATACGGCGTATAAATCCCTTTGACTTTTACGTTTATTCAAAAGGAATCTTTTTTATACGAAGCATTTACTAAACAACAAAAGGGAATGTTTTTGTCATACGTATGTGGCGACAACGACTTCTCCACCGTCGTGACCGTTATTTGAGTTTCAGCTTCCTCTACAAGCCATACCTTCTTTTTTTAAAAAAATAAATACCATGTTTTACTTTTCTTTTATTTTGGTATTGAAAATGGTTTTCAGAATGTTTTTTGTGTTGTATTGATATCTTGGGATTGAAATGTGGAAATGTTATGTTTCCTTTATGCATTTTTTATGTGATACGATTATGATATGGTTCTTGGGAATTATTATGAAGACGGGTGGTTCTGTGATAAACTAAGGGCGGGTGAGCCCGATATAGCTCTCCAATGCATTGGGTAACGCGAAGGAGTGAACCGTTAAGGTTTCTCCAAAGAGATTTAGGGAATATACTGTGATGGGTATTCCAAACATAACCAAGAGGGTTACTCCCTACGTAAGAATGTTATGAATGCCTCAAGTTACCTTTATGTCTTATGATTTCTATGATTTATTCATTATTTTATGAGTTATGTTAAAGTGCCTATGTTTTATGGGTAAAGTATAATTTCATTCTTATGTATATATGAACTCATGTTTCCTTTCCATGTTTTTATAACCTATACTGAGCATTTTATGCTCATCCCAAGTTTTTTTGAAATGTTTTTCACAGGTCAAGGGAAAGTTACATGATATGATGATAGTGTCAAGGAAGTGTCAAGAAATAATCCATGTTTTATTTTAAATGTGTTTCCATTGATGGGAATGAAGAATACAATCTTTATGTAACCACTTTGTTTATATGTGGAATGTAATGCAACTTTTATGATCTAATTCTCTAAAACTCTAAACCCGAAAAGATCCTCAATGTGTAATCTTGTAATAACTCAAGATTAAGTAAGGTTTAAGGCTGGGGCCTTATAGTTGGTATCAGAGGGAGGTTTAGATAACTTTAGGAGTTAGAATTCTATTAAATGAATATCCAAAAAAAAATTGAAATGATATAGCATTTGAAGATTACCATGTTGCTTCATCTAAGACATGTTTGTTCAGAATGGTTTTCCGTAGAGGAAATAGGGAAGCAGTGCTAGGAAGCCATACAGAAGGAAATAACCTTCCGAATCAGCATCCAGAAATGGTCGGAATTGGAACTGAACAGTTTGTTGCAGTAATGGCGCAGTTGACTCAAGCGATAAATGGTGGTGGTATCCATTCACGAGATCAGCCAGATCAACCGCAGAGGAACATGTCAATGGTGGAACATTTCATGAGGCAACATCCACCATCATTCAAAGGATCATCTGACCCTATCCTAACTGAAGGGTGGATTAAGGAACTGGAGAATATTTTTGATGTCATGGGGTGTTCAGACAATCAAAAGGTTAGTATTTCTATTTACCGTTTGGAGGATGAAGCAGATCAGTGGTGGTCTATGGTTAAAAATATCAGGGACGCCGATGAGATTGATGCTCTTGACTGGGATGAATACAAAGGTATGTTTCTTGAGAAGTATTTTCCTAAGGCTATTCGACTTATGATGGATAAACAATTCTTGGAATTGAGGCAAGAGGAAGACTCAGTGGCTGCCTATGAAGAAAGGTTCACTCGATTGGCAAGGTATGCTCCAAATTTTATCCGAGACATTGATAGTAAAATCAATCGTTTTTACTCAGGATTAAAGCCAAAATATCGAAGTGAATTAGCTTCTCGTGAGTTTAAAAGTTATGAAAAGCTTGTTCGATGTGCTAAGAAGGTGGAAATGGAGTTTGCCAATGACCAAGTGTTCTATAACAACCAGCAGAAGAAGAGACCGAGGTGGCAGGAGAAAGGTAAGAATTCTTCAAAAAAGTCTGATGGTAAGAGAACTAAGTTTCCAGTTTGTGATAAATGTGGCAAAAGGCATGCTGGGGAATGTCTTCTGAATTCTAGAAAGTGCTACCGATGTGGTAAGATGGGACATAAGGCTCGTGATTGCACTTAAAAGGATCAAGGTGAAGGTAAGAACAAATTTGATTTATAGTTAGTGAAATGTTATAAGTGCAATGAGATGGGTCACTATGCAAATGAGTGTCCGACAAAGAGCTTGAGTGATGGGAAGCAGTTAGACTACAAGCAGAAAGGGGTGGTGAAATCCTTTGCAACTACTTCAGCAGATGTCGGGCCATCAAATGAATTTGTATCAGGTACTTTGTTTGTTTTTTCAGATTATGTCAGTGTGTTGTTTTATTCGGGGTCTACACATTCTTTCATCTATGAAACCTTTTCTAGTAAAATGGGAATACCATCTCAAGAAATGACTCCTGAACTTTTGGTAAAAACACCTGGGGGAAATGTTGAGGAAAAAATAATTTATAAGAATCTTCCTATCCTTATCCGTGGAAAGAACCTACTTGCAAACCTTATTGTTCTACCTCTAGTAGAGTTTGATGTTATCCTGGGTATGGATTGGCTCTCTATTTACCATGCTAAGATTGACTGTAGATCTAAAGAAGTTTCTTTTCAGAAATACTTTCAGTTTGTTTACAGGAATGAACCCTTACTTTTGATAACATATCAAGAGGCTGAGAAACTGGTAAAAGATGGAAATGAATGTTACCTTTCACATGTCGTTGAAAATAAAGGAACTGTTCAGATTAATGATGTGCCAGTGGTAAATGAGTATCCTGATGTTTTTCCTGATGAGTTGCCTGGAATAATAACAGATCGGGAAGTTGAGTTTACTGTTGACTTAGTTCCTGATGCTAAGCCAATTTCAAAACCCCCTTATCGAATGGCACAAATTGAACTTTTAGAGTTGAAGGAGCAATTGCAAGATTTATTAGAGAAAGGTTTCATTAGACCTAGCACATCACCATGGGGTGCTCTTGTTTTATTTGTTAAAAAGAAAGATGGTTTTATGAGACTGTGCATTGATTATAGAGCCTTGAATAATATCACTGTTAAGAACAAATATCATTTGCCTCATATCGATGATTTGTTTGATCAGCTCCAGGGAGCTCAGTTTTTTTCAAAGATTGACCTGAGATCGAGGTACCATCAGCTGAAGGTAAAGGAGGCAGATATTCCGAAGACCGCGTTCCATACGAGATATTGCCATTATGAATTTGTAGTAATGCCTTTTTGGCTAACCAATGCACCTGCTGTATTCATGGACTTAATGAATAGAATTTTCCATGAGTTCTTGGATAAGTTTGTGGTGGTTTTCATTGATGATATTTTGGTGTTTTCTAAAAGTAAAGAGGAGTATGAAAGACATTTAAGGGTTATCTTGCAAACCTTAAAAGAAAAGAAACTGTATGGGAAATTTAGAAAGTGTGAGTTTTGGTTGCAACAAATTTCTTTCCTTGGTCACATTGTTTCAAAAGATGGAATAACTGTTGATCCTGCAAAAACAAAAGTTGTGGAAGAATGGCCAAGACCCACAAATGTAACCAAGATTCGTAGCTTCCTTGGTTTGGCGGGCTATTACCGAAGGTTTGTTAGAAATTTTTCACGGTTATCTAGTCCAATGACTTAGCTAACTCGGAAGGGTGTTATGTTTATCTGGACAAAAGAATGTGATGATTGTTTTCAGGAATTGAAAAGAAGATTCGTGAATGCTTCAGTTTTGGCACTACCTTCCAGGAACGGTGAGTTTGTTATATACAGTGATGCTTCATTGAAAGGACTTGTTTTCATCCTAATGCAGAATGATCAAGTAATTGCTTATGCTTCACGACAGTTGAAAACTCATGAGGTAAGTTACCCTACACATGATTTGGAATTAGCTGCTGTTTTTTTTTGCTTTAAAAATTTGGAGGCATCATTTGTATGGAGTAAAGTGTGAAATATATACCGATCACAAAATTTTAAAGTATATATTCACTCAGAAAGAGTTAAACATGAGACAGAGGAGATGTCTAGAATTAATCAAGGATTATGATTATATAATTCATTACCATCCGGGAAAATCAAATAAAGTGGCTGATGCTTTGAGTTAAAAAAGTAATGCTTCATTAACAATGTTGTGTTTGGAACGTGATCCTTTGGTTAAGGATTTGATGAACTTTGGCATAGAAGTTGTTGGTGTAGGAAGTCCTTCTGTTTTGTTTCAGGTATCAGTGAGATCATCTCTATCAGATAGAATCAAGCAAGAACAGAAGCAAGACAGTGAGTTGCAGAAAAAGATAGAGCTGGTTCAGAAAGGTAAGTTGCCTGAATTCCACATTGATAATGATTGTGTTTTGAGATTTGGGAAGAGATTGTGTGTGCCTTGTGATTCATAGTTGAAGAGAGAGTTGTTATGTGAAGCTCATAGTTCTCCGTTTTCAGTTCATCCGGGCAGTACTAAGATGTATAGAGATCTGCGGGAGTATTACTGGTGGGATGGAATGAAAAGAGACATTGTTGATTTTACTATGAAGTGTTTGACATGTCAACAGGTTAAAGCAGAGCGACAGTTACCAAAAGGGATGCTTCAGCCTTTACCAGTGCCAGAGTGGAAATGGGAGAATATATCCATGGACTTTGTTGTTGGATTACCGAAGACATCTCGAGGTAATAATGCAATCTGGGTTATTGTTTATTGCTTGACCAAATCTTCTCATTTCATTGCTATACGAGATACATTCTCTCTTGATCAACTTTACCGTTTCTATATTAAAGATATAGTCAGGTTACATGGAGTTCCTCTCTCTATTGTATCGGATCGTGATCCCAGGTTTACTTCTAACTTTTGGAAAGGCCTTCAGAAGTCGTTGGGTACCGAATTAAATTTTAGTACAGCTTTTCATCCTCAATCAGATGGGTAGTCAGAACGAACAATTCAGACATTGGAGGATATGCTATGATCTTGTTCTATGGATTATCAGGGAAGTTGGTACCAACATCTTTCTTTGGTTGAATTTTCATATAATAACAGTTTTCATTCCAGTATACAGATGGCACCATTTCAGGCATTATATGGGAAGCGGTGTCAAACTCCAGCTTTCTGGGATGAAGTGGGTGAAAGGAAGTTGATGGAACCAGAATTGGTAGAAGAGATGGCAGAAAAAGTTCAGCTGATTCAGAAACACATGAGAACAGCTCAGAGCAGGCTTAAGAGTTATGCGGATAACCGGAGGAAGGATCTATCTTTCGAGGTAGGTGATCATGTTTTTCTCAAGGTTTCTCCTTGGAAAAGTGTGATGAGATTTGGTAAGAAAGGAAAGTTGAGTCCAAGGTTCATTGGACCATACGAAATTCTGGAGAGAGTTGGATCAGTTGCATACCGAGTGGCTTTACCTCCGAGTTTATCTCAGGTACACAATGTTTTTCACGTTTCGATGTTGAGAAAGTATATGCCAAATCCATCACATGTTTTGAGTCCAGAGGTAGTTCAGCTGGAAGAGAACCTATCTTATGAGGAACAAGCATTCCAAATTCTTGACCACAGGGAGCAAGTGTTACGGAATAAAGTGATTCACCAGGTATAGGTTTTGTGGAAAAACCACATGATTGAAGAGGCAACATGGGAATCTGAAAATGCAATGAGGGATAAGTACCCCCATTTATTCGATAAGTAAATAAATTACGGGGACGCAATTTTCTAAAGGGGGGAAGGATGTAACATCCCAAGTAAGTAATGAATAATATATATTTGTATCTATGTCTATTAATGATTAAGATAGTGTTTTAGAGGCTTATAATGAAAATAAATTCAATCTTAAGCATGGAATACACTAATATTCTTAAAAGATTGTTTTACTCCCTTATGATGGAAAACCCTTTTTAAATCTATCTTTTGACAATTTTATAAACTATGTTTGTCAAAATAAACTTATTCTTTATTATTGGGACATCAAAATTTACTTTGTGTGAATTTTTGGTATTTTTCTGACAATGTTCATTTTTTAATGAATAGTGAAAAATACAGCATTTTACATCAAAACTGCTTTTTAATATAATTTATTTATATGATTAGATTGTCTTTTGAATTGGTATTAATGTGTAATATGAATATATTTTTACCATTTAATCCAATGGTGGTCATTGGAATCAATTTCACTTTGAAATTGGACTTAAACTAGTGGCAATCTTTTGATAATTATTGTTTCATAAAAACACGCTATTTGCTCTGACAGCGGGAATTAATTATTAAATTAATTAATGTGACATATATGTTTTGAATTTCGTAAAATAGACTTCATTTTTGAATTCATAATATCAAATATAGCTTAGGGTGAATTTTTGGTAATTTTCTGAAAAACTTCAATTTTTGATGAATGGTGAAACCACTAAGTGGTACTTATAAAGACTGATTTTCCGTTTAAATGAAATTTTGCCATCATTGTGTTTTTAATTTCAAAAATCCAACATACATGGTTGTAATTAAGAATTTAAATGTGGTTCAATGAGATTATAATAATTTTTTGGTGAATAGTAACTTATTAAGTTCTTAATCGCGATTAGTGGTAATTAGTGTAGTTTAAGGTAAAAATAATGCTTTAATAAAATAAGATGAGCTTGACACATGTCCTACCCTCATTTGTTGTGTCATGGCCGACCAAGACAATCCATGGGTCAACTTCGGGACCCCATGGATCCACTTTGGTTGGGAAATGACATAAACAACTTTTTATTTAATGTAAAAGTAAAAATGACACAAACATAATATGTTTTACAAAAACAATTTTACATGGGGTTATAAAGATCATATTTTTGATTATAAATAGTCATTAGAAAGATAAAAAGATTTCCTACATCATAGTATTTTTTTATAATTTTTATACATTAAATAAATTAAACTATATATGAAATAATAATGATGCAGCGATGACATCATTATTTGACGATTTAAATAAAATGGAAAGATAATGTAAAATCTATGAACTGCACATGTCCAAAACAAATTGGATCAATGGATTTAGAACCCTTATCACTTTATCCACGAATTATATCAATGTGGGACCTTTTAAAACTGAAAAACATTTTCAAATAAAGTAATATTTCTTTACTTTCCAAAAGTGCCCCTCCTCTCCTCTTATAAAAGGCCCCCACCTCTACCTCATTTCACACACTCCTCAAGCCTTTGGCTCGGCCAAAACCTACCCATTTACTCTCTACACATCCCTCTACTCATCCTAGAGGATTACCATTGGGAAGAATCTTTTAAAAGGAATCCTTTAGGCTCAAATCAAAAGTAGTTACACTTTTAAAGGTAATTCATTCTCTCATGTTCGTTCGTTTTATTTTGTTTCTCCAACCCCCTAAAATCTTTTTATTTACTTCTTTTATAACAACACAAGTATCTTAAATATACTAGGATGTTGTTATAAGGTTTATTTGAGCTACACTCTCACACAACTACATCAAATGGTTAAAGAACATACGGTTTCCGTGGATGGAGAAATTCTGCCTCCCGAAATGATGATTGTTCAATACTCATTTAACACCTTCAAAGGTGGCCATTATGATGTCAATATTTTTATATATGATATATAATATGTTTATGATTTCCTTAATCTTCTTTTTTTTTCATTTTGGGCATACTGTTATGGTTTCCATTATGGGTAAACACGATATCTTCATTTTAGGAAGTGCGGACTACCGCCCCCTGAAAGTGATTTGATTCGTTAATACCATATGTGGGATGTGTAAAGGATAAAGTTAATGATATTATATATGTTATTATACTAGAATTATAATATACTCTTATATCATTATGATTTCATTCCAGAAAATACGAAATAGAAATGGAAGTAGCGTTCATGCGTACGTACGGCTTACCGTCTCCATGAACGGTGCATTTCATTTCTTACCTCTAAATGTGATGTAATATTATAAATACATGTATATGATGAATATATATGATATATATGTTATCCAAATCATTAATATCATTCTGGATATAATGAACCTTTGACCAAATTAACAACATGTAAGTGTAAGAAGACTATTTTTGACTTAAGAACCAAATACCGACAATATGAACACTATTAACTTAAATGATTACATGATGTTCATAACATGGTATAAAAGGAATAATGAACTTGAAAAAGGTGAATAAGAAAGTAGAGATAAATTCAAGTTTATTATGCAGGAGATTAAAGAACGGTCGGGTCAAGTCGGATACGAGGTATGGGACTTCGTCTCAATCTCCTTTCATTGAGGCATATTTTATTTTATACACAACTTTCTTTTATAAGGAGTATAAACCCCTTTGACTTTTACGTTTATTCAAAAGGAATATTTTTTATACGAAGAGTTTACTAAATGAAAAAAGGGAATGTTTTTGTCGTACGTATGCGGCGACAACGACTTCTCTGCCGTCGTGACCGTTATTTGAGTTTCGGCTTCCTCTACAAGCCATAACTTATTTTTAAAAGAAAAATAAATACCATGTTTTACTTTTCTTTTATTTTGGTATTGAAAATGGTTTTCACAATGTTTTTTTGTTGTATTGATATCTTGTGATTGAAATGTGGAAATGTTATGTTTCCTTTATGCATGTTTTATGTGATACGATTATGATATTGTTCTTGGGCATTATTATGAAGACGGGTGGTTCCGTGATAAACTAAGGGCGGGTGAGCCCGATATAGCTCTCCAATGCATTGGGTAACACGAAAGAGTGAAACGTTAAGGTTTCTCCGAAGAGATTTAGGGAATATACTGTGATGGGTATTCAAAACGTAACCAAGAGGGTTACTCCCTACGTAAGAATGTTATGAATGCCTCAAGTTACCTTTATGTCTTATGATTTCTATGATTTATTCATGATTTTATGAGGTATGTTAAAGTGCCTATGTTTTATGGGTAAAGTATGATTTCATTCTTATGTATATAAGAACTCATGTTTCCTTTCCATGTTTTTATAACCCATACTGAGCTTTTTATGCTCATCACAAGTTTTTTTGAAACGTTTTTCACAGGTCAAGGGAAAGGTACATGATATGATGATAGTGCCAAGGAAGTGTCAAGAAATAATCCATGTTTTATTTTAAATGTGTTTCCATTGATGGGAATGAAGAATACTATCTTTATGTAACCACTTTGTTTATATGTGGAATGTAATGCAATTTTTATGATCTAATTCTCTAAAACTCTAAACCCGAAAAGATCCTCAATGTGTAATCTTGTAATAACTCAAGATTAAGTAAGGTTTAAGGATGGGGCCTTATAATAAGCCTCCATTTTCAAATAAATCCATCCAAGGAATCTCTTTTGTTTAAACCAAGATGAGTTTCCCAAAGAAGAGGTGACATCCTTCCTTAGGATCCTTTATTTTATTTTCATTCTCCACCCACTAAATTATTATAAGTCTATGATTATATAATAACTTAAGTATCATAAATATACTTATTTTTTTACTATAAAGTGTACTAACTACACTATCACACACTTCTATATAATTTTTAATGAACGTGTCGTTCTTATGTATGAACAATTACCTCCCCACAAAACGATGTTGTTCGTTTTTCCTTTACCATCACTCATGGATGGGAATTATGATGGACACTCTGTTTTTATATTATATTTATGATATTTAAAATTTCCTTATTCTAATGTAATATTTATATAAAAAATACATTCATTCCTTCAATTTTTTCTGAACACGATAACTTTATTTGTGGACATGTGGACTACCATTTCTTCAAAGTAATGTGATTCATTCGCCCTCTACATGGAATGTATTAACGATGGATTTAGTAAAATTATATGATATATAATAAAAAATAATTCTAATTTAATGATATTATATATATATATATCATTTACATTCTTTATTTCAATATGATAATAAAATGGAATCAATATTCTTGTGTACGTACAACCTACCATTTCCATTAACGGTATATTCCATTTTATATTTCTATATAATATATATTATTATATATACATATATACTAAATATATAAGATATTTAAATCATGATTTATATTTTTTAAATAATTTAATCATGATATAAATAATAGGATCCTGTATAACTACCCAAAACATACATAAACAACAAAGTAGATACTACCTGAAATGTAAAATTAACATGGAATTATTAGAAAATGGGTAACAAAAGGTCAAAAAAACATATATGGTATTAGATATAATAATATGGTTTTTTTGTATATCTATAATAATTTTAAATTTATTATAAATGAGCTCTGTATGTATAAAAAGAAATTCGAGACTTACAGTAAGGGGATTTCATCTCACTATTTATTTCTATGAGATTCATTCCATATTAACTGATCGATTATTTTGTGTGGCATATATACTGACTATTGACGTGTTAGATCATGAATATAATTTTTTTCATGATATTTTAATCTTTATGTAATTTAATTCTTTCCTGGGGATTTTTATTCAACGTTGCCAATGTTGAAACAGTTTATTACTACAATCTCATTGTTTATCGAGATTGTTCAGGATTATGCTTAAATTTATGAAATATTTTGATATATATCTTAATAACAATAATTTATTTTATTATCCTCTAGTTATCAATGATATCATCTTATATTAGTATCATTTTCAAATCTTTTTTAATTAGGATAATTAATAAAAAAAATTACAAAAATCAGACTTTATTTCTCCTTTTGGTCAGAAATATGTGTTCTTTAAAAACGATATTTTCAAAAGAAAATTAAAAATGTGTTACGATTTTCCATTTATTTTTAAATTATATTATTACCCATGTTTTAAATTTTATAAAATTTATTTACATGGAAACTTATTTTCATTTTTCTATCAAAACACTTTTTAAAACATTTAAGGTGAAAAAGTAATGTTCGAGATATACAGACTTACCCACCATCATGACCATAATTTCTATGATTCTTCATTTGTAAGTTTAAAAAGTTATTTTTATAGAATTTATTTTCCTAATATTATAAAAAATTTAATTTAAAATGGTTTTGAAACAAAAAGTATTCCAAAAAAAATTTATGTTTAAAAAGGTTTGTAAATTATTTTATTATCTTCCTTTATATGTTATCAAAAGTTTATTTTCAAAGAGAAGTATTTCAATGATTTAAATATTTCATTATAATTTTTAAATATAAAATTTCTAGAATAGGGTTTTCAAAATGATTTTAAGCCTTATTTTTAATTTTTCAAAGTATTTTAATGGAAAAACATTTTCAAAATGTTATCAATATTTCATTATGAGTTTTTATGGTGTTTTAAAAGAAGAAGGTTTAAAAATATATACAATATTCCTTTATATGTTTTCAAATCCATTTTAAAAGAAAAAGGCTTTAAAACTTCTTTATGTTTTAAAAAATATTTTTTATAGAGGAAAAATATTTGCCTCATGAAATAATTTAAATAAAAATTTTAATCGTTCATTATAATAAAAGTATTTGGAACTTATTTTTCAAAAAGAATTTTCTAATAAAGGATTTTTTCTATATGAAATGTTTCATATCATATTTCAAAATCCATCTCCATATAAAATGACTATATTTATTATAGTTTATTCTTCACTAGGGATATGATCAAAGAATACCATTCATATTTGATCTATGAATGGTTTTTGTTTTTTATGTCATAATTCTTATGAAACATTTTTCTATTTCAAGGGTTATATGCTAATGAAACCCACTTATTTTAATGGATTATGCATTGATGAAATGATTAAGCTTCCTATCTTTTTTTATAGGTTAAGATATGAATACAAGTTTATGAAACCCATTTCATTTCATTGGTTATAATGTGATTTTTTATAATTTTGTGGAAACTGTATATATGATTTCATTATGAGATGGGTGAGACCTATATTTCCCTCCAATATATTGGATAATGATTTATATTTCATAGGATAATGGTGGGAAACAAGTTGACATGCTTGAAAAAGATGAGAAACAGGTGTGTCTTGATCCACTATGGAGAATATTGGTAAACTCAATCCACTATAGGAAGATAGGGAAACTCGATCCCTTGAAATGCAAGTAATATGACTGGGGAGGTTTGTGTGTCCCACCCAGAAGGTGTAGTCCCCATGATGTTCCTTCATATTTTTGGTAGTAACCCTTGACTTATTGTGAGTTTTTTAAATCCTTATGTGTTTTATAAAAATATTATGTCTTATGCCTATGATATTCTAATGTGGTTCATGTTTTTGTTTATCTTAGGATTCAAATATTATAAAATTCCAATCTTTATTCCACGTCTCATGTTTCTAATCTTATATATGAAGGGTATGATATTCAAATGTTATTCTCATGTTATCATACCCTTATGTTCATGTTATACTTACATATTTCCTTTATATAACGTTGTGGAGAATTCAAACCCACCCCATTCTTATTTTCCCTTTCCCTAGGTTATGATTAAAGGTTTTATGTATAAGTACTAAAGGGGATGTTCTTTGAGGGAAAAATTAAATATTTTTCACTAATCTAGAATGTTTTATTCCCAGTTTCCAAAGACACTAAACTATTATTGTCCTTGGATATGTACTTTTATAATGTGATGAATATTCATCTAAAATTTTGTAATATACATGTATGATAATCCAGGGTCACTATAGTTGGTATAAAAGGAAGGGTTTAGTAAGCCTTCGGAAACTAGGATGAGAAAAAAAATTTGAGATCCCTAGGTATATTTCTAAGGATATTTCTAGGGATGTCCTTATGGATAATTCTAACGATGAATTAACATATAGAAAATTATAATAGTATTTTGCTAAAGGATAGAGTGAGCGGTTTCATAAAAATGCATCCTTTTATAGATACTAATATTGGACACGGATTTGGAAGATATTTATATTGTGGTAGAAACCCCAAAAACACTATACTGAGCTAGACTCATTTGGAAATTGTTGATTGAAAAATGGATTTTGTTGAACACATGGTTTGTCACTCCTAGGGGAAAAGATTTGGGAATTCATAGACTCATTATGAACCATCACGAATAATTTAAATATAATATGACTATAAATAAAAAATGATATACCTAAGGTTTTATATATTAAATAATCAGGTATCATTATTAACACATCATATAAGTAAGTTTTCATTGTTATGTGGCTTTCCTCTATCATATGTTTTGTTCACGCTAGGATTTCTGGTTTTATCAAATAGTAGGAACTAAAATAAGATAGGTTAACATTGAATGTTTTGCATTTTGAATATATGGCCTTGATATTATTAATTCCATAAGTGTAAATATCATGAGGAAAATCATGAGGTTTCATGAGTATTGGTTATACTTTTTAAAACAAAGAGATTATGAATGACATGTGAAAGGTATTGGATGTTTTAAAAGTATTGTTTACATTAAATATAAGAAACATGATTAAATTGATACTTAGGAAAATTAATAAAATTCTCATATTTCATATTGTAGAAAAGGGGTATTAAGTAATAAGATGATGAATCCTGAGTGATAGTTTAATAATAAAGTTGAATGAAATAATTATTTATCTTTTGGAATTAAATGTTTTGTTATATGAATCATAAAATATATATGAATTTTCATTATAAGTTTTCCATAAAGGATTTTAAATAATATGTTAAATGGTTCTTATGATATAGAAATTTGGTTCAACGTAATGGTAACATTTTTATTAAGGGAAGGCCACCCTTAATGTGTAGAGAAAATTGTGTTCATCTTGGAAAAGAGATGATTGATTTTGATAAAGTAAATTGGATTATATCGATGACCTTGAACTGATTAATGATTTATGGAAAAGGTGGTCAATTTTATCATGGACTAATTTTATAACTTCTTTTATTTGATTAATATATATTTAGTAATATTTCAAATAAGGAAGCGTGTATGTTTTCCAAAGGGATTTATGCTAATCCAAGTTATTACCATGTTTTAAGAGAATATACTATAAGGTTATTCACATGTTTGGAACATGATAACCAAGAGATAATTTATGGTATATTGGTGAAAAATGTTAATATAATTTATTGAAATTATTTCTAATGTTTTGTATTTTTTTTTCTTTTGGATTGGTTATAAGGTTAACCATTTATGGACTGGTTTATGTAAAAATTTTGTTGAGTTTTTAGAGATTAATGTATTATATCTTCATATTAAGATGTATACATATTAGATAACATGTTCTAAAAATTGTGATTCAATTTTAAATAAATACGTAGGTTATGAAATATCGTCACACCTCATGATCTATTAGTCCTTCAGGAATGAAAAATGCAACTTCATTTCTTAGAATAGTATATGAATTGGAAATTAATTAAGGCACAAAAAAGGAGTGACATTATTATGAAATCAAGTAAGAATATATTCTCAAGAAAGTTATTCAACTTTAGTAAAATGTTCATGAAATAAAATTCTGACCTAATATCATCAGTTTTTATTATATTAATGACCTCTTTCATGCTTCTATACTTTATGGTTTTTTATTGTTAACTTTCTCTAGATCACCCACTTTCTTGTCATCATTAATCTTTATCAATATTTATGATTATTTTTTCTTTTCTTCTATGTCCATGCATTAACTTCCCACCTATTTTCTCCAATTTAAAAACCTAGTTTTGTGTTACTTTGGGTAACCCTTATGATTCCAACATTCCTTTTTTTAAAGGAATTTTTAGTATTCATTTTTACATTATGTGTTTTTATGAATGAAACATTCAAGATTTAAACCATTAATAACCCAAATGAATTTAGAGGTAAAATAAATTTTAATGGGGGTATAATGTAATAACCCGATATTTTTTGAATTATTTTTTCTGAATTAATTTAATATTTTAGATATTTTCAACTTTATGAAACTCTGAATATAGCTTTTGTTATACAAAAGCACTTTGTGTGGCTTGCATAATACAGAACACCAAGTAAAGCTTATACTATATGAAATTAATATTTTATATTGTGGTAAACACAAAACTATGTTTGTATTTAATTGAAAAAAATACTTAGTCCCTTTGATATCTTGTGTTACATGTAAGGTCAAATTTTTCTGAACTACAAGATAATATTAATATTATTATTAAAATAATATTGTAGCTACAACCTAGATATTGGAATGGAAGTTACAAATAAAAATAAATAAATTTTGAAATTTTTTTTACACATTTATATAAAATTAATCCTTTTTTTATCAATTAGTAATAAATTACATTAATATCTATTTGAAACTGAAGAAATTCAATTTCTAAGAAAATTATTTTTCTATATATAAAAACAATTTTATCTCTATAAATTAAAAAAACCCCTTTTGATTAATTTTTTAAATAAAATATTTGTATTATATAATCAATTAATATTTTTGATAGTCATGCAATATATTTTCTATGTATAAGATAAGAACAAATCTAATTTTATGAATAAGAGATGTATTTTTCTAAAAGGTAAATTTACCACCATTTAATGGTGAAACCATTTTAAATATGATTTTCAAAACATTGATAATTTTTATTTGAAAAAATAATCATCAATTTTTAAATTGGGACATCAAAATTTACTTTGGCCAAAATTTTGGTATTTTTTTGAGAAATTTTATTTTTTGATGAATAGTGTAAATCACTGAATTTTAATTCAAAAACAATTCTTCCTCTAATTTATTTATAAAGTTAAATTATATTTTTTTTGTTTTTAAAATTTCATTATATAAATTTTACATCAAAAAATCCAATTTTGGACATTGGAATCAATATTACATTGATATTGGTTATAAAAACTTTTCAAACTCTTAAACATTTTTACTTCAAAAACCCATTATGTCCTCCTATCTATGAGATTAAATTTAAATTAATTTATTACAATTATGTGATTAAAATTTTGAATAATGAATTTAATATATATTAACATAATAATTTATAATTTTAATAAGGTTAACTTAGATTTTGACCAAAAATTATTAATGAAAGAGATTAAAATTAATTAAAGTGGTAAAAAGAATAATTATCTTAACGAAGGACTAAACCTTAAACCTAAGGTCCAAAATTCCCTATAAACGTATAAAAATAAATTATATGGAAATATTTATACCATATTATCCATTTTATAGAATATATACCATTTTTCTATCCACCTTACATGTGAAAAATGTGGATGTAATTCCCTTTTCAATTATTTACAAGAATGTCGCTACTCCTCCGCTATAAAAATGAACTAAACTCTCCCACTTTTTTATACCTCTGAATCCCTTTGGGTTGCCCAAAATATGATAAAATAATATCCCAAATTACCTATATTTATCATATAATAATCAATTTGTTCATAAATCTAACCATGTAATCGCTTTGTTGCAAACCAAGAGTAGTTACCCAAAGAAGAGGTAACATCATTCCTCAAGCTCCTTTGTTTTATTTTAATTCCCCACCCCCTCATATATTCTTATTCAATGATTATATAACAACATAATTTTCATAAATATACTGAGTTATTTTTCTTCTATGTTTTATATATATACTTACACACACTTTAATCTAATGGATAATGAACTTACTGTTCTTGTGTACAACGAACTACCACCTCACAAAACGATGTTGTTCATTTTCCTTTACCACCTCTCATGGTTTAGAATTATGATGGATACTATGTTTTTATATTATATATATGATATTGATGATTTTTTTATCTTTTTTAATTATTATTCAAATATACATTCATGCTTTCCAGTTTTTGTAAATATGATAACTTCGTTTTTGGACGTGTGGACTATCACCTCCTCAAAGTGATGTGATTCGTTCACACTCAACATGGAATATATTAAGGATGGGTTTAGTGAAATTAAATTATATATAATACATAATTATTCTAATGTATTTACATTATATATATATATATATATTTCTTTTGATTACATTCTTTAAATATGATAATAAAATGGAAGCATCCTTCATGTGTAAGTATGGTATGCCATCTCCATAAACGGTGTATTCCATTTCATATTTATTTATTTTATAGATTATTATAAATAAATATATACTAAATATATATGATATATATATGACATTATTGACAATATTTAAATATTTAAATCTTCATCTAAGTAAAAGTATCAATAATAACAAGCCAAAATATTTCTGAAAAACAAAGAAGATATTACCTAAAACATAACATTAACATGGAGTTGTTAATAAATGCATAATATAAATTCCTGAAAAATAATATATGGAAATATATATAAAAATATTTGTATTTTTTTGATTTATAATAAACATATATTTATTATACAAGAGGTTTCAACATGTATTAATAAAGATAATACTTAAGGTAAGGGAATTTCATCTCACTTTCTATTTCCATGAGATACATGTCATATTCACCTCTCAATTCTCTCATGTGGTATATATACTTCCCATTAATATTTTGTATCATGAATATATTAAATTTATTTTTATTTTAATCATCATGTAATTTTATTCTTTCATTGGTATTATAATTCAATGTTTCTAAATTGGTAAAAGTTTATTGTTACAAGTTTATCTTTTATAAGGATTGTTTCTAATTATGCTTCCATTGATGAAGTATTATGATCTATATCTCAATAACACTAATATATTTTCTTCTACTCTGGTTATAAAATATATATTAATGTATTAGTAACATTTTTCTACTCTTTGGTACTTAATACATGTAAGAAATTGTTTTATAAAAATCAGACTATATTTCTCCTCCCGGTCAAAAATCTGTATTCTTTCAAAATCATGTTTTCTAAAAATGTTTTCAAAAATGTTTTAATATTATCATATTATGTTTAAAGGTCATTTTTACCCACTTTTTAACTTTTTGAAAAATATTTTTAAAATGAATATTCTAGTCATTTTACGATCAGTTCACTTTTTAAACATTAAAGGTGAAAAAGGAATTTTTGGCATGTACGTACTTTCCCACCATCATGATCATCATTTCCTTGAAGAATAATATGTAAGATTCCAAGGATATTTTTAAAGAACATTTTTTCATAATATTTTGGAGATTTTTCGAATTTATATTGGTGTATAAAGAAAAAGGTTTTCATAAAATTTTATATTTAAAAAGGGTTTTAAATGATTTTCAAAGCTTCTATTATTTTTTTCAAAATATTATTTTCAAAGAAAATAATTTGAATAATTTTCATAATTATTTATAATTTTTTAAATCCATTTTATAAAAAAGGGTTTTCAGAATAATTTCATCCCTTTTTTATTGTTTTAAAGTATTTTTAAAGAATAAGGTTTTCAACTAGTTTTCTAGATTTCTTTATAAATTTGAGGGGTTTTCAAAGAAAAATATTTTCAAAATATTTCCAAGCATACTTTTAAGTTTTAAAACAAGTTTTAAAAGATAAATGATATCAAAATTCCTTATCTTTTAAATATACTATTTCATAGAGTAAAAGAAATTTTCCTCAAGAAAGTTTTTAAATTATATATGAAATAATTATTTATAAGAAAATGATTTTGAAATAGTTTTATAAAATATATGCCATAATTTTTTATAGTTTACTCTTTAATAAGGATACGATCCAAGAATACCATTCATATTCTATCTATGAATGGATTATTTCTTGATGGAATGATTTTTATAAAACTTTTTTCTCATTCATGGGTTATATGCTTATAAAACCCACTTCTTTTCACAGGTTATTATTTAATAAAATGATTATAAACCCAATATTTTTCACTTTTTAAGATATTCTTACATGTTTTTGAAACCCATTTAATTTCGTGGGATATGATAAGATTGTTTACAATTTTTTGGTTCATGTAAGTATGATTTCATTATGAGATGGGTGGGACCTATATCACCCTATAATGCATTGGGTGGAGATTTATATCTCATGAGATAATGATGAGAAACAAGTCAATGGTATTGATCCAAAATAAAAAAATAGGTGTGTCCTAAACCATTGTAGGAAGATGGGGAATATTGATCCACTCTGGGAAGATGGGGAAACCCAATCCAATATGAAAAGATACGAAGACAGACTCCCTCGTAAGGAAATTCATGTGACTGGGGATGGTAGTGTGTTCTACCCAATAGGTGTTTTCCCCATGAAGTGCCCTGATAAGTTTTTGAAATGAACCTTGACTTGTAGGGTGTGTTTTTATATACTTATGTTTTTTCATGAATCATTTGTCCTATTCCTATGATATGATCGTATGGTTAATTTTATCTTATGATTAATGTTTTAGTAACTGTAAATCTTTATACCATGTCTCATGTTTCTGATATTTAATATTTATGGTAATATATTCAAATGTTATGATCATGTTATTGTACCCTTATGCTCATGTTATGATTATATATTTCCTTTAATTACCCTTACTGAAAATTTGAGCCCAACCCTTTCTTATGGTTCCTTTCCACAAGTTATGAAGAATAATTTTAAGTTGAAGTACTAAAGGGAAAACCTTTTTTGGAAACACTGAATATATTTCACCAAGTTAAAAGATTTTGTTAAAAATTCCTAAAGACCCTAAACTATTATGATACTCAAGAATGTACTTTTTTAATGTGATGAATATTTATATAGAATGATGTAATATCAATGTATATTAGTCCTAGGTCACTATAATGAAACAATATACAAACATGGGAGTCTTTTAATATGCCACACCATGATTTACCCCCTCCCACTCTCAAGGTATTTATAATACTGAGGTAAATAAAAACCTTTATATGCTCTAAATAATGGTATAAATTAAAACTAAAAGGATGAAATTTATTTAATGTGGTAAAAGTAAACACCATGATATTTTTTTGTATATTTTTCCCTTTAAATAAATTTTTATTAACAGTAATGATTCACAACTAGAAAAAACTATGATATATATTTTAGCATGTGGTAACTTTTATAAAATTAGATTTTATAATGTATAACTACCATAAAATATATAACAGAAAATAGAAAATATGAATGATTTTAAATTACTCTGTTAAATATGTTTTGATTTATTTTATAAATATTATATAAATAGATGATTATTAAACATGAAGTTATATGTAATAACCTCCCATTTCAGAATCTATATATTATCCATGTTACATTTTATTTATGATCTTTTGAGTTATATATTAATAAAACAAATTTTAATTAAATAAAATTATTCAACATATGTTAATAAATTATAGTGAATTTTAAATATAAATTTCAATAGAACTATAATATTTATTGAAAAATATAATCCTTAATATGTATAAAATAATAATTTGAAATGAATATTTTTAATTATAAATATACACAGTAATACAATTAATATTAGTATATATAATGTATTATATTTGAAATTGAATATATTAAATTAATTTTAATAATTAAAATATAAAATACATGAATAGTAAGGGATAAAAGATATATAATAAACAATAAAAGAGTATAATAATTTTAATAAAAAATGAAACTTTTCAATAATTGATTATATAGAATTAGGACTATTGAACATAAGTTTAAAAGATAACATATATTTTTATAATTTTATTATTTAAATTATTTATAAGCTTCATTTTAATCCACATGTAAAGGTAATTCCAACTACCTGAGCTCTCATAATGGTAATTCCAACTACCTGTATAAAGGTAGTTTCTAGTTACCCATCTCTTGTAAAGGAAATATTAGTTTCTAGTGTAAAATTAGATTCAAATTTCCCATATCATATAGAGATAATTTCAAACTTCATATAAAAGGATGTTACATCCTTATAGAGAGGTATTTCCTACCATTATTCAATAATGACTCGATACTTTACAACGTATTTTCCATAATTTAAAAAAAAAATTAAATTTTTATCATACATGAAGCATTAATCTAAAACAAAAATGGATATGTTAAAATAAAAAATGATTATTAAAAACTAGCCATTAAAATATTGTGTATTAGTTCGAGGAAGTTTTTTATGAAAAATATATATAATTAAAAATAATGGTCATTTTATACAAATTTATTTAGTTCATTTATTGTTTAAAAATAATTTTTACAAAAAGTTTTCTATTTGAAAAAACTACACATTTTATTAAACAAAACAAAGTATTTCATAGTTAAATTATTATATTAGTAAAATTAATTATTTATTGATTAAATACATTTTTATTTATATTTTATATAATTTATGTATTGCAACAATTAGTGTTTTTAAAAGTTATTTTTCTATAAAAACATTTTTTCCAGTGACTTATAGGATTTCATTTCAATGAAAAATTAAAAAAATTAGAAATTTAATTTATATAAATGTAAATAATTTCATGATTTACCATAACTAAATTATATTAGTATTAATATCTCAGACTTATAAAAAAATTGATATTCAACGGAATAGTATAAAATGTTGTTTTTATAAATGTTGTGACTTTTATGACATTATTAGTATATAAGTGTGACTTGAAAATTTATGAAACATATTTCTATACAAAAAAAATATTTTAGAATAAAAAAAATTATTAATAATATTTATTGTAGTTTTCAAACTTTTGTAAAATATTTTGGAACTAATATTACACTATTATGTATTACAATTTTAAATAAATTATAGAGTTATTATTTTAAAATTAATTTTTATCAATTTTAGAAAGTTAAAATAATAAAATAGATTCAAAATATTTAATTATGAAGTACATATTATGTAGTAATGGAAACTTTTTAGGCATTAAAATGGATTACATAGGTATATACTAGTTATCATGGTAAGATACAAAGGGATTAAGAGGGTTATCCAATGGGTTAAAAGGTCAAACATGTTAAAAAAAGTTTCCAATTGATTTTATTAGTCATGGATCGAAAAAAAATTTGTCTTAAACTCCATTATTTTCTATTTTTTAGTCTTATTTGACTTGTGAAACATGTTCTCAATCGATATTAAGAAGAAATAATTACAAAAAATGACATTCTCACCAATTATAAAAGGGACCTATCACCACCCCATCAAGACCACTCCAAAAGTGTAGTTTTCTCTTGAAAATATATATTATTTACATCCCCTATAATCTTATTTCAGTTTCATAATCACCCTTAAAAAATATTTTATCTTAAGACCTCCATTTCCAAGAAGTCTTAAAAATAAAAACTCAAGTTTTGAATGTGAGAATTAATCATTCCCTAATTTATTTTCTTTCATAGAAAACTTTTCCATAGAAAATTTTCTAATTACTACATAGTTAAAAATTTATTCCTTGTATACTATGTGTTTTTTAATAGAAATAATCATTATCCATCCTTCTCTTTTTTTATTATGAAAAACAAAAACATTATTCGTGTGTTTGTGTGGATTAGCTGCTTCATGAAGTAAACTCTCTCATTTTTCATTAATTTTATAAATTTTATCTTAAAATATGTTAAAATATCATTCAAAAAATTAAATATATTTAAATAATATAATTATAAAACTCTAAAAATTATATCATTTCAAAATAATCAACTTCCATATCTATACTCTTCCATTAATTATGGTATGATCTTCTTTGAGTCTGTCTAACATCCTTTTTCAATAGTGATATAAATTAATATCATGGATGACTATGTAGACATAATTACTGATAATATGTTATATATATAAGTAAACAATTATTTTTTTTTGTTTCATAAATAATAATAATAACAGTACACTCATTAATTAAGATACCAACATCTCTTTGATAAAAATATCTGAAATATGATCACTTTTGATTTAATATTTAAAAATAATAACAAAAACATGAATAGAACAACATTAAAACAATATATATAATAATAATAAATAAATAAATAAATTATAGTACATTTTTTATCTAGAAAATATTAATTTTTAGAGAATAATGAATAAAAACACAGTAGAAAAAAAACTAATCGAATATTATCAATAATACACATTCCTGATAATGAAAATAGATTATAACTAACTAATATAAATTTAGAGAATAACATTAAATAAAGTTTATATAATAACATATATATTCATAATGTTCTAAAATATGTTATTATGATAGATATTTTTGTTATATAGGAAATTTAAGCACATTTGTGGAGATTAATAATTAAGGTAACGGGTTCCTTGCCTTAAATTTAATTTAATGAGACGTGTTTCTTATCATGGACCACATTATAATTAATATGGTATGACTTCTCCAAAATGAATATATTTTAACATATTCATTTTATAAATTTTTTTATGAACAATATCATTATTTATATTTAAATGGATTTAGATTTAAAAGACCCCAATGTTGTAAGGGGTTCTTTTAACTCAATTCCATCATTGAGTTGTAATTTTTTTACTAAACTTAATTATTCCAACATTGGTTTCCTCTAATATATGACACTATTTTAAGGTAAATTATCTTCTCCTATTAAGTAAAAATCCTTTTAATTAAAATCATTTAACATAATTAAATTTCATTCACAAAAAGTATATTATTTTTGGGAATAATTCACAACCCTTGTATTTATGGTTTCCCCTCAACTTACATATTTTTATTCCTTCTAATTCTCTAATTTATTTTTGTAAACCCAATTTTGTGTCATTTAATGTGACCCACACATTTAAATTTTCCTTTTTTAAAGGGAATATTTGTTATCCCTTTTTATGATGTGGGTTTTTATAGAGATATTTTAAATGAACTTCCTTCAATAATTCATTGTTTTATATTCCACTAAAAATTTCTTTGATACAAACTATATTTATATTTTGGGATCCATTATTGATGATTAAATTTCAAGGTAAAGGATTCCAAAAAATCAGATCACCATTTCAAAACATATATTTTGAATGTGATCTAAAACATATCCTTTTATGAAATAATTATAATAATGTTTTATAAAAAACCTATTAATTTATTTTCTTACACTTTCCTATTTATCCCAAAAATATTTATTTAATTATAAATTTACCTTTAATGATTTACTCTCTAAATTTTATTATACATTATTGGTGGATTAAACTCGTCAAAATCCATTACATCATTCTTCATTTCGAGTCATTGAATTTTAATGATTTTACTTGAAATGTTTTTTTGAAAATATACACTTTGTATTTATTTCAATTGATTAAAATAATTTTTTGAGAATACATAAAAGTGATAATTAGGTAAATTATTAACATAAAATTATACCATTTATCTATATAGTGAAAATAGAATATACACAATTAGCTTGATTAATTTTTTTTACATAGAACATTTCTGAATATCATGGGATACCCATTTATGTTCAATTGGTATATCATGTTATGAATATTAATGTAATTTTTAATTTTTTCCTAATGTTATTCTATTTTAAAAGGATATGAAATCCATTTCATTTCTATGGGTTTATTTTGATATGATTGATGATAGATGTCAAATGGCACTTTTATGTGTGGATAATGATGGGAAGCATCCCATATCACCCTCTAATGAATTGGTAATGTTTTATATATCATGAGATAATTAGTCATGGATATAATTATTTTGTTTATAAATCCATATGAATAATTAGTTTTATCATATTTTAATTTATTGATATATTTTTTTATCAAAATGTCATGGTAGTAGTTATATTTATCACAATGTTACCTATTCTAATGATTGTTAAACATTTTTAATATTATTTTATTTTAAGGATATGTTACATTCCATGTTTATGACTACTTTATAAGAAATGTTTTACATTTATATTATATGAATAATATTATTGATTGTTGTTTTATGCATCTAATACATGTTATTATTATCCAGTCACTTGGATATTCTATAGTCCCATGAAATGTTCCTATTTCATTCCATTCCATTAGTCGTGATTTTTTATCAATGATTTACTAGGTATAACATTATTATATATCCGGACTATACCCATATGCTCAAATTATGATTATTTTTTATCTTTAATTGTTATAGATTATGTTTAAATTACTTTAAATATAATATCACCCCTTAATTTTATTTACATTTCTCTAGGTTATGAATAAATGTAATATCTAAGATATATCTAGAATATTAACATCTAGAATGAATTTATCAGATATATTGAAGACTTTTTATGGCTTAATATTTTCTTATGTACTGGAAAAAATTACTAATAGTTTTCAAAGACATTGTTTTTGTTAGTTAGTCTTTTTTAGTAATTATCTAAGACACTAAACCTAAAATATATTAATAATTTTTTGTATTGAAATATTTTTATTTAGTCATGTAATTATGATTCAGTCACTTTTTTCTGCTGTTATAATTTCTATCAAAGAAGGTTTTCATACATTTAGATATTTGTATGTTATCGTTTGAAGTTTTAAAGATCATGAAGTGGTGATAAGTTAATTTGGATCATAATTTCAAAGGAAGATATTACCATTTGGGTTAGTGTTGGTAAAATTTTATATTTTATGGATTTGGATAAGATAAATTTAGTGTAACCCATTGAGATAGGACTAAGAGATAATTCTAAGTATACGATAACAACTCAAAGTTTTGGTAATGTAGTGATTATGTGGTTCACCTAGATATTACATCCTTATATAGATACTAGAATTTATAATTTTCTATGGAATAGATGAACCTAGGGGTAATCACCCTAAAAATAAAATTTGAGTATCAACCGAGTTTCCACACTGGTGAATAATGATTAGACATATGACTACACACCTAGATATATTCTCCATAGTATATTGTTTGGTTAATTATATTCTATATATATATATATCAATACATAAATTTTATACATAGATATCACATCTTAATATATGAATATTCATTACCCAACATAATTATATACACCATTTTCATATAGTTTGAGTGCACTTCAAAACATGGAAAAATAAGAAAGGGTGATCTCGGATGCTCAACAGGGGTAAAAAAGGGAGACCTGTATGATAACATTAAAATATCATGATCATAAGGGCATGATAACATTATCATAACATTTTAAAAACAGACCCTAAATATCATATATCATAATATTTAGATGAGGGATAAATATTGGAAATTCATAATACAAGATACATAAAAAAATCAAAGAACTTGAGCCATGAGTGAATAATATTTTCATAAGACATTAGTTTGTGGCGTACATATAAGCATAGAAAATAATTTTCTTAATAGTAAAGGATCAAATCCAAGACTATCATAGTATATTGGGATCACTCCACAAACCATCACAGTAGTAAATTTTTATTCCCTATACTATTAAAGTGGATATAGTCCAATACTAAACTATGTTCACTACACAATATGGACCAATTTATCACATGAGATATCAATATTTACCCAATAATTTAGAGTGATATATAATTCTAGGCCTTAATATCACATAATTAAAATCATATAAATTTTTTCCACAAGATCATAAAAAAATTCATATCATAACCCATGAAAAGAAATGGGTTTCATAAACATTTCATTACGACATAACCCATGTAAAAAATGCTCTTAATAATGATTTCATCAATTTATCATAGCATAACCCATAAAAAATGAAAACGTTTCATAATAATCTTATAATTATAATCAACAAAATATCGAAATAATAATAAGGATGGTATCCTTGGGTCATATCCCTAGGAGGAAATAAGTAAATTCAATGGTTGTTGTCATTGTTGAATAGAAAAAACAATAAATTATAAATAAAATATTCATGAGGAAAACAACCTTTCCACTTGGAAAATATCAATTTTAAAACTAATAATTTAATTAATATTGTAAAAATAATTTTCATTCCAAATAAGTTAAATGAAAACATTTATTTCACACTTTTGTAAGAAAAGTTAAAAAATACCATATTCTAAAAATAAAAAAAATATTCCTTGAAAATAAATTTTTAAAAAAAAATATTTTTAAAATGAATTTAAACCATCATATTATAATATTAATAAAATTATTGAAAAAATTAGAAAACAATGGTATCGTAGAAAATTGATTTTTGACAAAAGCAATAGATAAGGTTAGTTTTCCTTAAAATATTTATTCGATCCCTTAAGTATTTAAAGAGATAAAAATTAAATGAAAAAAT